>JAYKQN010000008.1:22825000-23425000 GCA_036785175.1 Eupleurogrammus muticus
GAGAGAGAGAGAGAGAGGTAGAGAGAGAGACACACACAGAAAAGACATAGCCTGAATGTAGCTGTACATGTACAACATTTAAAACAGAGAATCAAATCACCTATGACATTAAAAATCTAAATTTAAATCAAAAACATGGGTTTGGAGAATCTATTAAAGTGTATGTATGACTAGGTGTAGTCTTATCTCAGTCGGTGAGATAGTGTGCTGATGCTCTGCTGTCAGTCTGCCACAGGGACAGAGCTGAGCATTAGTTGTGAGACCCACATCCTTTCTCTGATACTATGACGCTATGACCCGTCTTTGTCAGGGGAGCTAAGCTCAGACAGCTGGAGACGTCATAGATTGACGGGTGCAGAGACTCTCGGCCAGGAACCGGCCCACAGCATCAGTGCTGGGCTGCGAGGTCGCTTTGCTTAGTGGAAACTGAAGGCAACATGCTAACAAGAAATTAATTTACCTCACAACGCTGCTGCAAAACAAACAGCTGCCGACAGTGTAACAAGTGTCAACACTCCCTACCGACCAACAATCCCTTTTTGAAATATCACGATGTGAGTCACCCTAGTGCAGACCCTACTGGAAATACTGTAAGTCAAACAAAAGTTAAGGCAACCTCTCCAGTGAGTTCACCGTGCATTGGATAACACTGTACTGCACTGGCATCATTACACAGACTTTAAGGGGCTGCCATGTTATGTAAAGGGAGACGGTTTGGGTCTGGGGCCATCATTAAATGGAATTCGGTAAACAGGAGTTGCTGTTACTATGCTCCAATAATTGGACAAATCCCTGAACTACACTTCAACTCTTCCACTGCTGGGTCAACATAGCCAAAATAAAAAGCATCCATCTCTCTGGCTCACAACCTATGTTTGGTTTTAAAGGATGAAACTAGATTTAATAATGAAACGGTTGACAGTGATGCTTAGGGACGGATACCAAGAAGCAGGCTTTCCTAACTCACTACTAGAGTACCAATAAACTTCAGGACAACTTTTGTTTTTCCTCCAAGATAATGCCTGTTGCATGTTTCCAAAGCTCCCCAATCATGTTCAACAGAATGCAGCAAAATGCAGAAATGTCATAAAAAGGTTGTAAGCAAAAAGGGAAACAAAGGAAAACATCCTGACACACTTCAAATCAATCTGAAGCAGCTTCAACTAAATATTTAACTAGTCATTATTTGACAGTTTGAACAGTGGAGCTGCTAAAGTTTTAGTGTGTTATATTTTTATCCTCAGGGGTTTGGCCTTTCATTCCAGTGATTAATTCCTGCTGATACATTACATAACACGATTGTGGTACAGGTCCTTCTTTGAGTGCTGCATGCAACAGCAGATTAATGCAGCAATGATATGAAGTAGTTTGTTAGAGCAATGCTGGTCCTGTTGTCTCTGAGTTACTGATTCAACAGGATTTAACAGGCCAAAACACTAATACCGGCATCTGAAAATGGTCAAGTGAAAAGAATATTAGGATAAAAATCTGACCTGCTGGAAGCTGAAACTCACATGACCAACCAAACAAACTAACAAAAAAATGGCACTGGTGGATAGAATTGGGTTTTATCTCTAGTCTTAAATATTTTACAGGTCATAATTCCATTTTTAATGTGTTATATTGTTGGAAAACAAACCGATTTCTCATTTCTGCCAAAAGCTGTTTTTTCAAATATAAACAATAGATTTGAACACATCAGGATGTTTTATTTCCCTCTACCTTATACTCTACAGAGCAGACCTTGAACACACCATAATGTACTTTATTAACGTTTCAACAACGGTGGCTTCATCTTCATTAGATGGTTGTAGTTTTTAAAAGATATTGTTAAATTTCAATAGCAAAACCATTTGTTTTGAAGCATATATGTTGTCTGGTACTGATTCCATCTGGCACTGATACATGGGGATGCTGATGATAGGACTATAAAGTGATCACTATAATAACATGATTTGCTTAGTCACAAACTAAAAAATAATCAACAGAATGACTAAGACTGAATCTGTCATGGCCTGAAGCTGAGATGAAACTTTACCTACAAAGGTCCAATTTATTGACAGCTTGGATGATGTGGTGTGGTCAAATATGTGGCCCAGGGCCAGAACCCCCCCAGAAGTTTTCATTTCTCCACAGAAAGGGAAGTCAGTGAGCATCTTTTGGGGCTCAAAAGCTCAAAATAAATGTTTTACAGTTTTGATTTATAAATTGTTTGTAGGGAAGAAGAAAACTTCCCTTGCTGCTTAAAATACTAAATATTATTAGTACATTTTTAATTGATATGCAACAACAATGTGACTGAATATGGAATAACTGAGACATCTGTTTGGTAAAAGAGACATTTGTAGGTGTTATTATCATGTGTTTACATTTCCTGGTCTGGCCCATTTGACATTAATTGCGCTGAAGGTGGCCCATGAATTAAACTGAGTTTTACTCCCCTGATGTAGATATTATTTTTCTGATTACAATATGGTTTGCCTGCTTTTAGTTTTTTGGTCATTGTCTAGCATCTATTCTAAATTCAGCAACCTGCCCAAATGAGGATTATATTCCCCCAATAAATGCGTCACCAGTGGTTAGTGGGAGCTCATGAATAAGCGCAGCCTCTCTCTCTGGCCGTCTCCCTTGATTTCTAAGAAACTAGCGTACATTTTTGGCTGCGGCCTCAGAGATCTCCTACTGGATCTGTGTGGGCGTCAAGAACTAAAAGGAAGGGAAGACGGAATGAACAGCACAAGTGTGTAACCGCCACCCAGAACACTATCCAGACGCCACCTGTTTCCTTGAACAGGGTGGACAGGTGATTGAGGGCAGAGAGTGTGAAAGAAAGAAGAAATCGTTATTACTGGGTGTTTTCATGTTACTCCTTCATTGTCCTCTGACTGGTCTGTGTTGACTGTGGCTCAGTCTTTCTTGAATTTCGGCTGCTGGAATGTTGTTTTTTTTTCTCACGAAGCTTAAAAATGAATGAGATCATCTTACGGGTTCCTTTTGTATGTTCACCCTCAATTTCATCTTCAAACTAATATAAATAAATTGTGTTATCAGATGTTTTAGCTAAATCATCTAGCTCAGTGGATCTTAAACTGACACACATTAGAATAAAAGACAATGTCCCAAGGTCACCATCATATATAATGTTTGACTACAAGTATGAAACCAATAATGAAATACAGTTTTACATTTTGTCACTGTGGTAGTTATAGATGGTATTATAGAGGTCCCTGAGACCCCAGAACTCTATATTGAGAACCTCTATTCTACGCGTATTAATTTGTTAGTAAATCACCTAAAAACCTTGCTAATGATCCACATAAGCACAGCAGGTCATTTGACAGAAATGGACGCTAACCAGGTAATAATCAGCTGACTATTTTAAGTGAAGTTTCAAAAAGTCCAAGATCTCAACAATTAACACTGTGAGGAAAATGTAACTATTATTACTGATATAAAACCCAAATGGTATAAACTGCAATAACATTAGTAGAGACAGATTTAAAAAGGATTACAATGGTGAAAAACAGATGCAGCTGAGTGGTTAAGATGCCAAAATGAACTGTAATGTATCAAAAGCTGAGCAGGATCATTGTTGTATCTCTCTCTCTCCCTCATTTCTCATCTTGCTGTTATCTAATATAAGGTATAAAACACTCATCAGCCTAAAACATGATGAAGCAGAAACATTCTAGTATTTCTTGGTCTCTAGTACGGCTCGAGCACCTGAAACTTTGTGACACTTTCCAGTTTAGACTTCAAGAGTTATTACTCAGACTGGTTCCTCTATATCAAAATAAATACAAATAAAATATAAAGTTCCCAGCGTCTCCTCCTTCAAACATAAATTCAATTTTTTAACTAAATGTGTTAAAATGATAAAATGCCTCTTTACAGTTAACAAGAGTGATTTACTTTTATTATTTAATTTTCAAGTAATAAGTAATAGAAGCAGAAAACCATTTTTGCTTCAACTTCTCATTATAAAGTGAATGCTGATTGCACAGTGTAATGACTATAAAATAATGGCACCATCATCATTGAGATTGGTTTCCTATGAGCTTGTAATTCTGCCTGTGACTAGGCAGCTTCTCCTGGGAAAATAGAGGCTAGATTTACAGCACAAGATTAGATTAGACAATATAAAACTGAAACATGCCCAGGCTTTTTTCTCATAATGTTTTCTTCCAGCAATACTCCTCTGTTCACCTGACACTAACCCTACCATTTGTGAAGCAATAACGTTACTCAAGCTGAGCCGTGAGTGAAGTCACAGCACATCACACCAGTGTAAAAAAAAACATGTCTGAACTAAGGTTCTAGGATGGAAATTTTGTTTGTTTGGCTTGTTGGTAAGAATTCTTTGTCATCCTGCACAATAGAAGTATTTATGAGTAATTATTTGCACCAAGGTTTAAGGCCACATATGTAATTTATCCTAAATCAAAATGTCTGGAAATGACTCAACATATGAACTTCTTTGTTGAGTTGTGTACAGTCATGATCCAAAATTATTTTCAAATTTCAATTGCATTTGTCACTGTTGGGTGTGCAAATTTACTTTGTATCCAGTTTTAACCCACAATTTAATGATGAAACCTTTTGGCATCATAGGTGTTTTTTAAGCTTTCTTACACTAGATGAAGGATTGTAGTCATCAGACATGTGGATCTTAACTCATCAGAGCTATGCGAACAAAGACCAAAGACCAAAGAGCTTTTGAAAAACAGATCTTTAACATAAAACTTCTTTATTCATGTTTTTACTGGTTTTAATCTCCATTTCTAGTAGGATGGTCATGTACTCTGAGCTGATCGCTGCCAAATAAATGCACCAGTTTTTTTTTTTTTTTTTACCTCGCTATTGTATTGTATTGTAGTGTCAATTTAGCACAAAGCAGAATGAGCCAGATAGGAAGTCAGACAAAAAACAAATCAACTGGTCAATTTCCAATATAAAACACCATGTCTTTTTGTTATACTTCCTCACGGAAGAAGAACAAAAACAAATACATTTGACCTAATCAACTGCATTTAAACCTCAGACAGGACGAGGATGGAGCTAAGTCGTGTTACTTAAGATGTTTCACTTTTGTGTCGAGTGGAATCAGAAACTGCTGTCAGCAGGTGTCCTGACTCCTTCAAGATACACAGACTGGTTGTTTTCCTTTTTTTCCCTGCTGTACTTAAACATCAGCAATCAATGCATTTTGTGAACAGAACCCTGTTTAGTTATAATATATATACTGTATATATACACACGTGGACAAAATTGTTAGTACCCCTCAGTTAAAGAAGGAGAAACAAACAATTCTCCCTGAAATCATTTAGTTTGTTTTTTTAAATAATTATGTTAATCAACAATTCAAAAGTAATGGCTGATTTTGATTATTTAATTTTCAATACATATTTATTTATTGTTACATTTGTAAGTTTCAAGTGAGTTCAGTGAGAATTGTGGATTTTTCCTTCTTTAACTTTAACTATATGTAATGGTTTGCTGTGTGTACTGCGTCATCTGTGATGCTGGGAGCTGAAATTTGTACTGTATATTGTCATGGGGCAGGTACTGACAGTTGCGTACAATAATCAAACAAGGCAACAGACGCAGCTCCCGCCTCAGTTTAGTGACTCACGCTAGCATGTGTCACACGCGTTGTGTTGCGTGCCACAGTCCTCCAGAAACTGAAGGCACCAGTCCATCCCGTCTGGTGGTCTCCAGTTAACCCGTTTAACCACTTAATGGCTGACTGAGCTCCATAGTGCAGTCCCAGTGGGCCCGCAAACCCACACTGTAGTGAGCTTCAGCTGCTGAAATGCACCTACATACAGTCACATCCACTCACAGGAGGAAATGGGAGCATGTGTCATTATGGAGCATTACATATTAACAACTGCATTGCAGGCTGAGCATTATCCATAAAGTGCTATTAATAGGTCAGAGTCCAGTCAGCAACACTGACACACACAGGAACTTCCAACCAGACGCATGCAGGCTCATAAATAGTTGGAAACAGTGTAGCAATCGATACACGAGATGACTCAGGTTGCACAGAGCTCGGCTACTACAGCTCGAAACAGAACTGAATGCCCTCAAACCAGATATAGCTTCGGATACTCCAGCTCTGTGCTCACCTCCCAGCAGAGAGCGAGTCAAGGACACAGAGGCTCAGCGCTGAAGTGCTTCGTCACTTTAGGCAACGAAACATTCCATGTTTAAAAAAAAAAAAATCAGTGTTGCAGCATCAGAAGAAAACACTGTCATGTTGAATACAGTATGTCACAAAGACAATGAATCATGGCGACACCTCAAAGGATGTGTTGTTAGGACAAAACCACGTCCGGAAGTCGGAGAACGGGAAAGACAAACAGCTTGATCAAATCACATGAACTTGCATAACATGATGATGCTGTAAATAATGTATATAGGAGTCTGCAGCATTTCCCTATAGAAACATATATACATTTCTACATAAATGTATACACTTAACAGTAACCCCTTAATTATCCCTTATGACTCTGCAGAGAACCTGCTGCACACAGACCAGGTTTGGGTGGGACAGGGACGCGTGTGTGTTTGTGTGTGTGTGTGTGTGTGTGTGTGTGTGTGTGTGTGGTCATATAAAAATGTAAAAGCCAGATTGTGATTGTGCCACTTCTTCATCCTACTTCAGAGGAATTTCCCCTTTTTTATATTTACATAAAACAATCAAATAATTAAATTCTCCTTGTTAGTTTGCAAAAAAACCTATAGTAGGGACGCATATATCATTATATTTATCTTTTAAAACATGCTGTGGAAAAATGACTGCTACTTCTATAATCTGTGCACATTAAAAAAAAAAAACAATCAATGAATCGTTCTAATTTACAAATGCATTAAAAAAAAGATGCAAAATAAATCTAGCATTTTCAATCACACTTATTTGGAAAGATGAAGAATGGAAACTAAAAAGCAGAACTGAGGTAACCCACAGAGCGTGATTCTACACCTAAACCAGCCAGCACAATAAGACTGGACAAATATTTAGTTCCAAACCAGGAATGTTGGCTCTCAATGGATCCAAAAAAGACCCAAACAGAGGTCAGCTGAGGAAGAGGAAGTTGTATGATGAACTTGTGGAAGATATGGAGCGTTATGAGTTAGGACTGTGAAGTCACATCCTCCCACTTTGGTTAAACAGAAAGCACTGAGGTTCTGAGGCTCCAGAATGGAGCCAGCACCAGAACCGTGTGTCTGAAAGCATCCGGACTGGTGATGATTCTCTGTGGATTTGTGACCATGTGTAACCCTTTCACATTACACACAGTCAACTGATCCACCGCTTGTATAAAAATATGGATTGGTGCAGCTTTAAAGCAATAGTTTAGCTGGAGCCCTGCTACAAAGCAGGTCATTCAATCGCTTTCCATCATTGTTTCGGTGAACAGATCGAGCTATCTTTATTTTATATTAGATATAGCCCCCCTCCTAACAATTAGAGAGGAAGGGGCCACCCAGAGGCTGATTTGAATCGATAATTTTCTGTGATGATCCTGTGGTGTGAGGGATTCACAGGCATCATCATAATTACTAGTTAGTTACTAATAGTTACTGACATGATGGGAAAATCTATGATTTGTAATTGGGAGGGTGACAAACATTCTGATATTTACAGTGTTACGAAGGACAACCGAACCAAATTGAGCAAGCTGACAACATGATGTTAGCTAAACGTTAGCTTCTTCTCAGAGTCACATGTAACGTTTGCCTGACACCACTGATGGAAATGTGCATGCAGCTGCACCTTTAGGGCATTAATGATGTTTGTGTTTTTGATTTTTTTCCCCACTTTGGACTGTTCATTTGAACACCAGCTCACATCTTGTGCACTGTCTGTGCACTGTCTGTGATGTATAAGGGGGATACTGTGATGTAATTGTGTGACTGAATGTATGAAGAAATAAGTAAATTATTGCTCTTCGTGTTCTCCATCAAGAATGTTGCACATACAACAGTAATGGGCTTCCACCTCCGGTCTGCCTCCATGTTTGTTTTGCTCTGAAGTCACGATAGATCTCGCTCTTTACAATAATTGTTAAGTGTGTGAATCACCTGCTGTGTGTGTTCAGATTAAAATAAAAAAAAAAAAATAAAAAAAAAGGTTGGTTCTTTTGTTATGTCTGTGGCCTAAAAATCTGTTAAGATTCAAAAAGCCTCAAGTGTGTGTGTTATGTGTGCATAACAGACAATAACATACAGATAAGATAGAAAGGAGAAGAAGTTGTTTTGTTCTCTTTTGTGGATTGAGTTGATTGTCTGTCGCAACAAATAGGTACAAAAGGTACACACACACACACACACACACACACACATATATATATTCTAACTGATAGAGGAGACATTTGTTTATCTCAGGTTTATCCATCTTTGGAGGTCAATCTAAACATGTTTGGATCAAATCAGACAATACTGTGTCACATTATTAAATCTTGAATTTATGTTATGCTTTATATTTTTATCTAATAACAAAGCATCACATGTTGTGATGTGTGATCTACCTGTATCCCAGTCGTCATGTCGGAGAATTTAGGGCCGAGCCCGATACATCGAATGAAGCACACCCCGCCATAACAATGCAACCTTTACACACATATGCACACCGACACCATGTCGCACTTGCTGGCAGGTGCAACCCCTGACTGCCAAACAAGCAGCTTCCAGGGTCCAGGACAGAGAAGGGAGCCAGGAGCAGGCACCAGCCATGCTAGTGCGGCTAGCACACGATCCCTGCCTGCAATGCGTGACATAACGATCGATAAGGCATGAATCAATCACACATGCTAATCATGGAGGCAGATAGATCTCCTCCCTGCACACGCTCACACACAGACACACACATACAAACACAAGGATTCAGGCAAGGACACGCTTGTTCTAATCCATTGTCTCTGGGTTTGGCATGGAAACACAGGCGGGTTGATGAAAGGATGGACGGACGGACGGATGGACGGATGTAAAAATAGAGAGCTCACCAGTTTGCCTTCTTCCTTTCTTTCCACCTCTTTCAGCACATTATCCAGGCTGAGTGTCTGTGTGTGTGTGTGTGTAGATGTGTGTGTATGTGTGTGTGTGTGTGTGTATGTGTATGTGTGTATGTGTGGTGAGCCTGCGAGGATACACACTGCTACATCCCCTCCTCTCCCTCTCTCTGACGATCCCTCCCTCTTTCTCTCTCCTCCCTGGGTTTATTTAATTATTTCATCCCTCCCTCCCCCTCTCTCTCTCTCTACAGCTGCTATTCTAGCCTTTCCCCTTTCCTTTCTGCTTCTAGAACTTGTTATTCTTGATGTGTGTGTGTGTGTGTGTGTGTGTGTGTGTGTGTGTGTCTCCTTCGGTTTTCTCTACGGGCAGCAGAGATGAAAACAGAAAAATAAAGGAAAGTGTACATTAGGAACTGATATCTGCTCTTTTTCCCTCTCTCTCTCTCTTTCTCTCTCTCCCTACCACACTATGTCACTCGCCTGCCTGTGAGTCTTGTGTGATGCAGCAGCGCTGTAGGCTCCTCCCTGGAGAGACAGCGGTGCCACACAGCTGAGAGAGACGTGGGGAGGGTGTGTGTGTGTGTGTGTGCTGGGAAACATGGTGGCAGTGAGAGGGGGAGCTGAGGAGGGCGTGTGGGGGATGGGAGGGGCTTGGTGGCAGCGGCAGGGTGGGGGTTCTGCTGGAGAATCCGGTGCAAGGCAGGGCAGCCTCCGTCAAGCTCATCATCCAGGATTTCAGCACGTCCACCGCCTCCTACCCTCCATCCCTCTCTCTCCACACAGAGGGGGGTCTGTTCGCTCCACACACACACACAAACGTGTGCACACACACACACCCATTTCGGGGGGGGAGCAGCTATTGTTGTCAAGCTTTTGATCAGGCCTCTAAGAACTTCCCAAGTACAAACCTTTATGTCAGTAAAATATTTATTTACTATTTATTTTGCCAACATTACATTCAATATGGCAGCAATTTATTGGATTAAAAGGACAATACAAAGGGAAACAGCTGGAAGATGTTTAGAGTAGAGATAATATTGTTTTTTTATTTAATCAATCATCTTATTGATATTTTTATTTGTTATTAATCAGATTATGATTGAATTTCTAATGTCTAATTATACACTTGGAAAATGTATCATCCATCATCTTTATTCTTGCCAGTTTTACCCAAAAACTAAATATTTTAATATAAATGCTACATTTGAACACATGATGATGATAATTTCTTTGCTTTGGTGATCCTCATTTTACTGAGCAGACCATGAACATATCATGAGGTAATTTGATGGCAGTTGGTTTAATTTTAAATCAGCTCTATAATATCCATTTTAACTTACATTTCAACATGTTCCTAACAGGAACCTATTGTAAAGCCGGTTTGCTTATCATATGCACTGCCCCTAGTGGATGAATCCTACTGAATTTGTTAGTTTGGTTTCATCAAACCTCTACTGGGAGTTTATAGTTAGGAAAAAATCCCTACAAAAAGTATTTCTTTTTGTTTTGTTTATATCCAGATTTGCTTTGAGTCTAATGTTAGTAACAAAGGGCCTGTAAAATAAAGGGTTACCTTTTCAGTCCTAACTTTTTCAGAATTTCATGGTACTATGACAGAATGTGCTGAATGAGAGAAGAAATCAAACACACCTTTATCTACTTGTGTGTTACTGAGTTACCAAGATGCCTAAAGTTTGTTTGTAAAAGTGTAATATATTTTTCTCATTTCTCACTTACATGAGTGAGAAATTAGACCTTTTTTCTGTTCATCATAGAACAATTTAGTGAACTAAAACGACATTGAAGAATAGTTTTCGTCAAACTAACACTGAACCACCGTCCTTGTTACACAGGAAGTGAGAAACAGGACAGGCATAGAGCATCCACAGCATAGTGTAAACTTTCAAAATAAAACACCCTTCATAAAATGGTTTAAAATGTCTATAACCATTTCCCACTACAGAACAGTCATAAATCAAAAGTTGTTCACAAACTATATCTGTATCAGTGCAGGTGAACATAAAGACACCAAAGGAAACAAAATCATTCATATATTTTCCCTGATTTAGGGAGAACTGGACACTGTCTTCACCAAGTTTACCTACTTTATATGTTATCAGGAGTTTTCAGTGCAGAGATAGCCTTGAAAAGCACAGACAGATTCTGCAAAATAATGAGTAACAATGTCTTCCTCCCTCTTCCTCCTTTTTGAACAGATTAGCTGCATCTTTCCTCCTCACTCCACTCATACAAACAATAGCAACTAAGTGGACAAAGCCCAGAAAAAAATACAGGAAGCCACAATTATTTTAGTTAGATGTAGAGCAATATGTATCAACCGTGTGTGTGTGTGTGTGAGAGAGAGAGAGAGAGAGAGAGAGAGAGAGAGAGAGAGAGAGAGAGAGAGAGAGAGAGAGAGAGAGAGAGAGAGAGAGAGAGAGAGAGAGAGAGAGAGAGAGAATGAGAGAGAGGGAGTCTGCATGTGTGTGTATTTATATAAATCCTTCATTACCTACCTACAGAATAACACTCTGCTCTTTACACAGCAAACTGGTGGTCTGCCCCAGGCCAGAGGCACAGGTCTCCCCTCCCATCACACAAATAGAGACACATACACACACACAAACACATACACACACACACGTGTGCACACACAGGAGAGCAGTCCATGAGCTAGAGAAACATGCTGTCACAGCAAATAGACAGGGAGGGAGTACAGCAGCAACAACATGAGAGTAAATGAGAGAGAGGGGGAGAGCACTAAAGTGTCATACTAACACAAAACAGCAAAATAACATAAAAAAATCTTTTTTCAAATCTTTACTTTAGGGATTCTCTCTGACTTAAATCGAGTGAATCAGTAGTAGACATGGGAGTGTTCACCTAAAGTGCTGCAGGTATCCATGATCACTCCTGATGTCAGCTGACCTCTTCCATTGACGCCATAATATCTGTTATTCAGGATTCCCCGATCAAAGCACCAGACGATAAACAGTATAAATATGTGATTGGTGAATTGCAATAAAAGCCCATAGTCACAAATGTAGACGCACCAAGTCTATAACCACTTTACTCAACTAGAGACTGGACAATCTGAATGCTGCACTGAGCAGAACGAGCAGCACAGGAAGTTAGAAACAAGACAGGCATAGAGCAGAGTCAACTTTCAAAATAAAACACCCTTCATAAAATGATGTAAAATGTCTATCACCATTTCCCAAAGGGTGAAGATTAAACTTATAATTTTTTGTCCACACCAACTGTCCACAACCTAAAAGATTACTATTATAGAAGACTTAAGATAGAAAATAATCCAATTTGAGAAGATGGAACCAGATCATTTGGACATGTTCTTCTTTAAATGACTCAATTCAATTATCAAAATAATTTTAACGTAATCAGACTAATTGATTAATTAAATGCAGCTCCAATGAAAAAAAACACAGAAAAAAGTGTGAAGTGTGTCTACATGTGATGGAGTTAGTGTAACACAGGACAGGACAGAGTCTGTGAACCTGTGACCATGGAGGAGAGCCATAGTAAATGGCAATCTTAGAGGAAGATAAACAACGAAAGCAGAAGTGATTTACTCACTGTCCTCTCCAGGACAAGGCAGGCCTGGCCGCTCTGGTTTACTCGGGAACACTGAAAAACACAGAACAACATTTTCAAGATAACAGAACACTAAATATTGATTATTAATAGTTGCTGTTCTCCTGGTATCATTTTAAATATTTTCTGGTCAGTAATCTTTCTCATTAGGTTTTTCAGTATGATAAGACAAAGTGCAACTTTAAATAGACATACGTTGTCTGCGATTAATGGAACAGCTCAAACAGGATCAAAACTTAAGTTGTGTCTGGCCATTAACCACCAAACATCAATAAGATAAGATAAGAGGACTTTATTGATCCCACAACGGGGAAATTTGCTTGTTACTGCAGCGTACAGAGTAAAAAAAAGAAAATAAAAGCTAAAGAAAATAAAAGCTATAAAAAATAGAAAATAAAAATACACTATCATCACAAACACATCATGTTAATCAGAAAGCAAAGTAATAAAAACTTAAATTGAAATCAGGAAAAAAATTACCATGCAGCAGCAGGCCGGACCTCCTGGTTCGACTGTAGATACGAAATGCCTCCTCTAGCTCCATCTGAGATGAGATGGTACAAGGGTCTCCTACACACACACACAGACACACAGACACACAGACACACAGACACACAGACACACACACACACACACACACACACACACACACACACACACACACAAATAATATACATGTGATTCTATCAGAATAAGATTCACTCACATCACTAGCTCACATCATTCACTTTGCATGAGCACATTCTGGTCATATTAAAATGTCATATTCAATTTTCTAGCAACAATGAAATGGCTCAGTTTTGGTACAATTATTTCCTTGCAAAATCAAGCTGATTTTAACATTAAAAACCATTTGCAATAAAAAAATTATTATTATAGCATACATTTTAACTTTAACTTATATAATCTTACAATATTTCATGCCTCATAAATATAGTTCATTTTTTTCCATACAATAATAATGAACTTTGATATGGGCTTTTTGTTTGTTGCAAACTCCCAGGCCACTGAAGAGAGGCCTCAGCAGCTTCCTCTGCTCTGTCATGATTTCACAAACAACTTATATGTTTATTCATAGGATGGCTTTGGTGTTGTTGTCCTCACCTCAGTATTCTGGGGATACTGCTTCTCAATTGTGTTTAAAATCATAGTGATTCACTTTCCTGCTCGTAATGACTACAACTGTTACTGTGCAACAATGACACGTTGGCTTAATGCTGGAGGGAGGCAAAAAAAAAAAGAGTACATTTTTCTTTTTTTCAAAAATTCATCTTTAAAATCCTGTTTTTTAAGTCTACCTTTTTTTCACACATTTGGACAGCGCCATGGAGACGTGACACATTTCATGCTCCCTCCCTTTTTATTTTGTTAACGGCTAAAGCCACCCAGCTTGTTCTCCAGTGTAACGTTACATCAACGAATTTTAACCAACTAACTTGCTAAGCACGTGGCCCTACGTAACCTGACAACTGAAGTAAGTTTCATCGCCTGTGCGAGGGCTTTCTGTGCTGATTACAATTTGAGAATCCCTGCACTAGAAAATCATTGCTGGCAGCTGAAAACCTTGTAACTCAAAAATATCAACTTTTTTTGGTTTCTTCACATAATGCTTAGTTACTTGTACGTCTCATTACATTATTATTATTTGTACTATTGATAATTGATACATATAGTTTAGGGTCACCAGATAGGGCAGTGACCCCCTTCATCATTATTCACTCACCTTCATCATCGATCCACTTCAGTGTGATAGGCTGCTGCTTGGCAACGCGACACATCATCTTTACCTCATCACACAACTCCATAAACGTTACTGCTGCAGCCAGGTCTGTGATCAACATGTCCCTGCGTACACACACACATACACTGAGAATATAAAATGCAGTGGTCCCAATGCCAGTAAGTCAGTCTTTCTTTAAACCTACCGGTTGTTGGTAAAAACAAACAGTAACCACTAGAGTCTTGCTAAGGACCTTCATTAGTAGAATCAGGTCTGTAACAAAAACCTGTAACACAGGGCGGACACACACTATTTACCCACCTATGGGCAATTTAGAATCTCCAACTAACCTCAGCATGTTTTTGGACTGTGAAGGAGGCTGGAGAACCCACACAGACACAGGCAGAACATGCACATGCCACATGAAAAGATCCCAGAACCTCTGACCTTCTTGCTGTGAGGCCACAGTGCTACCCACTATGCCACCATATTGCCCTAGTCCGAATCCACCAAAATAAAAATTGTAAGAATAATGGCCTCACTCACATTTTTAAACAAACTGCTAATATCTGCGATTGTTAAGAAAAAAAAACAATGCTGTGATACAATGATGTGAGAGGTTTATCTACATTTTTGTAAAGCCTATTTTTTTTTATTCGATTCCTGAATTTTCAATTGGTTCAAATAAGAACCAATTGAATCACAAACCGTACCCGTTAATAAAGCCATATGAAGCCAACCAGCTGGCAAATCTTCAAACATGTCTTAAGGACATTAAAATCCTGGATAACCTGCAACTTTATGCTACTTAATTCAGACAAAAGAGAAGTTATTGTTCTCAAGGCTGGACTCCTTAGATGAGAGAAATTCAATATTTAGTGATTTAGTTACTTTGGATGACATCTCCTTGGCCTCTAGCACCACTGGGGGAAATCTGGGAGTCATCTTTGATCAAACTACTTCATCCTCTTCCCACATTAAACATATTTTTAGAACTGCCCTCATTCACCTACACAACATAATTAAGGTCAGACACTTCCTGTCTCTGAAAAATGCAGAAAAAACAGAATTCAAGAATAGAATTCAAAAACACTACGTTTCCAAAATGCAGGCCTTTTTAGAGGTTCCTTTCTAAAATTAAAATGGGACTACCTGGCTCCTTTCCTGTGGAATCATCTTCCTGTTTCAGTCTGGTGGGCAGACACCCCTAGTACATTTAAATACCTTCCTTTTTGAAGAAGCTTATAGTTAGGTCTGGCCCTGGCTGGACTAGAACATTGTTATGCTGTGTTAGGTTTAGACTGCAGGAACCTCATGAGATATTCTGAGCTTCACTTTCTTTCTGTAAAACTTATGACTAAATCTGTTGTGTTCCTGGAGTCCTGTCCTGTGTTTTCTGTGTTTCTCATTCACAGAACATGCTGCAGAGCAGACACTGAAGAATCTTCTGTTGGAGGGTATGTTGCTGTCCTGGTTCACCTGGAAGGTGAGCTGGATCCTGTCACCTCATCCATCACAAAGACAATTCTTTATATTTCTGTTATTCTATTTAATGCCATATTCAACATTTCCATTAAAGTTTTTTATGGAGTTCTTTCTTGTATGATGTGAGGGTCTAAGGACAAGAGATGTTGCATTGCTTTTGTACAAACTGTAAAACCTATTTTGGCGAATCTGTGATTTGTGATTTTGGGCTATAAACAAATATATTTTATTGGACAAATAAAATGGACTTGACTTGACTAGGAAACACCTCACCGGTAAACATCTTAAACAGACTTTGCACTAATTAGAATACTGAAGCTGTGAAATGACTCAGGGCAGACCACAGTGAAACCAGAGGCCATAAACTGTTTACAGTTGTGTAACAGAAAGAAAAAACAGGATGAATCTCACATTGGTCTTTAACTACCCTGATCAGCTGATGTTCAGACTCAACACCGACCCTCACTATGTTTGTATTCATATTAAACATCAGCATGTTTTATACTGGGAACAAATATCCACCTGAAACATTGACAGAGATACAGTGAGCCTGTGTCCGGCAGGTTTCTGTGTGTGTGTGTGTGTGTGTGTGTGTGTGTGTGTGTGTGTGTGTGTGTGTGTGTGTGTGTGTGTGTGTGTGTGTGTGCGTGTGTGCGTGTGTGTTGGACTTTGACAAGGTGGAGCGTAGACAGCTTGCTTCTCAGCAGGCACTGCCCCGCACAGTCGACACCCACACAACTGAAGAATGATGTCAGACAGACAGACAGACAGACAGACACACACACACACACACACACACACACACACACACACACACACACACACACACACACACACAGGTGATGTACTGAATTAGCATAGTGGTTTATATATTTTATAGGTAGTTTACATTTGATCCGTTATCTTATTGTACTTCGTCTACTGATTACACAGTAAAGCCTAATTACATATTACATTTTTGGTCTCTACTTGATGTTTGTGTGATATCTGCAGACACCAACAAGAATAATAAAAATGCCCTCTGCTCTACTGCCTGTTAAAACACAAACCTCTTACAGTCTTTATATAGCAGAAAGAGTCTCACCCTTGCAGTATTTGCTGAATGTCTGAGTGTTGAGCACACTGAGGAATTTGTCATGGTCAAGAGCATAAACCTTTCTATCAACAGGTTGATCTTTGATCCCTCTAATCTAAATATTCCAGTCACCTCTAGCTTGAATGCTACAATGGTCACTGTGTGTTGGTTACTTGGTAACAGCTACTGCCTTCCAGTTAGTCCTATTCTCCAAAACTTCACCAAGTTAATGGGGGAATTAAATGACAAAGCATTAAAATGGTATGACAGTGACTCTGATGGAAGTAAAGCTGTCTGTTAAAGACTTTAAAGCAGGGGTGTCAAACATGCGGCCCGAGTGCAAGAACCAGCCCACTTCCAGTTCAATCTGGCCCAACGGATGACAAAGCAAAGTGAGACAAAAAAATTGGACGGTTTATGTTTCTTCACAAAAATGTAAAGTCAGTGAAGATCTTTCAGAACTCAAGAGATGAGATGCATATCATTGTGTCCTTGGAAAAGATACTTAACCAGAATTTGCCTCCAATGGTGTGTGAATGAGTAGATTCCTGTGCAGGCGGCTTTGTGTATCGCCACCGCCATCAGAGTGTGTGAATGGGTGAGTAGACACTTGTAGTGTAAAGTGCTTTGAGTGGTCGAAAAGACTAGAAAGGCTCTATATAAATGCAGACCATTTATCAATATATATTGTCAATATCTACATTATCAATACAATCAGAAATAGCTCAATCATTGTAAAAATAATATTTTTTTCAATAAAAAAACAAATCAATGCTACCGTCCTCAGCTTGTCAACATCATGATAGGAATAAAACAGCCAGTCATTTAACAGTCAAACCACGAATCAAATGTAATGAGAAGCTGTTATATTCAGCCATTTTTCTCCTATTAAAAATAGATAATTAATAATGATCAATAATCCTTGTCCAAGGACTTGAAACTGTGAACTTCTTGCTGTGAGGCAACAATACTACCCACTGGTCATCCATGTCGCCTTTGCTATAGCTCAATATAAACATTTTTATAATCTAAGGGCTTTTTTTTAAATATCACCCAGCCCTGATCTCAAGATTTGGTAAGTTTAGGTCTCGTAAATATCCATGAGGCTCTCTTCTGCTGCGTTTGTTCAAGAAAACCAACCATATTTACTCACAGCCACAGTGCCGTCTGTTGGAAACAGGAAGTTAGCGTAATGTGGCCAATATCTGATTTACATAAAAAATAACAAAGTGTGGTCTACGCATGACTACACCACGAAAATAGAGCTGCAACGATTAGTTGAGTCATTTTTAAGAAGAAAATCTTCCTGTTCTCTGATTTGAGTTTCTTAAATCTGATTATTTTCTGGTTTCTTTAGTCTTCTAGAATAGTGAACTAGTATTAGTGGGTAGTTACACCATTTTATGAACCAAATACCTATCAGTTCCCTGTTTCAATAATCAATAGATTAATTGATTATCAAAATAATTGTTAGTTGCAGCCTTAATATACACTACAAGTAAATGATGTATTTTGTGTTCTTTATATATACGTTTATGTTTACTATAGTATAATATACTATAGTTAACTATAACTATATCAAATATACTGTAAATGTCCCTTTTTAAAATGACATTTTAATAATACATATAAGAACTGCATGCAAATATTTTAAATCCAGCTCCTCAAAGTAACTAAAGCTGTCAGTGTAGTGGAGCAGAAAGATAGAAACACTCAAGTAATAGACAAAACTGTTGTTCAGTACAGTACTTTGATAAATGTACTCAGTTACTTTCCACTTTTTCAACACTCAAGTGTAACTTTTGAGTAGTTTTACCACACCAGCTGCGCTTATCAATTACATAATGGATCATATTAGTGTCACCTTGCTTGAAGAATACACGGCATTACTTTGAGTGAACCGGCAGCAGCTGTGTAACAGCCCGGGTCCACAGGTGTGTCCCTCCGCGTCGTCGGCAGGTACAGAAGGAACTAACTCACCCGCAGTAGTGGGCTTTAATCTTCACCAGCCCCGAGGACGCCGGGTCCATTATGGATCCGTTTGACGCCAGCATATGCATCGAACAGTTCGGTTTAAACGCTGGACGGAACGAGCTGTGTCACGCCGTCACGTCGGAAGATAATAGTTTACGTAACACGTCCAGGGGTCACGCAACGTTTTGAAACTCTCCAAAGAAAAGTACTTGGGGCTACTTTGAAGTTTCTGTCGGTGAGACGCTCCCGGCGCCGACTTTTAAGCTAGTGTGAATAACTCAGCCGTTTCCGCCGTCGCTTTTCAAAATGAAACACTTGCGCCCAAAGGTGACTCTGTGATAGCGCTTACACTCGCCGTGAACGTTTTACTTCGAAGGTAATAATCCTACGTTTCCGGGTGTTCTCAGCACAACTCTGGATAACTTGACCTAGTTTCTGACGCTCACTATGGTTACTGGAGTCTACATTCACCTGTGCCTTTTTACAGCCTTAAAGAAGTATTGACAGGAAGTGTTAGTCCAGAGTAATTACTAAGAATTCAAAGCAATGATCATTAATTTCTTTATTTCTATTTCTTCTTGTTTCTAATTATTTTTTCCTCATTTTAATCGACTGTTCTAAATTGCATATTGTATATATCACGTTTTTATATTTTTATTCTGTAGAAACTTTAAGATCTGTATTCAGTGATGGAAAAAGTACTTAAAAAGTCGAAGAAAGATAAAAGAAAATATACTCTCTAAAATTACTTACAAGTACAAATTCTAAATTAAAAATGTAAGTGCAAACGTACATATTATCTGCAAAATGAACTTAAAAATAAACTATTCATGATCCTGATCCATGATCATGAGACTGTGTTATGTTATTGTAGTATATTATTTATAATATATAATTTGTTGTTATCACACACAAGAGCATTTTAATGTTTTAGTTTATTTGATGCTGAGTCTATTTGCAATATTTTGGGTAGATTAATAGTATTAATAGTAAAAGTACTGTATCATTATATATATACATATATATAATTTTATTACAAATTTTCCTTCATTCCTTCCTTAATACATTAAATTAATAATAAAACAAATAAATCATGTGTTGCATAAGATCAATGAAGGTCAAAGTAACCAGCCTCAAGTATATGTAGGACTGGTGATGTAGCTATTGATCGCCACCTGCTGGTTGGTGAGTAAACAATTTCTCATTAATTATTTACTGTTCAAAGGGGTTCAAGTAATTAATCTACAATTAACATTTTATCTCATAACATCTTTTTTAAATATTAACTTGCCCTATAAAGCATAAAGTTCCTCTAGGTTGGTGACTGTCTGCTTATGGCCTGCAGTATGTAATGAGGTTTTATTTTGTATTATAAATATATTATTTATGATAGGACACAGTAGCCTAGAAAGTACACCTACTAGTTCTGATTGTTATCAAATATATTTCTTAGAAATATAAACACAATTAAAGAAATAATGAAAAAAAAGTATTTCTTCTTTTACTTAGGGATCCTATTTCTTTATCTCCAGTTAGCAAGCTGCTTGGACTCACCGCACATCTGATTGGCTGGCAGGCCCATGTAGGGAATTGTTAGTTTTTAGTTAGTTATTTTGAGCCTATAAACCAAAGATAATTTCTTTTGAATCTTGAATCTGTGGGATATTGGATGGAGAGGGTGTCCTCTCATTTTTTTGATCCTTTCGACCTGTTCATCAGGCCCTCACCACAGAGGGCTCAGCCTCCCTGTGGCCGTACCAGCCTACTCTGCCCTCCGCTGTAAGACCAGGCAACAGCAGCAGGGTGCTATGGTCTTATGAGGGGAAACTGAGCAGGAGGCAGAGCATGCACGTCCCATATCTAGAAAGGTAGATGTTAATATCTGATTATGTGAAAGGTCTCAGTGTTGGATAAATAATGTCCCATGTTTCAAAATGCTCAATCCACAAAGAAATGTACAAAGTAGCTTTAAAACACAGATTTATGATATAACACCTCAGAGGAGAGGATCATTAATATAAAGACCTGTGCTTTCTAAAGCTCTAGAAAAAAGCTGAGAGGAGTCGTGTGACCAAATAAAGATATATATGATGTAAGGGAAATAACAACTTGACAAGAATGTTGTAAATGAGGACACAACACATTAAGTGCAGAGTAATTCATTGTCAAATAGCAGGAAAACAATACAACAGCCACACACTACAAAGAGAACAGTGGTTTAAATAATGTACACCCACCATCCCAAATCCCCTCATTTCTCACTCCCAGATCACATGATGACAGAAGAAGAGTATACACACATATCTGAGCTTCACATGTAGAAAACATACAGATTTTCAAGCAGGCCATGAAACAATCCAACATTGCATCATTTTAACTGAGCATGATCACATCCTCACTCCCGCAAATACATGCGCACGCACACCAAGTGGCATCATCAATACAACAATTAGTTCCTGTGCTCTATTGCTTTAAATTGACTAATCTGCAGTTTGGTAAAAGCATGCGGAGCAGGATCATTCCATTAACAGACAAGTTTGCTTAAAAAATGTAACCCTGCCATAGAAAAAAAGCTCCACTGCGTTCTTTTCTATATTGTGTTACAATGTGCTGAGCTTCATCTACACACTACCTGAATACAAGATTATAGTACAGATGAGAAGAAAAAGCTTCAGTCACAACTCAACTATGGAAGCCTGTTTGTTCCATGAACAAAAATCAAACACTTAGTATTTGAGTTTATTAAAATTTAATTAAAAGACATTTAAAATAACTCAGTTAAGTGGTTTTCCTACTACTTGAAATCTGAATTATTTGAAAGGTCTAACAATTAATTTAAAATTTGTGGCTTTTTACTGTAAAATTTCTTTGATTTGACAATTTTCTCACTTTAGATTTTGATAATTCTGATTTAGGCAAATTTAGGACAACATAAAATTTGACTTTAAAAAATTTGGACATTTTAAGAAAGAGTGACTAAAACAAAAATCATAAATTAAACCCAATACAGAAAAACTATGACATCAATCTCAAACATATTCAATGTAAACATACTCAACACTGAGATCGTATTTTGAAATTGTAAGTTAAAGCTGTATTGCAGGATTTCTGTCTCCTGGCAGTGAAATAGTAAAAACACAAACAAGTTATAGTTGCATTTGTAAATTGGTGGAATAATCATTTTGTAGCGTCACACAATCCTACCATCAAAATTTGTGCCAGCAGAGTGTCTCCAGATTAAAAAATAGAGATTTACTTGCTGGTGATGAACTAAATCGGCAATATGTGGCAACAAGGATTTAAATGGATCGGACATTTGTTTATATATAAATGTTTTGCTCTAGCTTTAAGTTCACAAACATTTGTATTGTTCATTCCAATTTTTTTCCAAATTCAATTTCTTTGTTCTGTTTGAAAGAGGCTTCCATAGTTGTAACTCATGAGGGAAAAAATTTAAAAAAAAAAAAAAGAAAGTATGTCCAGGCTACATTCAAACAAACAGCATTTGGAATATTTGTGGCAAAAATGTTTTTCTCTGTTACTCCAGACAAATTAATTTACATTCATTTCAAATGACAGCATTTTGGATATTGTGTTCACTGGAAAACCTTAGCCCTGTGCTTCTAGATTTGAAGAATAACTCCAAACAAGCATTTCTGCATTGTGGGTTACTCTTTAAGGTTTGAGTGTCTCTTTAAAAAAAAAAAAAAAGAAAAGAAAAGAAACAAAACATTTAGAGTGGCAAATGTGACATTAAAAGATTCCCTCCAGCTGATATCAACTTAAAAACATCCTGACCTCAGGAAGCAACTAACTTTAACACAATAAAATATATTACAACACAAAGATAACTACTCGTACGTTTATCGCCCAAACCAAATGTCATGTCTCATGAAGGTGGTACTCAAAGCAGAAGTGATGTTGACAAACAAACAACAAACTATGTTGAAAAAATGTCCCTGTGACTAACGCACACTGAACATCTTCAATCAGGAATGATATTCTCTAGACGCTTCTGCTTTAAGGTAGTTTGTTTCTACAATAAAAGCATATCATCAGCATAACCTTTTATACATTATACATTTTTATACATTAGGGTGGGACTTTGTTGAATGTTTTGCATTTGAAGGGTGTTCCAGCTGTAAATGTCTGTACTCCATTAATGACACCAATGGAAGCTTACAATTAATTTTGGGAAGCATTTTTGTTTCCATTTAACTAGTCAAATGTAGACATTTCTGATGCCTGGGACAAGCTGCCTACTCCACCTGAGCAGTGTGTGTGCGTTGCTGACAAGTGTGAAAGCCTTGCTGCTGTTGCAGTTAAATCTATCTTTCTGCATTCAGTTTGCCTTTGATGATGGCCTTTACAATGAAAGCCTGTATTATATTTATAGGATTCTTTGCACAGACACACTAGAGCAGGGGTGCCCAATCCTGCTCCTAGAGAGCTACTATCCTACTTGTTTTAGGAACTTCCCTACTCCAACACACCTGATTCTAATCATCAACTCACAATCAAGTAGCTGAAGCTTTCCAAGGACTTGTTAATAACTGGAATCAGGTGTGTTGGGGTAGGGAGGTTCCTAAAACATGTAGGATAGTAGCCCTCCATGAGCAGGATTGGGCAACCCTGCTCTAGAGGGCTTTTAATTTGAAATACTCCCAGTGCGATACCGAAAGTGAAAGTTGACTTGTGGCCAATTGATTGTTTAGATAGGTGCTGAAATGAAAAGCAAAACACATCTAATATCCCAGGCGTCAGAAATGATGACTTCAGTTTTGAAATACCACCTTCAATCTCCAGTCAAACCCATGAGTGGACACATAGGTGTACTTGTCCAGTCCAATAAATAAACCCAATCTAAACACACAAACACATGCGCTATAGGCGTGACTACACTGGAGATGGATCAAACATCACATAAGGTGCCAAAGGTAGCCGAACACAAGTGAGTCATTGCAAAAATGTAACAAGAGTCTTGTGTTTGTTCCGCAAAATGCATCATTCTTATATATTCACTCTTCTCAACAAGCAAATCTTGCAAATAGATCTATAAAACTAAAATTCTAAGTTACAACAAATGACATGACAGAAAGATCAAGCAGTAATATGACTTGATTCTTTAAGCTCACTGTCTTTGGTTAGGTGCCACCTAAGAAGCCAGCAGCACTAGAGAAGCCTCACAAGTGAGCTCTTGTAGGAAACAAGGAAAGAACATTTGGACAGAATCCCTGAAGAGCACCTGATTCACTTCAAGTGACAGCTAAATGCAATGTTTGAGCTAAGACCCCAACATAAAAAGGGTAAATCGAGTGGACGTCCTGGTTTGGAAGGAGAGGAGCCCTTGGTATATCCAACAGACTGGTGCTGGTGCAGAGAGGGAATGTAAGTGATGCTGGTGTCTAGAGTGAAGTAGTCCCACTGCATCACCAGAGTCAAAGGCAAGCGAAAAGAATTCTGATCACTTTAATCCCAGTTCAGACGTGTGTGAGCAGAGGAAGAAGAGAGGTACCCTCGGAAGCATCAGAAATGAAGGCAGCAGTTCCTGTGGTGGACAGCAGTGGAGGAAATGGAGAATCCTTATGACTTCGCTGTGAGAGAACAGGATCAGTAACCTGTCCTCAGACAACAGGGTTTGGACAAGGACTCATTCAGGTTTTCATGGTGGAGTTGGTTAAAAGCCCGTCTGAAGGCATTCATCTCTTTCCTGACTTCATGTAGGATGGTATGGCTCCTCGGGCAGTGAGGCCTTCAAAGCGTTTGTAGGTGTAGTTGATGAAGACCCAGTCCTTGTTCTTCAGGTCGGCCTCTGTGTGGTTGGACACTGGAGCAGCTGGAGGAACAGGGACAAGTTTTTAATCATTTCACACATTATGATGGACAGAATAACATTAAATGTGCTGGACAGGGATGAGCAGCGTACTTGTTGGTGTGAGGATGTCTGAATCAGGGAATTCATCGAAATTCGAGGTGTCATCGATGCTTTTGATCTCTATTGGAATGGCAGCAGGTCTCTCTCTGGAGATGAGGGCAGGAAGAAAAAAAGTTTCATACAAAGTTGGACATGTGGCATTTGGTGAATTGAGTTTATTAACTGAACTGGTTAACACGTCAGTCTGGATAATGTCAACCTATTACAGACTGACTCCCTGATAAACTAGTATTAACCTATAGCTATTTTGTGATTTTTGTATTTTTTTTTAAATTTTGTTTTTACTTTTTGATTTCAATTTTAGTATATTTTTAATTCGTTTTTAAAGTTGGTTCCCTAGTTTTAGTCAGCATTTCATTTTTTGAAAATAAAAGTTTTAGTTTAATTTGTATTCTTTTAGTTTTTGTAAATATTGTACAATGGAAAAATCAATGATACATTAAAAACATGATTTATAAATTAACAAAGGGCAACTTGGGCTAAGAGGTAGAGCAGTGGTTTCATTCCCGGCTCATCCTGTGATCCGGGAACAGCACACATGTAATGTAATGCACTTTGAATGGTCGAAATGATTAGAAAGGTTTTATACAAATGCAGTCTATTTACCATTTAATATAATGTGACAGAAGGAAAGATGTCCACAAAAGACAATCAGTCAAACAGCCAATATGTAAAACAAAACTGAAATCATTTAGACATATATATCAAGACATAATTTATACAGTGCATATCACACTTAAAACAACAATTTAAAAAGTACAGACACTAAAATGTCTGTACTTGTAATCTTATTCTAAAAATAACAAAGTTGTCAGATAAATGTAGTGGATTAAAGAATAAAGTAGCATCAGAATGAAACACTACGAGTACCTCAAGACTGTTCTTGAAAGAACCGTCTGTATCTAGAACAATAAACTGCAATCATCCACTAACACTAAAATAAAAACTAACTCACTGATCAATAAAATTACAGGCAGAAATCTAGAGGGGGTAAAGGACCCCCCTCCCCATCTTTGTAAGTACATCTAAATAATTTTAACTTTTAAAGAAATGTTAAATACAAGCAGAACACAAGCACTGGTGAATGTAAAACAATGCATTTCTTAATAGATGAAAAATTATGATCCCCTATTTCTAAAGATTGGTTTCATCTAGATGCTATTTTCCAGGCAGCTTTTCCAGTGACTAATGAAACATTTTGACATTCAGCTAGTAGCTAGCTACATCGAAGAAACCAGTAAAACTGATATTTTGATGGCAGTAAGTCATTTAGAGATTATTATAGTACAATAGTAGGATAGTATTTCTGTCCCCTCCAGAAATTGTACTCTGAAAATGTACTGTTTATTGTCCTCCTCCTCCAAAGAAATAGAAATGCCATTTCATATTGTCTAGAAATTAATAAAATTAATAGTCCCACCTGATATGGTCATAGTCCACTCCCTCAAAGAAAGGATTGGATTTGATCACCTCCACACCTGCAGCACCGATCCTGTGATCCTCCTCACAGCAGAACCTGCACACAGACACGTGTGAGTTTACTATCCTACATACAACTCAAAGATGTCATGTGGTTTATATGTTCAAAACAAACACACCGCAGGATGAGGTCTTTGGCCTTCTCTGATATAGGCACTTCTGGAGGAAAAGTGAGCGTTTCTCGCCAGTTCATCACTTTCCTGTACGTCTCCTGAGGCGTCTCTGAGCAGAAAGGTGGGTAACCTGGAGACAGGAGTAACATTATATATACACACATTCATTAGTCTAGTCTCAAATCTATTAAGGGGAATCATGTGATTAAAATGATATAATAAAATTAATTTTATAATTATTTATTACCTATCAGCATCTCATACATGATGACACCTAGGCTCCACCAATCACAGAGCTTGTTGTATCCATTTTGCATGAAAACTTCTGGAGCGATGTAGTCTGGGGTTCCCACTGTGGAGAAGGCCTGACAATGAGAGGGGGAGAAGGAGGAGGAGGAGGAGAGGGTGGAAAGGAGGAGAGAATGAAGAAGAGGAGGAGAGGATTGGAAAGGATAAAAAGGAGCAGGGGAGGAAGAGGGTGAAGGAAGAAAAGGAAGAGAAGGCAGATAGGAGGTGAGAAAGAGAACAAAATGGAAGAATACGAGGACAAGAAAGAATAGGAAGAGAGGGTGGAACAAAAAAGAAGGTATGAGAAGAAGAGGACATGACGATATAGAGAAGAGGAGCTATGAGTATCTGAGACATGAGACGCTTTTAATGTTTTCATCATAGCACTTGTTTGTTTTATGTAACTTTATTAACTCAAATGAGCTTTCTGTACACATCAGTTAAAAACAATCACAAAAATAATTTGAATGAACAATCACATTAATAATGAATGAAAGTAAAAATGACCCTAATATATATATGTTCATTTATTCTATAACCCACACAATAACAAAACATGAGCAAAGTGTGTCTGCAGATCTGGGTTGACACTCACCAGCTGCCTCCTATTTCTCTTCCAGGTCTCAGCTTTCCTCTTGGAGTTCATGTTCTGAAAAGCTGTGACAAGAAAGACATATCTAATATTACAAAGCTGTTTCCTGTTTGATGCATGTATAATGTGTCAAACAGGAATAATTTCGTACATGTTTAAAGCATGGAATCACTAATATAGTATGTCAGTATAATTTTTATGATTAAGAAATGATGCTCACAAACTGTACTTACTGTAAATAGTTTATGGTTATCCCTCTAGACCCCAGAGCACCAGTTCTATATCTTACTGCAGTGCCTGGGATTGCCTTTTGTTTTAAAATCATTCCTAGCTCATCAAATCACAAAAGTAAAGTGCTTAGCTTTGTACTGTAGATTTGTTACGTTTACTGGAATTGAAAGTCAATATTCAATCATTTTTTCTGCTGGTTTCCACTAAATCCAATAACTGCTTCCATCCCTTTATTTATTTTGTTATGGAAAATGTCCTTACAGGGGTCTAGAGGGTTATATTTGCTTGTCTGGATGCTTGATATCTATGAACATGGCTCTGTGACTGTGTTTGAGTAAATAACTCAAATCCATTCAACTCCTTCAGTGATTAAATATAACAAAAAACATTGCATGCAAACTTCAGTAGAAAAAATAAAGGGTTGCCTGACTTTGCTTACTGAGGTCACTGGGCAGACTGTGGTTCAGGTTCTTGTAGAACTCAGTCCGGTGGGCTCTCTTAAGCCCAGTGCACAGACCAAAGTCGGACAGCTTCACGTGACCCTGCAAAAAACACACACTGTTAGATTTACTGAAGCACTAAGTGACATTTATACTATATATGCCCAAGTTTGGTATTAAAGGTGCTGCCAGTCCGACTTTATGGAAATCAGGGAGTAGTAAAGTCATAAATTCATATATAGTGAGCGCAGTTTACAAATTCAGACTGCAGACTGTGAAGAAGAGTCGAGAGAGTCATTTGTAGATGCACAGTTCAAGTTGACAACTGCCTTGACTGTCTGTAACCAATCATTAATATGTAACTCGATCGCAAATCAGCAAAAGTCTACCAACAGCCGACTCTGTTGTGGGAATCCCCTGATTATGTTCACAGATTGAAAAGTACCATGTCATACATTTTATGTGAAGTTGTGATATCACTAACAAGATATATTTAAGGTTTATGAATCAAAAATAGAGTTTCACACCTGGGGTGTGTGGGTGGCGAATGTATGGCTGCGATGTAACAACTTCACAGAAGTTCAGCTCAGTTTCTGACAGTATTTATAGAACACCTTGACCTTCTTATAATCAATAAAATATTAATATAAATTTCTATAATATGGGGGCTAAATCTTAGCAAAGAAGTGTATTTGGATTGAATGGGAAAGGAAAAAGGGAAAAAGAGAAAGTCAGATGTAATGGTCTTTGGATTTCCAGACTGGCTGCTACCATAAATGAAAATATATTTAAATCTATCAATATTTAGAGAGAGGGAGCATGCAGAGATCTGAAATAAACTTATACCTAACTCCCAAGTTAATCAGTTAAGTATATGAAGTGCACAGAAGAAATGGTTTCAGAGAGGAGCAGGGAGACTGATGTCTTTCCATCAGCTTTGAGAATATGATGATGGAAACTGTGAACAATGAGATTGCTGCTCACCCTGGAGTCCAGCAGCAGGTTGTCTGGTTTGATGTCTCTGTGAATAAAGCCCAGCTGGTGAATAGAGTCGATGGCCAGCACCGTCTCTGCTATGTAGAACTGAGTGGCCTCTTCTGTCAGAGTGTCCTTCTTCATCAGTAGGGTCATCATGTCTCCTGCAGGGACGACAGCAGAGACCATATTCAAACTAGCTCTCCTTAGGTTCTAGATATGAGCCGACACAATCCAGACATGGCCACTATATGTAGGAGGGCTGTGTCTTACACATAACTTCATCCATAATTTTTTCTGTATGTCTGTTTTCCGAAAGCTGCCACATAGACCTTGTTTTCTGCAACAGACAGAATCTTCTAAGACTTATGTAACATAGAGGCTTCACTATATATGCTCAGAATATAGAATTATTAAATTAGTAATCGAATATCAGTGCATTTTTTTGACATTCATTTATTTGCAGTTATTTCAACAGCCTTTATGTGATTTGCATCTTCTTCTCCTATGGCCTTCCCCCTTCAGGGGTCGCCACACCAAATCAGGTTTCCTCCATCTGTCTATCTGATGTAGTCTTCCCGATCCTGTCCATCCTGTTCATCTCTGCTGCCTCCAGCTCTGCCTCATGTCTTTTCCTCAGTGACATTGCCTCTAGCTCAAACAATATCACTGTTCTTACCACATTTCTACACCTTTCCTTTTATTTTAGCTGAAACTCTTTCATCACACATCACCATCACATCTGACCCTTTGGTCCACCCGTTCCAGCCTGCCTGTACATGTTTCTTCACCTCATTTTCACACTCTCCATTGCTTTGGACTGTTGACCCTAACTAAAACCTAAAATCCCCCACCTTCTTTATCTCATGTACCCCATCTTACTGTGGCTAACCATTATTCCATTCCTTTTCAGGGAAAACCTCCACCTCTCGAGCTTCTCCTGTACTTGTTCCTTGCGCTCACTGTTGATCACAATGTCATCTGCAAACATCATATTCCATGGAGATTCCTGTCTAACCTAATCTGTCAGCCTATCAATCATAGCAAGGGCCTCAATCATAGCAAGGGCCTCAGAACTGATTCCTGATGCAGTCCCACCTCCACCTTAAACTCCTCTGTCACACCTTCAGTACACCTCACCACTGTCTTACAGTCTTCATACATGTCCTGCACCACTCAAATATACTTCTCTGCCACTCCAGACTTCATCATACAATACCATAGTTCCTCTCTGGGCACCTGGGTCAACTAGGTCATAACCTTTCTTCAGGTCTACAAAGTATAATAATGCAGTGTAATGTAGCTGACATTTACTGTACCTTCCTATCAACAGCCACAAAACAAATACTGCATCTGTAGTACCGTCTTTTTGGTATGAAACTATACTGCTGCTCACAAATGTTCACTTCTGCCCTTAGTCTAGCTTCAACTTTTCCTTGACTTTACTGTATGGATCATCGGCTTCATTCCTCTGTGTGTTGTTACAACTCTGAACATCTCCCTTTTTCTTAAAAAAGGGCACCAGCACACTTCTCCTCCATTCCTCAGGCATCTTTTCACCATGTAAGATTCTGTTGAACAACCCAGTGAGAAACTCTACTACCACCTCTCCTAGACACTTCCATACCTCCACAGGTATATCATCAGAGGAGATGGCCTTTCCACTCTTCATTCTCTTCAATGCTTTACCTCATCTTTGCTACTTTCTGGTCCACAACAATCACCTCTTCTAATGTTGGTTCTCTCTTATTTTCCTCATTCATCATCTCTTCAAAGTACCGTCAACCTATGTCTCCCTTGTTATTGTCCTACATAGCATACAAGCCATCATACGCCCCCTGTTTGGCTTTTGCCAGCTCTACTTTCACCTTATGATGCATATCCCTGTACTCCTGCCTACTCTTATTGTCCCAATTCTCTATAGCTAACCTCTTTCTCTGAATACATTCCTGCACCTCCTCATTCCACTACCAAGTGTCCTTAACTCCTTTCCTTCCAAATGACACAGGTACTCTCTTACCCGACTCCCTGATCACACTATCTGTAGGTGTCCAGTAATCTGGTAACACCTCCTGACCACACAGAGCCTGACTCAAATCTTTCCTGATCTTTCTTTCACACAACAGTCTTCCTCTTTGAGCTCCAATTTCCCCCCCCATTGCCTTGCCTTTGTCCTCTTCATTTTTTTCCCACCACCAGAGTCATCCTACACACCACCATCCTACGCTGTCTACCACTAGTTTGCAGTGACTGATCTCCTTCAGATTACACCATATACAAAAAATATAGCTACCTATGTACTCCTACCTCCACTCATAGGTAACACTATGTTCTTGCCTTCCTGTAAGAAAGAATTCACTATAGCAGTTTACATTTACATACTCTTTTGCATAGTCAACCAACATTTATGCTTCTATGTTCCTTACATGGATACCAAACCTGCCTATCACCTCCTCATCATCTGCTTCCTGCACTAAAATGTCCATTTAAGTCTGCACCAATCAAAAATCTCACTTTTAGAGATGCTCTACAGTACTTCCTCAAGTTCAAATCAGAATTTCGCACAGTATGTCTACCTGCCTACTCTGCATGATCAACCAACTCTCTCCCTTCTCATTTTACACAGTTACATTCAAAGCCCCTACCCAGTTCTCTTCTTTTGGCATTCCTCTTCTCTCTCTTCCCATCAACATACCTTCCTCCTTTATTTCTTCTACACTTGAAACATGTACAGCCAAAAATACAGCTACTGCGGCCTCACTGAAACGCTAGTCTGATGGCAAGTCTGATGTTGACCAATAGACAAAAACTACAGAAAGATGGAAGAAGCACATGAAACAAAAGACTTATTAAGCAGAATATTAGAGAAAAAAGTGTCTGCTTGTGAAGTACAGAGATACAGAGATTTACCTGGTGTTGATAAGCTGAATCAGCAGAAAAACTACAATATAAGAGTGGATATTAACTGAAACTGGAAATGTATCATCGATACAACCTTGTTATCTAGTCTCTGTCCACAAACCCCTGAGCGTAATTTGTACAGTAGCAAAAAGCTGCACATCTGGAGTGAATCTGCAGAAACCATGATTGCATCTTTGGTGATGAGACTCATACCTCCTGGAAGGAATTCCATGATGAGGTAGAGATTCATCTTATCCTGGAAGCTGTAAAACATCTTGACCACCCACAGGCTGTCTGCCTCCACTAGGATGTCCCGCTCAGCACGGATGTGACCAACCTACAAAAATTCAGAGTACACACAGGGTTAAAATTTAGTTGCAAAGCAACAGTGTCATTTGCTGCCTTTCACCTCTTGCTCACCTGTTCTTTCTCCAGCATGTCAGCCTTGCGAAGAATCTTCATGGCATAGACATGACCGGTGTCTTTCTTCTGCACCAGACGCACCTGGAAGAAAACACAGTAGAGCTTAAAGACTTCATCAGTAGGAGTAATTTTAATTCAATCTTGTTTGGTCTGTTCAGTTGAAAAAAAACATAACAGGGATCCCCCTCTGTTTCTAAACCAAGTGCACTAAGATAGAGATCAGTGTTTATTTTTATTCAGTTTTAGTTGTTTACAAAATTATATTTTGTTAAAGCAACAGTGTTGTCTTTTTGTTTTGTTTCAGTTGATATTTAGTCAGTTAACTTCGTTTTAATTGCAGTCACTTTTTAGTGTTTATTTTTGTCATAGTTACAATTTAGTCACAGAATAAAATGCTGATGACTAACCATTATTGTCAAAATTTAAACAATGATACATAAAACATCATGCCTGAAAGAGTGTGGGCAATATTTCAGTCTCCAAAACGGTATTTTGATTAAAATATTAATTCCTATATATCTTATAATCTTATATTATCAAATATCTTTGTTGTGATAAACTGCTATCTCCTACACATGCACAGTTATAGGGATGAGAATTGAGAACCGGTTCCTGTAGAGAACTGGTTCCATGTGTTTCAATTTAATGGAATGGTTTGGTAGTTTATCTAATGATTTTCTTATGGATTCCAACCAGTATTAATCTACGTTATTTAACGTGTGCAAATTACGCATTCTCAATTCCAGCAAGCATTATTTAGATGATGACATTACAGAGGTTTAGCACGTCGTAAACAACTATGGTGCCACCAGATTCAAATGAGAAAGAGAGTAAACTTGCAAAATGGACATAATAGTGTAGGGAGGTATTCATGAGTTGTGTTTTTGATGTGCTTCTCAACCTAGCAGCAGCTGGTAAGCAGCTATTCACTTCCGTCTAAAACATCCTGTAACATTAGAACTATGCTAAACGAATGCCTTGTGCATTTAGAAGATGACCATGGAAGAGAGAGGCCAGCTGTTGAGTTTGTAAGTCGTAACTTCCAAGTAAACAAACATGATGCTAATCAAACAATTCTCCCTTTTAGAATGGATAAAGAATCGAATCGTTAAGCAGTATCAATATTGTAATCAGAATCGTAAAAATCTTATTTCCAATCACCCCCACAGCAAACTCCCAAACTCTGTCAATACAGGAAATTAATTACTGCTGATCTAATTCACTAGTTCTCACAACACTCACAGGATTTGTGTATTCTCTAACTGTATGTCAGGATTTCTCAGTGATAAAGTCACTAGGGGGGGTCACAAATTAAAAACTACAGGATTACATTGTCCAGGAGATGGATACTCTACGAAAGATGGAATTCATAACCCAAATATTCATGTATTATTTTATGTGTTCTTACCTCTCCAAACGCTCCTCGGCCAATCACCTTCAAGGACTCAAAGTCCTCCAGACCAAGCCGGGTGCGCTTCAATCGAAGAAACTCTGTCTCTTTCCTTGCATGCTGAGAACGTCGAATACGTTTCTGCAAAAACAGAAGCACCATGTTTACCATTAAATAAACTAACTGATTCAACACAGTGGTCCTTTCATTCAACACTAGTTCCAGTCAACTGCTTGAAGAAGTGTGTGTTGTCTTTTTGTTGTGGTGTCCTTTTGTTATAATCTCAAATCCACTGTAAGGCACTTTCATGCTGTGAATCATCCTCAGTAAGTTTCAGTTTCTCCATTTGCTTAAACATTAAGAGGAAAACAAGCTCCTACTTGCCTCTAGAATATAAAATTGATTAAGTTGAAAAAGTTTTAAAATATTCATTAAAGCTACATTTCCCAAAATTAAGGCTTCTGTCATAACTTTGTCAGATCTGATGCAGTGAGAACCATCACAGATGCGCTGCAGTTGTGTGCGTAGAACACAAGTGAATGACACTCACCTCTTCATCAGCCAGACCCTCCTGATCCATCACCTTTTCCAGCTTCTGCTGCCTAAACATAACATTTCACATTTAAAGTTGATTTATAGCCACAATGTAGTATACACACATCCTGTTAAAGACTGGTTATGTTGGAAAGACACTAAAACCAGCCAGAAATATTTAAAGTACAGCATCATCAGGTGATGAATTCTCTGTATAGAGACTTCAGCAGATCCCAGGTCAGCCCTCACTCCAATTACACCACGATCCACTTTTCTCTCCCTTTTTTAAAATAGCACTTCGAGCTGCATTTTTATATGGAAGCTGCTAAACAAATAAAACGTATTATTTAGTCTAAAATGTCATAAAATTATAAAAGATAAGACCACATTTTCAAAATGTTATTTGAATTAATTATTGCAGCTCTGCATTAAATCTAACAAATTTGTATTACAATTAAAAGGTTGCAATCTAATATATTATCAGTTACAATATCACAAGAGCATCAGGACCTGTTTCAAGGTATTTAGGTATTTTATTTTTTTCTTATATAGAGATTTCAGGCTAAGACATTGTGAAATATTTACCTCATCTATAATTAACTATAATTTTATATTCTGTAGTTTTCTCTGTTGTGTTGAAAAGTATCAAACCGCGACTCCATAAAAGAGTTTGAACACAACAGGCTAAAACATCACCTGACCTATCAGGAAGTGGCTTCGCCCTACCCACCAATGGCACACAAACATATGAAAAGAAAGTTTGATCATGTTAAAGAAAACCGAGGGAAATGTGTTTTTCAGCTTCTCTCTTAATGATATTGTGAGAATGTCTTAGACACAAATTGCACGTCATGGTTAGCAAAAACACGCAAAGTCTCTCTGTTCGAACCTCATGATAGGATTATTTATCACTACAGTCAATACTCTTCATAATTTTCTGAAGATTTAACAATAGAGCTGAAAATAGTGCTGCTCAGACTTCTCAGTGGATTTTTCTAATGTCAGAGTACAAATATCTGGCAATTTCACTGAATAAATAAAATTATATTGTTTTGGTTCTTATATAAATAAAAACATATATAAATAATTTCATTTTCACAGTATGTGCATCCTTTTTTTATTCATTGCATCTATTAAAAGCATGCATTAAATGCATCCGTAAAAGTTGTTTTATGCTGAAAATTGTCTCTTTACTTTCATGATAGCTGCATCACTGCAGAACTCATAACCTTTGGTTATTTTTAAAACTACCATATTTTCACAACTATAAGGTGCACATAAAAGTCTTAGATTTTCTTCAAAATGTGCGGTGCGCCCTATGTATGTATGTATGTATGTATGTAGGGGGAAGTGTGGGCATGGATTGTATATTAAATAACAGGGATGTGCGTGATGCAGAACATTGTTGTTTTAACCATTGTCTTTGAAACTATGTTAGCTGTAAATGTATTAGGGCAATTTTATAAACATGTTGAAATTCTGAATTTTATTTTAGAAAACAGTAGTGGGTGTAATAATCTGGAACAAGAAGTTTCTTTTTTCCCCCCCATACTTATACAAACTCAAATCAAATCCCATACTGTGTATGAATCCCTTGACTACCTGTGTAATTTAATATTTACATCACATTAAATTCTATATATTTATATTATATATATAATGTGATGTGCAATAAAATATAACATCAAGACCATCCAGTGGCCAGTAAATCAGTATGGTATTGCCTTTTATTGCAATATCAATATTTTCAAACCCTCAGCCTGTGGATATTACCTCATCTCTCGCTCCTCGTGTTGGGCGATGAGGTTACTGTAGAAGTTTTCCAGGGTCACTTTGGCCATGGTGACCCGCTCCTTGGTGTGGTTGCTCATGGAGGAGCATGAGCTGTGGCCCGTCATTGCCATGCTTTACCTGCAGGGACACACAGATGACAATGTGAACTTCTTCTTTATCCCATACTTAATCAGACCTGTAAATTCCATGAATCTAACTCCATACTATGTAGAAACGCTGCATGTGGCTTAGTGGGACACAATGCAGCAAACACTGAGATGGATGGCTGCATACTGGAAGCTAAGGGAAGCAGCAGTAGAAAAGACTATTAAAATGTACCTTGCTCTTATTTAAAGGTCAAAACGAGTCGGATGCGGTAGCATTGAGCGGAGCTCTAAAAAGCTGGAACTATGAAATGACAGTTGGCTGAAAAGAGGAAGGAAAGCAGCCGACTCCACTGCCTGAGCAGAGCAACAATGATCATAGTGAACGTTGTGACAGCACAGTTATGAAAAACCATGAAGAAATTTGATTAGTGCAACATCAGTGGGTGCAGTCGTTCTCCAAGTAGATGGGACGTTGAAGGGAACACTGAGCAATAACGTGTTAAAATTCACATTACTTAGTTCATAGCTATGAAGCCCCAAATCCCCCAGACAAATGCATTATTGTATTTTATCACTAGAAGTGTTTTTCCCTCTTTATTTTACAATGATGCTGTTGTAAATTCACACGACATGAGTAATACAAATCAAAACAAAAATAACACAGTCAGCACATACATGCAGCCTTTACAGTTGATAGAAGATTGAGTAAGATCTTGAAACTGGAGCCAACAATGCAACTCAGATTTGGGTCATGGGCATTTTTACCAATGAAATTGGTAAAAATGAGTTCTCCTTGACATTTCTTTGAGGACATTTTATCGACCATACATTTTCATGTATAACATTGCACAAACTGAAGATATTCAGTTTACTACCAAGAAAAACTAGATGAAATCCAGTATTACTACATGTTTCACATGGGTCCTGGTTTTTCTCATGTCTTTATTATAATATTTAACACTTTCCATCATTAAATCAGCATTTTATGAATTTTTCCATAGATCAAGGCCAGGAACATAAAATGCAGAGAAGAAAGTTTCAATATCTCACTCTGAAAGATAGTTAAGTATATCATAAACCACAGTATACTATTGTCTTAGAACTCAATGTATCTATCTATCTATAATGCTCAATATAGAATCAATTTTACCTACATTATATAGATTAACAGTAAATTACTGCATCATAATAAATATGTTTATTTAAAATTTGCTAAATATACTTAAAATAAAACTACTCATTATGCAGGTGGTGTTATGTTATTATCCATCCATCCATTGTCTATCCCGCTTATTCCCTTTCGGGGTCGCAGGGGTCTGCTGGAGCCTATCCCAGCGCGTTAAGGCGAGAGGCAGGGATACACCCCAGATGGTCGCCAGCCAATCGTGGGGCACACACACCATTCACACACCATTCACTCTCACACTCACACCTATGGGCAATTTAGAGTTTACCAATTAACCTGAGCATGTTTTTTGTATTGTGGGAGGAAACCGGAGTACCCGGTGAAAACCCACGCAGACACGGGGAGAACATGCAAACTCCACACAGAAAGGCCCCAGACCCAGGCCCAAGGCGGTCTTGAACCTGCGACCTTCTTGCTGTGAGGCAACAGTGCTACCCACCGCACCACCGTGTCGCCCCATGTTATGTTATTATAAAATATTATATTACTATTCATTTTAAATCAGACACAAAATGCATTTAAATATTTTAGTTTATCAACGGGTACTGTGGGTACTGTAACATTACATGTACTGCATTAAAATATATGCTCAATACTGTGTATAGCACCTTTTACACAAACACATTTTTTATTAAAGGAACAAAACATTAAAACAATAAGTATATCAATCTATTTTATATCAAATCTGAATCCGAAAAATAATTAAAGCTCACTCTCAAAACTGTATTTGGAGTACTTGAGTAAATGTACTCAGGTACTTTGTTTGTCGATTCATGACTGTTTTCTGAATCTGCAGCTTTGAGCAGCGAGTGTCAACAACACGTAAATAACCAAAGTTGTTATTTGTGGTAACAAGCCATTTGTACCATAAACTGTCGAAAGAGAAACTTATTACAAACAAAAAACCCTACTAACTTTACATTGAGTGTAACTTACTTTTAATTGGAGTTAAGAGATAAAATGTACGTGTTTTTGGTTTTCGTTTGGTCCTAGTAACTTATGATACAACCTGCTAACATTAGCTATTAGCTGGTTAGCTATTAAAGTTCCTAATTGTCAAGTTAGGGGGAGAAAGTGTAAGGAAGACCGGATATTCGTCATAAAATAAACACGTCGCTTATACGATAACGATTTTCACAGGTCAAATATTCCTGTGTTTTAATTTGAAAGTATAACCGGAAAAGTCTGCTTGTGATTTTAAAGGTCTTGATTGTTGAAGTTACTCGAGTAGCTAAGAGAAAGTTAGCTAACGTTAGCCACTTATCTGCTACAGCAGTTTGAGTCGTTTGTTTTTAAAAACCGCCATCATGAGAAGGGGGAACTTTACGTTTCGTTTGCGAGGATGTTTCATTAAAGCAGATGTTCAACGTGTAGTATTCCAAGCCTCTTTCTATATTCTTCCAGTTGGTCTTTGTTCGCTTACCTTGGTCGAAGGTGCGGTGTCTGGCTCTCGTGTCTTCCTCTACTTCACCCAGCATGTTGCGTCACCGTCACTATCAAATCTATAGTGGCATCTAGTGGTCAAATAGGTGATTTACACCTGGCAATATTACACAGAATATATCCAATTCATTTATGTAGTTCTATATTATTTCTGCGAGACTGAACGGAGTTTAATTCATTTTATGTTCTTCTCCTGGAGTCAAATATATTTATGGCTTAAATTGGTAACTGTGAACAAATGCCTGCTGCAGGAACGGGGTCCCTTATACTATGATTATAGTCCTGTTAAATTTCTGAACCCACCTCTGCTCAAAATGTGACAGAACAAGATGAAAATAACCTTAATAACCTTAATAATAATAAGGAAACATATCAAAAGTCTTTATATAGTTTTATTAATGAAAAGATTCCACTTTCACATAGGTAGGTTGGCAGACAACTTTCTGCATGAATATGGCGCTGTGATAAAAAAGGCCCTTACAACAAGAAGGCTATTAAAACAAACTGTGCTTCTGGTAAATTTATTATGGACTGATGATATATTATTTTATCCCAGGGATACAAGTACCACTCCACCACACAGCCTGTCTGATAGTAGTGAGAGATAGCTTCCAGAAGCGTTTAATCAATATGAAGCAGTTGAATTAAGTTTCAAAGCATTTGATTTCTAGGTGATTGTTGGCATTGCGTTTGTCTAAATTAGGAAGCTGTATGAAACTAAGACCTGTTCAGTCCTATTACTAATCAGGGGTATGTGTATACACACACACACACACACACACACACACACACGCACGCACACACGCACGCACACACGCACACACACACACACACACACACAAACTCCAGTAGCTGGATCTCAGTCTCTCATTTTCCTGTGTGTTTATTCTGTCCCTGGGAGCTTAAAGCTAAGATAAAAAAGGTACATTGACCTTAAAAAAATGAGTCTTTATTTGAAATGATTTTCCTACCCATCAGCAACAGACTGTGACCACAGGCTGAGAACCAACACAAGGAACCGAAGTCTCGTTTTACCAGTGTTTCACAGAGTAGCAGCAATATTGCCATACAGTAAGTCACACTTTGGTACATCATTATTTAACAAAAAACTGACAGTGCAAAATTCAGATCTATTCCTATATACTCCTTTATGTACACACAGGGTCCCATGAAGAGAGAGCTAGTGTTTCTTTGTCTTGTCCCTTTTCTTCTTCTCCTCGTATTCAAGAACCTTTTTGTGAAATATTCCTACAGCAGGAAGAGACAGAAACTTCAATTAGTAAAACTTAAACATTAAATTGTTTCAACATAGAGAAATGTCTGTACTACAAAGATCTTAAGATGAGGACTTAATAAAAATCATGATGATTTTATAGCTTGGGTCCACAGAACATTTTCCTCAGTGCCAGTGTCTTTCTTTATTTGTTCCCAGGTGGTGGTTCTTCATCCATGTTGCACTGCCATGTTTTCACATGAAAAACAATCTCTGGAGACTGATTTTCTGTTTTCAGGTTCTCCTCCCCCTCACCTTGCTGTGGTCCAGGCTGCTGCTGTTCCAACTCCTGGATAAACAAGTCAAACATCTGCGTCTGGATGAACTTCTTCACAAAGTGTCGAGTGGTTTTGGACTCAATGAACTTGTAGAAACCTCTCTTTTCAAACACGCCTGGGCCTCCTTTGTGACTGTATTTTACGAACGACGCATAGTGGCCGACAGTTTTCACAAAGAACAGCAGGAAGGCCTCTGACACCACCCGGTTCAGCTCCTCCGTTGCTGAAACCAACAACACAAACCCCTTGAATCTACGAATCTACATTTGTTGGAATATTTACATATTTTAGAATTATCTTATAATACAGCAGTGTTTGATTTTTTTGGGGCGACTGTCTCACTTGATGCTTTTTGTCTGTGACTCAGAGCCTCGAGTATTTCAGTTTGGAGCTTCACTGGCAGAATAGAACTTTCATCACCAATCTGTAAAATAGTCATTTCCACAATTTCACACTTACAAATGTTTCAACATTGGAAAAAGTGCTTGTTTCCTTTGAATCATAGATGATAAATATCTATTCACACATTTATTTTACCATTTTTTGTTTATAGAACACAAATTCTAGTCTCTTACTGAAACAATGAAGGTCTTCTTTTTATCTTCAGACACATCCACCATAAGCAGCTGTTACAGAAAGAAGCGTGCAAAGGTCAATCCAGAACACTCAACCACTGATCTAAATTAGTTGCCTCCTCCAGGGGTGATGGATGAAAACGAGCTTTTAGCTATATCCAGTAAAATAAATGCATTGTAAATGCTGCTGAATAAACAATAAAAATAAAAATAATGTTTAGTCCTGAATCCCCTTGGCAACTCACATCAGTTTGGTCGGTGACTAGGTCCACCAGGCGTTTCTGGACCCCTAGCAGGTAGGGGGTGGGGGCCATCACCACATCAATCAGGATCTCCGGAACAATGGAAATAAAGGTGTGTTGCCAGGTAAAAGGATAAAGGAGGGCTGCTACTGCGTGAATGACCTGGGATAACGTGCTGCAGAGACAACAGAGACAAAAGACAAAGACCCGACTAAAGATCAGAAAACACCATGGAGTCACTCAGTTGAGTCACTGGAAGACTTTATGTGAAGGATCTCCCATGGAAATGTTGTTTCTCAAAGTTCCTTGAAAGGTGTTGTTTTCTGGTGACATCTAGTGGTGGTTGGAGGTTGCAGATGGAAGATAACTGAATCCAAACATGGAGGACAGGGGTGGGTAGTACTGGTCCTGGAGAGCCGCTGTGGGTGCAAGGTTTCAGTTTCAACCAAGCAGTAACATACCCGTTTCTACTAATGAAGGTCCTGAGCAATGGCTCCAGTGTTTGATTAGTAGGTGTGTAACTACTTGGTTGGAACAAAAGCCTGCACCCACACCGTCCTTTCTAGACCAGGATTCCCCACTCCTGACATCAAATGAACATAGTCTTCAGTTCTGCAGTTGATACAGTAACATGCATCTGTATGTGTGTGTGTGTGTGTGTGTGTGTGTGTGTGTGTTTGAGTGTCTGTACCCTAGCTCATCAGCGATGAAAATGATGCGTCTTTCCAGAACGGCAGCAGCGAACACCAGTAACACTTCCTCGTCTGTCAGGCAACTGAAGAGCTTGGCAAAGTTCACATGTTCCAGCCATGAGTCCAATGGCCGAGTCAGACTGATGATCTATTAGAGAATCACCACAGTCACTAACAGAGGTGATGTCATCACTCAAGGACACGTCACAGATTCAACAACTAAAGATGCATTTAAAGATGGAGAATCCATCTAACATCACACACAATATAACACACACTATAACCCCAATGCAATATAACAATAACCCATAGACTGTAACACTGCCCCCCCCCCCACACACACACACACACAGAAATTGTTACTGTAACACTGCTGTGTTACTTTTTTCCTCTTATTTTCTTGTCTTACTCTCTGAACTGTATTAATATATTATGATTGATTCTTGATGCTTTGGCACAGTTGTCGTATTTCCATGCCATTAAAGCAAATTTGAATTGACTTGAGTTGACCGTGTCAGGTTTAACGAGCATCTTTGCGTCAGTGTGCAGGAACTCAGCCTCAGTAAATACCTAAGATGACTGAGCATTGGAACAGGAGCCTGATGGGAAAAATATTCCTACTCAGAGCTGAAGGTTGTGAACTGCAGGACAGGTTGAGACACAGAGGCTCCTCCCTTCTGGAGGATCTCATGAAGTCAGTGGTGACACACTAAAACTCTGTGTGTGTGTAGTTTGTTTATTCGCTCAGACAGTTGGCTGCTTCCTATTGCACTATTAGGACAGAGCCTCCTATACAGTACATTCATGAACTTTCAATCTACCTCCTCTATAGATACATCTGCTTCATGTTTTCTCAATACTGTTTTACTATATATATTTATTATATTTTCAGAGTAGTTTGGAGCTCTCTGTAAATATCCTTGTAAAAACATCATCATAGCAGACAGAACTGAGGAACAAGTTGCAAAAATAAGTAGGAAATTTATGTTGCTCATTAAACATCTTTTCTTGATAAATTATCATCATGCATAGACAGAACTCAATTAAAAAAATCTTCTGTAGATCTGCATTTCATTACATGAAAGTAGAGTTTCTTCTTTCTGTTGTGGAGTGTGAGATATTGTGAACCATAAAAGTTTAACTGTAATTGAACCCTTCAAGTTTCATGGGAAGCTGCCACTGATACAATAAGAGAAATGTGAATCAGCTTTGTCTTTGGTCACTACAAATATTAAAACTGAAAAAGAAGCACACAAACAGTTCAGATCTGCTGTATATGATCCTGCCTGATGTGGACTGCTTTGCTTTTGCTCTGACCTCAGTGCCCGACTCAGGAATGAAGCTCTTAATCTCCACAGTGTTCCCCGGAGCTGGGAATGGAGCCTCCCGCAGCTTCTGCATGAATGGGTAGATCATGGCCATGGAGATCTGCCGCCGCTTCTCCACCTCGTCAAAAATCTGCGCAGACACAGCAAAACACGTGGATCGTGGATTCTTTTAACATTTTAACAATTTGTTACATTTATTTTCTGCAATTTCAGATTTTGTGAAATATTGAATTTTCTGAATTGTTTGGATCCTCTAGAAGCAGCTTGATATTTGCTAACAAACCAAATCCTCCCAACCAATGGACAGGAGATGACTTCAGTGGTTTCTTTAACCTGGTTTAGAGAATCATTTATTCACACTATCGTTTTGCTCCAACTGATCTTCGGCCTGCATAAACAGCAAGTGACACACATAACTACAGTAGTTACGCACACACGGCTCCTAGAGACGCCCTTGACACACAAACTTATGGTTCTGTCAACATTAGTCCTCTGACCTCTATTATACAGTACGTTCAGAAGGTATTCAGACTTCACTTTATTGTAGATGTGTAATATTTATTCCTTGTTATTTCTTTATTTCTTTATTTAAATTGCACACTAGTGTCTTGTAAAATACTTTCCTATTCAGGAGGCAAATAAATATTTCAGTATTCTTCAATAGGGATGAGAGGCAGTTTGATATATATATATATATATATATATATATATATATAAAAACACACACGCGCGCACACACACACACACACCACACACACACACACACACACACACACACACACACACAACTAGTGGAGAGGAGAAACAATGAGTTCAATTTAAACAACCTTTGAGAAGAGGCCAAAACAAGCCACACTGCTGATAATGCAGTAAGCCTCTGGAGGACGAGCTCCTTTCCCAGCAGGCTGGAGATTGGACAGAGAACGGAGAAGATGTTTGATTAAACATCAGAACGTGAGAACAATAACAGTAAAGCTTCAGATTACACACTCCACACCCACCAGTAACCTCCTGCAGTACCCGTTTCTTCTGCTGCCATCAATCTCAGTCAATACAAAGGAGAAGGTCTCACTGGAAACAGGAAAGAAACTCACAACAAGGAACTAAACTATGAATAAAGGGCAACACGTTGATAGGGATGAAAGAGTTCAGCTGTACCTGTGGTACTCAGTCAGAGGAGCCCAGCTGATGCCTTCTGGAAAACAGAAGAGGGTGATCGCCTTCAGCGTCTTTTCCTCCTCCTCCTTCTGAAATTTGGCCATCCCATCTCTCTAAAAGAGAAAGACAAAGACAAACACACCCACACAGACACAGACAATCTTTGCTCTTATTACAGTCATTGGAAAGTTTTGAGCCAACTATCTACCCTGTTGCTGATAGCTGAGTTATTTGTGGACGACCTGTCATTGTGTCCGGGTCATGTTAATGTTAATGTCAGTTTTCATTGCCCTCTAATAGACACTTGCAGCAATGCAAAAAATTATCCTGCATCCAAATTTGATACATTTCAAGTGAAGGTGCAAATAGCTGCATGTAAATAATGTGCAAAGTAGAAAAGTCAGTAAAACAGTCTGTTTTTCTGTGTCTACAGCAGCTTAATACTGTATGAACTTTGTCAAAACTCTCTCAAAAATATAATTTAAATACTGCTTCTGTTGTCATTTATGCAGTTATTCTTAGTAAATCACTCACTAAATGCCCATCAATCTTTAGAATGCAGTGTGCTTTACTTCATCAGCACCTTTGCTGCACCACATGGAACTGACCTTGGGGAACTGGTAGGTGATCTGAGGCTCATAGCCACCACCATCCTTGGTCTTGAGGCTAACCACCACCAGATACTCAAAGAAGTACTGGCCGCTGACGTATCGGTGCTGCAGGGATGTGTCGTTTGCTGCGGCTGGGGCCAGCGGCTCCACATGCTCTGGCTCTCTCACTCCTGCACCGAGATGCAGAAACACATTGTACTATAGCATCCGGGTTTATCAGTGAGGTCCAGGGTTAGGGTTCCTGTGAAGACGTGGTATCATGACTGTGGTCTTCACACCAAACTGAGAAAAGCTGCTATTGATTACCAGAAATTAACAATATTTAGATATATAGATGTATATTCAGATACAGTTTTAGATGTATATTTAGATTAAAATATAGCTTTAGATTTCTAGATTTATATATCAATTTAGGTTTAGATATATAGGTTTAAATTTAGATTCACATAGAGATTTAGATATATAGATTAAGATTCAGAAATAGTTATAGATTTGGATTCATGTGTAGCTTTAGATAGATGGATTTAGATACAGATTAACATAGAAATTAAGATATTTAGGCCTACTAAATTAGAAAATAAGATTTAGATTCACACATACATTTAGATATATTGAAATGTAATTATTTAGATACATAGATTTAGATTTAAATATCTCGCTGGATTATTTAATTTCTCAGCTTGCTCTATCAGTCAGTGAATGCAGCATTTTGGTTTTTGCACAGACACAGTATCAAAAGACCTGTCAATAACCATCACTATGACAAGCAGACTCCAGGATCCTTTTGAAATACTAACCTTTGAGAACTACAGGAGCTGTAGAAAACATTTTTCTCTTCTTAACCATTTGCAGACAAATCAAGTCAGAGTAATTAAACTAATCAGAAAATCAGGAGACATATTATTGCAATAATAGAAGACCTCACTGGATTGCATCACCTCTTACAGGGCTTTTATCTGGAAGATGCTTTTGTCCAAACTCACAGGAGCGAAATGTGATCCATCAGTGGGAGGTTTTCCCTGTTAAACGAACAATTGATGATAGTGTTCTTTATATCTGGATAGATTCTATCTTTGATGGAATCTGTTATGCATTTGCATAATTTTACACTTCATTTTGTTTTAGATATGCCAAGATATAATATCTTAGATTTGAAAATGTGAAATGAAATATGTTTTGATGCAAAAAGTAACTAAATCTAAAGTTACTAAAAAACTAAATTTACTCCTTTTTATTTTGGTGGTATATTTTTAAAGTGATCATAATTAAATCTATACATCAGCTCTGAATGTTTTCATATTTTGTTAAGTAAAACTATTTTGCTGCTTGGGTATTTTACTTGTTTTAAGTCATCTTCTTTGTGGAGCTCATCTCATTGTGCTCTGTGTTCCCAGCATCAAATGGACTCTGCTTGATTCTGCTGCCCTGCTCAGACACCATTATTCAGCCCTGTCTCCTTCACAGGCTGCAGTCCATGCATGTGTTCTCTGCTGCATTCCTCCCTTTCTCTCTAAAACAGCAAGGAGGCTTTTTTTCAGGTCTGCAGCCTCGCGTAGCTGTGTGTTTGCTGCTGACATGCAAGAACACACTTAAAAACCAGACACATGTGCAGTCTGATGATCATTAGGACATAGATGTTTCTGTCAAACTGACGCTCAGCCGAGTCGAGTTACAACACTACAGCACTCTCTCTCTCAACACATTTCGCTGGTTGATGTGTGTTGTAAATATTTCATCGGTGGAAAAAAACATAGTGATGTCACCTGCTGGGTCAAGAATTCCAGTTTTGAAGCCCTGAGAAAGTTCTGCATTTTGACTGTGAATATCTTTTTAAGCCAGAAGTGACTGTATTTGTATGATAGTGTGGAGCTGGGAGGAATTACACCAGAAGACAGTCAACAACCACCTGTGGTACCAAAAAGTTTAAAGTACCAAAAATCAATACTTGGTCTTCTTTCTTAAGCTTCCAGCTGCAGCTCCAAAAAGCACATTTTGGTCTGTCTCATTAGTATTATTGAGCCTCTCCTCTGATTGGTTTGAATGAGTGTATATGGAGGCTGACATTATAAAATCACAGAAGTGCAACCAAACTGTTTTGGGAATAGTTTCTGAATCCAGGCTTCTGTGGACTTAGGTCCTGTAATTCCGAAAAAAAATCTAATAAGTTTTTTTATTATTTTAAATCTCTGTAAAACATGAGTGTTCCTGAAACTATATAGTCAGTTTTATTTTCATTCTGTGCATTTACAAAATAAAAAGAACAAAACTTACAAAGATTCAGTAATAGCTACCTGAATCACACCATTAAACACCCAGCACAATGTTATATAGTGTATATGACTATTCCATGAGGTGAAATGTAGATTACTACTCACTACCTCTTTTGCCTCTACGGAAGGAGGACCACATGGCACTGAACCTCTTGAGGGCTCCTTGTCGTCCACCTTCATCTTCACCGGGTGAGACGATGCCTGTTGGGAAAAAACCCTGCAGCTACTTAACACTGAACCTACATGTATAATAAAGTGCTCCCCAGCCCTTACCCTGTTAGTAAAGACCCTGAACATCACATAGCTGTTATTCAGGCTCATCAGACATCGGCTTATTTCGAAGTCAGTGACAATATAACGATCAGAGTAATGTCACCAGCATCCTACTAATTATATAGATCAAAGATGAAGAAGAAGATTATGCTGCATAAAAGAAGTGTCGACAAATTCTCTGATATGTTGTATGTATGTAAGACATTGTTTTTGCTTTAACATCATTTTCCTCTGTGAGTAGTAGTATTAATAATATCAATAGCCAGTAAACAAGAGTATTAACCATACAGGTGTTAAAAGTGTTAATTTATTCCTTTAAAGACTGATTGGATATAAAAGATGACTAATTACAGTTCCAAAAAATTCTCCAATATTCGCATCAACACACGGGTCCAAACACTGCATTCTAATAGAGGCCTAGGCTATTATTAGAGTGAACATCTTTAAATGTCCAATTACATGCAAAAACATATAGATAAACTATTTAGCTCATTAGAAACACACAGGAGCAACCACAAAGATTGGTTGTTGAGAATTTGCTGCCTTACTGCCATGCTGCAATTGCTGCCTTGTATATGAAATTATTTCTTTATTTTCATGTGGTGATTTCAGTTCTGGTATTAATATTATTATAGCCAAATTATTGCCATTGCTAAATTATATGACAGCAACCAAAGATGCACTATGTTGGCTTTGGTTTGTTACACAAACACTTTATTGTACTTGTGGTCCATTTTGCTCAAATAGAAATAGAAGGCTCTCCCTATTTGTGGCCTTGTTCCAATAAAGGCCCTAAATGCACTTGAGTAAATAAAGGTCCAGTCCTATATTAGAGAATTTACGGTATTAGACCCTTATATAGAAATGATTCAACAAACTCTCATCTTCAAAGTCAAGAGAACTGTTTAGTGGAGTTAATGGTCCTAGTTGGACTCTGGCCACTGTGCCTACCGTGTTTCCCTGAGACATCGGAGATGATGTTACCTTTGGGCTGCTCGCCTAGAAAACACAGAGAAACAAATAAACATGAAAAACAGACAGACAACTGGATCTTTTAACAGAAACTAGGTTCCCTAAATAGTGTTACTACATCACGTATAGAATATCTGCAATTCAATTCAAAGTGGGGGTAAGGCATCAGGAGATATTTTACTAAGGTGATTCTAGGATCAGAGGTTCAAAGCACCCTGACCAGACCAGGAATATAAATTTATCTATTTTGTACATTTTAATACAACAATACAACATTTATTCCAACATTTGTGAAAAAAGCATAGCACTTTTTGGAAAATTCTGTGACTAAATCATCTAGTCTGATAAAGGTCATAAAGGCTAAATTCTTAGCCACAGCAAAAAAGCAACAATTCGGAAGCATAAAAAGGTCAGATTCATTCATGATTTAGAAATGTGAGTTTTGTGCTTCGTCTCATAAGTTCAGAAAATAAATATGGATGAAACAAGCAGGACCAGGACCAGGAGAGTCTTGAGGTTTAAAGGATTCATCTGGTTGTTAACTAAACCCACAATAAACTGATCTACCAACCAGTATTGTGTGCGTATCATATACTGACATATCTTCTTCGTTTTGTCTGTAGATGTGTTGTCTTCCAGAAACGAATAAAAAAATATGTCAGTGAGTGACTGCAACATTTCCCTGCGTCCTGAGAAGTTTGATCATGATAGATTGTTTAGGAACAGCTCCAAGAATGAAAAATAGAGATCATGATTTCAGTCTTTGGAGTAGAGCTGCAGTCATTATTCAATTAATCGATTAGTATTACATTAATTTCCAACTATTTCGGTACATTGAAGTTCTGGTTTCATTAGTCTTCTATATTAGTAAACTGGAAAAAAAGACATTTATGGCTGAATCTTGAGCTTTGCCACTCTATAATTCATTATCAATTTAAGGATATGCCACAAAGGTACAAAGTAATAAATTGCTTTTAAATCAAGATAAATAATCACATTTTTGAAACAGTTTTTTGTTTTTTATTATTTAATGCATCAAAACATTGTTGTGCAATAAAAAGAAATTCGATTTTTTGTTTTTGTTTGAAAAATTAATCGAAAATATTAATTCATTCATAATTCATCTTGAATTTAACTTGAGTCATTCAAAAAGAAATGGCTGCATCTACTCAAATCAGATTTTTTTCTGGTTTATTTAGCCTTCTATACAATAGTAAACGGAAGGTAAATCTTTCTTAGGTAAATCTTTAGCTTTGGGAAAGTATGATATACGTTTTACACTTTTTTATAAACAAGTAATAGAGTGATCATTTCATTATTTAATAGTAGCATCCCTGCTTTGGAGAGTAGTCTTGTGTAAGACACATGCTAGTGAGCATCTGCTTTTACTTTTGGATGACAGAGGAGGTTTATGGCACAGAGGAAAAAGATAAATCAGCTTTGGCACAACATTTGTTAGTAGATCAGATTATTTTTTTTCATTGATTGACCATAAGAAAAGTATAGAAATTTGCCTAATTGATGCTTTATGTTTAAGGTTTATTTAAACCCACTTTTAGAGAAAGAATTTTCTGAAACACCCGTTATGTGACACACTTCATCTGAGTACCGTAATCAGCAGTTCATTTGTCCCAGTTCAACCAGTTGAACGAGGTCAGGCCATGTGGTCTGTGTTTATCTACCTGAATCAGGAAACACTTCAGACCTTGTGAATGTGGAGATATTTATTAAGGTTTAGTTTCAGCACAGCTTCTCCAAGTATACAAACAAATTGCCTGTTTCAGTCCAGCTCAGTGATGCATTGTCCTCCAGATTCGTCATTAGGGCTCAAGCTGCTTGGGTGCTTGGAGTTTATCATCCTCGCATAGTTGGATTGGCAATCACAATTCACTGGAAGTAGTTTCTATGAATGTTTTCCTGTTGCCTAACAACAAAGCTTCAGTAACACAGAGAAGCTTCCTATCAATCCTCCTGCAGCAATAACAAGTCTGCTGAATCATCTGTTTACTTCTGAGTGAGGAAAGAATTTTCATACTACTGCTGCATTCAGGCCATCTGAGAAAAACAGCTTTCTGTAGGAAAATTCAGTATTTTATCTGGGAAATAAATGGTCAATACTATTCAAAATTTACAATTCACCTCAGGATTCAGCTTTTCATTTACTCAGTAAACCACAGGAGTGTCCAAACATTAGTTTTTAAAATAAGGTTTGAGCTCAATTCAGGAGTTTGGAATGAATTAATCCTAAACAAGGAGGATGTTTTACTACTCTACTAAAACGTATAGGCAGGACGCCAAAGATATGCATTTAATGGATTTAGTAAAGGAGCAAACAGGAACATATTTGCATCTCATTTAAGAACAAATACGTTCATACAAGCGGCTGTTGCACGAGGCCTAATGTTTGCAAAAAGAAAAGCATTCTTTTTATTATGTGGTGGAAGCCAAATGTTCACAAGTGGTTATAGTCTACTAATTTTTATTTATAATAGGGGGCAACCTCAACAAATTGCAACCCAATCTGCAACGCAACATTTTTAACCTTTAGATATCACCATGAAAATGTATTGCAGGATTTGAACTGCACTAGTATGAAGGAGCTCTGGTGGCACCAGCATGAAAACTGCGTTAGGTTGACTCCGTGCTCTAGTACTCTAACTAGCACTATCAGATGCAGTTATTAAAAAAAAACAAAAAACAAAACAATATAGTACACCCTGACCTGTGGCTGTACAAACTGGGTATGTTTGATGCAGCCACTTTTTATTTCACTTTCCTTGTCTTTTACATTCTCCTTACTTGTGTGTTGTTACTCTATTCACATGAGGAAAAAATTAACAGGCGTTTGAATGGGATATATTTTGATCTTTTTCAAAATTTCCCCTACTGGGATTCTTGGGGGCATTGTTGGGGCAGAGGAAACACTGACATGCGGAAGATACAAAATTATTTGAGTTTGCTTCTGTTGCAATTTTCTCAACCTTTTTCTCATAAATTACTGGACTATTTTATCATCAGATCTATCTTCCTGACCAGATTCCACGAGGGTCGGTTTGTTTGTTTGAACCTTTAAGGTGTAAAGGAAAGTCAGAGAGATGTTCCTTAAACCATTAAACATGTCAAAACATGCCTACTGAAAACATGTCAACACACTGAGAACTATGTACAAGTGAATTGTGGAGTTGGAGAGTTAAACTGTTTTTACCCATTTTGTGTGCATGACTTTGTGGGTCTTTCTTAATGTAGAAAGACCTTAATCGTGCCCCCTCCCCTACTGGTACAGATCCTGCATACACAAAACATCACAAGGATGTTCTGAGGGCGGAACGTGGCTTTTGTTTTTAACGTGGCCGCTGCAGCACGACTTTCCTCATTTTATGGCTGAGGAGTCAAGACATGTTTCTGGACATGTGAGGATTATCAACATAAAGATGGTCAGTGATGGCTCACTTCTAAACTTGTCATTTAAGTTAAACAGCTGCTGCATTAACCACCTAAATGTCATTATTATTAGACTTTTTTTTCCTTTCACTATTTGTGCTTTTATTTAAGATCTTCATTTGAGACAGACAGGAAAGAGGGACAGAGTAGGGTAATGACAAACACACTAAAGGTCTAGTCACCTGGGATTTAACCCAGGGACTTACTGCTTTGTGCATTCTAGCTCTAATCACTTGGCTAGTGGGTCACTTTAAATACTGTTTTTAATATCATCCCTGTATTTCTGCTCAGCCTGTTTTAGCCCATTTAAGTATACAGGAAACTATAATTGTTGAAATCTATAAGTGTCATTTTCTATACAAAATAAAAAAAATTAAATGTCATTGTATTTCTATGACATGATAGTAGACGATGTAGACAAAGGTTTTAAACCAAAGTTTTCATGTGCTTCCTGTCACATGACAATATTTACTTCCTGCACCTTCCTCCTGAGTTCATGAAGACAAACCGTCTCAGAAAGAGTTTTTGTTCTTTGAAATTATGATCTTTAACTCTGACATGTATCTATCTATTCATTCCAGTCTCTAGAATAACCTGAAAAAAGAATTTGGTATTTGGGATAAAAAGTTGGGTTTATGGGCAAATTTTTTGCAAGTGTCAATTATTTTCTACAAAGCAAAATACAAAATAGCAAAAGAAATATACATAATGTGATTGTTTGTGAATCAACAGATGTGATCATATTCATAAAAACTCTGAAAAAAGGTTTTTGTTGTGTTCTGATGAGCCAACGTTCAGCTGCTCTGCTTTCGGCCTTCAGCAAACACCTCCAACGATTTAGAGCAGACAATCATGATTATTGTCTCATGATTTGGAAATCTTATTTAAAAAACTTGGGAGATTTCTTTTTATTGTTCAATTTTGCCTGTATGGTTACTAACATGTTTCTGTGGTGTGAAAGACTGTCCGAAAGAAAACTCCCTTGACACACAATACTGCAGTAAAACCAGTTCAGTACAAAAGCCACAGATCAGCCGGTAATAGAGGTAATGTGTTTAACAATAAACAGAGAGCAGATAACTCTACACAAACTGCATTATTGTTGGTTTGTGGTTGATTCCGTAATGCTAAAAAACATTATTCTTTACTAATCACCCACTTAAATGTGTGACATGAAGACGTGAAAATGAGAGCACATACAGATCATTAGCGATGACTTGAATGTGCAGCTGAAGCAGAAATCCAATGCTGTCAGTCTGGTTTTACCTCCACTGATACAGACAACAAACTTTACTAAAGCCCAAAGTCCATCTCTGATGACAGGAAGGTGTTTGCACCGTCAACAGCGAAACCTGCCAACACCTCACAGGACAGCTGTTATCATCACCACTATGAGGTCAAAACACTCAGCCGAGTTTGAATTTCTTCAAACAAATCGCAATCATCTGGGGCGACGCTGATCTCAGGAGGCAGCAACATTGTCCTTGTAAAATATTATCAGTGGAACTTTTTAAAAACAGCTAAACCATTGCAAAGAAAAACACCCCCCAAAAAAGGGAAGATGTCTGTTGACTTCAAATGACTTTTACTGAAAAAAATAAGACAGACTTAACTGGACATTTTCAGCGTTGCTAGATCTGAAGTTTTTGTTCTTGTTGCTTGATGTGGTGACGACAATTCGGAAAAAAGTGCACCATGCAGACAATGAAAGGGGAGGAGATTGAATAAAACAACCAGTAGCAGATGGAGAACTACAGAATACAACAGGTGAGCCAGATTGAGCACATAACAAATCACAAAAGAGGAAATAACTGCAGTGACCTATTATCTCAGGTGGGAGTGAATGCACATGTCGCTGTGGTTATATAGTCACATCACAGGAAGCTTCCTGATGTGGTTGTTTTACTGCTGAGAGTGAACCTAACAGGCCTGTTTCTCAGCCCGAGGCTCCCCAAACATGTTACAACATCATACTGACGATTCTGCAAAGAAAAGAAAAAAAATGCCCAACAGCAGCTTCTCCCAGCTGAAACATGAAGGTTTATACTTCACTTAGACAAATACAGCCGGATATAAACACATGCATATATAATAGTTTTATTTCAAAAATTTCCAGTTAAATATCAAATGAGGTAGTTTGAAGCTTAAAGGGCAACAGCAGCGATCCTCTCCTGTGTCAACAAGCACATTCCACTTCATGTTCAGTCAGTCATGAAGGACTCACTGAAGTCTGCTGAGCAGCAAGGTGTTTGAAAAGTGAAAATAAAAGTAATGCTGTCCTCAAAAAAGTAGATTAAAGTCCTTAAATTAAAATATTAAATAAAAATATAGAAGCTAAAAGCACTCAAAGTATCAGAAGTAAAAGTATACAGAAGAAAAAGTACAGTAGTTTATCCAGACTGCATTATAGTATTATATATTATACTACTTGTATTAATCACTAAATAAATATGAGTATTTAATGTTTTAGTTTATCATTGTGGAGCAGTACTTTATACTGTATACTTGGAGTAGATTAATCCTAATGGGGAATCTGAGTCTGTGATGATAATTGCAAAAACTCATTTACCCAGTATGATGTTAAATATACAAACAGAAATATTTGCCTTAAAAACATTAAATAATGACAGTTGTGTATTTTTAAATTATGTATGTCAAACAGCAGAAACACTAACTTTGATGGAAAACAAATAATAATAATAATAATAAAGACATTTTTTACACTATTAGACACTAAAGAGGAGATTAGATCACAACCAAATGAGTGGGTGACTGCTGGAAACAGGCCATTTGGAAATGGTCCCGTTGTGACATCACAACGGGAAAGGACGTTAATGGTATCCCTGGCTCTATGTCGCTGCCCCCTACTTTTCTGTTCGCTGACCCGTCTCTCTGGGGGCGGGACATTTCCAACACTCAGCCAATCACAACAGAGTAATGTTTGGGTGGGTAAAAAGGATGAGTGTGTGAGCAGGCAGACTGTATTGCTGCCACACGTCTAACCAGCTGCCTTAAGACTATAAAAACACACTTTTTTTTTAAAATAAATAATAAATAATAGGATAAAAATAGGACCCTTTAATGTCTCGGATGTAAAAGTAGAGGCTCTGCATATAAAGTGTTTCTCAGGAGAACCTGAACACTTGGAACCCGGAAACACGCACACGCGCATACTGCTGCAGGTGAGTCCGCGTTTCGACAGGTAACCGTCACAGCGCCGCCGTGTCCGAGCGTGTCCCGCTCCGCCGGCGGGTAAGACCGGGTCTGCTTTACTCACTCCATCTGCTCCTCAGGTTCGACAGTCCGGCGGCTTTCCTCCGCCTCGCGGCTCCGCTCATCGTCGCCGCTGCTTCGCTGCTCCGACTCGGTGGATGTAATGTGTCCTCTCAATTGTGCCTCTCAGCTACTCGAAAACTCGACGATAAAAATGTGAAACTTTAACGACTCCATTCCAGCGCAGAACATCGCTGCTGCTACTGCATTCTCTCTCTCCCTCCCTCACACACACACACTCTCTGTCGCTCTCTCTCTCACACACACACACGCGCGCAGCACTGCCGCTGCTGGATGCGCGCCCCCGCGGTCATGTGCTGCGTTCAAGTGCTGACGAGCTGTTAGGTATTTTCCAGTGTTTCACACACAACACCAACTCCTCCACAACGGATTCAACATGCATTCACCAGACAGGCCTCATATGAAAAGTAAAAGCCCTGAATGAAAAATGGTATTAAAAGTACAGAAGCTAAATGTACTTGTCAGTATCAAAAGTAAAAGTTCTCATCATAGAAAATGTTTTATCACTAGAGTGTATTATATAGAGTATATTATAATTCTTCATTTAATAAATAAATACATGTGAGAGTATTTTGATAATTGATTTTATCAATGTGGGGCCAGTTACAGATAGCATTCAAATTTTTAACTTTTAAAAGACATAGGGACCATTTATTAGAATATAGATAATAGAATATTAATTTGATTTGATTAACTCCTAAGTACAGTACTTTAAAAGGACTTAATTATTATCCACCACTACATGTAAGACTATGTGACCTTGTTAAAATGACATATGAGCTCTTTTTTTTTCCTCCCTGCATTGTTCTTAATGTACCAAACATGAAAGTAAAGTGTTAAACTTAAAGTCACAGTGGGTGTCTGTTTTCAATGAAGAGGGTGTTTTATCTGTAATTTCTCTCAAAAACCTGTGTCTTATGTGTCATCTTTGCTCTGCTCAGGTTCACTATAAAACTACAAAACATGTGGAATTTACTTCATAGAAGTAAGAATACTCCATACAAGTAGTATTCTTGCATGTAAAAGCCTAATACAGTAAAATATTTTATATTATGAGTTAATGATGTTAAAGTTTCCAGAGAAAAGAAGAACAACATTCAGATTCACTAGTTTGACTTTTCTTATCTTTTCTCTAATCTGATACAATATTTCACCAAAAATCAATTTGGTGAAAAATTTGATTATTTCAACATTTATGGAAACCATGTGAAAGGTTTAGATGGAAATGGGAGCCGAATACACTCGACTGTTTGTAAGACAAAGACTCAAAAGGTTCAAATTACTGGTTTCATCTTTAACTATGTGTTGTACTTAAGTACAGTTAGGGTTGTAAAGGTGTGGGAAATGTCCAGAAAATTCATTTAGCATGTACCTTCCCATCTAGCTACCTCCTGTAGGAATACACACACACACATATATATATATATATATATATATATATATATATATATATATATATATATATTTGCAAGTTCAACATAAATACCATTATTTAACACATATATTTTAATATATATATATTATATATGCTGAGTTTGAGGGGGGAAACTAAAAAAAAACCATTAGCCGCTGGGCAGCTCACGACTTTGTTCCACTGGTCTGGAAACAGCTTGTATCAACAAAAAATGAAATCACCTATTGCTATGACTGTGGAAATCATTATGATAGGTGCATTTTTTTTTTTTTAAATTAAAAAAAAAACTATCCCTTAAAATATAGTTGTTTCAGCTAATATTATACTACAATATATTTTACCCAACTGTATTTAAGTTCACTGTTAAGAGCCAACCTTCACTTTTGTAAATGTTGTACCTATGACCGTTTATTCCCATATATTCTCAATAATTTCCATATACTTCTATTATTTCCCATGGAAAGTCCCATGTATTTCTTCTGTAGCTATTTTGTTTATCTTCTACTTGCCTATGAAAAAGCCTGACATCTTGAAGGATCTTGCTTTTATGCATGTGTTTTTGCACATTAGAAATATGTTACATAATTTATTTTTTTTTAATTTGCTGCAACTGAAACTTTGAGCCAATCAGCAGCAGCTATAAACAGCAGTGTCAGATGTAAAAGACATGCTGTATACCGGTAATAACATCTGTATAAACACCTTTATGAACACTTGCACAAACACCTGTATAAACACCTAAATGATCACCTGTATGAACATCTGTACCTTTACAAACACTTGAATGAGTTTATGAATATGATTAATCAACCGGTAGCAATGCAGTTGATAAATAAAGAGAAGGAGGAGAAAGAAGAAGAGGAGTGGTGTGACTCTATGTCAGGTTACCTGTCCTGTTCATCAGGTCCAGAGGGCTGTGGGGTGGTGAGGCAGCATCTTCACCCATTGATACTATAAGAAAATTAAAAAGAAAATGTAGTCTTTTATCTATTTATTTAATTATTTTTATTTTGAAGGGACCATTTACAGTAAAAAAAAAAAAAAACATACATGCATGTTACCATTTGATGGACCAGATTATAGATGCAAGTCCCCAAAACAACAACAGTAGTAAGTGTGTAGGGAAAACAAAAGACAAAGTAAGATAGTTGAGATAGGGAAAGATAAGTAAAAGAAATTACCCACAATGACACACACAAAGGTTTTTGTCAAAGGAATACATTGTTTATTATTGTTGTCTTATTGGATGTGATTTTTAGTTCTATTTTATACCTTTTCTGGATGTCTCCCGGACTGAGGAGAAGGACAGCAGCCCTCTCCTTCTGCTGACCCCCCTCTCTTCATTGCTGTTGTGCCTTTCTATGGAAAAGATACAAGAATAAAATGAGTAACAGAGATTTGCTGTTGTCTTCAGTTATAAAAAAGGATGTCTACAAACAATATTGCCTCAACTTCATGAAATGCACTTTGTATGCATATATATATCTCACAAACTTTGTTATTAATTTGAATATCTTGTTAATATGAAGACATTCCCTCACAGGTATGCTAGAAACTACAATATACTAATAAGATAACAGCTGGAGCACATCTGTCTTACTTTTGATTCGCAGAGATGAGAAGCTAAAACTCCTTCTTGAGTTTTGAGGCTGCTGCTTCTCCGCATTCTGAAAGAAAAAGAAACAATGCAAGTAGATGAAATATAAAACTAAGACATTAATGATCAAATCAACAGCTCAAGGTCTGGAACAGGAAATAAACCATGTGTCTGATGCAGAAATGCAGAAATTAATGACAGAACACTGGGCCTGGAGGTCACCAGAAGGATTTTGTACTAGACAGAAAAGAGTAAAAATTCCAATTATTAAAGAAATCATAAAAAATAAGGAAATCATGTGTTGTGGGACTAAATTGTAATGATTTATTTAATATGAATAACAAGTGAAAACAGAGACAGATCTGCAGTCAATCTCCCCACACCCTTATTTAATGTAATGTAAGTGAAGAGAATATATACATACTCCCTCTGCCTCCTCGTCTCACTCTGGTGTTTGTGTGTGTGTGTGTGTGTGTGATTACAGGGTTGTGGTCAGGTGTGTGGAGTCAGCCAGCAGCCTCCACAGCTGTCATCTATCTCCTAATCTTCTGTTCACTACACCTGCCTCTAACGCCCAGAGTCTGTTTATTCAGTCTTTTGTCCTGAACAAGGATTTTAATTTAGTCTTAGAAACTCACATGAACATTGCATTTAGTCAAAGTCACATTTCAGTCATTTATGTTTTGTTTGAGTCTAGATTTAGTCAATGAATCTAAGTTTTAATTAAAGTCTAATTTTAGTAAGGTTGTGTTTTACGGTAAAGGCATACAGTGATGTTAGTGATTAGTTGTAGTTAGGACATTGCCCCTCACTGCCTTTAATAAACACCCTGAACTCTTCTCACCTAAGAGTGAGTCTGTTATCATTTATAAGCCCATCTGGCATGTTAGTTGACTCAAATGGTCTGTTTGCTCCAGTGCGACCTTTGAAACTCGAGTTGGCTTCAGGTTTAATGACACCATCGCTTCTCTACCACAGCCTTTCTAAGCGAGTTTGTGGGGCTGCTGAAACTGAGCTGAACACTCTGCATGAGGACACACTGACACTATTTATAGCAGAGAGAGAGATGACAGGACGTATTGCATATATACTTGTGGGAAAACTCCCAAGCAATATAAACCCAGTGTGGATGAGTGGAATACACAGCAGAGTTTGTACAGTATACCATGAAGTATAGTTGTTCAACAAATGGAACTTCCATCTTTCTGTTCCTGAAAGATTTTGCACATGCAGTGCAGTTGGCTATTTACCTTTTATGGGAACAACTCTCTGGAACAGGAACATGCAGGTAACATGGATTTTTTTGGTTTCTTGTTTTCGGATTTATTTAAGTGCCACTAAAAAAATAAGTAACAAGGACAACTCAATTATCACTTTTGGAGTTACACTTCAGAAGTCATAAATGTGATGTTGATTTGTCAAGATTATATTGTTGATCTGCTGATATTATCTGGGACAATGTTAACCTTGAGGGTACAAATATAAATGATCCCTGGAGCTCCTTATTTCCAAAAGTGTTAAAATATTCCTTCAGGGCAATAATATAAACATGCAATCATGCACATACTAACAAAGTGGCTGAAAATGAATGAAATTAAAAATATTATGAGGCCTCTGGCTGCAGACTTGAAGGCTGCCGGCATCTACAGTACATTGACTACACCCATACACACAAAACATTTTATCTTTTCACCTTCAATAAAGCAAGGTCATATTCTTCTACAGAACTGATCCCACATTATTCCTACTGTATAACATTAATATCAATGTGTGTGGTGTGTGTTTGTGTGTGTGTGTGTGTGTGTGTGTGTGTGTGTGTGTGTGTGTGTTTGTGGTAATTATATTTATTCTAAATTTGTTTGGCAAACAACAAAGACTATATGGAAAGTCGAAAGGTTCATTTTTGAGTATTGGGATGTAGAGTGAGAACTAATGTTCTAACCTGGAAGAGATGTGATGAATTCTCTATTGACTTTCAACAAAATAAAAAAAATAAAGGTCCCATATATGCACTCTTCTGCACTCTCCTCATCAGTGAGTGGGACGAAATCACAATTTTACCACAATAGCTTAACATCGAGCACACAATACTTTTGTACATATACTCTTACTATTATTATTATTACTTTTTACTTAAGTACAGATTATGAGTATGTATTGTCACAGATTATTCTGGATGTGCAGTGGTCATCTCAGCCAAAGATTTCAATCGTTTAAAAAACCTGAATATGAGAAATGATCCAGTGAAAGCAAACATTTGAAAAAAAAGAGAAAAACAGATAACCAAACCCCAAACTTTTCACAATATTCTAATTATTTGAGATGCATCCTTATATGTAGGTGTAAATAAGGCAAAGAAGCTACTGAAGCATCAAAGCAGCCTGGCAGCAGAAGTTCTTAAAAACTGAATCATCTGAACAGACTGGCAGCAAGAGCAGGTGTGCAGGAAGCCACATATCTGAGAGTTGAAGTCAGTGTTCTAAAAGTTTGTTCCTACACTTCTTGTTTTTACACAAGCATTTAATGAAAAAACAACCACCCCCACCCCCTGTGTTTCTTACCACAGGAAGTAAAAGTGAAATTTTCAAGATCAAAGTTCTCTATTCCTACCATCATGTGATACTCACAGGAAACATCGGCACCTCTAGTGTTTTACTCCACCCGTCTTGCAACTTCACTCTAAAATGTCTTTGTTTCATTTACTTCATCATAATACTGCACCTTCATCAATATCAATGGTTCCTCCGAGCATTGAAAAGTTGGTCACTTGTGTAAAGAGCATAAAGATAGATATCAAGAGAACAATGAGAAAGAAACACACTCACCGCCTGTATGGGCTGTGCCTTGTCCATTTCTTTTGACTGAGCAGGTGGAGATATCCAGCAGCACTAATGTCGCCACATTGGCATAACTGGATTTCTGAATCAATCACTTTCTCTGTCAGGCTCCTGTGTGTTGTCCAAGACAACGAGGCAGCGTAGTGACATATATGAGGAAGTGAATAACTGAAACGTGCGGTTGACGGACTTTAGTCTTAGGCAGGGATTTCCTCATATTGTGTGTGTGTGTGTGCATGCAGACAGGCATGTCTGTATGTGCATATGTGTGTTTGTGTGTGTGTATGCATGTGCATATGTGTATGTATACATGTGCATGCATGCATGAATTTATGCATGCATTTGTGTGCGTGTTTTGTGTGTGTGTGTGTGTGTGTGTGTGTGTGTGTGTGTGTGTGTGTGTGAAGTTGAACATATGTTCATCTTCTTTACGCTTTAACAGTCGGATGTTAAAGAATCTAACTGGGAAAAAAGTGTGATCTTCAAAATAGCTAGAGAGTTATTTAAATTCATTCATGAATACATCTCCTTGATTACCATGGGAACATACTTAGCAAAATGTGTGGCAGTCAATGGATAAAAAAGGACCTTTTGATCTCATTAATTTGTGCCGTGGACACATATCTGTCTAAATAAAATATACACACTAGTTAGAAAAACAATTCATAAAATTGTTGAAGTATAGGACTCTGAAAATACGTAATTAAAAAGACTTACGCACACCCTCTTTCTCCTGTTCTCGAACAGTAAAGGCCACTTCCTCTGTGACTAAAACCTGGAACAAAACACAGAAGCAGGTTCAGCTTCAGCTCAATAGCTGGGAGAAATAGCGCTGATGTCACATACGTGAATCTTAATTACTATTTCAACTTTTGTATGATTATTTGTGTATATATCTTTTAACTAGACATCATATGTGTGATCCATGGCACAAATAAATGGAATCACAATATAATAATGTAATGTACATTTCCAAGGTTTAACTACATTAAGGACTTTTACTTGTAAATTGAGTATTTTGATACTTTTACAGAAGTAAAGACCTTCAGTAACAATGCCTAATAATCCCTCATATTTTGTAAAGTTGACAGAAGGAAACAATGAAAGTGGTAACTACAGACTGACTGTATGAGACACCTGCCTGCTCCATTATGAATTATTCTTCATCTGCAGTAACATCACGGAAGTAAAAAAATTCAAAAAGTTCATGACTTTATTTACAGCTGTGCTATTTAGTTTGGCAGCTGTTGTGGTTCTAGATGTAAACAGTTGTTTGAATTCTTACTGATCTTTCTAGTGCTGTGCAGCAGCAACAAATCCTGATGTTCATCTGTGTGAGTCTGATGTTTGGTCACATGGCAGCAGGGACATTCTATTTCAGTCACAGACACACTTCAGTTGGTTCACTGTTTTATTCAAATCGAAATGGTCTGAGATATGTATGTCACACTTTTATAAAGTCAACTTACAAACATCAAAAGAAGTGAGCTCTGATTCCAATATGAAATCTCACTAAAAGCCATTTATTCTTATAGCACCAAATCAATCATTTCCATAGAGAGCAAGTCAAGACCAAACTGTTTACAAGCAGTTATATTGCAAATGAAAACAACAGCGTGTGTGTTTTTATCAAATATAATATACAAAATATAAATAAGCTTTGGAGTGTCTCAGTTCTAGAAAGAATTTGAATGGCTTTGGATACAGAAAATAAGGCAACAACAAAAAACTTTGACAAAAACAAGAAATATCGGAGCTAAACTCCTGGCGACTTCCTGAGAGAAGTTCAGCTCAAAGCATGATGGGATTGACTAGATTCCGGATCCACACCAACACAGTCCAGACCAACCAGGACACTTCTCCCAGCACAGTGTATTTATGTTTCATTACATCACGGAGCACTGAAGAGGCGGAATATTATTCTTTAAAGACAAGGACAGAATCATGTAATAAAATGGACTCAATCAGTAACTCAGTCTCTAGAGGGAAAAACTCAATATCAACATTTCATATGGATCATTCAAATGTTTTTTGATACAAGCATATTTTCACAAATCCTGTTTTTGGTGAGACAAAGCTGTCCTGTAACAAAAGTCATGGAAATGTCCAATTGAACACGTGTCTCCTACAACTTTTCCAACTTCATCCATGAAACAAAGGCACAGATCTATCCAACCAACCCTCCTCCTGCTGGTCTGAAACGTTAACACGTGTGGTTTATAGAAATATAAACTGTCAGTGTTTCCTTCTGAGACTGAGCTGTAATGACAAATGAAGAGTGGCTGTGATGTTGCATCTTAAGGATGCTGTCTTGTTTGGTCTGGACTCTTGGGTGAGGAGTGTGTGCCGTCACTATGGGTGTTCAGGGATCCACGAACGACACTGCAATGTAGCGGACGCCAGCTGTGGTCGGCAGGCCTTCGTGGTAGTGGGTGAGGCGACCAGGGTGCATGAGGGCCCAGCCTTTACGGGGAGCGTTGATAGAGCAGTCGTAGCGGAGGAACCTGCATCCACCACCCTGCAGTAACAACACAACGCACATCAGCGTCTTGTTTATGAATATATAGTATATGAATATATGCATAGATAGATAGATAGATAGATAGATAGATAGATAGATAGATAGATAGATAGATAGATAGATAGATAGATAGATAGATAGATAGATAGATAGATAGATGTACCATTGGATATTTTATTTTGTGTAGATAACTTAGTATTCATTAAGATGAAAGTACTTAAATCAACATATTTTTTAATTATATTGTATTGATCGTTCATATTTTATTTTTGTCAGAAACATTTATTTAGCTATATGTATGTAATATATATGTTTATTTGAAAGTGTTTCTTTGTGTATTTGTACTTTATTTGTGTATTTTTCATTATATATCTTCCTCAGTAAGAATTACAGTGAACCTTTTTTACTGAATGAACTAGAATGACTGTAGCCATAATGATTTATATTTTAAGATCTTGTTTTGACTTTTTATTAAATTTTTGCCTGTAAAGTTTTTGAAAAAAGAAAAAAATATGTCTGCCTTCCGATAGTTGGTTCTATTTTGGATTATAAAGAAACGAGCAGCAAGATGACAGCATTCCCTCAATGAGATAAACAAGATTTTGTCAGACCATGAATCTAAATTCGCGTCTGGCAACCAGCAGGGACAGAAGCCAAGGATGAAACAAGATTATAGAAAAATATCACGAGGTGGCCGAGTAAACTGAAACACTACAAAGTGGCTGTTGCCATTTAGATATGTAGAAACATCAATACCACTGTTGCTGCTGGTTTGTTTCTGCAGTTACAATTTGACAATTTAATCTAGAATCAACATCAGCTCCAAAAATTTTTCTGCAGCGGAAAATGGATAACCATGTAAATCTTTTATTATTGTTGATATGGTTACCTGTAGTTTTATATCCCTCATGCAGTGATTTAGAACAATGATTGAAGACACTTTTTATTTATTGTTTCTTCCCCAAATATGCTTTAACACAGAGCTGTAATCCTCTGTTGTTGAAGTGCCACTATAAACACATAAATAAATGTTATATAAACTTGTTTAGTGTATTTAATCATTATCCTGAGTCTAGATTTTATATGAGAATATTTATATAAGTGATCTGATTTCTAGGTGATGGCCTTCATAAGGACAACAACAGGTAGAATCGCCAAATTTACCACTGAAATAATATAAAATATATATATATATATATATACATTTTTAATTTTAAAAAACATAAATATTCAAACATGTATAATTTAATCCTCAGAAATCCTTAAAGTGTTCAAACACAAACATTTCATCACAGCAACTTCACAAATGACAGTTGTTTCTTCAGAATAAGAATATCAGTAATCCACAGGATGTGGATTGTTGAAGATGCAGGGAAACAACAGGGGTGCAATGACAACAACAACACAGCTCTTGTCGGTTCATGTATCATGCAAAGAAGACAAACTCACACACACATGGAAAGTTTGATGAAACACCAGAAACGTAGTTGTACATGCCAGAAACATGACGGCATTCCATATTCAATGCTTGGATTGGAATTTTATTATCATGCTTTAAATATGTATGTAATTAAGTGATTTGTTTGATTTGTTAAACATAATACATCATTAAGGCAATGACTGATGATGGCATGCAGTGCTAGCTCATCTATTTCTATTTTTATACTTCTACCAAAAAATATCAAAGTCAGAAAGCGTTTTAAGCCCTCAACTTGTTCATGAATCATGGGTTCCAATGTAAAACCAACCTTTAAATGCTCCATTTACTAATTAAGCTCATATCTAGCAAGGAGCTTCCTGCAAATATTAATTTGATACAAATTACGTAAAAAGTGTGTCAGTGAACACCAGCAGTACAAATCATGATAATAAATTATTATTAAATGAATACTCCTCTAATTAACACCCATTCTTCTTTCAAGGAAACGCCTCAGAACTTTAATATGACATTACTGACTCCTAAAATAAGAATTGAAGCTCCACCCTAAGATAAAAAAAACCCCTTCACCTAAGTTTTTATCTGACCTATTGCTCCTTGATGTGACACTGTGATGAATGTTTGTCTGTTTCTGTACCACCAGGTGACGCCAAAGTTGGCAGAGTTTGTGGTAACAGATATATTACCGGCACTGATACATGTGTGTGCGTCCAAAAATCTGTTGGCTGCAGTTTCAGGACACTGCTGAGCGTAGATTTAACACACTTTCCACAGGAATTGTTTTCTTTTTCCGACCACAAGTGGAACAGTTCCTAGCTGAACAGTCCCCAAATATAGTCTCTTGTGAATATTACTTTTATTCAGTGGTGTTTTCATTTGATCACACAAAACACAAATTTCAGGGGATGATTCGTAATTAACCTTTTAAGAAACCTTTCAAACTATGAGTGCTCAGACAGAAAGTGGGATTTGGGGGAATAACAGCATACCATAACAGGTAGGTAGAACGTTGTGCTGACTGTGTTTAGGATGTAATAACACGAGATGTAATAACCAGGAGTATTTCTACTTCTAAACACTCACCTGGTAATCAAGGCCCACTTGATTGAGTGCTATGTTTATAGTGAATGTAGAGGCGTCGTGGTGAGGCCTCAAAGCTGGCTGCTCGTCTGGCTTATATCTAACTACAAAGGCCAACTCAAAATGAGCCTGCAAACACACAGACAGAAAAGAGTCATGCAAGCATTCCCATAGAAACTGCTCATCTGGCCACAGACAGTGTGAACACTCCCTCGCAGCTCCTGCTCAGTAATAAAGAAAAAAGCATCAGCTTGGTTCTTTGTTCCAGCATTCACGTCCAGAGATGGAGCAGAAGAAGCAGAGAGAGAAATGTGCAGACCACCTGCATCATCATTATCATATCCTGAAGTCTCTGTTACCTGCCGGCCCCTCATTTACCTGGTAGTCCACACCTCTGCTGTTGAGAGCTATGTTAATAGTAAATGTAGAGGCGTCATGGTGAGGCTCGAGCAGGGGCTGCTCATCAGGTTTGTACCTCACCACGAAGTTCAAGGGAGTAGAACACTGATGAAAGAAGACACTGTCATCTCATGTCACATGTCAGTGCAAATAACAGATCATACTGATGAAACTTTAACCTCACTTTGTCCTGCAAATGTTAAAAGGATAAAAAAGCAAAACTAAGCAAGACCTTCTAGTAAAAAAAGATAAAAAAAGAACTTGTTGGACCAGAACCCATCTAAATACTGACTTACTCGCCTCGACAGCAGAGATCAGCACTTCTGTATGAAACCAACCGGCACAGGAGAAGTCACACTAATTAACTGAAAATGCAAACTAAAAAATTCCTCCAGGTTTGACCTTTTGTTTCAGTGACAGCAGCTGCATCTTCAGAAAAACAGACTCACCTCGTTCTCTGTTTTACTCAACATTTTGTCTGTCTTAATTTAATGTTGATAAAAAAAACATTGTTTCAAATTAAAAGATGTCCAGCAGGTCAAAGGGCAAAACTGTTGCTGAACCATCATTTATCATCCATCCAAAAACTGATAACACCTAGAAATTCAAAGAACAAATATTCACACTTTCACTCAACAGGACAGCACAGCAGAGGACAAGTTTAAAGTTTTATTATATTAAATGTATTCCTATTTTATTTAATTAGGTCAATTAATTAATAATTAGGTCAATTTAAGTCATTTTTTCCAAAAACTCTGGACAAAAACATTCAGGTGCAGGGTAATCAACTGCCAAAATTGCATATAATTTTAAATTACTTACCAAAACATTTCAGATAAATGTGTCGCATGCAACTACCTTTTTTTTTGAAAATGAAGTAAATTCAATAAAACATGTTTTACGTTAAAGATGTCTTAACACTGACTGAAAGAATTTATAGCCAATATTATCATGTTAAGAAACACAATTTCAATTGAAATGCTGTAATTGGTTGTAGTGAAATGTAGAGTCTTACCTTGGTATAGTAACCAGGATACATCTTCTCTGTTATTGGTGCAATGTACTCCACTAAAAACTGCTGCCAGTTCTTTTCAAAGTTGATTTGAACCATGTGGATGTCGATAGTCGGGACATTCTCATAACCACCTTGGATTCTCTTATCCTGACGAGCAAGAAAATTAACCAGGTTAGAGAGCTGCTGCTTTAAGGACCAGGTGATAGCTTTAGGTTGACCATGACTAAGTATATAAGAGATAAATTCACATTAAGTCAAATAGGTTTATCATATTTTATATTATGGATGAAATCCTTCACAAAAATGATCAATAGCTTTTTATGTCAAACTGTTTGATGTGGTAAAAAGCGCTACAGTGAAGGGCTGTTTGCAGTAGGTTCTAATGGCACGGGATGATAACGTACCACATTTCCTCCTCCGGACCACTGACCATAGTTTTCCATTTCTTCAATGAGGTGGTCACATGCAATATCAGAGAACACTGGGAACCAGTACACATCAGGACATGGCTGCAGACAAGAGTGACAACACATATTCACAACTGCACTATGAAGAAAATTCAGATTTTAAATGAAATGTTTGCTGTCATTTGGAATTAGGACTGTACTGTGAACCAGAGTAGTGCTCCCTAACAGATACCATTCAACTTCTGCACAAATACTTCAATACTACTGTAATTTAACAATCCTTTAAAGATGATAAGGCTGTTGTCATCAGATGATTAATAAAACATCATCATGATATGTTAAAATGTAACGTTAATATTGTAAAAAGTGTAGCTTTTGGTGAGAAGGTTGTATAAATACAGATGCTTGAATGAGAAATTTCCCAGCAATATAAACTACATATTAACTGAATATGACTTGTTTCACAAATGAAATTATCAATAAGGGTAACTGTAAGCATAGCCATCCCTATTTTTATATATACAATCTATATTTTGATTGTGCTCTAATGCAGACAACTCATGAACTGATTTAACTTACATTTTCTATCAGTTTATCCTTCATGATGTTAGTATAGTTCTCATGGATGTAACGCTCCTGCCAGTCCTGAAACAAACAACACACATCTAGTCATGTAGACAGACAGACAGACAGACAGACAGACAGATTGATAGATAGATAGATAGATAGATGATTCTTACCACTGGGTTTTCAAACATCTGCCACAGATCATTATGAAGATGATTTGTCTGATAATTTTCTGTTGACAGGATCCGACCGAATGTGTGCATGTTAGTGACATACAAGAAGACTCCCTGAAACAGATTCACAAAACATCGCTTCATTTTGACTGGACAGTAGGGCTGCTCGAGTTTGGAAAAAAAATCACAATTATTTTGGTCAGTATTGAAATCATAATAATTCAAACTATTATTTTTCTGTAACGAAATCCACCTATTCAGTATGAGTGACTTTGTGCTTTTGAGATGATTAAAAAATGAATTGTGTTGCTAGTCATGGATATCACCTAGGGTTAACCCAAAAAAATCAAAGCTTTGAAGCTTCAATCATTGTCCTGGTAATCCATCATGAAGTCTGTTGTTTTTTTTAATGGTGTGCATGCTACATAGACAGAGAAATCAAGTGTCTGGAACAACTTTAACCAAACTTAACTTAAAGTCCTAAGTTAAGTTGTGCTTGGCACCAGTATTGTTACGGTCAGGATGTTGTTTCTGCTTGGCTTTCAGTTGCCTATGGATGTATGCAAATTAACTTGAGATTTGAGTTATACTTGGGTGGCTAAAAATATTAGGCCAGCACAAATGTTCTTCTTTTGACATGTAAACACTACAGATCGCTATCTCTCTCGCGCTCTGTGCATATGAAAGTCACACTGAAAAAAGAGAGGTGAAATCAATTTGTAGTGCTTGGTTTTTGCGACATAGTCTAAGTGTGGTAAACATTGCACATCTTTTGGTGAATTACTTGACATGCTTCTAACCATGGAATGATCAATTCTCAAAATTTGTTAATCAGGCTAGACCTAGATGTTACCTTGTACAGATTTCAATCAAATGACTGCCCTCCTTCTGCGATTTCTCTCTCTCTCTCTCTCTCTCTCTCTCTTTCTCTCTCTCTCTGTCTCTCTCTCCCTGGTTCTCACTGTAGGATTGTATTTCACACTTTTATCTCTTTCAGAAATGGTGTAAAGAAAATGTCAATAAAATTCAATAAAGTGCACAGCCTTACAGGAAATTAATTATTGCCCTATAAGAAAAAAAACTCTATATATGAGGACACTTAAGTATGCCAGAGTTAGCACAATGCTAATTTTTAGTCTCCAAAAAATAACAATAAATATATACAGGGTTGTCATTCTCTTATCACTTAACCAGATGTACATGTTAAGTGTCAATGCAAATACCACATAATACACAATCATCTCAATACAGGCAAGTGACTAAGTACTATTCATACAGGAAAAAAAGATTCTTTCAGTCATCACATTACAAAGATGCATATGTAATGTGTTTGTCATCATAAACAACAGACTAGCAGCACTTTGCTCTGACTGACCTTGGTACGGACGGCGTGGCAGAACGCCATGTCTGGGTCTAAGATGTGTGAGTCAAACAGGTTCACATCTGAGAACTCTGATCGCAGGAGGTTGGCCTTTACCAGAAACACGCTGGATACATACGGGACGTTCCACAGACCTCTACAACAACAACAAGACCCATTGGTTACAAAATTGTGTATATGTATACATAAGAACAGGCTGTTTCAGTACTGTCTATTCTTCTATAGTGGCCCGAGAGAGACTGCTGCTTTTTTAAAATCTCATCTTATCTTTTCTATTTTTATTATGGTTGTTATTGTATTATAATCTGTTTTTGCCCCTTTTATTTTTTTGGACAATAGAAGATTGGAAAAACATTGCCTTGCTTAATGAGACACAATTTCCCCTGCAACATTCGAATGGAAGGGTCAGACTTTGGCATCAACAACATGAAAGCATAGATCAGGGCTGCCCAATCCTGCTCGTGGAGAGCTACTATCCTACATGTTTTGCGAATCTCCCAACTCCAACACACCTGATTCCAATTATTCACAAGCCCTTGGAAAGCTTCAGCTACTTGATTGTGAGTTGATGATTAGAATCAGGTGTGTTAGAGTAGGGAGATTCGCAAAACATGTAGGATAAGAGATCTCAAGAAGCAGGATTGAGCAGCCCTGGCATAGATCCATCCTGCCTTGTATCAACAGTTTAGGCTGGTGGTGCGGTAATGGTGTGGGAAATATTTTCTTGGCACAATTGGGGCCCCTTTGTACCAATTGAGATCACTGTTATACCACACCCTACCTGAGTATAGTTGCTGACAACATCCAACCCTTTATGACCACAATGTACCCATCTACTGATGGCTACATCCAGCAGGATAACACTCCATGTCATGAAGCCCAAATCATCTCTTACTTTTTTAAGGGAACATGACAATGAGTTCACTATGCTCAAATGGCATCCACAATTACCAGATCTCAATCCAACAGAGCGGCTTTGGGATGTGGTCAGCCAGCAAATCTGCAGCAATTGCAGGATGCTATCATGTCAATATCGACAAAACTCTTTGAGGACTCTTTCCAGTACTTTGTTAGTACTTTATTATTGAAGTGTCTCCTGTTATGTTTAGGATTTCTGTTACTGTTTTAATGTGTTTGGTGTTCTTGTAGCAGTCATCACACCTCTACAGAGGCTACAGCTGGAAATTTATTAAAATTAGCTGAGCTGGTACATCCCAGATTTGTGACACCAAACATCCAGATTTACAACTAAATTTAGCTTGCTAACTAGTTACATCCTATTTAGTGACACAGGCCCCAGGTGAAGACTTTAGAGAACAGGTTGAGGCAGCTTACTGTCTGCGTCCCTGAACAATGTCCACGTAGTCCTCAGACCGGGCATAGTAGCCTTCAGCGCTCAGGGCTCCCCAGAAGTTGCTCCACAGTCGACCAGTTCGAGTTATCATTGGAGCCACAACAGGACTGAAGAACAATTACACAAGTGTTGGTAAAAACACAACCAATTCTACTATATCAGCATGATAGAAATGAAGAGATTCATTGCGTGTCTGTTTGTGACCTCAGCATATTATTAGTTCAATGATGGTAAATATACTTGCAGGTTTTGTTCGATGAGGATTTTCAGTGTGTTCTCATTCTTTAAAACCACTTCTATGTCCAAGTTGAAGAAGAATTCACAGTCCTCATCTTTCCGACACATGTCCCTGAAAAAAACGTCAACACGTAAGTTCTCTGAATTTTAGGAGCAATATTGACACATGATGCATGTGACAGCACACATATTGACATGTATTCCAACATGTGACACTACATGTTGTTTGAAATATTAAACCTCAGCAGCATCCCACAGCAGCAGCCTTTTCCATCCAGCTAAACTCAATCTTGCACATCATATTCCACCTCTACTGTTTTATATCATTTAAAGGTGAAGTGTGTAGTTTCTGCCTGCAAATTTGCAGAATGTAATGCCCTGAGTACTTCAGATGTGTAGAAAATAGGAAAAAGTCCATCTTGAGAGCCAATATTTGACCATTCTAGGCTTCTGTAGACCAAATGTACCCATCGCATGATGTAGTGACACTATACACACTAATATAAGCGGTTTTAAGCCACAACATCAATAACTTGACATCTGTCAACAGTGTGCATCATTTCCTTTGGTGCTGTTTCTCTCTAATCAGTGCATTATCCGAACAACTAATGTCACATGCTGTTCTACGTGAGGGTTCTTCCACACCACTATTTTATTATATATATTGATTATTATGATTTATTAGTTAATATAGTTATTTGCTCCACACATGGCATTACCATTTTTACCAATCAGCATATACACATGTGGACAAAATTGTTGGTACCCCTCAGTTAAAGAAGGAAAAACCCACAATTCTCACTGAAATCACTTGGAACTAACAAAAGTAACAATAAATACAAAATTATTGAAAATTAAATAATCAAAATCAGCCATTACTTTTGTGTACACTGAGAATACAGAAGCGTTATGGGCTTTGTGGATATAAAGCAGTCAGACTGTTAAAAGCAACAGGGCTACTCGGGTAATACACAAACATATATAATTCAAACATGACTGAAAATTAATAACAAATTTAACCCAATTCTAACATCAAGGTAAACTTGAATACACAGATGATGAGAGGACATTATGTTACAAGTTAAGTTACAAGTAAAACATCTCTAAGGAGACCACATATGATTTGAAGCAGCCCAGTTTCTTCAGGAATTTTGACAGCTGACCCTTGCTTGTACTCACAAGGCCAGATTGCGGGATTCAGCCTCATCCTTCTCTTCTTCAGGCCCGACGAACTTTACATCCTGATAAAGATCTCCGTGATTCTTCAGGAAAGAGCTGACCTGACCCTGGTGATGCTCTTCCTGCAGGTAAGGAAGAAATATACCACTACAGTAACCAGGTCACTACGGTTATCGAGTCACTACAGTATTTGTGTCATTAAATGAAATAAATATGGTAACTGTATGACACAGCGTATATACATATGTCTAGTACTATTTCCTATTACTGTGTATCTATAATAAATCCACTGCATTAAATCCTCTCCTGTTACCTTGTTGTTAATGAAGAGTTTGAGCCTGTTCTTTGGATACTGGAGCTTCAGCAGGCGCTCAAAAAAAACTGAGACAAAGGGGGTGGGCTGCTGGATGAGTATGCCGATCAACACTAGCGGGTATTCGCTCTCCTGTTGGAAGGAAAAGCAAGATCCAGGAGAAACAGGTTATCACCTCTATCTGGCATCAAATATTGTTGATTACTGAAAAATGTAAACGTTCTCAATATTGGTTAAATATTGTTAAAGGGAAATCTCAAAGACAATTTTCCAATCAGGAAGCCGGACACCTGAACGGACCTTCAGAGCTTTGAGTGGGCGAAGCTCCTCCTGACACACGCTGCATCCTCCTTCAAATGTCCAGGTGTTGGGGATGTAGTTGCCCAGGTAGTTGATCTGAAGCTGGAAAACAAATATGTTGCCGAGTCACCATCTGTGCAGTAAAAACATGTCAAAGTAAAAGTGATTTGTAGATCAAGAGACTCAACAGTGAGACTCAACAGTGTGAAGTACATCATGTACATCATCACGTCATTATCATAGTCTCTGCTTCATTATTGCTGTCTCTGCTTTATTACTGTCACTGCTTAATTATCTCTGTCTCAGCTTTATAATCACAGTCTCTGCTTTGTTATTACTGTCTTTACTTTATTATTACTGTATATGATTTATTATCACCGTCTCTGCTTCATTATCACTGTCTCTGCTTTATTATCACTGTCTCTAATTTATTATTACTGTCTCTGCTTTATTATCACCGTATCTGCTTCATTAACTCTGTTGGAACTTCCTTATTACTGTTGCCTCTTTGGAGTTGACTCCGAAGTATAGTAACAATCAACTATCTAACTAACTACTACCATTGTGTCTTTTTACTACTATATATGATATGCTATTATTAGAATCTCCTCTCTTGCTGTCAATAGACACCTGCCGATGGTCCTTCAACACTAGTGATATAAATAAACTTTTTTCTAATATTGCAGCACATTCCTGCTCGTTGACCCGAGATGCATGCTGGCTTCCTCCACACAAGGTTATAAGGCAATAATATGTTTTGTATTTGGAAAAAAATGAAAATTGAATTAAATTTTTTTAAATTTTGATCTTGAATTCTGGGCGACACGGTGGTGCGGTGGGTAGCACTGTTGCCTCACAGCAAGAAGGTCGCAGGTTCAAGACCGCCTTGGGCCTGGGTCTGGGGCCTTTCTGTGTGGAGTTTGCATGTTCTCCCCGTGTCTGCGTGGGTTTTCACCGGGTACTCCGGTTTCCTCCCACAATACAAAAAACATGCTCAGGTTAATTGGTAAACTCTAAATTGCCCATAGGTGTGAGTGTGAGAGTGAATGGTGTGTGAATGGTGTGTGTGCCCCACGATTGGCTGGCGACCATCTGGGGTGTATCCCTGCCTCTCGCCTTAACGCGCTGGGATAGGCTCCAGCAGACCCCTGCGACCCCGAAAGGGAATAAGCGGGATAGACAATGGATGGATGGATGGATGGATCTTGAATTCTAAGAAATTCCACTCGTCACTTTTTCTCTACACACACATCCTGCACCTTAAGTATGCATTAGCTATGTACATGTGTCTATGTGCGTGGATATGTATGTGCGTATATATATGCAAATATGTAAATATATGTGTATGTGTATGTATGTAGGTATGTTTGGCATGTATGTATGTATATATTCTTTGCTTATGCATACTTTTTTCTTACTATTTATTCGTATTTTTTCTCCATTCTTATGTCCATAATGCATAGTGTGTATGCGGATCAACAAATTCTACGAATTTTGTACATATTTTGGGTATTTTTACTTGTTATAGCTTTTATTTTCTTAGCTTTTCTTTTCTTTTCTTTATCTTTACTCTGTATGCTGCAGTAACAAGCAAATTTCCCCGTTGTGGGATCCAATGTCTTATCTTATCTTAAATACATCATCCAGGGGGGAATCATGAATGTAAGGATCACAATTCTTAATCTCTGATTCTGATCTGATTTTTTATTCTCTATGATTCTAAATTGATTCATAATCTTCAAAAATCTATTTTTATTGACAGTTTTTCCCTCTCAATTAGTGATGGCAACATTCCCATTTTCCACTAGATAGTCATCAGAGCTGACCTGAAGGTTAAGAAGATTAAATTAAATTAAAGATTAAATGAGAATTAATTGTGTTTAAAAAAGCTAACAAAAAATGAAAATCATTTTGATTTAAGAATATATATATATAGAGGAGGGCAACTGAATTGAACCAGCTTTACAAGTGACGAGTCAGTACCTTGGTTGGTCCGTTTCCATGGATGATGACAGGCAACGTGTCATACAGAACATTTCTGGCTCGTACCCGTCTGTCCTCAAACTTCAACACCACCTCATCTGGGAATGTACACATGTAGAGATTTAGTAGATTGATGCAATTATAAACCTGACCACAACAGTAGATTTTTTTTAAATACACAATTTTACTGATGATGACCTTATTGGGGTTGGCAGATAGCATGTGTGTGTGTGTGTGTATATATTATATATATTGACAATATTCTATTTTCATATCATAGGGGCAACACATCAGAGCAGTAGCTAGAAGTTTGTAGGTTTAAATCCTTAGGGTGGGACTGTTCTGTGTGGAGTTTACATGTTCTCCGGGTTCCTCTCACAGTCTAAAAATGTATTGTATTGCATGTTGGTTAATATAACATTCTAAATTGCCTGTAAGTGTGAGTGAATAATGTGTGTGCCCCATGATAGGCTGGTGACCTGTCTGGGGTGTATCCCTGCTTTTCTCATTTTTTACAGTTACATGTTGAGGTCTCACACAATCTGGGATAATTGTCCTATTTACTACTGGTCCACAGATACTCCTCAGTACTGTCTAAAACAGCTTCCAATAAACAGCTTTGGAAAATAGAAACTGTTTTAGGACTGCAGGATATTCTTGCATTGTGTGCAAATGGAGGTTTGTCACTCCCAGTCATGTACCAGTGCCAAATCTTACTTTCCCTGAAGGCAACATGATAGGGGGGTGTAAAGGCTTTTAATTAAGTTATTTTTTTTCTGATTTCCACCCTATATCTGGGTCATAAGTCTGAAACTGAAAAAGCAATATCGGACCGTAAAAAAATGCATTATAAATATTATATAAAAATATTATATAAAAGTGAAAAAAACGAAAATGAATATTTTGTACAAACTAATTAGCAATGTATCATAATTGTATTTAAACTGAAAGAAAAGTGTACATATTTTGAATAGATTGATTTAAGAGGTGGGAATCGTTGGGTCTCTCACAACTTAATTTCAATTCTTATGATTGTTTTTTTTGCAATTTTTAGTTTGCCTTAACAAACTCCAGACCATGAAAATAAAATCCTTTTTCTTTATGTAACAACGTAATTATTTTAACAGAAAAGTTAATGATAGGCCTATAACACAAGTGCTCACTGTAAACTAAACCTACATGTCCAGGTCAATGAATAGCTGTGTTACAAATACTACAATTTATAAACTTACCATTAAATTAATATATATTGATGAAATACCAATTTTTACTTCACTTAGGCAATCAGGGCTCTCTCCCTCCTTTAGCAACTTTTGCTGCAGGTTCACAGGTGCATCTCAATAAATTTGAATATCAGAGAAAAGCCTATTTATGTCAGTAATTCGATTCAAAAAGTGAAACTAATACATCCATAATACCTGTAGGATGAAACATTTCATCTCTTACTTCTATTTATAATTTCAGTATTTACATATGTGCCTGCATAATTTTTTTAGGTCAGTAGATGGCAGAGTTACGCATGTCAACCATGCATTGTGAATACACTGCACACTTATATTTGACTCTGACCAATTAAACATCTCTCCTCTGAATTAGCCAGCTTGCTAGCGTTCGTCTTTCAATAAAACAGTAATGGTTTTGTCAGTTTATCAATGCACCTGTAAAAAGCTTCTGTTTGGCAGCAAACATCTAACATGTTTAGGATTGAATCACCATCTCAAGTTGTTGGCAACAGGAGAGGAGACTATGAAGTAAAAAAGATACATTGCTATATGTAACAGTGACAGCTGATTGTTACTGTGTGTCTGCCTCAACTCCACGACAGTCATAATGAAACAGCGTCAGGTCAAGACCTGTCGTGACCTTCATATCACCTCTGATGACCATCCAGTGGAAAATAGGGATGTTGCCATCACTAATTGAGATGGAAGGAATGTCAATAAAAATAGATTTTTGAAGATTATAAATCATCAAAAGTCATGATCCTTACATGATTTTTTTTTTTTTCCCTCCCACCTTTAAAAGATTTTTTGCTCAGGATTCAAGAAAGGAAAAAAGAAAAATTCATCAAAACTTGAAATTTTAGTTTCAATTCTTTTTTTTCCAACTATAAAACATTTGACCCAATATTATTCTATAGGAGCCTTGTGTGGAAAAACCCGGCATGCAACTCACCTCAACCAGCAGGAATGTGGTATAAATAGTCATCGGCTCTTGGTGCCTCTTTGTTTATGGTAATTTGATGATGCATATATATAAATGAAATACAAAATATTAAATGAGGTTTTTTCTCCACATCACAGGCCCTGTTTTAAAATCCAGTTCTTATTGTTTCAGTGTGTATTGTTCTCATGTTGTAGTAGTTTGTGGGTGGTTGGGGTCATGCAGCAGGTCACAGAGCTGACTGACAGAGGGTCTGAGGGATCACCATCCTCAGGGACTTTCATTCATAAAGACTCTGCGTGAGCTTTAACATGTCTGTCTCACACACAACTCACAAATTCCTTCTGCAGTCTCAGAGGAAATATGCTGTGGCTGCCGAGTTTAGCTCAAGTCTAAACCTGCAGCCGACACCTGAATCGCTGCAGCATTTAAGGAGCAGCAGGAAGATTTTTTAGCATCTACAGCAGAGGTTCCCACCCTTTTCCAACTCTTATCCACTTAAAAATCTCTCTGTTCACAGCCCCCATCCAAATTGTTCCTCTGCATAACACTGTATCCTTATTAACGTATAAGAGAATAAAAAAGAAAGAAATATGGATCACCTTACAACAAATAATTGCTTGATCAACTAACAGAAAAAAGTGCATCTGAAATTTAAAAAAAAATTAAATGTTTAATTAAACTATAAACAACATATGATACTGAAAAATAAAATTACATAAAACCGTCTTATCCATGTGATTTGGGTGTACTGTATTTATTTTTTTTTGTTTTCATGCTGTCCGCTGCCAACATTTTTGATACAGTAACACACCGGTCTTTCACAGTAAGGCCAAGTGCTACAGATGCTTCGTCATAAAAAAGAATGTTCCCTGAGGTCTAACGCGCTCCCCTTGATGGAGCCCCCACTATTTGAGAACCACTGATCTAGAGGAACAGACTTGGCAGAAATATATGAATGAATAAATGAATGAATGAATGAATATAATATTCATAAGTCTGTTTTAATTAAAATATATCACCAAAGGTTCTTTATTATAGCTTTAAGGTAAGGATAGTATAATTTTTGTGGGTGTAGCAAACAAATATACAGTGAAGAAAACAAGTATTTGAAAACCCTGCTATTTTGCTATTTCTCCCACTTACAAATTATGGAGGGGTCTGAAATTTTCATCGTAGGTGCATGTCCACTGTGAGAGAGATAAACTAAAAAGAAAAATCCAGAAATCACAATGCATGATTTTTTAATGATTTATTTGTGTGATATAGCGGCAAATAAGTATTTGAACACCTGAGAAAATGAATGTTAATATTTGGTACAGTAGCCTTTGTTTGCTATTACAGAGGTCAAACGTTTCCTGTAGTTTTTCACCAGGTTTGCACATACTGTAGAAGGGGTCCTGGCCCACTCCTCCACACAGATCTTCTCTAGATCAGTCAGGTTTCTGGGCTGTCGCTGAGAAACACGGAGTTTGAGCTCCCTCCAAAGATTTTCGATTGGGTTCAGGTCTGGAGACTGGCTGGGCCATGCTAGAACCTTGATATGCTTCTTACGGAGCCAGTCCTTGGTTTTCCTGGCTGTGTGCTTTGGGTCATTGTCGTGTTGGAAGACCCAGCCACGACCCATCTTCAATGCTCTGACTGAGGGAAGGAGGATGTTCCCCAAAATCTCACAATAGACGGCCCCAGTCATCCTCTCTTTAATGCAGTGCACTCGTCCTGTCCCATGTGCAGAAAAACACCCCCAAAGCATGATGCTACCACCCCCATGCTTCACAGTAGGGATGGTGTTCTTCGGATTGTACTCTTCATTCTTCTTCCTCCAAACACGCCTAGTGGAATTATGACCAAAAAGTTCTATTTTGGTCTCATCTGACCACAAAACTTTCTCTCATGACTCCTCTGTATCATCCAAATGGTCATATGCAAACTTAAGACGGGCCTTGTGCTGATTTAAGCAGGGGAACCTTTTGTGCCATGCATGACTCAAATCATGATGTCTTAGTATATTACCTACAGTAACCTTGGAAACGTTGGTCCCAGTTCTTTTCAGGTCATTGACCAACTCCTGTCGTGTAGTTCCGGGCTGATTCCTCACCTTTCTTAGAATCATTGAGACCCCACGAGGTGATATCTTGCATGGGGCTCCACTCCGATTGAGATTGACCGTCATGTTTAGCTTCTTCCATTTTCTAATGATTGCTCCAACAGTGGACCTTTTTTCACCAAGCTGCTTGGCTCCGTAGCCCTTTCCAGCCTTGTGGAGGTGTACAATTTTCTCTCTTGTGTCGTTGGACAGCTCTTTGGTCTTCGCCATGTTACAAGTTAAAGTCTTGCTGATTGTATGGGGTGGACAGGTGTCTTTATGCAGCTAAGGACTTCAAACAGGTGCATCTGATTAAGGATGATACATGGAGTGCAGGTGGACTTCTAATGGGCGGACTAACAGGTCCTTCAGGGTCAAAATTCTAGATGACACACAGGTGTTGAAATACTTATTTGCAGCTGTATCACTCAAATAAACCGTTAAAAAATCATGCATTGTGATTTCTGGATTTTTCTTTTTAGTTTATCTCTCTCACAGTGGACATGCACCTACGATGAAAATTTCAGACCCCTCTATGATTTCTAAGTGGGAGAAATAGCAAAATAGCAGGGTGTTCAAATACTTGTTTTCTTCACTGTATTTTGTTAAATTTCAAGATGACAATGTGTCCCTAAGACACATTTCACTTTTAATCAATATTATGCCATACTATATTATAAACAGTCATATTAATTGTTCAAGATGGCAACAAGCACATTTGTTATTGGAAGGGTCAATTAACATTTCTAACAATACAGAAGAACTTCTGTAGGACGCTATCATCAGAACTCACCAAGTGCTCCATGAAGGTTCTGGAACATTCTGCATTTGCTGTCCAGTGTGATATTTATGGATTTCTGAAAGATTGACACATAATTGTTTAAATATCATTTGTATTTAGCAGCCATCTTGTTTATTCACTATTTTCCAATAACTTCTATTGCGCCATTGCTTTATGACACAGACTTTAATGTGAAGCAATGTGCAGGAAGCATTGAGTTTAACTGACATTATGTTACTTAACTTTAACTGTGAAATGGAAAATTAGATGTGCTTAACACCAGATAAATATGATGTTACCACATTAGAACAAGAACCGAAATCAGGGAACTCAGATTTAAAATCATAAAAAAAACATAGTGACACAATAAAAAAGACCTTGGTGCCAAATTCCTAAACATTCTGAGAACACTAAATGACTATTAGCTGTGTGACAAGCCTGGAGCAGCAGAGTAGACCTCAACCAAAATTGAAATAGATAATTTTTTTTTATATTGTGCAAGTTTTTATTTCAAGCAGTTGCATTTGTGTGAAATTTAGTTGCAGGAGTTGCACTGTTGTTTTTTTTATCTCTATGAGGAGAAGAGGAGAAGAAATAGGATTGAGAAGAAACAAAGTACAAACCTTTGTCCCATCTGTTAGAAACTGCGGTGGTTAACAATATATTTTGTCAGTTAGCAGAGAGTGAGTCATGGCTAAACTCCAGCATAAACACTCCACTTCTCTCTACCACTGACAGTTTAAAGTCATCCTCTCTACAAATGACAGTCAAAGGTCAGTCTCTCTACTATTGTCTACTTCTGCAGTGTAATATTTCTCACTCTTTTGTCTGGATTGATGTAAATCTTGGTGAAGAACAGCTGGTCACTGTCCTTGTCCTCCCCCGTCCAATCAGAAACCAGTTCTTTGATGTTGGGAAGGTAGCCAATGAAACCTAGGGAGAGCAGATAATAATGAGCAGAGAAGAAATAGGAAACTCTGACTTATCGTCTTATTTTATATTGACTATTCATGAAATATTCACATTCATGTTTTTGTGGTCAAACACATAAAAAAGTGACGTCTTCTGTTTCAAAATTCCATGGGTTAGACAATTTTGTACTAAACTGACTGCCGGGTAAAGTTTTCATAGTCTCATCAGGCAGAAGACCTGCTGTTTCTCTCCTATAAAAGAACTAACTGCCACACTGGTACATCATTAAAACAGTCTCTGCATTTCTGACTAAGCAACAGCTTGTTGAATATATCAGTCCAGACTAAAGTCGTTGAATGACAGATGCATCAACATGCTGCTAACATGGCTAAATAAATATTTTTTTCATGTATGATGAAACAATGAATTTCATCAATATGTGTTTTCATAGCATTAGTATTATTATCATTAGAGCTATGTGTCCTAGCCGTGTAAATGACCAATGATGATCCTACCCCCTGAGCCCAGGAACCTGTTGCCCTCCCTGACGTGGGGGTGTTTGTCCTCCAGGTGTCTGTCTGGCCAGATCAGGCTTTCGGAAGAAAACACCACATTGTGTCTGGCCTGCTGGAACTTCTTTAGCAGCTCTTTGGGAGTCGAGGCGAAAACCACATCGAAGCTGTCAGACAGCAAGTGAAAACATAAAAAGTTACTGTGCTGTGTGTGCTCAGCAAGGACATATTTAAAACTAATGAAGGGTTAGCCTTTGAGATGCCAGCAGTCTTGGTTTAGAGCGTTAAATGCCCAGAGGTTGCATATCGTAAAATAAACAAAGAGGTCACATACTTTCTTAAATTTCAATGCATGTATTTCAGAATAAACAAACTAAACCATTGTTTTTACATGTTTTAGATTTTCACAACATTTTCATATAGTACTACATTACCTATAAAGCTGCATAAAGATCACATCCAACAGTTTGGAAACAAGTTTGTTTTCTTTCCAGGAGTAAGACTAGAAGAAGATTGAACTCAGTTTGGAACTGACAGATTCAGTGGGTGTGAGGTAATTGCTTAGTTCGTAATAATAAATATATTTGGCAGGGCATTTGCAGTTTTAGTGTAGCTATTATAAGGCATTCTATATCACTGGATGGCTATAACACTAACAGCATAAACTCTGAAATCGGGTCTGAGATAGAACCTCTACCTGTCAATAAAAAGGATTATTTGGCCGTCGTCCTTTAACTCTTGCAGAGCTTCCTTAAGGAGACGCACCTTCTGGCCTCCTCCTGGTGCTGACATGTAGTCGCCTCCGCTCCATTTCTGACCCCGACCAAGGACCTTCAACCCCCCCCACACACACACACACACACACAAACACACTATTCACTGTAGATGTATGGGCCTGATTCATTCTGATCGCTAAATTGCCAAATAATTACAGCAGAGACTGTTAATCCTGCATCTTGTGTCTGGATCTGTTAGTCTGACAGCTCTTCTCGACTCACCAAGTATGTCCAAGTGGATTTAATTCTGCAAGTGAAACGAGTAATTTATTTGCAGTTGCTTTAAGGTACAATTGCATAATCTCTATACCTAACTGTCAAAAATCCCAAATATAAAGATAGTCATGTGTGACTTGCATGGTATCACTCCTGACAAAATTCCATATGCTCCTCTTCCTGGTGAACTGATTCTGCATCGAGGTGACGTGTTGCAGTGCCACCAGAGGTCAGAGGTCAAAGGTCAGTCTGTCACTAACATAAGAACAGCTGCACTCTGTTGCTCAATTGTGTGTCACTTCTCTTGTACGCACAGGAGGCTCAGACCTGGGGGGGGTCTCCTCAACATTAAAAAATATAAAGGTGTCCTCCCCAATAAATATTTAATAAAAGTTCCATTTAAAAAAAATTATTTGTTTCGATTTTTGCTAAATATATATAAAAATCTAAATTATTGACTATTTTTGCATTAAACTTGATCAATATCATTTTTTTTCTGCCTTTAAACAGTTTCAAACGTTTGATGACTTATCCTGTCATTTCAAATAACAGCGTAGCAGAACACTAAGCTTCTGCTCACTTTCTTAGGGTCCAATTATTGTTTTACTGGAAAATAAATCACAAAATAGGCTCTATCGCCCATTACATTGAGGCCTTTAAATTTTATATGTATCTTACAGTAGATAATCAAAACATTAATGTTATTGATATCCGACTCATTTGCCCTAAACTTTAGTAGTTATAACTATATGTGCCTTTTATACAGATGAGGTTGAGGACCAAGAGTTTGGAGTTTTAGTAAATGTTAAATTTTACTTTAAAAAGGTCTGACAAATGTGTTTTCCTAAAAACTGAAAAAGCCGTCATTACATGTTTATTTACCTTCCAGTCTGCCTCCCCCTGCACATCCACTCCATTCAGCCCACTGATGTACCACCACAGCAAAAAGTGTCATTGGGTCCTCAACCTAAATTTTTATCTGAGGTGTTTATTATTAAAATTCAACCCTATATATTAGTAATACGCAATTATTAGGACCTAAAACTATAAAATGTCAGGAAGGTATGAACAAGTATAGATATAAACTAAAGTTGTAAATAAGAGACATGCTACACATTAATGTGCATTTCTGTTCCTTTAAAAAACAGACTGAGATGCTGTCATGGCCAGACAGGTTTCAGGGGGGTTCAGAGGGGTTTATGGGATATTACCTTGACCGTGTAGTTGAAATGTTTTGCTGATCTCAGGAAACGCCTGAAGCCATCTGTCTCTTTGGTTGCGACTGTGACAACCAGCAGTTTCTCTGAAAGACACAAAATCAGAGAATTCGAAGCAAAGATTGTGTATGTCTTGTTTTCTTCATGACCCTCAGCTTCTGTGATATTAGATGTAGAAAGTGTTTTAATTTTTCAATTATTATTCTCCCTCTATGATTTAACTATATGATATGATGATTTGTTAGAAATCCTGCCCAGAGGTGTTATATATAGATACTCTATTTGAACATGTTATAACTAATAAATAACTTGTTAACATCCTTAAAATCTGTTCCTTATCTCATTAGAAATTCTATCATCTCTGAATATACTAATTTGTTTTAACTTCATTTCATTTTTAATTTACAAAAAATGTTCTCATATAGTTTTCAAAAGAGTAAAATATGTGTTCATACTTGGCCAATAATCACATATGTAATGAGCTCCGAGAAATTTTCCACTCTCAGTGAATGGGTGTGAAGGTGAAATATGCACACACATCATTCTGCAGAGAAGAGAACATTGCTGCATAGGAGAGACTTTAAATGATGAACACTGCTAGTCTTAGTCTAACCATCAGAGTGAGATTAGGCTATAAACTACACATCCAGGGTCCGTTCATACATGTTAGAGGAAAAATCTGCCTTGTTTTGGCACAGAATTTACCCTTTTATGTTACATAACTAAGACATAGGGAGATTATGAAACCTTAAAACAACCACTTTCTGTATAAAATCCCTTCTTTTTATATATAAAGTGTTTGAAGTTCACTCTTGTCTTTTATTTTAAAAGCTTCCAGTGAAAAGCTGCTGTTTCACTGACTTTTTCTAGGGAAATCTTCCCTCAGTTACCAAACCTGTGATTTATGAGACTTTTAACGTGCTGTGAGCAGCACAGAACACACGCAGAAACTATTTAAACATTTCCAGGTTCTTGTTTATTCGTCCAAAACAAACCTTCTTCAACGTGCTTACACCTTAAGCACATGTTAAGGAATCGTTCCTCTAACATGTGTAACGTTACAGCAGCCTGACAGCCCACCTTCTGGTCCACGTCAGCGATGAAGTTCTCGTGAAGTCTTCCTCACAGAACCCCCTTTATTTTATGTACATGTATTTAAGACTTACACATCCAACCGTATACCAGCTATAGGGTAACAGCTAGTGAGTTTTAAAGTAACTCTCCCTGTTCGACAAGCAGCAGCAACGTGAATAGCCTCATAATCGAGAGTTCGGAGCCTGGAGAATCTCAACGTAACCGCCCTAAAATAAATATAGGCTTCATTCATATCGCTCTTACTATTTTTTTTTTAACATAAACTAATTTAATAAATGTTGTAATCCCCTCGAAAGCACATTAGTTATCTGTCCCGACGGCGTGTTTGTTTTCTTCAATATTAAGGAGTTCTTAGTAAAAGTAAAGTTTTATCTCGCTGTACCTCTAATTTCTCTTCTTTCTGCTCCACAGCGCCCCCAGCCACTGGTTCACCGCGATGAAGGTGAAACCGGGAATCACACACTTAAAGAAATTAGAAGCAAACTCAAGTTTAACACCTTTTTTGTTTATAGAACGAGCAAATAACCCCCCAGTAGGTTCTTTCACAATTGGGATTTTTAGGGGGACAAATTAAACGGAGCCTTGCTGATATTTGAGGTGGGTAACGTCTCATTTGAGAGTACGTTATGACGGGTCACGTCTTCTCTGACCGGCTCCATGCTGCAGGACAGCGGCAGCTCACCGCGGACAGCAAACCCGGACGGGGGTTTACCGATAGTTAGTCTCGGTCCTAACGGGGTTGGAGTAATGTTACGAGAGTTTATGCTGAGGAGGAGTCTCCACACAACCCAAAAGACAAAGTGAGCAACACTTCGAAAACTCTCTATAATGTTTTTCTAAACCGTTTATAAATTCGTCGAAAGATAGTCATAAAATCTTTATAAACTCGTCATAGCGCCATGTTGAGAAAAAGCTGCAGTAAACTTACCTTCAGAGACTGCCAGCTCCTCACAGTGTGTCCTAGGGACCTGAGAGGAGACACAAAACCATGAAAACAGCAGCAGAAGAAACAGGTCCATGTTTTCCGAGTCACGCTTAAATCCGTTAAACGCGAGTCCCGGTGGAGCCGTGGATATTCGCTCTGAATGTTGGACGTTATATCAAGCGCAGCGGCCTCTACGTCGACTCTGTCCGAAGAAGAGACGAGAAGAGACGTAAAGGACTGTTGCTGCGCAGCGCCGCCCCGAACACCCCCGGACCCCCCCGCCCCTTAGTGTACGTGTGTGTCTGTGTGTGTGTGTGTGTGTCTCGATATGCGTCCCACCTTTTCTGTTTGTGTGTCCCCCCCTCCCTGTCTGTCCCCCCACTATATGCCCCCAACCCGTCTGTTTGCCCCCCCATCCTTCATTAGTTGTCTATCGCCAGATGCTTAAGCGTGAAGAGGTTAACAGCTGGAATTGGACCCGCCCTCAAACATGGAACAGACCAGCTGTTCTGAGGACATGTGGACTCGCACGTAGCCTTCGGTCCCCAAACAAACCTGCTGCTTATGTCTTCAATGAGACTTGTTTGGAATGTTTCAATGTGTTATTATGTGTCTTTATATCATAAACATCTAAATACCCACTTATTATGTGTATAAGCATTTTATTCCTATTATATTTCAATTCAATTTACCTACCTTAATGTTTTATACCTTTGTGTTTATATTGTATTTAAATGTACCAGACTGCTGCTATGACAAATACACTTGCATATTCTGTAATCTATCTATCTATCTATCTATCTATCTATCTATCTATCTATCTATCTATCTATCTATCTATCTATCTATCTATCTATCTATCTATCTATCTATCTATCTATCTATCTATCTATCTATCTATCTATCTATCTAAAACCCACTCTCTCAGTGGTGTAACCCTAAAAACTCAGTACCACATAGTTTAAAACTGTTAAAAAGCATAGTATCACACAGTATCACACTTAGTATCTACTAGTTTTTTATTCTAGGTGGATTAGAAAATTTAAATTCATCATTCTTTTTTCATTGTTTTTTTTTTTTTAGTTTTTCATCTTTGCCAACCTTGTTTGTCACTGACCCATACATGTATATCTAATAGCCCTTTAATTGATCTGCTCTTATATTGATCTAGTATCTCTTATCAATTATTGATCAAATAGCTCTATTACTAATCAAATAACTTTTTATTTATGATATGTGATCATTATTTGATTTATCAAGTAGCTCCAATATTGACCTATTAACTCTCAGTTATTAAGGGGGACAATTTAGCAATTTAGGTTGATTTGCTGGAAATAAAGATTAAAGTGAGCTTGAGTTCTTTACAGCACACATTTTTATTCATGTTCCAGCAGATGTAGTCAAAGTTACCTCACATCTCAAACATTACCTTATGTGTGTATGAATGTGTTAACTTGGAAAATCTATGTGAAGTTATCTCAAGCTCATAACTTAGTGTTTAATGTTTTCTCTGACTGGTCGCTGCTTTATTTATCTGTCATCAATAATAGTTGGTGTAGAGCATATATAATGGATGGGTAGGTGTGTGGGTGGATGGATCGATAAATAGTTAGATAGATAGATAGATAGATAGATAGATAGATAGATAGATAGATAGATAGATAGATAGATAGATAGATAGATAGATAGATAGATAGATAGATAGATAGATAGATAGATAGATAGATAGATAGATAGATAGATAGATAGATAGATAGATAGATAGATAGATAGAAAGCGGAACTTGAAAAAAATGTACTTAGTTACTTTCCACCACTGTCTTTCATTTTGCATGAGATGAAATATTTTTTTTTGAAAAAAGCATTTTACAATCTCATGTCATGTGACCAGTGACATTATGTGACCAGGGACATCATACTACCAGTGACATGATAGTACCACATCACAAATGTCATAGTGTAGTCTTGACATTTCTTCCTCTCACTCTGTTTCTTCAGGACTGGGACATTCATGCGGGCTGAGCTGCGCAGCGATTCCCCTGTGGACAGGTAATGTAAGACAGTTAATCCCAATGCTCACTATGGTGCCACTGGTCCTGTACAAGTAGGTTGGTAGGACTTGGCAGGATGAGTTGTGTCATTGTTAGGGAGAAACTGAGTTAGTCTACGATGAAAATAACTAGTTACAAGGAAACGCCAGTAAACATCATTGGAAAAAGTATTGCGTTACTTTTTTAGTTTAAAAATGTCGTGGGATTTTCTGAGGGTCTGTGAACACATTTTTTAGCAAGATGGAGCAAAAACAAAAGTCTGACATGTATTTCTTTTTTTCCGAGACTCTACAAAACACAGTTTTCTGCTTCACATCTCACACATTACCTTGCTTTGACAACAAATTTGTTGAAAAAATAGTCAGCAGTTACATAATGGTGTGTAGATATCAACGTGGGCTTGATGCTATCAATTATTTTACAACCATTAATAACTTAAACTACCAATATGTTGTGTAACATCAGATGGCATCAAAATATTGTGAATGTCTCAACTTCTACAAACCAATGTGAAGTAATCTCAAGCTCATAATTTGTCTTAGTGTTTAATGTTTTCTCTGACTGGTCGCTGCTATATTTATCTGTCATCAATAATAGTTGGTGTAGAGTATATATAATGGATGGGTAGGTGTGTGGGTGGATGGATCGATAAATAGTTAGTTAGTTAGTTAGTTAGTTAGTTAGTTAGTTAGATAGATAGATAGATAGATAGATAGATAGATAGATAGATAGATAGATAGATAGATAGATAGATAGATAGATAGATAGATAGATAGATAGATAGATAGATAGATAGATAGATAGATAGATAGATAGATAGATAGATAGATAGATAGATAGATAGATAGATAGAAAGCGGAATATTTATAGATGTAATATAAAATAAACTCTACATCTGAATAGTGACTGCAGTTTTAAGATAAATATATTGTAGTAGAAATACATTAAAGTAGGCTCACACAATTATTCAAGTAAAGGACAACTACTTTAAAACTGTACTTAGTTACTTTCCACCACTGTCTTTCATTTTGCATGAGATGAAATATTTTTTTTTGAAAAAAGCATTTTACAATCTCATGTCATGTGACCAGTGACATTATGTGACCAGGGACATCATACTACCAGTGACATGATAGTACCACATCACAAATGTCATAGTGTAGTCTTGACATTTCTTCCTCTCACTGTGTTTCTTCAGGACTGGGACATTCATGCGGGCTGAGCTGCGCAGCGATTCCCCTGTGGACAGGTAATGTAAGACAGTTAATCCCAATGCTCACTATGGTGCCACTGGTCCTGTACAAGTAGGTTGGTAGGACTTGGCAGGATGAGTTGTGTCATTGTTAGGGAGAAACTGAGTTAGTCTACGATGAAAATAACTAGTTACAAGGAAACTCCAGTAAACATCATTGGAAAAAGTATTGCGTTACTTTTTTAGTTTAAAAATGTCGTGGGATTTTCTGAGGGTCTGTGAACACATTTTTTAGCAAGATGGAGCAAAAACAAAAGTCTGACATGTATTTCTTTTTTTCCGGGACTCTACAAAACATAGTTTTCTGCTTCACATCTCACACATTACCTTGCTTTGACAACAAATTTGTTGAAAAAATAGTCAGCAGTTACATAATGGTGTGTAGATATCCACGTGGGCTTGATGCTATCAATTATTTTACAACCATTAATAACTTAAACTACCAATATGTTGTGTAACATCAGATGGCATCAAAATATTGTGAATGTCTCAACTTCTACAAACCAATGTGAAGTAATCTCAAGCTCATAACTTGTCTTAGTGTTTAATGTTTTCTCTGACTGGTCGCTGCTATATTTATCTGTCATCAATAATAGTTGGTGTAGAGTATATATAATGGATGGGTAGGTGTGTGGGTGGATGGATCGATAAATAGTTAGTTAGTTAGTTAGTTAGTTAGTTAGTTAGTTAGATAGATAGATAGATAGATAGATAGATAGATAGATAGATAGATAGATAGATAGATAGATAGATAGATAGATAAATAGATAGATAGATAGATAGATAGATAGATAGATAGATAGATAGATAGATAGATAGATAGATAGATAGATAGATAGATAGATAGAAAGCGGAACTTGAAAAAATGTACTTAGTTACTTTCCACCACTGTCTTTCATTTTGCATGAGATGAAATATTTTTTTTTGAAAAAAGCATTTTACAATCTCATGTCATGTGACCAGTGACATTATGTGACCAGGGACATCATACTACCAGTGACATGATAGTACCACATCACAAATGTCATAGTGTAGTCTTGACATTTCTTCCTCTCACTGTGTTTCTTCAGGACTGGGACATTCATGCGGGCTGAGCTGCGCAGCGATTCCCCTGTGGACAGGTAATGTAAGACAGTTAATCCCAATGCTCACTATGGTGCCACTGGTCCTGTACAAGTAGGTTGGTAGGACTTGGCAGGATGAGTTGTGTCATTGTTAGGGAGAAACTGAGTTAGTCTACGATGAAAATAACTAGTTACAAGGAAACTCCAGTAAACATCATTGGAAAAAGTATTGCGTTACTTTTTTAGTTTAAAAATGTCGTGGGATTTTCTGAGGGTCTGTGAACACATTTTTTAGCAAGATGGAGCAAAAACAAAAGTCTGACATGTATTTCTTTTTTTCCGGGACTCTACAAAACATAGTTTTCTGCTTCACATCTCACACATTACCTTGCTTTGACAACAAATTTGTTGAAAAAATAGTCAGCAGTTACATAATGGTGTGTAGATATCCACGTGGGCTTGATGCTATCAATTATTTTACAACCATTAATAACTTAAACTACCAATATGTTGTGTAACATCAGATGGCATCAAAATATTGTGAATGTCTCAACTTCTACAAACCAATGTGAAGTAATCTCAAGCTCATAACTTGTCTTAGTGTTTAATGTTTTCTCTGACTGGTCGCTGCTATATTTATCTGTCATCAATAATAGTTGGTGTAGAGTATATATAATGGATGGGTAGGTGTGTGGGTGGATGGATCGATAAATAGTTAGTTAGTTAGTTAGTTAGTTAGTTAGTTAGTTAGTTAGTTAGTTAGATAGATAGATAGATAGATAGATAGATAGATAGATAGATAGATAGATAGATAGATAGATAGATAGATAGATAGATAGATAGATAGATAGATAGATAGATAGATAGATAGATAGATAGATAGATAGATAGATAGATAGATAGATAGAAAGTGGAATATTTATAGATGTAATATAAAATAAACTTTACACCAGAATAGTGACTGCAGTTTTCAGATAAATATATTGTAGTAGAAATACATCAAAGTAGGCTCACACAATTATTCAAGTAAAGGACAACTACTTTAAAACTGTACTTAGTTACTTTCCACCACTGTCTTTCATTTTGCATGAGATGAAATATTTTTTTTTGAAAAAAGCATTTTACAATCTCATGTCATGTGACCAGTGACATTATGTGACCATGGACATCATACTACCAGTGACATGATAGTACCACATCACAAATGTCATAGTGTAGTCTTGACATTTCTTCCTCTCACTGTGTTTCTTCAGGACTGGGACATTCATGCGGGCTGAGCTGCGCAGCGATTCCCCTGTGGACAGGTAATGTAAGACAGTTAATCCCAATGCTCACTATGGTGCCACTGGTCCTGTACAAGTAGGTTGGTAGGACTTGGCAGGATGAGTTGTGTCATTGTTAGGGAGAAACTGAGTTAGTCTACGATGAAAATAACTAGTTACAAGGAAACTCCAGTAAACATCATTGGAAAAAGTATTGCGTTACTTTTTTAGTTTAAAAATGTCGTGGGATTTTCTGAGGGTCTGTGAACACATTTTTTAGCAAGATGGAGCAAAAACAAAAGTCTGACATGTATTTCTTTTTTTCCGGGACTCTACAAAACATAGTTTTCTGCTTCACATCTCACACATTACCTTGCTTTGACAACAAATTTGTTGAAAAAATAGTCAGCAGTTACATAATGGTGTGTAGATATCAACGTGGGCTTGATGCTATCAATTATTTTACAACCATTAATAACTTAAACTACCAAAATATTGTGAATGTCTCAACTTCTAAAATATCTATGTTATATTATTATATTCTATGTGAAGTAATCTCAAGCTCATAACTTGTCTTAGTGTTTAATGTTTTCTCTGACTGGCCGCTGCTTTATTTATCTGTCATCAATAATAGTTGGTGTAGAGCATATATAATGGATGGGTAGGTGTGTGGGTGAATGGATCGATAAATAGTTAGTTAGTTAGTTAGTTAGTTAGATAGATAGATAGATCAATAGATAGATTAATAGATAGATAGATAGATAGATAGATAGATAGATAGATAGATAGATAGATAGATAGATAGATAGATAGATAGATAGATAGATAGATAGATAGATAGATAGATAGATAGATAGATAGATAGATAGATAGATAGATAGATAGATAGATAGATAGATAGATAGATAGATAGATAGATAGATAGATAGATAGATAGATAGATAGATAGATAGCCAACGATAGAAGTCACCCTGCACACAGTCTGTTCAGCCTCCTGCCCTCTGGAAAGAGGTACAGGAGCCTCCGCTCCCGCACCACCAGACTCACGAACAGCTTCTTCCACCAGGCCGTGAGACTGCTGAACTCTCTCCCCTCCTCCCTCTCACCCCCAGCCCCAGCCAGAAGGAACACCGGGCTGGTGACCTAGGTCACTGGACTGCCCCCCCCCCCCAGTCACTGGACTGTTCCCCCCCCCACACACACACACTGCCCCCCCCCCCCCCCCCCCCCACACACACACACACACACACACACACACTGGACTGTTCCCCCCCCCCCACACACACACACACACACTGCCCCCCCCCCCCCACACACACCTAAATCTACTCTGCACTAGGTCACTGGACTGCCCCCCCCCCCCCCCACACACACACACACACACACACACACCCACCCACCTAAATTGACTCTGCACATGCAAAAATTTGCACACACCTGCTGCTTGTATATTTATATTTATATATATATTGTTATTGCACTAGTCATTACATTACAACAACTACCTCATAATGCACATAACTGGGACAATCAGTACTGTCTTGTTTTGTTTTATCTTGTTGAACTTGTCCTTCCACTCCATACTACTTATGTCTTGTCTTGGGGTACTCATGTCTTGTCCTGTCATACATGTTTGTTTGTTTCTAGTTTTTTTAGTTTAGCACTTTACCATTGTTGTTGTATCGTAGTTTAGGATTGTCTCGTCTTGCGCACCTGCACTTTGATGTTGTTGTACATGTAAACGCATAGGATAGTGAGAAACGCAATTTCGATTCCTTTGTATGTCAAGTACATGTGAAGAAATTGACAATAAAATTGACTTTGACTTTGACTTTGATAGATAGATAGATAGATAGATAGATAGATAGATAGATAGATAGATAGATAGATAGATAGATAGATAGATAGATAGATAGATAGATAGATAGATAGATAGATAGATAGATAGATAGATAGATAGATTGATAGATAGATTGATAGATAGATAGATAGATAGAAAGCGGAATATTTATAGATGTAATATAAAATAAACTCTACATCTGAATAGTGACTGCAGTTTTCAGATAAATGTATTGTAGTAGAAAATACATTAAAGTAGGCTCACATAATTGCTCAAGTAAAGGCCAACTACTTTAAAACTGTACTTGAATAAATGTTTCCGTGTGGACAGGTAATGCAAGACAGTTAATGGTGCCATCAGTCCTGTACAAGTAGGTTGGTAGGACATGGCAGGATGAGTTGTGTCATTTTTGGGGAGAAACTGAGTTACTCTGTGATGAAAATAACTAGTTACGAGGAAAATCCAATAATGGTGTGTAAATATTAATATGGGCGACACTAAATTGGCACAGAGGCAAATTAACTTAAGCTACCATAACGTTATGTAACTGTTAAGAAGACTGGTAGTTGAGTCACTTTTCACTGTTGGTATTTAATTATAATCATCAAAGATGTTCATTAGTTATTTTCTTGATCTGCCAATCAAGGCTCCCCGTTGACAATCTCACTCAGTTATTTAATGATTTGTTCAGCACAACACTAACATTAGATAGAATCAAAATGTTGTAAATGTCTTAACTTTTAAAATCTATATGACATTATCTCAAGCTCATAACTTTTAATCCAGACACCTTGATGACTCTGTCCAACATTTTCTCTGACCGATCAATGCTTTAGTTATCTTTAGTGAATAGAAGGAAGGAGCTGCAATGTTTTAACGACATAAGTCCTAAAATGATATTACATGGCACTATTTCACGTGAAAAAATATTGATATGAATTTAAAAATCTGATATAGTAGCCAATTGATTGATGGATTGATGGATGGATGGATGGATGGATTGATGGATGGATCGATAGATGGAAGGATGCGAACATTGTGAGCGTAGATGTGGCGGCAGTTTGACAGGTATTTTCCCTTTAGGAATTTTTTGAATTTTTGATTATTTACAATGTTTTCCTATTGAGCAATTGTCATATTTAAAAAAAAGAAACATTTAATTGTGTAAAAGTAAGACCAACATGATATGTTTGACATATCACAAATAAAGTGGGAAAGCAGTTTTCAGATATTTGTTCTTCTTCCTTAATATGCTTCTCTGAGACTGCAATGGGTTTAATGTTACTCTACCCACTTGCTGTTCATGAGGGCTAAAGAGCACTGCTTTCAAACAGCTCTGCGGATATGCTCTTGAGCAAAACATTTAATCGCAAGGCTCACTATGGTCAAACGGCCTTTTTTGGACAACTAATGGCCGCGTCCTGGTGGTGGTATCATTGGTCCTGTACTGGCTGGTTGGTAGGATGTACAGTGACCGGGAAGCGTGCGCCACCTCATGTCGTTGGTGGCGATTAAGGTAGACAGTCCTTGCGACCACGCGGTCTCGGTAGGGCTCTACCTGAAAGGGCTTCTTCGCGTCTGGTTCCAGCTGTGCTCGGCACCTGCTGTGGTGGCAGCGTAAGCCCGGTGACTTCACAATCCATCCAGCTGTTGCTGTGTCATCCAGTCGGCAGTAAAACATGCTGCTTTGGGTGACCAGTGACGGTGGTTGTGGTCGTGGAGTCATTGGTCCTGTACAGGTAGGCTGGTAGGACGTACAGTGACCTGGCAGTGTGGGCCACGTCGCGTCGTTGTCCGGGAGTAGGGTAGAGTCACCTTGCGACCACGAGGTCTCTGTAGGGCTCTACCAAAAACATGTGCTTCGCACCTGGCTTTAGCTGTGCGTGGCATCTACTTTGGTAGAAGAGGAAGCAGGGTGACATCACAACCCATCCACGTGTTGCTGTGTCATCAAGTTCACAGTTAAAAATGCTATTTCCCATCAAGAATCTATTCATTTTTAATTAAATACAATGTTTTCCTATTGAGCAATTGTCATAGTAAAAAAAAAAGCATTTAATTGGGTAGAAGTAAGACCAACATGAGATGTTTGACATATCACAAACAAAGTGCGAGAACAGTTTTGAGATATTTGTTCCTCTTCCTTAATATGTTTCTCTGAGACTGCAATGGGTTTAATGTTACTCTACCCACTTGCTGTTCATGAGGGCTAAAGAGCACTGCTTTCGAACAGTTCTGCGGATATGCTCTTGAGCAAAACATTTAATCGCAAGGCTCACTATGGTCAAACGGCCTTTTTTGGGCAACCAGTGGCTGCATCCTTGTGGCGGTATCATTGGTCCTGTACTGGCTGGTTGGTAGGATATACAGTGACCTGACAGCTTGGTCCACGTCGTGTCATTGGTGGCGATTTAGGTAGACAGTCCTTGCGACCACGAGGTCTCGGTAGGACTCCACCTGAAAGGGCTTCTCGTCTCTGGTTCCAGCTGTGCTCGGCACGCACAGCTAAAGCCAGGTGCGAAGCACATAGACAGTCCTTGCGACCACGAGGTCTCGGTTTCGCTCTACCTGAAAGGGCTTCTTCGCGTCTGGTTCCAGCTGTGCTCGGCACCTGCTGTGGTGGCAGCGTAAGCCCGGTGACTTCACAATCCATCCAGCTGTTGCTGTGTCATCCAGCCGGCAGTCAAACATGCTGCTTTGGGTGACCAGTGACTGCGGTTGTGGTCGTGGAGTCATTGGTCCTGTACAGGTAGGTTGGTAGGATGTCCAGTGACCTGGCAGTGTGGGCCAAGCCGCGTCGTTGTCCGGGAGTAGGGTAGAGACAACTTGCGACCACGAGGTCTCCGTAGGGCTCTACCAAAAACGTGTGCTTCACACCTGGCTTTAGCTGAGCGTGGCATCTATTGTGGTAGAAGACGAAGCCGGGTGACATCACAACCCATTGAGGTGTTGCTGTGTCATCCAGTTCACAATTTGAAACCCTTTTTCACATCACTAATCAATTCATTTTTAAATATTTACAATGTTTTCCTATTGAGCAATTGTCATATTAAAAAAAAAGAAACATTTAATTGTGTAAAAGTAAGACCAACATGATATGTTTGACATATCACAAATAAAGTGGGAAAGCAGTTTTCAGATATTTGTTCTTCTTCCTTAATATGCTTCTCTGAGACTGCAATGGGTTTAATGTTACTCTACCCACTTGCTGTTCATGAGGGCTAAAGAGCACTGCTTTCAAACAGCTCTGCGGATATGCTCTTGAGCAAAACATTTCATCGCAAGGCTCACTATGGTCAAACAGCCTTTTTTGGGCAACTAATGGCCGCGTCCTGGTGGTGGTATCATTGGTCCTGTACTGGCTGGTTGGTAGGATGTACAGTGACCGGGAAGCGTGCGCCACCTCATGTCGTTGGTGGCGATTAAGGTAGACAGTCCTTGCGACCACGCGGTCTCGGTAGGGCTCTACCTGAAAGGGCTTCTTCGCGTCTGGTTCCAGCTGTGCTCGGCACCTGCTGTGGTGGCAGCGTAAGCCCGGTGACTTCACAATCCATCCAGCTGTTGCTGTGTCATCCAGTCTGCAGTAAAACATGCTGCTTTGGGTGACCAGTGACGGCGGTTGTGGTCGTGGAGTCATTGGTCCTGTACAGGTAGGCTGGTAGGACGTACAGTGACCTGGCAGTGTGGGCCACGTCGCGTCGTTGTCCGGGAGTAGGGTAGAGACACCTTGCGACCACGAGGTCTCTGTAGGGCTCTACCAAAAACATGTGCTTCGCACCTGGCTTTAGCTGTGCGTGGCATCTACTTTGGTAGAAGAGGAAGCAGGGTGACATCACAACCCATCCACGTGTTGCTGTGTCATCAAGTTCATAGTTAAAAATGCTATTTCCCATCAAGAATCTATTCATTTTTAATTAAATACAATGTTTTCCTATTGAGCAATTGTCATAGTAAAAAAAAAAAGCATTTAATTGGGTAGAAGTAAGACCAACATGAGATGTTTGACATATCACAAACAAAGTGCGAGAACAGTTTTGAGATATTTGTTCCTCTTCCTTAATATGTTTCTCTGAGACTGCAATGGGTTTAATGTTACTCTACCCACTTGCTGTTCATGAGGGCTAAAGAGCACTGCTTTCGAACAGTTCTGCGGATATGCTCTTGAGCAAAACATTTAATCGCAAGGCTCACTATGGTCAAACGGCCTTTTTTGGGCAACCAGTGGCTGCATCCTTGTGGCGGTATCATTGGTCCTGTACTGGCTGGTTGGTAGGATATACAGTGACCTGACAGCTTGGTCCACGTCGTGTCGTTGGTGGCGATTTAGGTAGACAGTCCTTGCGACCACGAGGTCTCGGTAGGACTCCACCTGAAAGGGCTTCTCGTCTCTGGTTCCAGCTGTGCTCGGCACGCACAGCTAAAGCCAGGTGCGAAGCACATAGACAGTCCTTGCGACCACGAGGTCTCGGTATCGCTCTACCTGAAAGGGCTTCTTCGCGTCTGGTTCCAGCTGTGCTCGGCACCTGCTGTGGTGGCAGCGTAAGCCCGGTGACTTCACAATCCATCCAGCTGTTGCTGTGTCATCCAGCCGGCAGTCAAACATGCTGCTTTGGGTGACCAGTGACTGCGGTTGTGGTCGTGGAGTCATTGGTCCTGTACAGGTAGGTTGGTAGGATGTCCAGTGACCTGGCAGTGTGGGCCAAGCCGCGTCGTTGTCCGGGAGTAGGGTAGAGACAACTTGCGACCACGAGGTCTCCGTAGGGCTCTACCAAAAACGTGTGCTTCACACCTGGCTTTAGCTGAGCGTGGCATCTATTGTGGTAGAAGTGGAAGCCGGGTGACATCACAACCCATTGAGGTGTTGCTGTGTCATCCAGTTCACAATTTGAAACCCTTTTTCACATCACTAATCAATTCATTTTTAAATATTTACAATGTTTTCCTATTGAGCAATTGTCATATTAAAAAAAAAGAAACATTTAATTGTGTAAATGTAAGACCAACATGATATGTTTGACATATCACAAATAAAGTGGGAAAGCAGTTTTCAGATATTTGTTCTTCTTCCTTAATATGCTTCTCTGAGACTGCAATGGGTTTAATGTTACTCTACCCACTTGCTGTTCATGAGGGCTAAAGAGCACTGCTTTCAAACAGCTCTGCGGATATGCTCTTGAGCAAAACATTTAATCGCAAGGCTCACTATGGTCAAACGGCCTTTTTTGGGCAACTAATGGCCGCGTCCTGGTGGTGGTATCATTGGTCCTGTACTGGCTGGTTGGTAGGATGTACAGTGACTGGGAAGCGTGCGCCACCTCGTGTCGTTGGTGGCGATTAAGGTAGACAGTCCTTGCGACCACGCGGTCTCGGTAGGGCTCTACCTGAAAGGGCTTCTTCGCGTCTGGTTCCAGCTGTGCTCGGCACCTGCTGTGGTGGCAGCGTAAGCCCGGTGACTTCACAATCCATCCAGCTGTTGCTGTGTCATCCAGTCGGCAGTAAAACATGCTGCTTTGGGTGACCAGTGACGGCGGTTGTGGTCATGGAGTCATTGGTCCTGTACAGGTAGGCTGGTAGGACGTACAGTGACCTGGCAGTGTGGGCCACGTCGCGTCGTTGTCCGGGAGTAGGGTAGAGACACCTTGCGACCACGAGGTCTCTGTAGGGCTCTACCAAAAACATGTGCTTCGCACCTGGCTTTAGCTGTGCGTGGCATCTACTTTGGTAGAAGAGGAAGCCGGTTGACATCACAACCCATCCACGTGTTGCTGTGTCATCCAGTTCACAGTTTAAAATGCTATTTCCCATCAAGAATCTATTCATTTTTAATTAAATACAATGTTTTCCTATTGAGCAATTGTCATAGTAAAAAAAAAAAGCATTTAATTGGGTAGAAGTAAGACCAATATGAGATGTTTGACATATCACAAACAAAGTGCGAGAACAGTTTTGAGATATTTGTTCCTCTTCCTTAATATGTTTCTCTGAGACTGCAATGGGTTTAATGTTACTCTACCCACTTGCTGTTCATGAGGGCTAAAGAGCACTGCTTTCGAACAGTTCTGCGGATATGCTCTTGAGCAAAACATTTAATCGCAAGGCTCACTATGGTCAAACGGCCTTTTTTGGGCAACCAGTGGCCGCATCCTGGTGGCGGTATCATTGGTCCTGTACTGGCTGGTTGGTAGGATATACAGTGACCAGGCAGCTTGGGCCAGGTCGTGTCGTTGGTGGCGATTTAGGTAGACAGTCCTTGCGACCACGAGGTCTCGGTAGTACTCCACCTGAAAGGGCTTCTCGTCTCTGGTTCCAGCTGTGCTCGGCACGCACAGCTAAAGCCAGGTGCGAAACACATAGACAGTCCTTGCGACCACGAGGTCTCGGTAGAGCTCTACCTGAAAGGGCTTCTTCGCGTCTGGTTCCAGCTGTGCTCGGCACCTGCTGTGGTGGCAGCGTAAGCCCGGTGACTTCACAATCCATCCAGCTGTTGCTGTATCATCCAGTCGGCAGTCAAACATGCTGCTTTGGGTGACCAGTGACGGCGGTTGTGGTCGTGGAGTCATTGGTCCTGTACAGGTAGGTTGGTAGGATGTACAGTGACCTGGCAGTGTGGGCCACGTCGCGTCGTTGTCCGGGAGTAGGGTAGAGACACCTTGCGACCACGAGGTCTCCGTAGGGCTCTACCAAAAACGTGTGCTTCACACCTGTCTTTAGCTGAGCGTGGCATCTATTGTGGTAGAAGATGAAGCCGGGTGACATCACAACCCATTGAGGTGTCGCTGTGTCATCCAGTTCACAATTTGAAATCCTTTTTCACATCACTAATCAATTCATTTTTAATTATTTACAATGTTTTCCTATTGAGCAATTGTCATATTAAAAAAAAGAAAAATGTAATTGTGTAAAAGTAAGACCAATATGAGATGTTTGACATATCACAAATAAAGTGGAAAAGCAGTTTTCAGATATTTGTTCTTCTTCCTTAATATGCTTCTCTGAGACTGCAAGGGGTTTAATGTTACTCTACCCACTTGCTGTTCATGAGGGCTAAAGAGCACTGCTTTCAAACAGCTCTGCGGATATGCTATTGAGCAAAACACTTAATCGCAAGGCTCACTATGGTCAAACGGCCTTTTTTGGGCAACTAATGGCCGCGTCCTGGTGGTGGTATCATTGGTCCTGTACTGGCTGGTTGGTAGGATGTACAGTGACCGGGAAGCGTGCGCCACCTCGTGTCGTTGGTGGCGATTAAGGTAGACAGTCCTTGCGACCACGAGGTCTCGGTAGGGCTCTACCTGAAAGGGCTTCTCGTCTCTGGTTCCAGCTGTGCTCGGCACGCACAGCTAAAGCCAGGTGCGAAGCACATAGACAGTCCTTGCGACCACGAGGTCTCGGTATCGCTCTACCTGAAAGGGCTTCTTCGCGTCTGGTTCCAGCTGTGCTCGGCACCTGCTGTGGTGGCAGCGTAAGCCCGGTGACTTCACAATCCATCCAGCTGTTGCTGTGTCATCCAGCCGGCAGTCAAACATGCTGCTTTGGGTGACCAGTGACTGCGGTTGTGGTCGTGGAGTCATTGGTCCTGTACAGGTAGGTTGGTAGGATGTACAGTGACCTGGCAGTGTGGGCCACGTCGCGTCGTTGTCCGGGAGTAGGGTAGAGACACCTTGCGACCACGAGGTCTCCGTAGGGCTCTACCAAAAACGTGTGCTTCACACCTGTCTTTAGCTGAGCGTGGCATCTATTGTGGTAGAAGATGAAGCCGGGTGACATCACAACCCATTGAGGTGTCGCTGTGTCATCCAGTTCACAATTTGAAATCCTTTTTCACATCACTAATCAATTCATTTTTAATTATTTACAATGTTTTCCTATTGAGCAATTGTCATATTAAAAAAAAGAAACATTTAATTGTGTAAAAGTAAGACCAATATGAGATGTTTGACATATCACAAATAAAGTGGAAAAGCAGTTTTCAGATATTTGTTCTTCTTCCTTAATATGCTTCTCTGAGACTGCAAGGGGTTTAATGTTACTCTACCCACTTGCTGTTCATGAGGGCTAAAGAGCACTGCTTTCAAACAGCTCTGCGGATATGCTATTGAGCAAAACACTTAATCGCAAGGCTCACTATGGTCAAACGGCCTTTTTTGGGCAACTAATGGCCGCGTCCTGGTGGTGGTATCATTGGTCCTGTACTGGCTGGTTGGTAGGATGTACAGTGACCGGGAAGCGTGCGCCACCTCGTGTCGTTGGTGGCGATTAAGGTAGACAGTCCTTGCGACCACGACGTCTCGGTAGGGCTCTACCTGAAAGGGCTTCTCGTCTCTGGTTCCAGCTGTGCTCGGCACGCACAGCTAAAGCCAGGTGCGAAGCACATAGACAGTCCTTGCGACCACGAGGTCTCGGTATCGCTCTACCTGAAAGGGCTTCTTCGCGTCTGGTTCCAGCTGTGCTCGGCACCTGCTGTGGTGGCAGCGTAAGCCCGGTGACTTCACAATCCATCCAGCTGTTGCTGTGTCATCCAGCCGGCAGTCAAACATGCTGCTTTGGGTGACCAGTGACTGCGGTTGTGGTCGTGGAGCCATTGGTCCTGTACAGGTAGGTTGGTAGGATGTACAGTGACCTGGCAGTGTGGGCCACGTCGCGTCGTTGTCCGGGAGTAGGGTAGAGACAACTTGCGACCACGAGGTCTCCGTAGGGCTCTACCAAAAACGTGTGATTCACACCTGGCTTTAGCTGAGCGTGGCATCTATTGTGGTAGAAGACGAAGCCGGGTGACATCACAACCCATTGAGGTGTTGCTGTGTCATCCAGTTCACAATTTGAAACCCTTTTTCACATCACTAATCAATTCATTTTTAAATATTTACAATGTTTTCCTATTGAGCAATTGTCATATTAAAAAAAAAGAAACATTTAATTGTGTAAATGTAAGACCAACATGATATGTTTGACATATCACAAATAAAGTCGGAAAGCAGTTTTCAGATATTTGTTCTTCTTCCTTAATATGCTTCTCTGAGACTGCAATGGGTTTAATGTTACTCTACCCACTTGCTGTTCATGAGGGCTAAAGAGCACTGCTTTCAAACAGCTCTGCGGATATGCTCTTGAGCAAAACATTTAATCGCAAGGCTCACTATGGTCAAACGGCCTTTTTTGGGCAACTAATGGCCGCGTCCTGGTGGTGGTATCATTGGTCCTGTACTGGCTGGTTGGTAGGATATACAGTGACCTGACAGCTTGGTCCACGTCGTGTCGTTGGTGGCGATTTAGGTAGACAGTCCTTGCGACCACGAGGTCTCGGTAGGGCTCTACCTGAAAGGGCTTCTTCGCGTCTGGTTCCAGCTGTGCTCGGCACCTGCTGTGGTGGCAGCGTAAGCCCGGTGACTTCACAATCCATCCAGCTGTTGCTGTGTCATCCAGTCGGCAGTAAAACATGCTGCTTTGGGTGACCAGTGACGGCGGTTGTGGTCGTGGAGTCATTGGTCCTGTACAGGTAGGCTGGTAGGACGTACAGTGACCTGGCAGTGTGGGCCACGTCGCGTTGTTGTCCGGGAGTAGGGTAGAAACACCTTGCGACCAAGTGGTCTGGGTAGGGCTCTACCAAAAACGTGTGCTTCGCACCTGCCTTTAGCTGTGCGTGGCATCTACTGTGGTAGAAGAGGAAGCCGGGTGACATCACAACCTATCCACGTGTTGCTGTGTCATCCAGTTCACAGTTTAAAATGCTATTTCCCATCAAGAATCTATTCATTTTTAATTAAATACAATGTTTTCCTATTGAGCAATTGTCATAGTAAAAAAAAAAAAGCATTTAATTGGGTAGAAGTAAGACCAATATGAGAAGTTTGACATATCACAAACAAAGTGCGAGAACAGTTTTCAGATATTTGTTCCTCTTCCTTAATATGTTTCTCTGAGACTGCAATGTGTTTAATGTTACTCTACCCACTTGCTGTTCATGAGGGCTAAAGAGCACTGCTTTCAAACAGCTCTGCGGATATGCTCTTGAGCAAAACATTTAATCGCAAGGCTCACTATGGTCAAACGGCCTTTTTTGGGCAACTAATGGCCGCGTCCTGGTGGTGGTATCATTGGTCCTGTACTGGCTGGTTGGTAGGATGTACAGTGACTGGGAAGCGTGCGCCACCTCGTGTCGTTGGTGGCGATTAAGGTAGACAGTCCTTGCGACCACGCGGTCTCGGTAGGGCTCTACCTGAAAGGGCTTCTTCGCGTCTGGTTCCAGCTGTGCTCGGCACCTGCTGTGGTGGCAGCGTAAGCCCGGTGACTTCACAATCCATCCAGCTGTTGCTGTGTCATCCAGTCGGCAGTAAAACATGCTGCTTTGGGTGACCAGTGACGGCGGTTGTGGTCGTGGAGTAGTTGGTCCTGTACAGGTAGGCTGGTAGGACGTACAGTGACCTGGCAGTGTGGGCCACGTCGCGTTGTTGTCCGGGAGTAGGGTAGAGACACCTTGCGACCAAGTGGTCTGGGTAGGGCTCTACCAAAAACGTGTGCTTCGCACCTGCCTTTAGCTGTGCGTGGCATCTACCGTGGTAGAAGAGGAAGCCGGGTGACATCACAACCTATCCACGTGTTGCTGTGTCATCCAGTTCACAGTTTAAAATGCTATTTCCCATCAAGAATCTATTCATTTTTAATTAAATACAATGTTTTTCTATTGAGCAATTGTCATAGTAAAAAAAAAAAAAGCATTTAATTGGGTAGAAGTAAGACCAATATGAGAAGTTTGACATATCACAAACAAAGTGCGAGAACAGTTTTCAGATATTTGTTCCTCTTCCTTAATATGTTTCTCTGAGACTGCAATGGGTTTAATGTTACTCTACCCACTTGCTGTTCATGAGGGCTAAAGAGCACTGCTTTCGAACAGTTCTGCGGATATGCTCTTGAGCAAAACATTTAATCGCAAGGCTCACTATGGTCAAACGGCCTTTTTTGGGCAACCAGTGGCTGCATCCTGGTGGCGGTATCATTGGTCCTGTACTGGCTGGTTGGTAGGATATACAGTGACCAGGCTGCTTGGGCCAGGTCGTGTCGTTGGTGGCGATTTGGGTAGACAGTCCTTGCGACCACGAGGTCTCGGTAGTACTCCACCTGAAAGGGCTTCTCGTCTCTGGTTCCAGCTGTGCTCGGCACGCACAGCTAAAGCCAGGTGCGAAACACATAGACAGTCCTTGCGACCACGAGGTCTCGGTAGAGCTCTACCTGAAAGGGCTTCTTCGCGTCTGGTTCCAGCTGTGCTCGGCACCTGCTGTGGTGGCAGCGTAAGCCCGGTGACTTCACAATCCATCCAGCTGTTGCTGTATCATCCAGTCGGCAGTCAAACATGCTGCTTTGGGTGACCAGTGACGGCGGTTGTGGTCGTGGAGTCATTGGTCCTGTACAGGTAGGTTGGTAGGATGTACAGTGACCTGGCAGTGTGGGCCACGTCGCGTTGTTGTCCGGGAGTAGGGTAGAGACACCTTGCGACCACGAGGTCTCCGTAGGGCTCTACCAAAAACGTGTGATTCACACCTGTCTTTAGCTGAGCGTGGCATCTATTGTGGTAGAAGATGAAGCCGGGTGACATCACAACCCATTGAGGTGTCGCTGTGTCATCCAGTTCACAATTTGAAATCCTTTTTCACATCACTAATCAATTCATTTTTAATTATTTACAATGTTTTCCTATTGAGCAATTGTCATATTAAAAAAAAGAAACATTTAATTGTGTAAAAGTAAGACCAATATGAGATGTTTGACATATCACAAATAAAGTGGGAAAGCAGTTTTCAGATATTTGTTCTTCTTCCTTAATATGCTTCTCTGAGACTGCAAGGGGTTTAATGTTACTCTACCCACTTGCTGTTCATGAGGGCTAAAGAGCACTGCTTTCGAACAGTTCTGCGGATATGCTCTTGAGCAAAACATTTAATCGCAAGGCTCACTATGGTCAAACGGCCTTTTTTGGGCAACTAATGGCCGCGTCCTGGTGGTGGTATCATTGGTCCTGTACTGGCTGGTTGGTAGGATGTACAGTGACCGGGAAGCGTGCGCCACCTCGTGTCGTTGGTGGCGATTAAGGTAGACAGTCCTTGCGACCATGAGGTCTCGGTAGGGCTCTACCTGAAAGGGCTTCTTCGCGTCTGGTTCCAGCTGTGCTCGGCACCTGCTGTGGTGGCAGCGTAAGCCCGGTGACTTCACAATCCATCCAGCTGTTGCTGTGTCATCCAGTCAGCAGTCAAACATGCTGCTTTGGGTGACCAGTGACGGCGGTTGTGGTCGTGGAGTCATTGGTCCTGTACAGGTAGGTTGGTAGGATGTACAGTGACCTGGCAGTGTGGGCCACGTCGCGTCGTTGTCCGGGAGTAGGGTAGAGACACCTTGCGACCACGAGGTCTCTGTAGGGCTCTACCAAAAACATGTGCTTCGCACCTGGCTTTAGCTGTGCGTGGCATCTACTTTGGTAGAAGTGGAAGCCGGGTGACATCACAACCCATCCACGTGTTGCTGTGTCATCCAGTTCACAGTTTAAAATGCTATTTCCCATCAAGAATCTATTCATTTTTAATTAAATACAATGTTTTCCTATTGAGCAATTGTCATAGTAAAACAAAAAAAGCATTTAATTGGGTAGAAGTAAGACCAATATGAGATGTTTGACATATCACAAACAAAGTGCGAGAACAGTTTTGAGATATTTGTTCCTCTTCCTTAATATGTTTCTCTGAGACTGCAATGGGTTTAATGTTACTCTACCCACTTGCTGTTCATGAGGGCTAAAGAGCACTGCTTTTGAACAGTACTGCGGATATGCTCTTGAGCAAAACATTTAATCGCAAGGCTCACTATGGTCAAACGGCCTTTTTTGGGCAACTAATGGCCGCGTCCTGGTGGTGGTATCATTGGTCCTGTACTGGCTGGTTGGTAGGATATACAGTGACCTGACAGCTTGGTCCACGTCGTGTCGTTGGTGGCGATTTAGGTAGACAGTCCTTGCGACCACGAGGTCTCGGTAGGACTCCACCTGAAAGGGCTTCTCGTCTCTGGTTCCAGCTGTGCTCGGCACGCACAGCTAAAGCCAGGTGCGAAACACATAGACAGTCCTTGCGACCACGAGGTCTCGGTAGAGCTCTACCTGAAAGGGCTTCTTTGCGTCTGGTTCCAGCTGTGCTCGGCACCTGCTGTGGTGGCAGCGTAAGCCCGGTGACTTCACAATCCATCCAGCTGTTGCTGTATCATCCAGTCGGCAGTCAAACATGCTGCTTTGGGTGACCAGTGACGGCGGTTGTGGTCGTGGAGTCATTGGTCCTGTACAGGTAGGTTGGTAGGATGTACAGTGACCTGGCAGTGTGGGCCACGTCGCGTCGTTGTCCGGGAGTAGGGTAGAGACACCTTGCGACCACGAGGTCTTCGTAGGGCTCTACCAAAAACATGTGCTTCACACCTGGCTTTAGCTGAGCGTGGCATCTATTGTGGTAGAAGACGAAGCCGGGTGACATCACAACCCATTGAGGTGTTGCTGTGTCATCCAGTTCACAATTTGAAATCCTTTTTCACATCACTAATCAATTCATTTTTAATTATTTACAATCTTTTCCTATTGAGCAATTGTCATATTAAAAAAAAGAAACATTTAATTGTGTAAAAGTAAGACCAATATGAGATGTTTGACATATCACAAACAAAGTGCGAGAACAGTTTTGAGATATTTGTTCCTCTTCCTTAATATGTTTCTCTGAGACTGCAATGGGTTTAATGTTACTCTACCCACTTGCTGTTCATGAGGGCTAAAGAGCACTGCTTTCGAACAGTTCTGCGGATATGCTCTTGAGCAAAACATTTAATCGCAAGGCTCACTATGGTCAAACGGCCTATTTTGGGCAACTAATGGCCGCGTCCTGGTGGTGGTATCATTGGTCCTGTACTGGCTGGTTGGTAGGATGTACAGTGACCGGGAAGCGTGCGCCACCTCGTGTCGTTGGTGGCGATTAAGGTAGACAGTCCTTGCGACCATGAGGTCTCGGTAGGGCTCTACCTGAAAGGGCTTCTTCGCGTCTGGTTCCAGCTGTGCTCGGCACCTGCTGTGGTGGCAGCGTAAGCCCGGTGACTTCACAATCCATCTAGCTGTTGCTGTGTCATCCAGTCAGCAGTCAAACATGCTGCTTTGTGTGACCAGTGACGGCGGTTGTGGTCGTGGAGTCATTGGTCCTGTACAGGTAGGTTGGTAGGATGTACAGTGACCTGGCAGTGTGGGCCACGTCGCGTCGTTGTCCGGGAGTAGGGTAGAGACACCTTGCGACCACGAGGTCTCTGTAGGGCTCTACCAAAAACATGTGCTTCGCACCTGGCTTTAGCTGTGCGTGGCATCTACTTTGGTAGAAGTGGAAGCCGGGTGACATCACAACCCATCCCCGTGTTGCTGTGTCATCCAGTTCACAGTTTAAAATGCTATTTCCCATCAAGAATCTATTCATTTTTAATTAAATACAATGTTTTCCTATTGAGCAATTGTCATAGTAAAACAAAAAAAGCATTTAATTGGGTAGAAGTAAGACCAATATGAGATGTTTGACATATCACAAACAAAGTGCGAGAACAGTTTTGAGATATTTGTTCCTCTTCCTTAATATGTTTCTCTGAGACTGCAATGGGTTTAATGTTACTCTACCCACTTGCTGTTCATGAGGGCTAAAGAGCACTGCTTTCGAACAGTTCTGCGGATATGCTCTTGAGCAAAACATTTAATCGCAAGGCTCACTATGGTCAAACGGCCTATTTGGGGCAACTAATGGCCGCGTCCTGGTGGTGGTATCATTGGTCCTGTACTGGCTGGTTGGTAGGATGTACAGTGACCGGGAAGCGTGCGCCACCTCGTGTCGTTGGTGGCAATTAAGGTAGACAGTCCTTGCGACCATGAGGTCTCGGTAGGGCTCTACCTGAAAGGGCTTCTTCGCGTCTGGTTCCAGCTGTGCTCGGCACCTGCTGTGGTGGCAGCGTAAGCCCGGTGACTTCACAATCCATCTAGCTGTTGCTGTGTCATCCAGTCAGCAGTCAAACATGCTGCTTTGTGTGACCAGTGACAGCGGTTGTGGTCGTGGAGTCATTGGTCCTGTACAGGTAGGTTGGTAGGATGTACAGTGACCTGGCAGTGTGGGCCACGTCGCGTCGTTGTCCGGGAGTAGGGTAGAGACACCTTGCGACCACGAGGTCTCTGTAGGGCTCTACCAAAAACATGTGCTTCGCACCTGGCTTTAGCTGTGCGTGGCATCTACTTTGGTAGAAGTGGAAGCCGGGTGACATCACAACCCATCCACGTGTTGCTGTGTCATCCAGTTCACAGTTTAAAATGCTATTTCCCATCAAGAATCTATTCATTTTTAATTAAATACAATGTTTTCCTATTGAGCAATTGTCATAGTAAAACAAAAAAAGCATTTAATTGGGTAGAAGTAAGACCAATATGAGATGTTTGACATATCACAAACAAAGTGCGAGAACAGTTTTGAGATATTTGTTCCTCTTCCTTAATATGTTTCTCTGAGACTGCAATGGGTTTAATGTTACTCTACCCACTTGCTGTTCATGAGGGCTAAAGAGCACTGCTTTCGAACAGTTCTGCGGATATGCTCTTGAGCAAAACATTTAATCGCAAGGCTCACTATGGTCAAACGGCCTTTTTTGGGCAACTAATGGCCGCGTCCTGGTGGTGGTATCATTGGTCCTGTACTGGCTGGTTGGTAAGATGTACAGTGACCGGGAAGCGTGCGCCACCTCGTGTCGTTGGTGGCGATTAAGGTAGACAGTCCTTGCGACCATGAGGTCTCGGTAGGGCTCTACCTGAAAGGGCTTCTTCGCGTCTGGTTCCAGCTGTGCTCGGCACCTGCTGTGGTGGCAGCGTAAGCCCGGTGACTTCACAATCCATCCAGCTGTTGCTGTGTCATCCAGTCAGCAGTCAAACATGCTGCTTTGGGTGACCAGTGACGGCGGTTGTGGTCGTGGAGTCATTGGTCCTGTACAGGTAGGTTGGTAGGATGTACAGTGACCTGGCAGTGTGGGCCACGTCGCGTCGTTGTCCGGGAGTAGGGTAGAGACACCTTGCGACCACGAGGTCTCTGTAGGGCTCTACCAAAAACATGTGCTTCGCACCTGGCTTTAGCTGTGCGTGGCATCTACTTTGGTAGAAGTGGAAGCCGGGTGACATCACAACCTTTTGAGGTGTTGCTGTGTCATCCAGTTCACAATTTGAAACCCTTTTTCACATCACTAATCAATTCATTTTTAATTATTGACAATGTTTTCCTATTGAGAAATTGTCATATTAAAAAAAAGAAACATTTAATTGTGTAAAAGTAAGACCAATATGAGATGTTTGACATATCACAAACAAAGTGCGAGAACAGTTTTGAGATATTTGTTCCTCTTCCTTAATATGTTTCTCTGAGACTGCAATGGGTTTAATGTTACTCTACCCACTTGCTGTTCATGAGGGCTAAAGAGCACTGCTTTCGAACAGTTCTGCGGATATGCTCTTGAGCAAAACATTTAATCGCAAGGCTCACTATGGTCAAACGGCCTTTTTTGGGCAACTAATGGCCGCGTCCTGGTGGTGGTATCATTGGTCCTGTACTGGCTGGTTGGTAGGATGTACAGTGACCGGGAAGCGTGCGCCACCTCGTGTCGTTGGTGGCGATTAAGGTAGACAGTCCTTGCGACCATGAGGTCTCGGTAGGGCTCTACCTGAAAGGGCTTCTTCGCGTCTGGTTCCAGCTGTGCTCGGCACCTGCTGTGGTGGCAGCGTAAGCCCGGTGACTTCACAATCCATCCAGCTGTTGCTGTGTCATCCAGTCAGCAGTCAAACATGCTGCTTTGGGTGACCAGTGACGGCGGTTGTGGTCGTGGAGTCATTGGTCCTGTACAGGTAGGTTGGTAGGATGTACAGTGACCTGGCAGTGTGGGCCACGTCGCGTCGTTGTCCGGGAGTAGGGTAGAGACACCTTGCGACCACGAGGTCTCTGTAGGGCTCTACCAAAAACATGTGCTTCGCACCTGGCTTTAGCTGTGCGTGGCATCTACTTTGGTAGAAGTGGAAGCCGGGTGACATCACAACCTTTTGAGGTGTTGCTGTGTCATCCAGTTCACAATTTGAAACCCTTTTTCACATCACTAATCAATTCATTTTTAATTATTGACAATGTTTTCCTATTGAGAAATTGTCATATTAAAAAAAAGAAACATTTAATTGTGTAAAAGTAAGACCAATATGAGATGTTTGACATATCACAAACAAAGTGCGAGAACAGTTTTGAGATATTTGTTCCTCTTCCTTAATATGTTTCTCTGAGACTGCAATGGGTTTAATGTTACTCTACCCACTTGCTGTTCATGAGGGCTAAAGAGCACTGCTTTCGAACAGTTCTGCGGATATGCTCTTGAGCAAAACATTTAATCGCAAGGCTCACTATGGTCAAACGGCCTTTTTTGGGCAACTAATGGCCGCGTCCTGGTGGTGGTATCATTGGTCCTGTACTGGCTGGTTGGTAGGATGTACAGTGACCGGGAAGCGTGCGCCACCTCGTGTCGTTGGTGGCGATTAAGGTAGACAGTCCTTGCGACCATGAGGTCTCGGTAGGGCTCTACCTGAAAGGGCTTCTTCGCGTCTGGTTCCAGCTGTGCTCGGCACCTGCTGTGGTGGCAGCGTAAGCCCGGTGACTTCACAATCCATCCAGCTGTTGCTGTGTCATCCAGTCAGCAGTCAAACATGCTGCTTTGGGTGACCAGTGACGGCGGTTGTGGTCGTGGAGTCATTGGTCCTGTACAGGTAGGTTGGTAGGATGTACAGTGACCTGGCAGTGTGGGCCACGTCGCGTCGTTGTCCGGGAGTAGGGTAGAGACACCTTGCGACCACGAGGTCTCTGTAGGGCTCTACCAAAAACATGTGCTTCGCACCTGGCTTTAGCTGTGCGTGGCATCTACTTTGGTAGAAGTGGAAGCCGGGTGACATCACAACCCATCCACGTGTTGCTGTGTCATCCAGTTCACAGTTTAAAATGCTATTTCCCATCAAGAATCTATTCATTTTTAATTAAATACAATGTTTTCCTATTGAGCAATTGTCATAGTAAAACAAAAAAAGCATTTAATTGGGTAGAAGTAAGACCAATATGAGATGTTTGACATATCACAAACAAAGTGCGAGAACAGTTTTGAGATATTTGTTCCTCTTCCTTAATATGTTTCTCTGAGACTGCAATGGGTTTAATGTTACTCTACCCACTTGCTGTTCATGAGGGCTAAAGAGCACTGCTTTCGAACAGTTCTGCGGATATGCTCTTGAGCAAAACATTTAATCGCAAGGCTCACTATGGTCAAACGGCCTTTTTTGGGCAACTAATGGCCGCGTCCTGGTGGTGGTATCATTGGTCCTGTACTGGCTGGTTGGTAAGATGTACAGTGACCGGGAAGCGTGCGCCACCTCGTGTCGTTGGTGGCGATTAAGGTAGACAGTCCTTGCGACCATGAGGTCTCGGTAGGGCTCTACCTGAAAGGGCTTCTTCGCGTCTGGTTCCAGCTGTGCTCGGCACCTGCTGTGGTGGCAGCGTAAGCCCGGTGACTTCACAATCCATCCAGCTGTTGCTGTGTCATCCAGTCAGCATTCAAACATGCTGCTTTGGGTGACCAGTGACGGCGGTTGTGGTCGTGGAGTCATTGGTCCTGTACAGGTAGGTTGGTAGGATGTACAGTGACCTGGCAGTGTGGGCCACGTCGCGTCGTTGTCCGGGAGTAAGGTAGAGACACCTTGCGACCACGAGGTCTCTGTAGGGCTCTACCAAAAACATGTGCTTCGCACCTGGCTTTAGCTGTGCGTGGCATCTACTTTGGTAGAAGTGGAAGCCGGGTGACATCACAACCCATCCACGTGTTGCTGTGTCATCCAGTTCACAGTTTAAAATGCTATTTCCCATCAAGAATCTATTCATTTTAAATTAAATACAAAGTTTTCCTATTGAGCAATTGTCATAGTAAAACAAAAAAAGCATTTAATTGGGTAGAAGTAAGACCAATATGAGATGTTTGACATATCACAAACAAAGTGCGAGAACAGTTTTGTGATATTTGTTCCTCTTCCTTAATATGTTTCTCTGAGACTGCAATGGGTTTAATGTTACTCTACCCACTTGCTGTTCATGAGGGCTAAAGAGCACTGCTTTCGAACAGTTCTGCGGATATGCTCTTGAGCAAAACATTTAATCGCAAGGCTCACTATGGTCAAACGGCCTTTTTTTGGCAACTAATGGCCGCGTCCTGGTGGTGGTATCATTGGTCCTGTACTGGCTGGTTGGTAGGATGTACAGTGACCGGGAAGCGTGCGCCACCTCGTGTCGTTGGTGGCGATTAAGGCAGACAGTCCTGGCGACCACGCGGTCTCGGTAGGGCTCTACCTGAAAGGGCTTCTTCGCGTCTGGTTCCAGCTGTGCTCGGCACCTGCTGTGGTGGCAGCGTAAGCCCGGTGACTTCACAATCCATCCAGCTGTTGCTGTGTCATCCAGTCAGCAGTCAAACATGCTGCTTTGGGTGACCAGTGACGGCGGTTGTGGTCGTGGAGTCATTGGTCCTGTACAGGTAGGTTGGTAGGATGTACAGTGACCTGGCAGTGTGGGCCACGTCGCGTCGTTGTCCGGGAGTAGGGTAGAGACACCTTGCGACCACGAGGTCTTCGTAGGGCTCTACCAAAAACGTGTGCTTCACGCCTGGCTTTAGCTGAGCGTGGCATCTATTGTGGTAGAAGATGAAGCCGGGTGACATCACAACCCATTGAGGTGTTGCTGTGTCATCCAGTTCACAATTTGAAACCCTTTTTCACATCACTAATCAATTCATTTTTAATTATTTACAATGTTTTCCTATTGAGCAATTGTCATATTAAAAAAAAGAAACATTTAATTGTGTAAAAGTAAGACCAATATGAGATGTTTGACATATCACAAACAAAGTGCGAGAACAGTTTCGAGATATTTGTTCCTCTTCCTTAATATGTTTCTCTGAGACTGCAATGGGTTTAATGTTACTCTACCCACTTGCTGTTCATGAGGTCTAAAGAGCACTGCTTTCGAACAGTTCTGCGGATATGCTCTTGAGCAAAACATTTAATCGCAAGGCTCACTATGGTCAAACGGCCTATTTTGGGCAACTAATGGCCGCGTCCTGGTGGTGGTATCATTGGTCCTGTACTGGCTGGTTGGTAGGATGTACAGTGACCGGGAAGCGTGCGCCACCTCGTGTCGTTGGTGGCGATTAAGGTAGACAGTCCTTGCGACCATGAGGTCTCGGTAGGGCTCTACCTGAAAGGGCTTCTTCGCGTCTGGTTCCAGCTGTGCTCGGCACCTGCTGTGGTGGCAGCGTAAGCCCGGTGACTTCACAATCCATCTAGCTGTTGCTGTGTCATCCAGTCAGCAGTCAAACATGCTGCTTTGTGTGACCAGTGACGGCGGTTGTGGTCGTGGAGTCATTGGTCCTGTACAGGTAGGTTGGTAGGATGTACAGTGACCTGGCAGTGTGGGCCACGTCGCGTCGTTGTCCGGGAGTAGGGTAGAGACACCTTGCGACCACGAGGTCTCTGTAGGGCTCTACCAAAAACATGTGCTTCGCACCTGGCTTTAGCTGTGCGTGGCATCTACTTTGGTAGAAGTGGAAGCCGGGTGACATCACAACCCATCCCCGTGTTGCTGTGTCATCCAGTTCACAGTTTAAAATGCTATTTCCCATCAAGAATCTATTCATTTTTAATTAAATACAATGTTTTCCTATTGAGCAATTGTCATAGTAAAACAAAAAAAGCATTTAATTGGGTAGAAGTAAGACCAATATGAGATGTTTGACATATCACAAACAAAGTGCGAGAACAGTTTTGAGATATTTGTTCCTCTTCCTTAATATGTTTCTCTGAGACTGCAATGGGTTTAATGTTACTCTACCCACTTGCTGTTCATGAGGGCTAAAGAGCACTGCTTTCGAACAGTTCTGCGGATATGCTCTTGAGCAAAACATTTAATCGCAAGGCTCACTATGGTCAAACGGCCTATTTGGGGCAACTAATGGCCGCGTCCTGGTGGTGGTATCATTGGTCCTGTACTGGCTGGTTGGTAGGATGTACAGTGACCGGGAAGCGTGCGCCACCTCGTGTCGTTGGTGGCAATTAAGGTAGACAGTCCTTGCGACCATGAGGTCTCGGTAGGGCTCTACCTGAAAGGGCTTCTTCGCGTCTGGTTCCAGCTGTGCTCGGCACCTGCTGTGGTGGCAGCGTAAGCCCGGTGACTTCACAATCCATCTAGCTGTTGCTGTGTCATCCAGTCAGCAGTCAAACATGCTGCTTTGTGTGACCAGTGACAGCGGTTGTGGTCGTGGAGTCATTGGTCCTGTACAGGTAGGTTGGTAGGATGTACAGTGACCTGGCAGTGTGGGCCACGTTGCGTCGTTGTCCGGGAGTAGGGTAGAGACACCTTGCGACCACGAGGTCTCTGTAGGGCTCTACCAAAAACATGTGCTTCGCACCTGGCTTTAGCTGTGCGTGGCATCTACTTTGGTAGAAGTGGAAGCCGGGTGACATCACAACCCATCCACGTGTTGCTGTGTCATCCAGTTCACAGTTTAAAATGCTATTTCCCATCAAGAATCTATTCATTTTTAATTAAATACAATGTTTTCCTATTGAGCAATTGTCATAGTAAAACAAAAAAAGCATTTAATTGGGTAGAAGTAAGACCAATATGAGATGTTTGACATATCACAAACAAAGTGCGAGAACAGTTTTGAGATATTTGTTCCTCTTCCTTAATATGTTTCTCTGAGACTGCAATGGGTTTAATGTTACTCTACCCACTTGCTGTTCATGAGGGCTAAAGAGCACTGCTTTCGAACAGTTCTGCGGATATGCTCTTGAGCAAAACATTTAATCGCAAGGCTCACTATGGTCAAACGGCCTTTTTTGGGCAACTAATGGCCGCGTCCTGGTGGTGGTATCATTGGTCCTGTACTGGCTGGTTGGTAAGATGTACAGTGACCGGGAAGCGTGCGCCACCTCGTGTCGTTGGTGGCGATTAAGGTAGACAGTCCTTGCGACCATGAGGTCTCGGTAGGGCTCTACCTGAAAGGGCTTCTTCGCGTCTGGTTCCAGCTGTGCTCGGCACCTGCTGTGGTGGCAGCGTAAGCCCGGTGACTTCACAATCCATCCAGCTGTTGCTGTGTCATCCAGTCAGCAGTCAAACATGCTGCTTTGGGTGACCAGTGACGGCGGTTGTGGTCGTGGAGTCATTGGTCCTGTACAGGTAGGTTGGTAGGATGTACAGTGACCTGGCAGTGTGGGCCACGTCGCGTCGTTGTCCGGGAGTAGGGTAGAGACACCTTGCGACCACGAGGTCTCTGTAGGGCTCTACCAAAAACATGTGCTTCGCACCTGGCTTTAGCTGTGCGTGGCATCTACTTTGGTAGAAGTGGAAGCCGGGTGACATCACAACCTTTTGAGGTGTTGCTGTGTCATCCAGTTCACAATTTGAAACCCTTTTTCACATCACTAATCAATTCATTTTTAATTATTGACAATGTTTTCCTATTGAGAAATTGTCATATTAAAAAAAAGAAACATTTAATTGTGTAAAAGTAAGACCAATATGAGATGTTTGACATATCACAAACAAAGTGCGAGAACAGTTTTGAGATATTTGTTCCTCTTCCTTAATATGTTTCTCTGAGACTGCAATGGGTTTAATGTTACTCTACCCACTTGCTGTTCATGAGGGCTAAAGAGCACTGCTTTCGAACAGTTCTGCGGATATGCTCTTGAGCAAAACATTTAATCGCAAGGCTCACTATGGTCAAACGGCCTTTTTTGGGCAACTAATGGCCGCGTCCTGGTGGTGGTATCATTGGTCCTGTACTGGCTGGTTGGTAGGATGTACAGTGACCGGGAAGCGTGCGCCACCTCGTGTCGTTGGTGGCGATTAAGGTAGACAGTCCTTGCGACCATGAGGTCTCGGTAGGGCTCTACCTGAAAGGGCTTCTTCGCGTCTGGTTCCAGCTGTGCTCGGCACCTGCTGTGGTGGCAGCGTAAGCCCGGTGACTTCACAATCCATCCAGCTGTTGCTGTGTCATCCAGTCAGCAGTCAAACATGCTGCTTTGGGTGACCAGTGACGGCGGTTGTGGTCGTGGAGTCATTGGTCCTGTACAGGTAGGTTGGTAGGATGTACAGTGACCTGGCAGTGTGGGCCACGTCGCGTCGTTGTCCGGGAGTAGGGTAGAGACACCTTGCGACCACGAGGTCTCTGTAGGGCTCTACCAAAAACATGTGCTTCGCACCTGGCTTTAGCTGTGCGTGGCATCTACTTTGGTAGAAGTGGAAGCCGGGTGACATCACAACCCATCCACGTGTTGCTGTGTCATCCAGTTCACAGTTTAAAATGCTATTTCCCATCAAGAATCTATTCATTTTTAATTAAATACAATGTTTTCCTATTGAGCAATTGTCATAGTAAAACAAAAAAAGCATTTAATTGGGTAGAAGTAAGACCAATATGAGATGTTTGACATATCACAAACAAAGTGCGAGAACAGTTTTGAGATATTTGTTCCTCTTCCTTAATATGTTTCTCTGAGACTGCAATGGGTTTAATGTTACTCTACCCACTTGCTGTTCATGAGGGCTAAAGAGCACTGCTTTCGAACAGTTCTGCGGATATGCTCTTGAGCAAAACATTTAATCGCAAGGCTCACTATGGTCAAACGGCCTTTTTTGGGCAACTAATGGCCGCGTCCTGGTGGTGGTATCATTGGTCCTGTACTGGCTGGTTGGTAAGATGTACAGTGACCGGGAAGCGTGCGCCACCTCGTGTCGTTGGTGGCGATTAAGGTAGACAGTCCTTGCGACCATGAGGTCTCGGTAGGGCTCTACCTGAAAGGGCTTCTTCGCGTCTGGTTCCAGCTGTGCTCGGCACCTGCTGTGGTGGCAGCGTAAGCCCGGTGACTTCACAATCCATCCAGCTGTTGCTGTGTCATCCAGTCAGCATTCAAACATGCTGCTTTGGGTGACCAGTGACGGCGGTTGTGGTCGTGGAGTCATTGGTCCTGTACAGGTAGGTTGGTAGGATGTACAGTGACCTGGCAGTGTGGGCCACGTCGCGTCGTTGTCCGGGAGTAAGGTAGAGACACCTTGCGACCACGAGGTCTCTGTAGGGCTCTACCAAAAACATGTGCTTCGCACCTGGCTTTAGCTGTGCGTGGCATCTACTTTGGTAGAAGTGGAAGCCGGGTGACATCACAACCCATCCACGTGTTGCTGTGTCATCCAGTTCACAGTTTAAAATGCTATTTCCCATCAAGAATCTATTCATTTTAAATTAAATACAAAGTTTTCCTATTGAGCAATTGTCATAGTAAAACAAAAAAAGCATTTAATTGGGTAGAAGTAAGACCAATATGAGATGTTTGACATATCACAAACAAAGTGCGAGAACAGTTTTGTGATATTTGTTCCTCTTCCTTAATATGTTTCTCTGAGACTGCAATGGGTTTAATGTTACTCTACCCACTTGCTGTTCATGAGGGCTAAAGAGCACTGCTTTCGAACAGTTCTGCGGATATGCTCTTGAGCAAAACATTTAATCGCAAGGCTCACTATGGTCAAACGGCCTTTTTTTGGCAACTAATGGCCGCGTCCTGGTGGTGGTATCATTGGTCCTGTACTGGCTGGTTGGTAGGATGTACAGTGACCGGGAAGCGTGCGCCACCTCGTGTCGTTGGTGGCGATTAAGGCAGACAGTCCTGGCGACCACGCGGTCTCGGTAGGGCTCTACCTGAAAGGGCTTCTTCGCGTCTGGTTCCAGCTGTGCTCGGCACCTGCTGTGGTGGCAGCGTAAGCCCGGTGACTTCACAATCCATCCAGCTGTTGCTGTGTCATCCAGTCAGCAGTCAAACATGCTGCTTTGGGTGACCAGTGACGGCGGTTGTGGTCGTGGAGTCATTGGTCCTGTACAGGTAGGTTGGTAGGATGTACAGTGACCTGGCAGTGTGGGCCACGTCGCGTCGTTGTCCGGGAGTAGGGTAGAGACACCTTGCGACCACGAGGTCTTCGTAGGGCTCTACCAAAAACGTGTGCTTCACGCCTGGCTTTAGCTGAGCGTGGCATCTATTGTGGTAGAAGATGAAGCCGGGTGACATCACAACCCATTGAGGTGTTGCTGTGTCATCCAGTTCACAATTTGAAACCCTTTTTCACATCACTAATCAATTCATTTTTAATTATTTACAATGTTTTCCTATTGAGCAATTGTCATATTAAAAAAAAGAAACATTTAATTGTGTAAAAGTAAGACCAATATGAGATGTTTGACATATCACAAACAAAGTGCGAGAACAGTTTCGAGATATTTGTTCCTCTTCCTTAATATGTTTCTCTGAGACTGCAATGGGTTTAATGTTACTCTACCCACTTGCTGTTCATGAGGTCTAAAGAGCACTGCTTTCGAACAGTTCTGCGGATATGCTCTTGAGCAAAACATTTAATCGCAAGGCTCACTATGGTCAAACGGCCTTTTTTGGGCAACCAGTGGCCGCATCCTTGTGGCGGTGTCATTGGTCCTGTACTGGCTGGTTGGTAGGATGTACAGTGACCGGGAAGCGTGCGCCACCTCGTGTCGTTGGTGGCGATTAAGGCAGACAGTCCTTGCGACCACGCGGTCTCGGTAGGGCTCTACCTGAAAGGGCTTCTTCGCGTCTGGTTCCAGCTGTGCTCGGCACCTGCTGTGGTGGCAGCGTAAGCCCGGTGACTTCACAATCCATCCAGCTGTTGCTGTGTCATCCAGTCAGCAGTCAAACATGCTGCTTTGGGTGACCAGTGACGGTGGTTGTGGTCGTGGAGTCATTGGTCCTGTACAGGTAGGTTGGTAGGATGTACAGTGACCTGGCAGTGTGGGCCACGTCGCGTCGTTGTCCGGGAGTAGGGTAGAGACACCTTGCGACCACGAGGTCTTCGTAGGGCTCTACCAAAAACGTGTGCTTCACGCCTGGCTTTAGCTGAGCGTGGCATCTATTGTGGTAGAAGATGAAGCCGGGTGACATCACAACCCATTGAGATGTTGCTGTGTCATCCAGTTCACAATTTGAAACCCTTTTTCACATCACTAATCAATTCATTTTTAATTATTTACAATGTTTTCCTATTGAGCAATTGTCATATTAAAAAAAAGAAACATTTAATTGTGTAAAAGTAAGACCAATATGAGATGTTTGACATATCACAAACAAAGTGCGAGAACAGTTTTGAGATATTTGTTCCTCTTCCTTAATATGTTTCTCTGAGACTGCAATGGGTTTAATGTTGATCTACCCACTTGCTGTTCATGAGGGCTAAAGAGCACTGCTTTCGAACAGTTCTGCGGATATGCTCTTGAGCAAAACATTTAATCGCAAGGCTCACTATGGTCAAACGGCCTTTTTTGGGCAACCAGTGGCCGCATCCTTGTGGCGGTATCATTGGTCCTGTACTGGCTGGTTGGTAGGATATACAGTGACCTGACAGCTTGGTCCACGTCGTGTCATTGGTGGCGATTTAGGTAGACAGTCCTTGCGACCACGAGGTCTCGGTAGGACTCCACCTGAAAGGGCTTCTCGTCTCTGGTTCCAGCTGTGCTCGGCACGCACAGCTAAAGCCAGGTGCGAAACACATAGACAGTCCTTGCGACCACGAGGTCTCGGTAGAGCTCTACCTGAAAGGGCTTCTTCGCGTCTGGTTCCAGCTGTGCTCGGCACCTGCTGTGGTGGCAGCGTAAGCCCGGTGACTTCACAATCCATCCAGCTGTTGCTGTATCATCCAGTCGGCAGTCAAACATGCTGCTTTGGGTGACCAGTGACGGCGGTTGTGGTCGTGGAGTCATTGGTCCTGTACAGGTAGGTTGGTAGGATGTACAGTGACCTGGCAGTGTGGGCCACGTCGCGTCGTTGTCCGGGAGTAGGGTAGAGACACCTTGCGACCACGAGGTCTTCGTAGGGCTCTACCAAAAACGTGTGCTTCACACCTGGCTTTAGCTGAGCGTGGCATCTATTGTGGTAGAAGACGAAGCCGGGTGACATCACAACCCATTGAGGTGTTGCTGTGTCATCCAGTTCACAATTTGAAATCCTTTTTCACATCACTAATCAATTCATTTTTAATTATTTACAATCTTTTCCTATTGAGCAATTGTCATATTAAAAAAAAGAAACATTTAATTGTGTAAAAGTAAGACCAATATGAGATGTTTGACATATCACAAACAAAGTGCGAGAACAGTTTTGAGATATTTGTTCCTCTTCCTTAATATGTTTCTCTGAGACTGCAATGGGTTTAATGTTACTCTACCCACTTGCTGTTCATGAGGGCTAAAGAGCACTGCTTTCGAACAGTTCTGCGGATATGCTCTTGAGCAAAACATTTAATCGCAAGGCTCACTATGGTCAAACGGCCTTTTTTGGGCAACTAATGGCCGCGTCCTGGTGGTGGTATCATTGGTCCTGTACTGGCTGGTTGGTAGGATGTACAGTGACCGGGAAGCGTGCGCCACCTCATGTCGTTGGTGGCGATTAAGGTAGACAGTCCTTGCGACCATGAGGTCTCGGTAGGGCTCTACCTGAAAGGGCTTCTTCGCGTCTGGTTCCAGCTGTGCTCGGCACCTGCTGTGGTGGCAGCGTAAGCCCGGTGACTTCACAATCCATCCAGCTGTTGCTGTGTCATCCAGTCAGCAGTCAAACATGCTGCTTTGGGTGACCAGTGACGGCGGTTGTGGTCGTGGAGTCATTGGTCCTGTACAGGTAGGTTGGTAGGATGTACAGTGACCTGGCAGTGTGGGCCACGTCGCGTCGTTGTCCGGGAGTAGGGTAGAGACACCTTGCGACCACGAGGTCTCTGTAGGGCTCTACCAAAAACATGTGCTTCGCACCTGGCTTTAGCTGTGCGTGGCATCTACTTTGGTAGAAGTGGAAGCCGGGTGACATCACAACCCATCCACGTGTTGCTGTGTCATCCAGTTCACAGTTTAAAATGCTATTTCCCATCAAGAATCTATTCATTTTTAATTAAATACAATGTTTTCCTATTGAGCAATTGTCATAGTAAAACAAAAAAAGTATTTAATTGGGTAGAAGTAAGACCAATATGAGATGTTTGACATATCACAAACAAAGTGCGAGAACAGTTTTGAGATATTTGTTCCTCTTCCTTAATATGTTTCTCTGAGACTGCAATGGGTTTAATGTTACTCTACCCACTTGCTGTTCATGAGGGCTAAAGAGCACTGCTTTCGAACAGTTCTGCGGATATGCTCTTGAGCAAAACATTTAATCGCAAGGCTCACTATGGTCAAACGGCCTTTTTTGGGCAACTAATGGCCGCGTCCTTGTGGCGGTATCATTGGTCCTGTACTGGCTGGTTGGTAGGATGTACAGTGACCGGGAAGCGTGCGCCACCTCGTGTCGTTGGTGGCGATTAAGGCAGACAGTCCTTGCGACCACGCGGTCTCGGTAGGGCTCTACCTGAAAGGGCTTCTTCGCGTCTGGTTCCAGCTGTGCTCGGCACCTGCTGTGGTGGCAGCGTAAGCCCGGTGACTTCACAATCCATCCAGCTGTTGCTGTGTCATCCAGTCAGCAGTCAAACATGCTGCTTTGGGTGACCAGTGACGGCGGTTGTGGTCGTGGAGTCATTGGTCCTGTACAGGTAGGTTGGTAGGATGTACAGTGACCTGGCAGTGTGGGCCACGTCGCGTCGTTGTCCGGGAGTAGGGTAGAGACACCTTGCGACCACGAGGTCTTCGTAGGGCTCTACCAAAAACGTGTGCTTCACACCTGGCTGTAGCTGAGCGTGGCATCTATTGTGGTAGAAGACGAAGCCGGGTGACATCACAACCCATTGAGGTGTTGCTGTGTCATCCAGTTCACAATTTGAAATCCTTTTTCACATCACTAATCAATTCATTTTTAATTATTTACAATGTTTTCCTATTGAGCAATTGTCATATTAAAAAAAAGAAACATTTAATTGTGTAAAAGTAAGACCAATATGAGATGTTTGACATATCACAAACAAAGTGCGAGAACAGTTTTGAGATATTTGTTCCTCTTCCTTAATATGTTTCTCTGAGACTGCAATGGGTTTAATGTTACTCTACCCACTTGCTGTTCATGAGGGCTAAAGAGCACTGCTTTCGAACAGTTCTGCGGATATGCTCTTGAGCAAAACATTTAATCGCAAGGCTCACTATGGTCAAACGGCCTTTTTTGGGCAACCAGTGGCCGCATCCTTGTGGCGGTATCATTGGTCCTGTACTGGCTGGTTGGTAGGATATACAGTGACCTGACAGCTTGGTCCACGTCGTGTCATTGGTGGCGATTTAGGTAGACAGTCCTTGCGACCACGAGGTCTCGGTAGGACTCCACCTGAAAGGGCTTCTCGTCTCTGGTTCCAGCTGTGCTCGGCACGCACAGCTAAAGCCAGGTGCGAAACACATAGACAGTCCTTGCGACCACGAGGTCTCGGTAGAGCTCTACCTGAAAGGGCTTCTTCGCGTCTGGTTCCAGCTGTGCTCGGCACCTGCTGTGGTGGCAGCGTAAGCCCGGTGACTTCACAATCCATCCAGCTGTTGCTGTGTCATCCAGTCAGCAGTCAAACATGCTGCTTTGGGTGACCAGTGACGGCGGTTGTGGTCGTGGAGTCATTGGTCCTGTACAGGTTGGTTGGTAGGATGTACAGTGACCTGGCAGTGTGGGCCACGTCGCGTCGTTGTCCGGGAGTAGGGTAGAGACACCTTGCGACCACGAGGTCTCTGTAGGGCTCTACCAAAAACATGTGCTTCGCACCTGGCTTTAGCTGTGCGTGGCATCTACTTTGGTAGAAGTGGAAGCCGGGTGATATCACAACCCATCCACGTGTTGCTGTGTCATCCAGTTCACAGTTTAAAATGCTATTTCCCATCAAGAATCTATTCATTTTTAATTAAATACAATGTTTTCCTATTGAGCAATTGTCATAGTAAAACAAAAAAAGCATTTAATTGGGTAGAAGTAAGACCAATATGAGATGTTTGACATATCACAAACAAAGTGCGAGAACAGTTTTGAGATATTTGTTCCTCTTCCTTAATATGTTTCTCTGAGACTGCAATGGGTTTAATGTTACTCTACCCACTTGCTGTTCATGAGGGCTAAAGAGCACTGCTTTCGAACAGTTCTGCGGATATGCTCTTGAGCAAAACATTTAATCGCAAGGCTCACTATGGTCAAACGGCCTTTTTTGGGCAACTAATGGTCGCGTCCTGGTGGTGGTATCATTGGTCCTGTACTGGCTGGTTGGTAAGATGTACAGTGACCGGGAAGCGTGCGCCACCTCGTGTCGTTGGTGGCGATTAAGGTAGACAGTCCTTGCGACCATGAGGTCTTGGTAGGGCTCTACCTGAAAGGGCTTCTTCGCGTCTGGTTCCAGCTGTGCTCGGCACCTGCTGTGGTGGCAGCGTAAGCCCGATGTCTTCACAATCCATCCAGCTGTTGCTGTGTCATCCAGTCAGCATTCAAACATGCTGCTTTGGGTGACCAGTGACGGCGGTTGTGGTCGTGGAGTCATTGGTCCTGTACAGGTAGGTTGGTAGGATGTACAGTGACCTGGCAGTGTGGGCCACGTCGCGTCGTTGTCCGGGAGTAGGGTAGAGACACCTTGCGACCACGAGGTCTTCGTAGGGCTCTACCAAAAACGTGTGCTTCACGCCTGGCTTTAGCTGAGCGTGGCATCTATTGTGGTAGAAGATGAAGCCGGGTGACATCACAACCCATTGAGATGTTGCTGTGTCATCCAGTTCACAATTTGAAACCCTTTTTCACATCACTAATCAATTCATTTTTAATTATTTACAATGTTTTCCTATTGAGCAATTGTCATATTAAAAAAAAGAAACATTTAATTGTGTAAAAGTAAGACCAATATGAGATGTTTGACATATCACAAACAAAGTGCGAGAACAGTTTCGAGATATTTGTTCCTCTTCCTTAATATGTTTCTCTGAGACTGCAATGGGTTTAATGTTACTCTACCCACTTGCTGTTCATGAGGTCTAAAGAGCACTGCTTTCGAACAGTTCTGCGGATATGCTCTTGAGCAAAACATTTAATCGCAAGGCTCACTATGGTCAAACGGCCTTTTTTGGGCAACCAGTGGCCGCATCCTTGTGGCGGTGTCATTGGTCCTGTACTGGCTGGTTGGTAGGATGTACAGTGACCGGGAAGCGTGCGCCACCTCGTGTCGTTGGTGGCGATTAAGGCAGACAGTCCTTGCGACCACGCGGTCTCGGTAGGGCTCTACCTGAAAGGGCTTCTTCGCGTCTGGTTCCAGCTGTGCTCGGCACCTGCTGTGGTGGCAGCGTAAGCCCGGTGACTTCACAATCCATCCAGCTGTTGCTGTGTCATCCAGTCAGCAGTCAAACATGCTGCTTTGGGTGACCAGTGACGGTGGTTGTGGTCGTGGAGTCATTGGTCCTGTACAGGTAGGTTGGTAGGATGTACAGTGACCTGGCAGTGTGGGCCACGTCACGTCGTTGTCCGGGAGTAGGGTAGAGACACCTTGCGACCACGAGGTCTTCGTAGGGCTCTACCAAAAACGTGTGCTTCACGCCTGGCTTTAGCTGAGCGTGGCATCTATTGTGGTAGAAGATGAAGCCGGGTGACATCACAACCCGTTGAGATGTTGCTGTGTCATCCAGTTCACAATTTGAAACCCTTTTTCACATCACTAATCAATTCATTTTTAATTATTTACAATGTTTTCCTATTGAGCAATTGTCATATTAAAAAAAAGAAACATTTAATTGTGTAAAAGTAAGACCAATATGAGATGTTTGACATATCACAAACAAAGTGCGAGAACAGTTTTGAGATATTTGTTCCTCTTCCTTAATATGTTTCTCTGAGACTGCAATGGGTTTAATGTTACTCTACCCACTTGCTGTTCATGAGGGCTAAAGAGCACTGCTTTCGAACAGTTCTGCGGATATGCTCTTGAGCAAAACATTTAATCGCAAGGCTCACTATGGTCAAACGGCCTTTTTTGGGCAACCAGTGGCCGCATCCTTGTGGCGGTATCATTGGTCCTGTACTGGCTGGTTGGTAGGATATACAGTGACCTGACAGCTTGGTCCACGTCGTGTCATTGGTGGCGATTTAGGTAGACAGTCCTTGCGACCACGAGGTCTCGGTAGGACTCCACCTGAAAGGGCTTCTCGTCTCTGGTTCCAGCTGTGCTCGGCACGCACAGCTAAAGCCAGGTGCGAAACACATAGACAGTCCTTGCGACCACGAGGTCTCGGTAGAGCTCTACCTGAAAGGGCTTCTTCGCGTCTGGTTCCAGCTGTGCTCGGCACCTGCTGTGGTGGCAGCGTAAGCCCGGTGACTTCACAATCCATCCAGCTGTTGCTGTATCATCCAGTCGGCAGTCAAACATGCTGCTTTGGGTGACCAGTGACGGCGGTTGTGGTCGTGGAGTCATTGGTCCTGTACAGGTAGGTTGGTAGGATGTACAGTGACCTGGCAGTGTGGGCCACGTCGCGTCGTTGTCCGGGAGTAGGGTAGAGACACCTTGCGACCACGAGGTCTTCGTAGGGCTCTACCAAAAACGTGTGCTTCACACCTGGCTTTAGCTGAGCGTGGCATCTATTGTGGTAGAAGACGAAGCCGGGTGACATCACAACCCATTGAGGTGTTGCTGTGTCATCCAGTTCACAATTTGAAATCCTTTTTCACATCACTAATCAATTCATTTTTAATTATTTACAATCTTTTCCTATTGAGCAATTGTCATATTAAAAAAAAGAAACATTTAATTGTGTAAAAGTAAGACCAATATGAGATGTTTGACATATCACAAACAAAGTGCGAGAACAGTTTTGAGATATTTGTTCCTCTTCCTTAATATGTTTCTCTGAGACTGCAATGGGTTTAATGTTACTCTACCCACTTGCTGTTCATGAGGGCTAAAGAGCACTGCTTTCGAACAGTTCTGCGGATATGCTCTTGAGCAAAACATTTAATCGCAAGGCTCACTATGGTCAAACGGCCTTTTTTGGGCAACCAGTGGCCGCATCCTTGTGGCGGTATCATTGGTCCTGTACTGGCTGGTTGGTAGGATATACAGTGACCTGACAGCTTGGTCCACGTCGTGTCGTTGGTGGCGATTTAGGTAGACAGTCCTTGCGACCACGAGGTCTCGGTAGGACTCCACCTGAAAGGGCTTCTCGTCTCTGGTTCCAGCTGTGCTCGGCACCTGCTGTGGTGGCAGCGTAAGCCCGGTGACTTCACAATCCATCCAGCTGTTGCTGTGTCATCCAGTCAGCAGTCAAACATGCTGCTTTGGGTGACCAGTGACAGCGGTTGTGGTCGTGGAGTCATTGGTCCTGTACAGGTAGGTTGGTAGGATGTACAGTGACCTGGCAGTGTGGGCCACGTCGCGTCGTTGTCCGGGAGTAGGGTAGAGACACCTTGCGACCATGAGGTCTCCGTAGGGCTCTACCAAAAACATGTGCTTCGCACCTGGCTTTAGCTGTGCGTGGCATCTACTTTGGTAGAAGTGGAAGCCGGGTGACATCACAACCCATCCACGTGTTGCTGTGTCATCCAGTTCACAGTTTAAAATGCTATTTCCCATCAAGAATCTATTCATTTTTAATTAAATACAATGTTTTCCTATTGAGCAATTGTCATAGTAAAACAAAAAAAGCATTTAATTGGGTAGAAGTAAGACCAATATGAGATGTTTGACATATCACAAACAAAGTGCGAGAACAGTTTTGAGATATTTGTTCCTCTTCCTTAATATGTTTCTCTGAGACTGCAATGGGTTTAATGTTACTCTACCCACTTGCTGTTCATGAGGGCTAAAGAGCACTGCTTTCGAACAGTTCTGCGGATATGCTCTTGAGCAAAACATTTAATCGCAAGGCTCACTATGGTCAAACGGCCTTTTTTGGGCAACTAATGGCCGCGTCCTTGTGGCGGTATCATTGGTCCTGTACTGGCTGGTTGGTAGGATGTACAGTGACCGGGAAGCGTGCGCCACCTCGTGTCGTTGGTGGCGATTAAGGCAGACAGTCCTTGCGACCACGCGGTCTCGGTAGGGCTCTACCTGAAAGGGCTTCTTCGCGTCTGGTTCCAGCTGTGCTCGGCACCTGCTGTGGTGGCAGCGTAAGTCCGGTGACTTCACAATCCATCCAGCTGTTGCTGTGTCATCCAGTCAGCAGTCAAACATGCTGCTTTGGGTGACCAGTGACGGCGGTTGTGGTCGTGGAGTCATTGGTCCTGTACAGGTAGGTTGGTAGGATGTACAGTGACCTGGCAGTGTGGGCCACGTCGCGTCGTTGTCCGGGAGTAGGGTAGAGACACCTTGCGACCACGAGGTCTTCGTAGGGCTCTACCAAAAACGTGTGCTTCACACCTGGCTGTAGCTGAGCGTGGCATCTATTGTGGTAGAAGACGAAGCCGGGTGACATCACAACCCATTGAGGTGTTGCTGTGTCATCCAGTTCACAATTTGAAATCCTTTTTCACATCACTAATCAATTCATTTTTAATTATTTACAATCTTTTCCTATTGAGCAATTGTCATATTAAAAAAAAGAAACATTTAATTGTGTAAAAGTAAGACCAATATGAGATGTTTGACATATCACAAACAAAGTGCGAGAACAGTTTTGAGATATTTGTTCCTCTTCCTTAATATGTTTCTCTGAGACTGCAATGGGTTTAATGTTACTCTACCCACTTGCTGTTCATGAGGGCTAAAGAGCACTGCTTTCGAACAGTTCTGCGGATATGCTCTTGAGCAAAACATTTAATCGCAAGGCTCACTATGGTCAAACGGCCTTTTTTGGGCAACTAATGGCCGCGTCCTTGTGGCGGTATCATTGGTCCTGTACTGGCTGGTTGGTAGGATGTACAGTGACCGGGAAGCGTGCGCCACCTCGTGTCGTTGGTGGCGATTAAGGCAGACAGTCCTTGCGACCACGCGGTCTCGGTAGGGCTCTACCTGAAAGGGCTTCTTCGCGTCTGGTTCCAGCTGTGCTCGGCACCTGCTGTGGTGGCAGCGTAAGCCCGGTGACTTCACAATCCATCCAGCTGTTGCTGTGTCATCCAGTCAGCAGTCAAACATGCTGCTTTGGGTGACCAGTGACGGCGGTTGTGGTCGTGGAGTCATTGGTCCTGTACAGGTAGGTTGGTAGGATGTACAGTGACCTGGCAGTGTGGGCCACGTCGCGTCGTTGTCCGGGAGTAGGGTAGAGACACCTTGCGACCACGAGGTCTTCGTAGGGCTCTACCAAAAACGTGTGCTTCACACCTGGCTGTAGCTGAGCGTGGCATCTATTGTGGTAGAAGACGAAGCCGGGTGACATCACAACCCATTGAGGTGTTGCTGTGTCATCCAGTTCACAATTTGAAATCCTTTTTCACATCACTAATCAATTCATTTTTAATTATTTACAATCTTTTCCTATTGAGCAATTGTCATATTAAAAAAAAGAAACATTTAATTGTGTAAAAGTAAGACCAATATGAAATGTTTGACATATCACAAACAAAGTGCGAGAACAGTTTTGAGATATTTGTTCCTCTTCCTTAATATGTTTCTCTGAGACTGCAATGGGTTTAATGTTACTCTACCCACTTGCTGTTCATGAGGGCTAAAGAGCACTGCTTTCGAACAGTTCTGCGGATATGCTCTTGAGCAAAACATTTAATCGCAAGGCTCACTATGGTCAAACGGCCTTTTTTGGGCAACCAGTGGCCGCATCCTTGTGGCGGTATCATTGGTCCTGTACTGGCTGGTTGGTAGGATATACAGTGACCTGACAGCTTGGTCCACGTCGTGTCGTTGGTGGCGATTTAGGTAGACAGTCCTTGCAACCACGAGGTCTCGGTAGGGCTCTACCTGAAAGGGCTTCTTCGCGTCTGGTTCCAGCTGTGCTCGGCACCTGCTGTGGTGGCAGCGTAAGCCCGGTGACTTCACAATCCATCCAGCTGTTGCTGTGTCATCCAGTCAGCAGTCAAACATGCTGCTTTGGGTGACCAGTGACGGCGGTTGTGGTCGTGGAGTCATTGGTCCTGTACAGGTAGGTTGGTAGGATGTACAGTGACCTGGCAGTGTGGGCCACGTCGCGTCGTTGTCCGGGAGTAGGGTAGAGACACCTTGCGACCACGAGGTCTCTGTAGGGCTCTACCAAAAACATGTGCTTTGCACCTGGCTTTAGCTGTGCGTGGCATCTACTTTGGTAGAAGTGGAAGCCGGGTGACATCACAACCCATCCACGTGTTGCTGTGTCATCCAGTTCACAGTTTAAAATGCTATTTCCCATCAAGAATCTATTCATTTTTAATTAAATACAATGTTTTTCTATTGAGCAATTGTCATAGTAAAACAAAAAAAGCATTTAATTGGGTAGAAGTAAGACCAATATGAGATGTTTGACATATCACAAACAAAGTGCGAGAACAGTTTTGAGATATTTGTTCCTCTTCCTTAATATGTTTCTCTGAGACTGCAATGGGTTTAATGTTACTCTACCCACTTGCTGTTCATGAGGGCTAAAGAGCACTGCTTTCGAACAGTTCTGCGGATATGCTCTTGAGCAAAACATTTAATCGCAAGGCTCACTATGGTCAAACGGCCTTTTTTGGGCAACTAATGGCCGCGTCCTGGTGGTGGTATCATTGGTCCTGTACTGGCTGGTTGGTAGGATGTACAGTGACCAGGAAGCGTGCGCCACCTCGTGTCGTTGGTGGCGATTAAGGTAGACAGTCCTTGCGACCATGAGGTCTCGGTAGGGCTCTACCTGAAAGGGCTTCTTCGCGTCTGGTTCCAGCTGTGCTCGGCACCTGCTGTGGTGGCAGCGTAAGCCCGGTGACTTCACAATCCATCCAGCTGTTGCTGTGTCATCCAGTCAGCAGTCAAACATGCTGCTTTGGGTGACCAGTGACGGCGGTTGTGGTCGTGGAGTCATTGGTCCTGTACAGGTAGGTTGGTAGGATGTACAGTGACCTGGCAGTGTGGGCCACGTCGCGTCGTTGTCCGGGAGTAGGGTAGAGACACCTTGCGACCACGAGGTCTCTGTAGGGCTCTACCAAAAACATGTGCTTTGCACCTGGCTTTAGCTGTGCGTGGCATCTACTTTGGTAGAAGTGGAAGCCGGGTGACATCACAACCCATCCACGTGTTGCTGTGTCATCCAGTTCACAGTTTAAAATGCTATTTCCCATCAAGAATCTATTCATTTTTAATTACATACAATGTTTTTCTATTGAGCAATTGTCATAGTAAAACAAAAAAAGCATTTAATTGGGTAGAAGTAAGACCAATATGAGATGTTTGACATATCACAAACAAAGTGCGAGAACAGTTTTGAGATATTTGTTCCTCTTCCTTAATATGTTTCTCTGAGACTGCAATGGGTTTAATGTTACTCTACCCACTTGCTGTTCATGAGGGCTAAAGAGCACTGCTTTCGAACAGTTCTGCGGATATGCTCTTGAGCAAAACATTTAATCGCAAGGCTCACTATGGTCAAACGGCCTTTTTTGGGCAACCAGTGGCCGCATCCTTGTGGCGGTATCATTGGTCCTGTACTGGCTGGTTGGTAGGATATACAGTGACCTGACAGCTTGGTCCACGTCGTGTCGTTGGTGGCGATTTAGGTAGACAGTCCTTGCGACCACGAGGTCTCGGTAGGACTCCACCTGAAAGGGCTTCTCGTCTCTGGTTCCAGCTGTGCTCGGCACGCACAGCTAAAGCCAGGTGCGAAACACATAGACAGTCCTTGCGACCACGAGGTCTCGGTAGAGCTCTACCTGAAAGGGCTTCTTTGCGTCTGGTTCCAGCTGTGCTCGGCACCTGCTGTGGTGGCAGCGTAAGCCCGGTGACTTCACAATCCATCCAGCTGTTGCTGTATCATCCAGTCGGCAGTCAAACATGCTGCTTTGGGTGACCAGTGACGGCGGTTGTGGTCGTGGAGTCATTGGTCCTGTACAGGTAGGTTGGTAGGATGTACAGTGACCTGGCAGTGTGGGCCACGTCGCGTCGTTGTCCGGGAGTAGGGTAGAGACACCTTGCGACCACGAGGTCTTCGTAGGGCTCTACCAAAAACGTGTGCTTCACACCTGGCTTTAGCTGAGCGTGGCATCTATTGTGGTAGAAGACGAAGCCGGGTGACATCACAACCCATTGAGGTGTTGCTGTGTCATCCAGTTCACAATTTGAAATCCTTTTTCACATCACTAATCAATTCATTTTTAATTATTTACAATCTTTTCCTATTGAGCAATTGTCATATTAAAAAAAAGAAACATTTAATTGTGTAAAAGTAAGACCAATATGAGATGTTTGACATATCACAAACAAAGTGCGAGAACAGTTTTGAGATATTTGTTCCTCTTCCTTAATATGTTTCTCTGAGACTGCAATGGGTTTAATGTTACTCTACCCACTTGCTGTTCATGAGGGCTAAAGAGCACTGCTTTCGAACAGTTCTGCGGATATGCTCTTGAGCAAAACATTTAATCGCAAGGCTCACTATGGTCAAACGGCCTATTTTGGGCAACTAATGGCCGCGTCCTGGTGGTGGTATCATTGGTCCTGTACTGGCTGGTTGGTAGGATGTACAGTGACCGGGAAGCGTGCGCCACCTCGTGTCGTTGGTGGCGATTAAGGTAGACAGTCCTTGCGACCATGAGGTCTCGGTAGGGCTCTACCTGAAAGGGCTTCTTCGCGTCTGGTTCCAGCTGTGCTCGGCACCTGCTGTGGTGGCAGCGTAAGCCCGGTGACTTCACAATCCATCTAGCTGTTGCTGTGTCATCCAGTCAGCAGTCAAACATGCTGCTTTGTGTGACCAGTGACGGCGGTTGTGGTCGTGGAGTCATTGGTCCTGTACAGGTAGGTTGGTAGGATGTACAGTGACCTGGCAGTGTGGGCCACGTCGCGTCGTTGTCCGGGAGTAGGGTAGAGACACCTTGCGACCACGAGGTCTCTGTAGGGCTCTACCAAAAACATGTGCTTCGCACCTGGCTTTAGCTGTGCGTGGCATCTACTTTGGTAGAAGTGGAAGCCGGGTGACATCACAACCCATCCACGTGTTGCTGTGTCATCCAGTTCACAGTTTAAAATGCTATTTCCCATCAAGAATCTATTCATTTTTAATTAAATACAATGTTTTCCTATTGAGCAATTGTCATAGTAAAACAAAAAAAGCATTTAATTGGGTAGAAGTAAGACCAATATGAGATGTTTGACATATCACAAACAAAGTGCGAGAACAGTTTTGAGATATTTGTTCCTCTTCCTTAATATGTTTCTCTGAGACTGCAATGGGTTTAATGTTACTCTACCCACTTGCTGTTCATGAGGGCTAAAGAGCACTGCTTTCGAACAGTTCTGCGGATATGCTCTTGAGCAAAACATTTAATCGCAAGGCTCACTATGGTCAAACGGCCTTTTTTGGGCAACCAGTGGCCGCATCCTTGTGGCGGTATCATTGGTCCTGTACTGGCTGGTTGGTAGGATATACAGTGACCTGACAGCTTGGTCCACGTCGTGTCGTTGGTGGCGATTTAGGTAGACAGTCCTTGCAACCACGAGGTCTCGGTAGGGCTCTACCTGAAAGGGCTTCTTCGCGTCTGGTTCCAGCTGTGCTCGGCACCTGCTGTGGTGGCAGCGTAAGCCCGGTGACTTCACAATCCATCCAGCTGTTGCTGTGTAATCCAGTCAGCAGTCAAACATGCTGCTTTGGGTGACCAGTGACGGCGGTTGTGGTCGTGGAGTCATTGGTCCTGTACAGGTAGGTTGGTAGGATGTACAGTGACCTGGCAGTGTGGGCCACGTCGCGTCGTTGTCCGGGAGTAGGGTAGAGACACCTTGCGACCACGAGGTCTCTGTAGGGCTCTACCAAAAACATGTGCTTCGCACCTGGCTTTAGCTGTGCGTGGCATCTACTTTGGTAGAAGTGGAAGCCGGGTGACATCACAACCTTTTGAGGTGTTGCTGTGTCATCCAGTTCACAATTTGAAACCCTTTTTCAAATCACTAATCAATTCATTTTTAATTATTGACAATGTTTTCCTATTGAGAAATTGTCATATTAAAAAAAAGAAACATTTAATTGTGTAAAAGTAAGACCAATATGAGATGTTTGACATATCACAAACAAAGTGCGAGAACAGTTTTGAGATATTTGTTCCTCTTCCTTAATATGTTTCTCTGAGACTGCAATGGGTTTAATGTTACTCTACCCACTTGCTGTTCATGAGGGCTAAAGAGCACTGCTTTCGAACAGTTCTGCGGATATGCTCTTGAGCAAAACATTTAATCGCAAGGCTCACTATGGTCAAACGGCCTTTTTTGGGCAACTAATGGCCGCGTCCTGGTGGTGGTATCATTGGTCCTGTACTGGCTGGTTGGTAGGATGTACAGTGACCGGGAAGCGTGCGCCACCTCGTGTCGTTGGTGGCGATTAAGGTAGACAGTCCTTGCGACCATGAGGTCTCGGTAGGGCTCTACCTGAAAGGGCTTCTTCGCGTCTGGTTCCAGCTGTGCTCGGCACCTGCTGTGGTGGCAGCGTAAGCCCGGTGACTTCACAATCCATCCAGCTGTTGCTGTGTCATCCAGTCAGCAGTCAAACATGCTGCTTTGGGTGACCAGTGACGGCGGTTGTGGTCGTGGAGTCATTGGTCCTGTACAGGTAGGTTGGTAGGATGTACAGTGACCTGGCAGTGTGGGCCACGTCGCGTCGTTGTCCGGGAGTAGGGTAGAGACACCTTGCGACCACGAGGTCTCTGTAGGGCTCTACCAAAAACATGTGCTTCGCACCTGGCTTTAGCTGTGCGTGGCATCTACTTTGGTAGAAGTGGAAGCCGGGTGACATCACAACCCATCCACGTGTTGCTGTGTCATCCAGTTCACAGTTTAAAATGCTATTTCCCATCAAGAATCTATTCATTTTTAATTAAATACAATGTTTTCCTATTGAGCAATTGTCATAGTAAAACAAAAAAAAGCATTTAATTGGGTAGAAGTAAGACCAATATGAGATGTTTGACATATCACAAACAAAGTGCGAGAACAGTTTTGAGATATTTGTTCCTCTTCCTTAATATGTTTCTCTGAGACTGCAATGGGTTTAATGTTACTCTACCCACTTGCTGTTCATGAGGGCTAAAGAGCACTGCTTTCGAACAGTTCTGCGGATATGCTCTTGAGCAAAACATTTAATCGCAAGGCTCACTATGGTCAAACGGCCTTTTTTGGGCAACTAATGGCCGCGTCCTGGTGGTGGTATCATTGGTCCTGTACTGGCTGGTTGGTAAGATGTACAGTGACCGGGAAGCGTGCGCCACCTCGTGTCGTTGGTGGCGATTAAGGTAGACAGTCCTTGCGACCATGAGGTCTCGGTAGGGCTCTACCTGAAAGGGCTTCTTCGCGTCTGGTTCCAGCTGTGCTCGGCACCTGCTGTGGTGGCAGCGTAAGCCCGGTGACTTCACAATCCATCCAGCTGTTGCTGTGTCATCCAGTCAGCATTCAAACATGCTGCTTTGGGTGACCAGTGACGGCGGTTGTGGTCGTGGAGTCATTGGTCCTGTACAGGTAGGTTGGTAGGATGTACAGTGACCTGGCAGTGTGGGCCACGTCGCGTCGTTGTCCGGGAGTAAGGTAGAGACACCTTGCGACCACGAGGTCTCTGTAGGGCTCTACCAAAAACATGTGCTTCGCACCTGGCTTTAGCTGTGCGTGGCATCTACTTTGGTAGAAGTGGAAGCCGGGTGACATCACAACCCATCCACGTGTTGCTGTGTCATCCAGTTCACAGTTTAAAATGCTATTTCCAATCAAGAATCTATTCATTTTAAATTAAATACAAAGTTTTCCTATTGAGCAATTGTCATAGTAAAACAAAAAAAGCATTTAATTGGGTAGAAGTAAGACCAATATGAGATGTTTGACATATCACAAACAAAGTGCGAGAACAGTTTTGTGATATTTGTTCCTCTTCCTTAATATGTTTCTCTGAGACTGCAATGGGTTTAATGTTACTCTACCCACTTGCTGTTCATGAGGGCTAAAGAGCACTGCTTTCGAACAGTTCTGCGGATATGCTCTTGAGCAAAACATTTAATCGCAAGGCTCACTATGGTCAAACGGCCTTTTTTTGGCAACTAATGGCCGCGTCCTGGTGGTGGTATCATTGGTCCTGTACTGGCTGGTTGGTAGGATGTACAGTGACCGGGAAGCGTGCGCCACCTCGTGTCGTTGGTGGCGATTAAGGCAGACAGTCCTTGCGACCATGAGGTCTCGGTAGGGCTCTACCTGAAAGGGCTTCTTCGCGTCTGGTTCCAGCTGTGCTCGGCACCTGCTGTGGTGGCAGCGTAAGCCCGGTGACTTCACAATCCATCCAGCTGTTGCTGTGTCATCCAGTCAGCAGTCAAACATGCTGCTTTGGGTGACCAGTGACGGCGGTTGTGGTCGTGGAGTCATTGGTCCTGTACAGGTAGGTTGGTAGGATGTACAGTGACCTGGCAGTGTGGGCCACGTCGCGTCGTTGTCCGGGAGTAGGGTAGAGACACCTTGCGACCACGAGGTCTTCGTAGGGCTCTACCAAAAACGTGTGCTTCACGCCTGGCTTTAGCTGAGCGTGGCATCTATTGTGGTAGAAGATGAAGCCGGGTGACATCACAACCCATTGAGGTGTTGCTGTGTCATCCAGTTCACAATTTGAAACCCTTTTTCACATCACTAATCAATTCATTTTTAATTATTTACAATGTTTTCCTATTGAGCAATTGTCATATTAAAAAAAAGAAACATTTAATTGTGTAAAAGTAAGACCAATATGAGATGTTTGACATATCACAAACAAAGTGCGAGAACAGTTTCGAGATATTTGTTCCTCTTCCTTAATATGTTTCTCTGAGACTGCAATGGGTTTAATGTTACTCTACCCACTTGCTGTTCATGAGGTCTAAAGAGCACTGCTTTCGAACAGTTCTGCGGATATGCTCTTGAGCAAAACATTTAATCGCAAGGCTCACTATGGTCAAACGGCCTTTTTTGGGCAACCAGTGGCCGCATCCTTGTGGCGGTGTCATTGGTCCTGTACTGGCTGGTTGGTAGGATATACAGTGACCTGACAGCTTGGTCCACGTCGTGTCATTGGTGGCGATTTAGGTAGACAGTCCTTGCGACCACGAGGTCTCGGTAGGACTCCACCTGAAAGGGCTTCTCGTCTCTGGTTCCAGCTGTGCTCGGCACGCACAGCTAAAGCCAGGTGCGAAACACATAGACAGTCCTTGCGACCACGAGGTCTCGGTAGAGCTCTACCTGAAAGGGCTTCTTCGCGTCTGGTTCCAGCTGTGCTCGGCACCTGCTGTGGTGGCAGCGTAAGCCCGGTGACTTCACAATCCATCCAGCTGTTGCTGTATCATCCAGTCGGCAGTCAAACATGCTGCTTTGGGTGACCAGTGACGGCGGTTGTGGTCGTGGAGTCATTGGTCCTGTACAGGTAGGTTGGTAGGATGTACAGTGACCTGGCAGTGTGGGCCACGTCGCGTCGTTGTCCGGGAGTAGGGTAGAGACACCTTGCGACCACGAGGTCTTCGTAGGGCTCTACCAAAAACGTGTGCTTCACACCTGGCTTTAGCTGAGCGTGGCATCTATTGTGGTAGAAGACGAAGCCGGGTGACATCACAACCCATTGAGGTGTTGCTGTGTCATCCAGTTCACAATTTGAAATCCTTTTTCACATCACTAATCAATTCATTTTTAATTATTTACAATCTTTTCCTATTGAGCAATTGTCATATTAAAAAAAAGAAACATTTAATTGTGTAAAAGTAAGACCAATATGAGATGTTTGACATATCACAAACAAAGTGCGAGAACAGTTTTGAGATATTTGTTCCTCTTCCTTAATATGTTTCTCTGAGACTGCAATGGGTTTAATGTTACTCTACCCACTTGCTGTTCATGAGGGCTAAAGAGCACTGCTTTCGAACAGTTCTACGGATATGCTCTTGAGCAAAACATTTAATCGCAAGGCTCACTATGGTCAAACGGCCTTTTTTGGGCAACTAATGGCCGCGTCCTGGTGGTGGTATCATTGGTCCTGTACTGGCTGGTTGGTAGGATGTACAGTGACCGGGAAGCGTGCGCCACCTCATGTCGTTGGTGGCGATTAAGGTAGACAGTCCTTGCGACCATGAGGTCTCGGTAGGGCTCTACCTGAAAGGGCTTCTTCGCGTCTGGTTCCAGCTGTGCTCGGCACCTGCTGTGGTGGCAGCGTAAGCCCGGTGACTTCACAATCCATCCAGCTGTTGCTGTGTCATCCAGTCAGCAGTCAAACATGCTGCTTTGGGTGACCAGTGACGGCGGTTGTGGTCGTGGAGTCATTGGTCCTGTACAGGTAGGTTGGTAGGATGTACAGTGACCTGGCAGTGTGGGCCACGTCGCGTCGTTGTCCGGGAGTAGGGTAGAGACACCTTGCGACCACGAGGTCTCTGTAGGGCTCTACCAAAAACATGTGCTTCGCACCTGGCTTTAGCTGTGCGTGGCATCTACTTTGGTAGAAGTGGAAGCCGGGTGACATCACAACCCATCCACGTGTTGCTGTGTCATCCAGTTCACAGTTTAAAATGCTATTTCCCATCAAGAATCTATTCATTTTTAATTAAATACAATGTTTTCCTATTGAGCAATTGTCATAGTAAAACAAAAAAAGCATTTAATTGGGTAGAAGTAAGACCAATATGAGATGTTTGACATATCACAAACAAAGTGCGAGAACAGTTTTGAGATATTTGTTCCTCTTCCTTAATATGTTTCTCTGAGACTGCAATGGGTTTAATGTTACTCTACCCACTTGCTGTTCATGAGGGCTAAAGAGCACTGCTTTCGAACAGTTCTGCGGATATGCTCTTGAGCAAAACATTTAATCGCAAGGCTCACTATGGTCAAACGGCCTTTTTTGGGCAACTAATGGCCGCGTCCTTGTGGCGGTATCATTGGTCCTGTACTGGCTGGTTGGTAGGATGTACAGTGACCGGGAAGCGTGCGCCACCTCGTGTCGTTGGTGGCGATTAAGGCAGACAGTCCTTGCGACCACGCGGTCTCGGTAGGGCTCTACCTGAAAGGGCTTCTTCGCGTCTGGTTCCAGCTGTGCTCGGCACCTGCTGTGGTGGCAGCGTAAGCCCGGTGACTTCACAATCCATCCAGCTGTTGCTGTGTCATCCAGTCAGCAGTCAAACATGCTGCTTTGGGTGACCAGTGACGGCGGTTGTGGTCGTGGAGTCATTGGTCCTGTACAGGTAGGTTGGTAGGATGTACAGTGACCTGGCAGTGTGGGCCACGTCGCGTCGTTGTCCGGGAGTAGGGTAGAGACACCTTGCGACCACGAGGTCTTCGTAGGGCTCTACCAAAAACGTGTGCTTCACACCTGGCTGTAGCTGAGCGTGGCATCTATTGTGGTAGAAGTGGAAGCCGGGTGACATCACAACCCATCCACGTGTTGCTGTGTCATCCAGTTCACAGTTTAAAATGCTATTTCCCATCAAGAATCTATTCATTTTAAATTAAATACAAAGTTTTCCTATTGAGCAATTGTCATAGTAAAACAAAAAAAGCATTTAATTGGGTAGAAGTAAGACCAATATGAGATGTTTGACATATCACAAACAAAGTGCGAGAACAGTTTTGTGATATTTGTTCCTCTTCCTTAATATGTTTCTCTGAGACTGCAATGGGTTTAATGTTACTCTACCCACTTGCTGTTCATGAGGGCTAAAGAGCACTGCTTTCGAACAGTTCTGCGGATATGCTCTTGAGCAAAACATTTAATCGCAAGGCTCACTATGGTCAAACGGCCTTTTTTTGGCAACTAATGGCCGCGTCCTGGTGGTGGTATCATTGGTCCTGTACTGGCTGGTTGGTAGGATGTACAGTGACCGGGAAGCGTGCGCCACCTCGTGTCGTTGGTGGCGATTAAGGCAGACAGTCCTTGCGACCACGCGGTCTCGGTAGGGCTCTACCTGAAAGGGCTTCTTCGCGTCTGGTTCCAGCTGTGCTCGGCACCTGCTGTGGTGGCAGCGTAAGCCCGGTGACTTCACAATCCATCCAGCTGTTGCTGTGTCATCCAGTCAGCAGTCAAACATGCTGCTTTGGGTGACCAGTGACGGCGGTTGTGGTCGTGGAGTCATTGGTCCTGTACAGGTAGGTTGGTAGGATGTACAGTGACCTGGCAGTGTGGGCCACGTCGCGTCGTTGTCCGGGAGTAGGGTAGAGACACCTTGCGACCACGAGGTCTTCGTAGGGCTCTACCAAAAACGTGTGCTTCACGCCTGGCTTTAGCTGAGCGTGGCATCTATTGTGGTAGAAGATGAAGCCGGGTGACATCACAACCCATTGAGGTGTTGCTGTGTCATCCAGTTCACAATTTGAAACCCTTTTTCACATCACTAATCAATTCATTTTTAATTATTTACAATGTTTTCCTATTGAGCAATTGTCATATTAAAAAAAAGAAACATTTAATTGTGTAAAAGTAAGACCAATATGAGATGTTTGACATATCACAAACAAAGTGCGAGAACAGTTTCGAGATATTTGTTCCTCTTCCTTAATATGTTTCTCTGAGACTGCAATGGGTTTAATGTTACTCTACCCACTTGCTGTTCATGAGGGCTAAAGAGCACTGCTTTCGAACAGTTCTGCGGATATGCTCTTGAGCAAAACATTTAATCGCAAGGCTCACTATGGTCAAACGGCCTTTTTTGGGCAACCAGTGGCCGCATCCTTGTGGCGGTGTCATTGGTCCTGTACTGGCTGGTTGGTAGGATGTACAGTGACCGGGAAGCGTGCGCCACCTCGTGTCGTTGGTGGCGATTAAGGCAGACAGTCCTTGCGACCACGCGGTCTCGGTAGGGCTCTACCTGAAAGGGCTTCTTCGCGTCTGGTTCCAGCTGTGCTCGGCACCTGCTGTGGTGGCAGCGTAAGCCCGGTGACTTCACAATCCATCCAGCTGTTGCTGTGTCATCCAGTCAGCAGTCAAACATGCTGCTTTGGGTGACCAGTGACGGTGGTTGTGGTCGTGGAGTCATTGGTCCTGTACAGGTAGGTTGGTAGGATGTACAGTGACCTGGCAGTGTGGGCCACGTCGCGTCGTTGTCCGGGAGTAGGGTAGAGACACCTTGCGACCACGAGGTCTTCGTAGGGCTCTACCAAAAACGTGTGCTTCACGCCTGGCTTTAGCTGAGCGTGGCATCTATTGTGGTAGAAGATGAAGCCGGGTGACATCACAACCCATTGAGATGTTGCTGTGTCATCCAGTTCACAATTTGAAACCCTTTTTCACATCACTAATCAATTCATTTTTAATTATTTACAATGTTTTCCTATTGAGCAATTGTCATATTAAAAAAAAGAAACATTTAATTGTGTAAAAGTAAGACCAATATGAGATGTTTGACATATCACAAACAAAGTGCGAGAACAGTTTTGAGATATTTGTTCCTCTTCCTTAATATGTTTCTCTGAGACTGCAATGGGTTTAATGTTACTCTACCCACTTGCTGTTCATGAGGGCTAAAGAGCACTGCTTTCGAACAGTTCTGCGGATATGCTCTTGAGCAAAACATTTAATCGCAAGGCTCACTATGGTCAAACGGCCTTTTTTGGGCAACCAGTGGCCGCATCCTTGTGGCGGTATCATTGGTCCTGTACTGGCTGGTTGGTAGGATATACAGTGACCTGACAGCTTGGTCCACGTCGTGTCATTGGTGGCGATTTAGGTAGACAGTCCTTGCGACCACGAGGTCTCGGTAGGACTCCACCTGAAAGGGCTTCTCGTCTCTGGTTCCAGCTGTGCTCGGCACGCACAGCTAAAGCCAGGTGCGAAACACATAGACAGTCCTTGCGACCACGAGGTCTCGGTAGAGCTCTACCTGAAAGGGCTTCTTCGCGTCTGGTTCCAGCTGTGCTCGGCACCTGCTGTGGTGGCAGCGTAAGCCCGGTGACTTCACAATCCATCCAGCTGTTGCTGTATCATCCAGTCGGCAGTCAAACATGCTGCTTTGGGTGACCAGTGACGGCGGTTGTGGTCGTGGAGTCATTGGTCCTGTACAGGTAGGTTGTTAGGATGTACAGTGACCTGGCAGTGTGGGCCACGTCGCGTCGTTGTCCGGGAGTAGGGTAGAGACACCTTGCGACCACGAGGTCTTCGTAGGGCTCTACCAAAAACGTGTGCTTCACACCTGGCTTTAGCTGAGCGTGGCATCTATTGTGGTAGAAGACGAAGCCGGGTGACATCACAACCCATTGAGGTGTTGCTGTGTCATCCAGTTCACAATTTGAAATCCTTTTTCACATCACTAATCAATTCATTTTTAATTATTTACAATCTTTTCCTATTGAGCAATTGTCATATTAAAAAAAAGAAACATTTAATTGTGTAAAAGTAAGACCAATATGAGATGTTTGACATATCACAAACAAAGTGCGAGAACAGTTTTGAGATATTTGTTCCTCTTCCTTAATATGTTTCTCTGAGACTGCAATGGGTTTAATGTTACTCTACCCACTTGCTGTTCATGAGGGCTAAAGAGCACTGCTTTCGAACAGTTCTACGGATATGCTCTTGAGCAAAACATTTAATCGCAAGGCTCACTATGGTCAAACGGCCTTTTTTGGGCAACTAATGGCCGCGTCCTGGTGGTGGTATCATTGGTCCTGTACTGGCTGGTTGGTAGGATGTACAGTGACCGGGAAGCGTGCGCCACCTCATGTCGTTGGTGGCGATTAAGGTAGACAGTCCTTGCGACCATGAGGTCTCGGTAGGGCTCTACCTGAAAGGGCTTCTTCGCGTCTGGTTCCAGCTGTGCTCGGCACCTGCTGTGGTGGCAGCGTAAGCCCGGTGACTTCACAATCCATCCAGCTGTTGCTGTGTCATCCAGTCAGCAGTCAAACATGCTGCTTTGGGTGACCAGTGACGGCGGTTGTGGTCGTGGAGTCATTGGTCCTGTACAGGTAGGTTGGTAGGATGTACAGTGACCTGGCAGTGTGGGCCACGTCGCGTCGTTGTCCGGGAGTAGGGTAGAGACACCTTGCGACCACGAGGTCTCTGTAGGGCTCTACCAAAAACATGTGCTTCGCACCTGGCTTTAGCTGTGCTTGGCATCTACTTTGGTAGAAGTGGAAGCCGGGTGACATCACAACCCATCCACGTGTTGCTGTGTCATCCAGTTCACAGTTTAAAATGCTATTTCCCATCAAGAATCTATTCATTTTTAATTAAATACAATGTTTTCCTATTGAGCAATTGTCATAGTAAAACAAAAAAAGCATTTAATTGGGTAGAAGTAAGACCAATATGAGATGTTTGACATATCACAAACAAAGTGCGAGAACAGTTTTGAGATATTTGTTCCTCTTCCTTAATATGTTTCTCTGAGACTGCAATGGGTTTAATGTTACTCTACCCACTTGCTGTTCATGAGGGCTAAAGAGCACTGCTTTCGAACAGTTCTGCGGATATGCTCTTGAGCAAAACATTTAATCGCAAGGCTCACTATGGTCAAACGGCCTTTTTTGGGCAACTAATGGCCGCGTCCTTGTGGCGGTATCATTGGTCCTGTACTGGCTGGTTGGTAGGATGTACAGTGACCGGGAAGCGTGCGCCACCTCGTGTCGTTGGTGGCGATTAAGGCAGACAGTCCTTGCGACCACGCGGTCTCGGTAGGGCTCTACCTGAAAGGGCTTCTTCGCGTCTGGTTCCAGCTGTGCTCGGCACCTGCTGTGGTGGCAGCGTAAGCCCGGTGACTTCACAATCCATCCAGCTGTTGCTGTGTCATCCAGTCAGCAGTCAAACATGCTGCTTTGGGTGACCAGTGACGGCGGTTGTGGTCGTGGAGTCATTGGTCCTGTACAGGTAGGTTGGTAGGATGTACAGTGACCTGGCAGTGTGGGCCACGTCGCGTCGTTGTCCGGGAGTAGGGTAGAGACACCTTGCGACCACGAGGTCTTCGTAGGGCTCTACCAAAAACGTGTGCTTCACACCTGGCTGTAGCTGAGCGTGGCATCTGTTGTGGTAGAAGACGAAGCCGGGTGACATCACAACCTTTTGAGGTGTTGCTGTGTCATCCAGTTCACAATTTGAAACCCTTTTTCACATCACTAATCAATTCATTTTTAATTATTGACAATGTTTTCCTATTGAGAAATTGTCATATTAAAAAAAAGAAACATTTAATTGTGTAAAAGTAAGACCAATATGAGATGTTTGACATATCACAAACAAAGTGCGAGAACAGTTTTGAGATATTTGTTCCTCTTCCTTAATATGTTTCTCTGAGACTGCAATGGGTTTAATGTTACTCTACCCACTTGCTGTTCATGAGGGCTAAAGAGCACTGCTTTCGAACAGTTCTGCGGATATGCTCTTGAGCAAAACATTTAATCGCAAGGCTCACTATGGTCAAACGGCCTTTTTTGGGCAACTAATGGCCGCGTCCTGGTGGTGGTATCATTGGTCCTGTACTGGCTGGTTGGTAGGATGTACAGTGACCGGGAAGCGTGCGCCACCTCGTGTCGTTGGTGGCGATTAAGGTAGACAGTCCTTGCGACCATGAGGTCTCGGTAGGGCTCTACCTGAAAGGGCTTCTTCGCGTCTGGTTCCAGCTGTGCTCGGCACCTGCTGTGGTGGCAGCGTAAGCCCGGTGACTTCACAATCCATCCAGCTGTTGCTGTGTCATCCAGTCAGCATTCAAACATGCTGCTTTGGGTGACCAGTGACGGCGGTTGTGGTCGTGGAGTCATTGGTCCTGTACAGGTAGGTTGGTAGGATGTACAGTGACCTGGCAGTGTGGGCCACGTCGCGTCGTTGTCCGGGAGTAGGGTAGAGACACCTTGCGACCACGAGGTCTTCGTAGGGCTCTACCAAAAACGTGTGCTTCACGCCTGGCTTTAGCTGAGCGTGGCATCTATTGTGGTAGAAGATGAAGCCGGGTGACATCACAACCCATTGAGGTGTTGCTGTGTCATCCAGTTCACAATTTGAAACCCTTTTTCACATCACTAATCAATTCATTTTGAATTATTTAAAATGTTTTCCTATTGAGCAATTGTCATATTAAAAAAAAGAAACATTTAATTGTGTAAAAGTAAGACCAATATGAGATGTTTGACATATCACAAACAAAGTGCGAGAACAGTTTCGAGATATTTGTTCCTCTTCCTTAATATGTTTCTCTGAGACTGCAATGGGTTTAATGTTACTCTACCCACTTGCTGTTCATGAGGGCTAAAGAGCACTGCTTTCGAACAGTTCTACGGATATGCTCTTGAGCAAAACATTTAATCGCAAGGCTCACTATGGTCAAACGGCTTTTTTTGGGCAACTAATGGCCGCGTCCTGGTGGTGGTATCATTGGTCCTGTACTGGCTGGTTGGTAGGATGTACAGTGACCGGGAAGCGTGCGCCACCTCATGTCGTTGGTGGCGATTAAGGTAGACAGTCCTTGCGACCATGAGGTCTCGGTAGGGCTCTACCTGAAAGGGCTTCTTCGCGTCTGGTTCCAGCTGTGCTCGGCACCTGCTGTGGTGGCAGCGTAAGCCCGGTGACTTCACAACCCATCCAGCTGTTGCTGTGTCATCCAGTCAGCAGTCAAACATGCTGCTTTGGGTGACCAGTGACGGCGGTTGTGGTCGTGGAGTCATTGGTCCTGTACAGGTAGGTTGGTAGGATGTACAGTGACCTGGCAGTGTGGGCCACGTCGCGTCGTTGTCCGGGAGTAGGGTAGAGACACCTTGCGACCACGAGGTCTCTGTAGGGCTCTACCAAAAACATGTGCTTCGCACCTGGCTTTAGCTGTGCGTGGCATCTACTTTGGTAGAAGTGGAAGCCGGGTGACATCACAACCCATCCACGTGTTGCTGTGTCATCCAGTTCACAGTTTAAAATGCTATTTCCCATCAAGAATCTATTCATTTTTAATTAAATACAATGTTTTCCTATTGAGCAATTGTCATAGTAAAACAAAAAAAGCATTTAATTGGGTAGAAGTAAGACCAATATGAGATGTTTGACATATCACAAACAAAGTGCGAGAACAGTTTTGAGATATTTGTTCCTCTTCCTTAATATGTTTCTCTGAGACTGCAATGGGTTTAATGTTACTCTACCCACTTGCTGTTCATGAGGGCTAAAGAGCACTGCTTTCGAACAGTTCTGCGGATATGCTCTTGAGCAAAACATTTAATCGCAAGGCTCACTATGGTCAAACGGCCTTCTTTGGGCAACTAATGGCCGCGTCCTGGTGGTGGTATCATTGGTCCTGTACTGGCTGGTTGGTAAGATGTACAGTGACCGGGAAGCGTGCGCCACCTCGTGTCGTTGGTGGCGATTAAGGTAGACAGTCCTTGCGACCATGAGGTCTCGGTAGGGCTCTACCTGAAAGGGCTTCTTCGCGTCTGGTTCCAGCTGTGCTCGGCACCTGCTGTGGTGGCAGCGTAAGCCCGGTGACTTCACAATCCATCCAGCTGTTGCTGTGTCATCCAGTCAGCAGTCAAACATGCTGCTTTGGGTGACCAGTGACGGCGGTTGTGGTCGTGGAGTCATTGGTCCTGTACAGGTAGGTTGGTAGGATGTACAGTGACCTGGCAGTGTGGGCCACGTCGCGTCGTTGTCCGGGAGTAGGGTAGAGACACCTTGCGACCACGAGGTCTCTGTAGGGCTCTACCAAAAACATGTGCTTCGCACCTGGCTTTAGCTGTGCGTGGCATCTACTTTGGTAGAAGTGGAAGCCGGGTGACATCACAACCTTTTGAGGTGTTGCTGTGTCATCCAGTTCACAATTTGAAACCCTTTTTCACATCACTAATCAATTCATTTTTAATTATTGACAATGTTTTCCTATTGAGAAATTGTCATATTAAAAAAAAGAAACATTTAATTGTGTAAAAGTAAGACCAATATGAGATGTTTGACATATCACAAACAAAGTGCGAGAACAGTTTTGAGATATTTGTTCCTCTTCCTTAATATGTTTCTCTGAGACTGCAATGGGTTTAATGTTACTCTACCCACTTGCTGTTCATGAGGGCTAAAGAGCACTGCTTTCGAACAGTTCTGCGGATATGCTCTTGAGCAAAACATTTAATCGCAAGGCTCACTATGGTCAAACGGCCTTTTTTGGGCAACTAATGGCCGCGTCCTGGTGGTGGTATCATTGGTCCTGTACTGGCTGGTTGGTAGGATGTACAGTGACCGGGAAGCGTGCGCCACCTCGTGTCGTTGGTGGCGATTAAGGTAGACAGTCCTTGCGACCATGAGGTCTCGGTAGGGCTCTACCTGAAAGGGCTTCTTCGCGTCTGGTTCCAGCTGTGCTCGGCACCTGCTGTGGTGGCAGCGTAAGCCCGGTGACTTCACAATCCATCCAGCTGTTGCTGTGTCATCCAGTCAGCATTCAAACATGCTGCTTTGGGTGACCAGTGACGGCGGTTGTGGTCGTGGAGTCATTGGTCCTGTACAGGTAGGTTGGTAGGATGTACAGTGACCTGGCAGTGTGGGCCACGTCGCGTCGTTGTCCGGGAGTAGGGTAGAGACACCTTGCGACCACGAGGTCTTCGTAGGGCTCTACCAAAAACGTGTGCTTCACGCCTGGCTTTAGCTGAGCGTGGCATCTATTGTGGTAGAAGATGAAGCCGGGTGACATCACAACCCATTGAGGTGTTGCTGTGTCATCCAGTTCACAATTTGAAACCCTTTTTCACATCACTAATCAATTCATTTTTAATTATTTACAATGTTTTCCTATTGAGCAATTGTCATATTAAAAAAAAGAAACATTTAATTGTGTAAAAGTAAGACCAATATGAGATGTTTGACATATCACAAACAAAGTGCGAGAACAGTTTCGAGATATTTGTTCCTCTTCCTTAATATGTTTCTCTGAGACTGCAATGGGTTTAATGTTACTCTACCCACTTGCTGTTCATGAGGTCTAAAGAGCACTGCTTTCGAACAGTTCTGCGGATATGCTCTTGAGCAAAACATTTAATCGCAAGGCTCACTATGGTCAAACGGCCTTTTTTGGGCAACCAGTGGCCGCATCCTTGTGGCGGTGTCATTGGTCCTGTACTGGCTGGTTGGTAGGATGTACAGTGACCGGGAAGCGTGCGCCACCTCGTGTCGTTGGTGGCGATTAAGGCAGACAGTCCTTGCGACCACGCGGTCTCGGTAGGGCTCTACCTGAAAGGGCTTCTTCGCGTCTGGTTCCAGCTGTGCTCGGCACCTGCTGTGGTGGCAGCGTAAGCCCGGTGACTTCACAATCCATCCAGCTGTTGCTGTATCATCCAGTCGGCAGTCAAACATGCTGCTTTGGGTGACCAGTGACGGCGGTTGTGGTCGTGGAGTCATTGGTCCTGTACAGGTAGGTTGGTAGGATGTACAGTGACCTGGCAGTGTGGGCCACGTCGCGTCGTTGTCCGGGAGTAGGGTAGAGACACCTTGCGACCACGAGGTCTTCGTAGGGCTCTACCAAAAACGTGTGCTTCACACCTGGCTTTAGCTGAGCGTGGCATCTATTGTGGTAGAAGACGAAGCCGGGTGACATCACAACCCATTGAGGTGTTGCTGTGTCATCCAGTTCACAATTTGAAATCCTTTTTCACATCACTAATCAATTCATTTTTAATTATTTACAATGTTTTCCTATTGAGCAATTGTCATATTAAAAAAAAGAAACATTTAATTGTGTAAAAGTAAGACCAATATGAGATGTTTGACATATCACAAACAAAGTGCGAGAACAGTTTTGAGATATTTGTTCCTCTTCCTTAATATGTTTCTCTGAGACTGCAATGGGTTTAATGTTACTCTACCCACTTGCTGTTCATGAGGGCTAAAGAGCACTGCTTTCGAACAGTTCTGCGGATATGCTCTTGAGCAAAACATTTAATCGCAAGGCTCACTATGGTCAAACGGCCTTTTTTGGGCAACCAGTGGCCGCATCCTTGTGGCGGTATCATTGGTCCTGTACTGGCTGGTTGGTAGGATATACAGTGACCTGACAGCTTGGTCCACGTCGTGTCGTTGGTGGCGATTTAGGTAGACAGTCCTTGCGACCACGAGGTCTCGGTAGGACTCCACCTGAAAGGGCTTCTCGTCTCTGGTTCCAGCTGTGCTCGGCACGCACAGCTAAAGCCAGGTGCGAAACACATAGACAGTCCTTGCGACCACGAGGTCTCGGTAGAGCTCTACCTGAAAGGGCTTCTTCGCGTCTGGTTCCAGCTGTGCTCGGCACCTGCTGTGGTGGCAGCGTAAGCCCGGTGACTTCACAATCCATCCAGCTGTTGCTGTATCATCCAGTCGGCAGTCAAACATGCTGCTTTGGGTGACCAGTGACGGCGGTTGTGGTCGTGGAGTCATTGGTCCTGTACAGGTAGGTTGGTAGGATGTACAGTGACCTGGCAGTGTGGGCCACGTCGCGTCGTTGTCCGGGAGTAGGGTAGAGACACCTTGCGACCACGAGGTCTTCGTAGGGCTCTACCAAAAACGTGTGCTTCACACCTGGCTTTAGCTGAGCGTGGCATCTATTGTGGTAGAAGACGAAGCCGGGTGACATCACAACCCATTGAGGTGTTGCTGTGTCATCCAGTTCACAATTTGAAATCCTTTTTCACATCACTAATCAATTCATTTTTAATTATTTACAATGTTTTCCTATTGAGCAATTGTCATATTAAAAAAAAGAAACATTTAATTGTGTAAAAGTAAGACCAATATGAGATGTTTGACATATCACAAACAAAGTGCGAGAACAGATTTGAGATATTTGTTCCTCTTCCTTAATATGTTTCTCTGAGACTGCAATGGGTTTAATGTTACTCTACCCACTTGCTGTTCATGAGGGCTAAAGAGCACTGCTTTCGAACAGTTCTGCGGATATGCTCTTGAGCAAAACATTTAATCGCAAGGCTCACTATGGTCAAACGGCCTTTTTTGGGCAACCAGTGGCCGCATCCTTGTGGCGGTATCATTGGTCCTGTACTGGCTGGTTGGTAGGATATACAGTGACCTGACAGCTTGGTCCACGTCGTGTCGTTGGTGGCGATTTAGGTAGACAGTCCTTGCGACCACGAGGTCTCGGTAGGACTCCACCTGAAAGGGCTTCTCGTCTCTGGTTCCAGCTGTGCTCGGCACCTGCTGTGGTGGCAGCGTAATCCCGGTGACTTCACAATCCATCCAGCTGTTGCTGTGTCATCCAGTCAGCAGTCAAACATGCTGCTTTGGGTGACCAGTGACAGCGGTTGTGGTCGTGGAGTCATTGGTCCTGTACAGGTAGGTTGGTAGGATGTACAGTGACCTGGCAGTGTGGGCCACGTCGCGTCGTTGTCCGGGAGTAGGGTAGAGACACCTTGCGACCATGAGGTCTCCGTAGGGCTCTACCAAAAACATGTGCTTCGCACCTGGCTTTAGCTGTGCGTGGCATCTACTTTGGTAGAAGTGGAAGCCGGGTGACATCACAACCCATCCACGTGTTGCTGTGTCATCCAGTTCACAGTTTAAAATGCTATTTCCCATCAAGAATCTATTCATTTTTAATTAAATACAATGTTTTCCTATTGAGCAATTGTCATAGTAAAACAAAAAAAGCATTTAATTGGGTAGAAGTAAGACCAATATGAGATGTTTGACATATCACAAACAAAGTGCGAGAACAGTTTTGAGATATTTGTTCCTCTTCCTTAATATGTTTCTCTGAGACTGCAATGGGTTTAATGTTACTCTACCCACTTGCTGTTCATGAGGGCTAAAGAGCACTGCTTTCGAACAGTTCTGCGGATATGCTCTTGAGCAAAACACTTAATCGCAAGGCTCACTATGGTCAAACGGCCTTTTTTGGGCAACTAATGGCCGCGTCCTTGTGGCGGTATCATTGGTCCTGTACTGGCTGGTTGGTAGGATGTACAGTGACCGGGAAGCGTGCGCCACCTCGTGTCGTTGGTGGCGATTAAGGCAGACAGTCCTTGCGACCACGCGGTCTCGGTAGGGCTCTACCTGAAAGGGCTTCTTCGCGTCTGGTTCCAGCTGTGCTCGGCACCTGCTGTGGTGGCAGCGTAAGCCCGGTGACTTCACAATCCATCCAGCTGTTGCTGTGTCATCCAGTCAGCAGTCAAACATGCTGCTTTGGGTGACCAGTGACGGCGGTTGTGGTCGTGGAGTCATTGGTCCTGTACAGGTAGGTTGGTAGGATGTACAGTGACCTGGCAGTGTGGGCCACGTCGCGTCGTTGTCCGGGAGTAGGGTAGAGACACCTTGCGACCACGAGGTCTTCGTAGGGCTCTACCAAAAACGTGTGCTTCACACCTGGCTGTAGCTGAGCGTGGCATCTATTGTGGTAGAAGACGAAGCCGGGTGACATCACAACCCATTGAGGTGTTGCTGTGTCATCCAGTTCACAATTTGAAATCCTTTTTCACATCACTAATCAATTCATTTTTAATTATTTACAATCTTTTCCTATTGAGCAATTGTCATATTAAAAAAAAGAAACATTTAATTGTGTAAAAGTAAGACCAATATGAGATGTTTGACATATAACAAACAAAGTGCGAGAACAGTTTTGAGATATTTGTTCCTCTTCCTTAATATGTTTCTCTGAGACTGCAATGGGTTTAATGTTACTCTACCCACTTGCTGTTCATGAGGGCTAAAGAGCACTGCTTTCGAACAGTTCTGCGGATATGCTCTTGAGCAAAACATTTAATCGCAAGGCTCACTATGGTCAAACGGCCTTTTTTGGGCAACCAGTGGCCGCATCCTTGTGGCGGTATCATTGGTCCTGTACTGGCTGGTTGGTAGGATATACAGTGACCTGACAGCTTGGTCCACGTCGTGTCGTTGGTGGCGATTTAGGTAGACAGTCCTTGCAACCACGAGGTCTCGGTAGGGCTCTACCTGAAAGGGCTTCTTCGCGTCTGGTTCCAGCTGTGCTCGGCACCTGCTGTGGTGGCAGCGTAAGCCCGGTGACTTCACAATCCATCCAGCTGTTGCTGTGTAATCCAGTCAGCAGTCAAACATGCTGCTTTGGGTGACCAGTGACGGCGGTTGTGGTCATGGAGTCATTGGTCCTGTACAGGTAGGTTGGTAGGATGTACAGTGACCTGGCAGTGTGGGCCACGTCGCGTCGTTGTCCGGGAGTAGGGTAGAGACACCTTGCGACCACGAGGTCTCTGTAGGGCTCTACCAAAAACATGTGCTTCGCACCTGGCTTTAGCTGTGCGTGGCATCTACTTTGGTAGAAGTGGAAGCCGGGTGACATCACAACCTTTTGAGGTGTTGCTGTGTCATCCAGTTCACAATTTGAAACCCTTTTTCACATCACTAATCAATTCATTTTTAATTATTGACAATGTTTTCCTATTGAGAAATTGTCATATTAAAAAAAAGAAACATTTAATTGTGTAAAAGTAAGACCAATATGAGATGTTTGACATATCACAAACAAAGTGCGAGAACAGTTTTGAGATATTTGTTCCTCTTCCTTAATATGTTTCTCTGAGACTGCAATGGGTTTAATGTTACTCTACCCACTTGCTGTTCATGAGGGCTAAAGAGCACTGCTTTCGAACAGTTCTGCGGATATGCTCTTGAGCAAAACATTTAATCGCAAGGCTCACTATGGTCAAACGGCCTTTTTTGGGCAACTAATGGCCGCGTCCTGGTGGTGGTATCATTGGTCCTGTACTGGCTGGTTGGTAGGATGTACAGTGACCGGGAAGCGTGCGCCACCTCGTGTCGTTGGTGGCGATTAAGGTAGACAGTCCTTGCGACCATGAGGTCTCGGTAGGGCTCTACCTGAAAGGGCTTCTTCGCGTCTGGTTCCAGCTGTGCTCGGCACCTGCTGTGGTGGCAGCGTAAGCCCGGTGACTTCACAATCCATCCAGCTGTTGCTGTGTCATCCAGTCAGCAGTCAAACATGCTGCTTTGGGTGACCAGTGACGGCGGTTGTGGTCGTGGAGTCATTGGTCCTGTACAGGTAGGTTGGTAGGATGTACAGTGACCTGGCAGTGTGGGCCACGTCGCGTCGTTGTCCGGGAGTAGGGTAGAGACACCTTGCGACCACGAGGTCTCTGTAGGGCTCTACCAAAAACATGTGCTTCGCACCTGGCTTTAGCTGTGCGTGGCATCTACTTTGGTAGAAGTGGAAGCCGGGTGACATCACAACCCATCCACGTGTTGCTGTGTCATCCAGTTCACAGTTTAAAATGCTATTTCCCATCAAGAATCTATTCATTTTTAATTAAATACAATGTTTTCCTATTGAGCAATTGTCATAGTAAAACAAAAAAAGCATTTAATTGGGTAGAAGTAAGACCAATATGAGATGTTTGACATATCACAAACAAAGTGCGAGAACAGTTTTGAGATATTTGTTCCTCTTCCTTAATATGTTTCTCTGAGACTGCAATGGGTTTAATGTTACTCTACCCACTTGCTGTTCATGAGGGCTAAAGAGCACTGCTTTCGAACAGTTCTGCGGATATGCTCTTGAGCAAAACATTTAATCGCAAGGCTCACTATGGTCAAACGGCCTTTTTTGGGCAACTAATGGCCGCGTCCTGGTGGTGGTATCATTGGTCCTGTACTGGCTGGTTGGTAAGATGTACAGTGACCGGGAAGCGTGCGCCACCTCGTGTCGTTGGTGGCGATTAAGGTAGACAGTCCTTGCGACCATGAGGTCTCGGTAGGGCTCTACCTGAAAGGGCTTCTTCGCGTCTGGTTCCAGCTGTGCTCGGCACCTGCTGTGGTGGCAGCGTAAGCCCGGTGACTTCACAATCCATCCAGCTGTTGCTGTGTCATCCAGTCAGCATTCAAACATGCTGCTTTGGGTGACCAGTGACGGCGGTTGTGGTCGTGGAGTCATTGGTCCTGTACAGGTAGGTTGGTAGGATGTACAGTGACCTGGCAGTGTGGGCCACGTCGCGTCGTTGTCCGGGAGTAAGGTAGAGACACCTTGCGACCACGAGGTCTCTGTAGGGCTCTACCAAAAACATGTGCTTCGCACCTGGCTTTAGCTGTGCGTGGCATCTACTTTGGTAGAAGTGGAAGCCGGGTGACATCACAACCCATCCACGTGTTGCTGTGTCATCCAGTTCACAGTTTAAAATGCTATTTCCCATCAAGAATCTATTCATTTTAAATTAAATACAAAGTTTTCCTATTGAGCAATTGTCATAGTAAAACAAAAAAAGCATTTAATTGGGTAGAAGTAAGACCAATATGAGATGTTTGACATATCACAAACAAAGTGCGAGAACAGTTTTGTGATATTTGTTCCTCTTCCTTAATATGTTTCTCTGAGACTGCAATGGGTTTAATGTTACTCTACCCACTTGCTGTTCATGAGGGCTAAAGAGCACTGCTTTCGAACAGTTCTGCGGATATGCTCTTGAGCAAAACATTTAATCGCAAGGCTCACTATGGTCAAACGGCCTTTTTTTGGCAACTAATGGCCGCGTCCTGGTGGTGGTATCATTGGTCCTGTACTGGCTGGTTGGTAGGATGTACAGTGACCGGGAAGCGTGCGCCACCTCGTGTCGTTGGTGGCGATTAAGGCAGACAGTCCTTGCGACCACGCGGTCTCGGTAGGGCTCTACCTGAAAGGGCTTCTTCGCGTCTGGTTCCAGCTGTGCTCGGCACCTGCTGTGGTGGCAGCGTAAGCCCGGTGACTTCACAATCCATCCAGCTGTTGCTGTGTCATCCAGTCAGCAGTCAAACATGCTGCTTTGGGTGACCAGTGACGGCGGTTGTGGTCGTGGAGTCATTGGTCCTGTACAGGTAGGTTGGTAGGATGTACAGTGACCTGGCAGTGTGGGCCACGTCGCGTCGTTGTCCGGGAGTAGGGTAGAGACACCTTGCGACCACGAGGTCTTCGTAGGGCTCTACCAAAAACGTGTGCTTCACGCCTGGCTTTAGCTGAGCGTGGCATCTATTGTGGTAGAAGATGAAGCCGGGTGACATCACAACCCATTGAGGTGTTGCTGTGTCATCCAGTTCACAATTTGAAACCCTTTTTCACATCACTAATCAATTCATTTTTAATTATTTACAATGTTTTCCTATTGAGCAATTGTCATATTAAAAAAAAGAAACATTTAATTGTGTAAAAGTAAGACCAATATGAGATGTTTGACATATCACAAACAAAGTGCGAGAACAGTTTCGAGATATTTGTTCCTCTTCCTTAATATGTTTCTCTGAGACTGCAATGGGTTTAATGTTACTCTACCCACTTGCTGTTCATGAGGTCTAAAGAGCACTGCTTTCGAACAGTTCTGCGGATATGCTCTTGAGCAAAACATTTAATCGCAAGGCTCACTATGGTCAAACGGCCTTTTTTGGGCAACCAGTGGCCGCATCCTTGTGGCGGTGTCATTGGTCCTGTACTGGCTGGTTGGTAGGATGTACAGTGACCGGGAAGCGTGCGCCACCTCGTGTCGTTGGTGGCGATTAAGGCAGACAGTCCTTGCGACCACGCGGTCTCGGTAGGGCTCTACCTGAAAGGGCTTCTTCGCGTCTGGTTCCAGCTGTGCTCGGCACCTGCTGTGGTGGCAGCGTAAGCCCGGTGACTTCACAATCCATCCAGCTGTTGCTGTGTCATCCAGTCAGCAGTCAAACATGCTGCTTTGGGTGACCAGTGACGGTGGTTGTGGTCGTGGAGTCATTGGTCCTGTACAGGTAGGTTGGTAGGATGTACAGTGACCTGGCAGTGTGGGCCACGTCGCGTCGTTGTCCGGGAGTAGGGTAGAGACACCTTGCGACCACGAGGTCTTCGTAGGGCTCTACCAAAAACGTGTGCTTCACGCCTGGCTTTAGCTGAGCGTGGCATCTATTGTGGTAGAAGATGAAGCCGGGTGACATCACAACCCATTGAGATGTTGCTGTGTCATCCAGTTCACAATTTGAAACCCTTTTTCACATCACTAATCAATTCATTTTTAATTATTTACAATGTTTTCCTATTGAGCAATTGTCATATTAAAAAAAAGAAACATTTAATTGTGTAAAAGTAAGACCAATATGAGATGTTTGACATATCACAAACAAAGTGCGAGAACAGTTTTGAGATATTTGTTCCTCTTCCTTAATATGTTTCTCTGAGACTGCAATGGGTTCAATGTTACTCTACCCACTTGCTGTTCATGAGGGCTGAAGAGCACTGCTTTCGAACAGTTCTGCGGATATGCTCTTAAGCAAAACATTTAATCGCAAGGCTCACTATGGTCAAACGGCCTTTTTTGGGCAACCAGTGGCCGCATCCTTGTGGCGGTATCATTGGTCCTGTACTGGCTGGTTGGTAGGATATACAGTGACCTGACAGCTTGGTCCACGTCGTGTCATTGGTGGCGATTTAGGTAGACAGTCCTTGCGACCACGAGGTCTCGGTAGGACTCCACCTGAAAGGGCTTCTCGTCTCTGGTTCCAGCTGTGCTCGGCACGCACAGCTAAAGCCAGGTGCGAAACACATAGACAGTCCTTGCGACCACGAGGTCTCGGTAGAGCTCTACCTGAAAGGGCTTCTTCGCGTCTGGTTCCAGCTGTGCTCGGCACCTGCTGTGGTGGCAGCGTAAGCCCGGTGACTTCACAATCCATCCAGCTGTTGCTGTATCATCCAGTCGGCAGTCAAACATGCTGCTTTGGGTGACCAGTGACGGCGGTTGTGGTCGTGGAGTCATTGGTCCTGTACAGGTAGGTTGGTAGGATGTACAGTGACCTGGCAGTGTGGGCCACGTCGCGTCGTTGTCCGGGAGTAGGGTAGAGACACCTTGCGACCACGAGGTCTTCGTAGGGCTCTACCAAAAACGTGTGCTTCACACCTGGCTTTAGCTGAGCGTGGCATCTATTGTGGTAGAAGACGAAGCCGGGTGACATCACAACCCATTGAGGTGTTGCTGTGTCATCCAGTTCACAATTTGAAATCCTTTTTCACATCACTAATCAATTCATTTTTAATTATTTACAATCTTTTCCTATTGAGCAATTGTCATATTAAAAAAAAGAAACATTTAATTGTGTAAAAGTAAGACCAATATGAGATGTTTGACATATCACAAACAAAGTGCGAGAACAGTTTGGAGATATTTGTTCCTCTTCCTTAATATGTTTCTCTGAGACTGCAATGGGTTTAATGTTACTCTACCCACTTGCTGTTCATGAGGGCTAAAGAGCACTGCTTTCGAACAGTTCTACGGATATGCTCTTGAGCAAAACATTTAATCGCAAGGCTCACTATGGTCAAACGGCCTTTTTTGGGCAACTAATGGCCGCGTCCTGGTGGTGGTATCATTGGTCCTGTACTGGCTGGTTGGTAGGATGTACAGTGACCGGGAAGCGTGCGCCACCTCATGTCGTTGGTGGCGATTAAGGTAGACAGTCCTTGCGACCATGAGGTCTCGGTAGGGCTCTACCTGAAAGGGCTTCTTCGCGTCTGGTTCCAGCTGTGCTCGGCACCTGCTGTGGTGGCAGCGTAAGCCCGGTGACTTCACAATCCATCCAGCTGTTGCTGTGTCATCCAGTCAGCAGTCAAACATGCTGCTTTGGGTGACCAGTGACGGCGGTTGTGGTCGTGGAGTCATTGGTCCTGTACAGGTAGGTTGGTAGGATGTACAGTGACCTGGCAGTGTGGGCCACGTCGCGTCGTTGTCCGGGAGTAGGGTAGAGACACCTTGCGACCACGAGGTCTCTGTAGGGCTCTACCAAAAACATGTGCTTCGCACCTGGCTTTAGCTGTGCGTGGCATCTACTTTGGTAGAAGTGGAAGCCGGGTGACATCACAACCCATCCACGTGTTGCTGTGTCATCCAGTTCACAGTTTAAAATGCTATTTCCCATCAAGAATCTATTCATTTTTAATTAAATACAATGTTTTCCTATTGAGCAATTGTCATAGTAAAACAAAAAAAGCATTTAATTGGGTAGAAGTAAGACCAATATGAGATGTTTGACATATCACAAACAAAGTGCGAGAACAGTTTTGAGATATTTGTTCCTCTTCCTTAATATGTTTCTCTGAGACTGCAATGGGTTTAATGTTACTCTACCCACTTGCTGTTCATGAGGGCTAAAGAGCACTGCTTTCGAACAGTTCTGCGGATATGCTCTTGAGCAAAACATTTAATCGCAAGGCTCACTATGGTCAAACGGCCTTTTTTGGGCAACCAGTGGCCGCATCCTTGTGGCGGTATCATTGGTCCTGTACTGGCTGGTTGGTAGGATATACAGTGACCTGACAGCTTGGTCCACGTCGTGTCGTTGGTGGCGATTTAGGTAGACAGTCCTTGCAACCACGAGGTCTCGGTAGGGCTCTACCTGAAAGGGCTTCTTCGCGTCTGGTTCCAGCTGTGCTCGGCACCTGCTGTGGTGGCAGCGTAAGCCCGGTGACTTCACAATCCATCCAGCTGTTGCTGTGTCATCCAGTCAGCAGTCAAACATGCTGCTTTGGGTGACCAGTGAAGGCGGTTGTGGTCGTGGAGTCATTGGTCCTGTACAGGTAGGTTGGTAGGATGTACAGTGACCTGGCAGTGTGGGCCACGTCGCGTCGTTGTCCGGGAGTAGGGTAGAGACACCTTGCGACCACGAGGTCTCTGTAGGGCTCTACCAAAAACATGTGCTTCGCACCTGGCTTTAGCTGTGCGTGGCATCTACTTTGGTAGAAGTGGAAGCCGGGTGACATCACAACCCATCCACGTGTTGCTGTGTCATCCAGTTCACAGTTTAAAATGCTATTTCCCATCAAGAATCTATTCATTTTTGCTTTGATGCTCTCTGGGGAGACTTTTTGTATAATTTTTTGTTGTGCCTTGGGATTGGGGTTGTTGTGTGTTTTGTATAAAAGAACAAAATCTCAATAAAGAAATGTTTAAAAAAAAAAAAAGAATCTATTCATTTTTAATTAAATACAATGTTTTCCTATTGAGCAATTGTCATAGTAAAACAAAAAAAGCATTTAATTGGGTAGAAGTAAGACCAATATGAGATGTTTGACATATCACAAACAAAGTGCGAGAACAGTTTTGAGATATTTGTTCCTCTTCCTTAATATGTTTCTCTGAGACTGCAATGGGTTTAATGTTACTCTACCCACTTGCTGTTCATGAGGGCTAAAGAGCACTGCTTTCGAACAGTTCTGCGGATATGCTCTTGAGCAAAACATTTAATCGCAAGGCTCACTATGGTCAAACGGCCTTTTTTGGGCAACTAATGGCCGCGTCCTTGTGGCGGTATCATTGGTCCTGTACTGGCTGGTTGGTAGGATGTACAGTGACCGGGAAGCGTGCGCCACCTCGTGTCGTTGGTGGCGATTAAGGCAGACAGTCCTTGCGACCACGCGGTCTCGGTAGGGCTCTACCTGAAAGGGCTTCTTCGCGTCTGGTTCCAGCTGTGCTCGGCACCTGCTGTGGTGGCAGCGTAAGCCCGGTGACTTCACAATCCATCCAGCTGTTGCTGTGTCATCCAGTCAGCAGTCAAACATGCTGCTTTGGGTGACCAGTGACGGCGGTTGTGGTCGTGGAGTCATTGGTCCTGTACAGGTAGGTTGGTAGGATGTACAGTGACCTGGCAGTGTGGGCCACGTCGCGTCGTTGTCCGGGAGTAGGGTAGAGACACCTTGCGACCACGAGGTCTCTGTAGGGCTCTACCAAAAACATGTGCTTCGCACCTGGCTTTAGCTGTGCGTGGCATCTACTTTGGTAGAAGTGGAAGCCGGGTGACATCACAACCCATCCACGTGTTGCTGTGTCATCCAGTTCACAGTTTAAAATGCTATTTCCCATCAAGAATCTATTCATTTTTGCTTTGATGCTCTCTGGGGAGACTTTTTGTATAATTTTTTGTTGTGCCTTGGGATTGGGGTTGTTGTGTGTTTTGTATAAAAGAACAAAATCTCAATAAAGAAATGTTTAAAAAAAAAAAAAGAATCTATTCATTTTTAATTAAATACAATGTTTTCCTATTGAGCAATTGTCATAGTAAAACAAAAAAAGCATTTAATTGGGTAGAAGTAAGACCAATATGAGATGTTTGACATATCACAAACAAAGTGCGAGAACAGTTTTGAGATATTTGTTCCTCTTCCTTCGTTCGTCCGGGAGTAGGGTAGAGACACCTTGCGACCACGAGGTCTCTGTAGGGCTCTACCAAAAACATGTGCGTCGCACCTGGCTTTAGCTGTGCGTGGCATCTACTTTGGTAGAAGTGGAAGCCGGGTGACATCACAACCCATCCACGTGTTGCCTATTGAGCAATTGTCCGTTGCTGTGTCATCCAGTCAGCAGTCAAACATGCTGCTTTGGGTGACCAGTGACGGCGGTTGTGGTCGTGGAGTCATTGGTCCTGTACAGGTAGGTTGGTAGGATGTACAGTGACCTGGCAGTACGGGCCACGTCGCGTCGTTGTCCGGGAGTAGGGTAGAGACACCTTGCGACCACGAGGTCTTCGTAGGGCTCTACCAAAAACGTGTGCTTCACGCCTGGCTTTAGCTGAGCGTGGCATCTATTGTGGTAGAAGATGAAGCCGGGTGACATCACAACCCATTGAGGTGTTGCTGTGTCATCCAGTTCACAATTTGAAACCCTTTTTCACATCACTAATCAATTCATTTTTAATTATTTACAATGTTTTCCTATTGAGCAATTGTCATATTAAAAAAAAGAAACATTTAATTGTGTAAAAGTAAGACCAATATGAGATGTTTGACATATCACAAACAAAGTGCGAGAACAGTTTTGAGATATTTGTTCCTCTTCCTTAATATGTTTCTCTGAGACTGCAATGGGTTTAATGTTACTCTACCCACTTGCTGTTCATGAGGGCTAAAGAGCACTGCTTTCGAACAGTTCTGCGGATATGCTCTTGAGCAAAACATTTAATCGCAAGGCTCACTATGGTCAAACGGCCTTTTTTGGGCAACCAGTGGCCGCATCCTTGTGGCGGTATCATTGGTCCTGTACTGGCTGGTTGGTAGGATATACAGTGACCTGACAGCTTGGTCCACGTCATGTCGTTGGTGGCGATTTAGGTAGACAGTCCTTGCGACCACGAGGTCTCGGTAGGACTCCACCTGAAAGGGCTTCTCGTCTCTGGTTCCAGCTGTGCTCGGCACCTGCTGTGGTGGCAGCGTAATCCCGGTGACTTCACAATCCATCCAGCTGTTGCTGTGTCATCCAGTCAGCAGTCAAACATGCTGCTTTGGGTGACCAGTGACAGCGGTTGTGGTCGTGGAGTCATTGGTCCTGTACAGGTAGGTTGGTAGGATGTACAGTGACCTGGCAGTGTGGGCCACGTCGCGTCGTTGTCCGGGAGTAGGGTAGAGACACCTTGCGACCATGAGGTCTCCGTAGGGCTCTACCAAAAACGTGTGCTTCGCACCTGGCTTTAGCTGTGCGTGGCATCTACTTTGGTAGAAGTGGAAGCCGGGTGACATCACAACCCATCCACGTGTTGCTGTGTCATTGAGTTCACAGTTTAAAATGCTATTTCCCATCAAGAATCTATTCATTTTTAATTAAATACAATGTTTTCCTATTGAGCAATTGTCATAGTAAAACAAAAAAAGCATTTAATTGGGTAGAAGTAAGACCAATATGAGATGTTTGACATATCACAAACAAAGTGCGAGAACAGTTTTGAGATATTTGTTCCTCTTCCTTAATATGTTTCTCTGAGACTGCAATGGGTTTAATGTTACTCTACCCACTTGCTGTTCATGAGGGCTAAAGAGCACTGCTTTTGAACAGTTCTGCGGATATGCTCTTGAGCAAAACATTTAATCGCAAGGCTCACTATGGTCAAACGGCCTTTTTTGGGCAACTAATGGCCGCGTCCTGGTGGTGGTATCATTGGTCCTGTACTGGCTGGTTGGTAGGATGTACAGTGACCGGGAAGCGTGCGCCACCTCGTGTCGTTGGTGGCGATTAAGGCAGACAGTCCCTGCGACCACGCGGTCTCGGTAGGGCTCTACCTGAAAGGGCTTCTTCGCGTCTGGTTCCAGCTGTGCTCGGCACCTGCTGTGGTGGCAGCGTAAGCCCGGTGACTTCACAATCCATCCAGCTGTTGCTGTGTCATCCAGTCAGCAGTCAAACATGCTGCTTTGGGTGACCAGTGACGGCGGTTGTGGTCGTGGAGTCATTGGTCCTGTACAGGTAGGTTGGTAGGATGTACAGTGACCTGGCAGTGTGGGCCACGTCGCGTCGTTGTCCGGGAGTAGGGTAGAGACACCTTGCGACCACGAGGTCTCCGTAGGGCTCTACCAAAAACGTGTGCTTCACGCCTGGCTTTAGCTGAGTGTGGCATCTATTGTGGTAGAAGATGAAGCCGGGTGACATCACAACCCATTGAGGTGTTGCTGTGTCATCCAGTTCACAATTTGAAACCCTTTTTCACATCACTAATCAATTCATTTTTAATTATTTACAATGTTTTCCTATTGAGCAATTGTCATATGAAAAAAAAGAAACATTTAATTGTGTAAAAGTAAGACCAATATGAGATGTTTGACATATCACAAACAAAGTGCGAGAACAGTTTTGAGATATTTGTTCCTCTTCCTTAATATGTTTCTCTGAGACTGCAATGGGTTTAATGTTACTCTACCCACTTGCTGTTCATGAGGGCTAAAGAGCACTGCTTTCGAACAGTTCTGCGGATATGCTCTTGAGCAAAACATTTCATCGCAAGGCTCACTATGGTCAAACGGCCTTTTTTGGGCAACCAGTGGCCGCATCCTTGTGGCGGTATCATTGGTCCTGTACTGGCTGGTTGGTAGGATGTACAGTGACCGGGAAGCGTGCGCCACCTCGTGTCGTTGGTGGCGATTAAGGCAGACAGTCCTTGCGACCACGCGGTCTCGGTAGGGCTCTACCTGAAAGGGCTTCTTCGCGTCTGGTTCCAGCTGTGCTCGGCACCTGCTGTGGTGGCAGCGTAAGCCCGGTGACTTCACAATCCATCCAGCTGTTGCTGTGTCATCCAGTCAGCAGTCAAACATGCTGCCTTGGGTGACCAGTGACGGCGGTTGTGGTCGTGGAGTCATTGGTCCTGTACAGGTAGGTTGGTAGGATGTACAGTGACCTGGCAGTGTGGGCCACGTCGCGTCGTTGTCCGGGAGTAGGGTAGAGACACCTTGCGACCACGAGGTCTCTGTAGGGCTCTACCAAAAACGTGTGCTTCACGCCTGGCTTTAGCTGAGCGTGGCATCTATTGTGGTAGAAGATGAAGCCGGGTGACATCACAACCCATTGAGGTGTTGCTGTGTCATCCAGTTCACAATTTGAAACCCTTTTTCACATCACTAATCAATTCATTTTTAATTATTTACAATGTTTTCCTATTGAGCAATTGTCATATGAAAAAAAAGAAACATTTAATTGTGTAAAAGTAAGACCAATATGAGATGTTTGACATATCACAAACAAAGTGCGAGAACAGTTTTGAGATATTTGTTCCTCTTCCTTAATGTGTTTCTCTGAGACTGCAATGGGTTTAATGTTACTCTACCCACTTGCTGTTCATGAGGGCTAAAGAGCACTGCTTTCGAACAGTTCTGCGGATATGCTCTTGAGCAAAACATTTCATCGCAAGGCTCACTATGGTCAAACGGCCTTTTTTGGGCAACCAGTGGCCGCATCCTTGTGGCGGTATCATTGGTCCTGTACTGGCTGGTTGGTAGGATGTACAGTGACCGGGAAGCGTGCGCCACCTCGTGTCGTTGGTGGCGATTAAGGCAGACAGTCCTTGCGACCACGCGGTCTCGGTAGGGCTCTACCTGAAAGGGCTTCTTCGCGTCTGGTTCCAGCTGTGCTCGGCACCTGCTGTGGTGGCAGCGTAAGCCCGGTGACTTCACAATCCATCCAGCTGTTGCTGTGTCATCCAGTCAGCAGTCAAACATGCTGCTTTGGGTGACCAGTGACGGCGGTTGTGGTCGTGGAGTCATTGGTCCTGTACAGGTAGGTTGGTAGGATGTACAGTGACCTGGCAGTGTGGGCCACGTCGCGTCGTTGTCCGGGAGTAGGGTAGAGACACCTTGCGACCACGAGGTCTCCGTAGGGCTCTACCAAAAACGTGTGCTTCACGCCTGGCTTTAGCTGAGCGTGGCATCTATTGTGGTAGAAGATAAAGCCGGGTGACATCACAACCCATTGAGGTGTTGCTGTGTCATCCAGTTCACAATTTGAAACCCTTTTTCACATCACTAATCAATTCATTTTTAATTATTTACAATGTTTTCCTATTGAGCAATTGTCATAATAAAAAAAAGAAACATTTAATTGTGTAAAAGTAAGACCAATATGAGATGTTTGACATATCACAAACAAAGTGCGAGAACAGTTTTGAGATATTTGTTCCTCTTCCTTAATATGTTTCTCTGAGACTGCAATGGGTTTAATGTTACTCTACCCACTTGCTGTTCATGAGGGCTAAAGAGCACTGCTTTCGAACAGTTCTGCGGATATGCTCTTGAGCAAAACATTTAATCGCAAGGCTCACTATGGTCAAACGGCCTTTTTTGGGCAACTAATGGCCGCGTCCTGGTGGTGGTATCATTGGTCCTGTACTGGCTGGTTGGTAGGATGTACAGTGACCGGGAAGCGTGCGCCACCTCGTGTCGTTGGTGGCGATTAAGGCAGACAGTCCTTGCGACCACACGGTCTCGGTAGGGCTCTACCTGAAAGGGCTTCTTCGCGTCTGGTTCCAGCTGTGCTCGGCACCTGCTGTGGTGGCAGCGTAAGCCCGGTGACTTCACAATCCATCCAGCTGTTGCTGTGTCATCCAGTCAGCAGTCAAACATGCTGCTTTGGGTGAGTAGTGACGGCGGTTGTGGTCGTGGAGTCATTGGTCCTGTACAGGTAGGTTGGTAGGATGTACAGTGACCTGGCAGTGTGGGCCACGTCGCGTCGTTGTCCGGGAGTAGGGTAGAGACACCTTGCGACCACGAGGTCTCCGTAGGGCTCTACCAAAAACATGTGCTTCACACCTGGCTTTAGCTGAGCGTGGCATCTATTGTTGTAGAAGATGAAGCCGGGTGACATCACAACCCATTGAGGTGTTGCTGTGTCATCCAGTTCACAATTTGAAACCCTTTTTCTCATCACTAATCAATTCATTTTTAATTATTTACAATGTTTTCCTATTGAGCAATTGTCATATTAAAAAAAAGAAACATTTAATTGTGTAAAAGTAAGACCAATATGAGATGTTTGACATATCACAAACAAAGTGCGAGAACAGTTTTGAGATATTTGTTCCTCTTCCTTAATATGTTTCTCTGAGACTGCAATGGGTTTAATGTTACTCTACCCACTTGCTGTTCATGAGGGCTAAAGAGCACTGCTTTCGAACAGTTCTGCGGATATGCTCTTGAGCAAAACATTTAATCGCAAGGCTCACTATGGTCAAACGACCTTTTTTGGGCAACCAGTGGCCGCATCCTTGTGGCGGTATCATTGGTCCTGTACTGGCTGGTTGGTAGGATATACAGTGACCTGACAGCTTGGTCCACGTTGTGTCGTTGGTGGCGATTTAGGTAGACAGTCCTTGCGACCACGTGGTCTCGGTAGGACTCTACCTGAAAGGGCTTCTCGTCTCTGGTTCCAGCTGTGCTCGGCACGCACAGCCAAACCCAGGTGCGAAACACATAGACAGTCCTTGCGACCACGAGGTCTCGGTAGGGCTCTACCTGAAAGGGCTTCTTCGCGTCTGGTTCCTGCTGTGCTCGGCACCTGCTGTGGTGGCAGCGTAAGCCCGGTGACTTCACAATCCATCCAGCTGTTGCTGTGTCATCCAGTCAGCAGTCAAACATGCTGCTTTGGGTGACCAGTGACGGCGGTTGTGGTCGTGGAGTCATTGGTCCTGTACAGGTAGGTTGGTAGGATGTACAGTGACCTGGCAGTGTGTGCCACGTCGCGTTGTTGTCCGGGAGTAGGGTAGAGACACCTTGCGACCACGAGGTCTCCGTAGGGCTCTACCAAAAACGTGTGCTTCACGCCTGGCTTTAGCTGAGCGTGGCATCTATTGTGGTAGAAGATGAAGCCGGGTGACATCACAACCCATTGAGGTGTTGCTGTGTCATCCAGTTCACAATTTGAAACCCTTTTTCACATCACTAATCAATTCATTTTTAATTATTTACAATGTTTTCCTATTGAGCAATTGTCATATTAAAAAAAAGAAACATTTAATTGTGTAAAAGTAAGACCAATATGAGATTTTTGACATATCACAAACAAAGTGCGAGAACAGTTTTGAGATATTTGTTCCTCTTCCTTAATATGTTTCTCTGAGACTGCAATGGGTTAAATGTTACTCTACCCACTTGCTGTTCATGAGGGCTAAAGAGCACTGCTTTCGAACTGTTCTGCGGATATGCTCTTGAGCAAAACATTTAATCGCAAGGCTCACTATGGTCAAACGGCCTTTTTTGGGCAACTAATGGCCGCGTCCTGGTGGTGATATCATTGGTCCTGTACTGGCTGGTTGGTAGGATGTACAGTGACCAGGAAGCGTGCGCCACCTCGTGTCGTTGGTGGCGATTAAGGCAGACAGTCCTTGCGACCACGCGGTCTCGGTAGGGCTCTACCTGAAAGGGCTTCTTCGCGTCTGGTTCCAGCTGTGCTCGGCACCTGCTGTGGTGGCAGCGTAAGCCCGGTGACTTCACAATCCATCCAGCTGTTGCTGTGTCATCCAGTCAGCAGTCAAACATGCTGCTTTGGGTGACCAGTGACAGCGGTTGTGGTCGTGGAGTCATTGGTCCTGTACAGGTAGGTTGGTAGGATGTACAGTGACCTGGCAGTGTGGGCCACGTCGCGTCGTTGTCCGGGAGTAGGGTAGAGACACCTTGCGACCACGAGGTCTCCGTAGGGCTCTACCAAAAACGTGTGCTTCACACCTGGCTTTAGCTGAGCGTGGCATCTATTGTGGTAGAAGATGAAGCCGGGTGACATCACAACCCATTGAGGTGTTGCTGTGTCATCCAGTTCACAATTTGAAACCCTTTTTCACATCACTAATCAATTCATTTTTAATTATTTACAATGTTTTCCTATTGAGCAATTGTCATATGAAAAAAAAGAAACATTTAATTGTGTAAAAGTAAGACCAATATGAGATGTTTGACATATCACAAACAAAGTGCGAGAACAGTTTTGAGATATTTGTTCCTCTTCCTTAATATGTTTCTCTGAGACTGCAATGGGTTTAATGTTACTCTACCCACTTGCTGTTCATGAGGGCTAAAGAGCACTGCTTTCGAACAGTTCTGCGGATATGCTCTTGAGCAAAACATTTAATCGCAAGGCTCACTATGGTCAAACGGCCTTTTTTGGGCAACTAATGGCCGCGTCCTGGTGGTGGTATAATTGGTCCTGTACTGGCTGGTTAGTAGGATGTACAGTGACCGGGAAGCGTGCGCCACCTCGTGTCGTTGGTGGCGATTAAGGCAAACAGTCCTGGCGACCACGCGGTCTCGGTAGGGCTCTACCTGAAAGGGCTTCTTCGCGTCTGGTTCCAGCTGTGCTCGGCACCTGCTGTGGTGGCAGCGTAAGCCCGGTGACATCACAATCCATCCAGCTGTTGCTGTGTCATCCAGTCAGCAGTCAAACATGCTGCTTTGGGTGACCAGTGACGGCGGTTGTGGTCGTGGAGTCATTGGTCCTGTACAGGTAGGTTGGTAGGATGTACAGTGACCTGGCAGTGTGGGCCACGTCGCGTCGATGTCCGGGAGTAGGGTAGAGACACCTTGCGACCACGAGGTCTCCGTAGGGCTCTACCAAAAACGTGTGCTTCACGCCTGGCTTTAGCTGAGCGTGGCATCTATTGTGGTAGAAGATGAAGCCGGGTGACATCACAACCCATTGAGGTGTTGCTGTGTCATCCAGTTCACAATTTGAAACCCTTTTTCACATCACTAATCAATTCATTTTTAATTATTTACAATGTTTTCCTATTGAGCAATTGTCATATTAAAAAAAAGAAACATTTAATTGTGTAAAAGTAAGACCAATATGAGATTTTTGACATATCACAAACAAAGTGCGAGAACAGTTTTGAGATATTTGTTCCTCTTCCTTAATATGTTTCTCTGAGACTGCAATGGGTTTAATGTTACTCTACCCACTTGCTGTTCATGAGGGCTAAAGAGCACTGCTTTCGAACAGTTCTGCGGATATGCTCTTGAGCAAAACATTTAATCGCAAGGCTCACTATGGTCAAACGGCCTTTTTTGGGCAACTAATGGCCGCGTCCTGGTGGTGATATCATTGGTCCTGTACTGGCTGGTTGGTAGGATGTACAGTGACCAGGAAGCGTGCGCCACCTCGTGTCCTTGGTGGCGATTAAGGCAGACAGTCCTTGCGACCACGCGGTCTTGGTAGGGCTCTACCTGAAAGGGCTTCTTCGCGTCTGGTTCCAGCTGTGCTCGGCACCTGCTGTGGTGGCAGCGTAAACCCGGTGACTTCACAATCTATCCAGCTGTTGCTGTGTCATCCAGTCGGCAGTGAAACATGCTGCTTTGGGTGACCAGTGACGGCGTTTGTGGTCGTGGAGTCATTGGTCCTGTACAGGTAGGTTGGTAGGATGTACAGTGACCTGGCAGTGTGGGCCACGTTGCGTCGTTGTCCGGAAGTAGGGTAGAGACACCTTGCGACCTAGTGGTCTTGTTAGGGCTCTACCAAAAACGTGTGCTTCGCACCTGCCTTTAGCTGCGCGTGGCATCTACTGTGGTAGAAGAGGAAGCCGGGTGACATCACAACCCATCCACGTGTTGCTGTGTCATCTAGTTCACAGTTTAAAACGCTATTTCCCATCAAGAATCTATTCATTTTTAATAAAATACAATGTTTTCCTATTGAGCGATTTTCATATTAAAAAAAAGAAACATTTAATTGTGTAAAAGTAAGACCAACACAATATGTTTGACATATCACAAATAAAGTACGAGAACAGTTTTCAGATATTTGTTCGTCTTCCTTAATATGTTTCTCTGAGACTGCAATGGGTTTAATGTTACTCTACCCATTTGCTGTTCATGAGGACTAAAGATCAATGCTTTCAAACAGCTCTGCGGATATGCTCTTGAGCAAAACATTTAATCACAAGGCTCACTACGGTCAAACGGCCTTTTTTGGGCAACTAGTGGCCGTGTCCTGGTGGTGGTATAATTGGTCCTGTACTGGCTGGTTGGTAGGATGTACAGTGACCGGGAAGCGTGCGCCACCTCGTGTCGTTGGTGGCGATCAAGGTAGACAGTCCTTGCGACCACGAGGTCTCGGTAGGACTCTACCTGAAAGGGCTTCTCGACTCTGGTTCCAGCTGTGCTCGGCACGCACAGCTAAAGCCAGGTGCGAAGCACATAGACAGTCCTTGCGACCACGAGGTCTCCGTATCGCTCTACCTGAAAGGGCTTCTTCGCGTCTGGTTCCAGCTGTGCTCGGCACCTGCTGTGGTGGCAGCGTAAGCCCGGTGACTTCACAATCCATCCAGCTGTTGCTGTGTCATCCAGTCGGCAGTCAAACATGCTGCTTTGGGTGACCAGTGACGGCGGTTGTGGTCGTGGAGTCATTGGTCCTGTACAGGTAGGTTGGTAGGACGTACAGTGACCTGACAGTGTGGGTCACGTCGCGTCATTGTCCGGGAGTAGGGTAGAGACACCTTGCGACCACCAGGTCTCTGTAGGGCTCTACCAAAATCGTGTGCTTCACACCTGGCTTTAGCTGTGCGTGGCATCTTTAACCTGAGTCTGAACCTGGAGAGGGTTCCTGAACTGTGGAAGACTTCCTGCGTAGTTCCAGTGCCTAAGATCGCACGGCCCAGGGAGCCCAACCACTACAGACCTGTAGCCCTGACTTCTCACCTGATGAAGGCCTTGGAGAGGCTCATTCTGCACCACCTTCGCCCACTGGTGAGCTCAGCACTGGACCCTCTGCAGTTCGCCTACCGGCCCGGCATCAGTGTGGATGACGCTGTCATCTATCTGCTGCACCGATCTCTCTCCCACCTGGAACAAGCGGCGAGCACGGTGAGGATCATGTTTTTTGACTTCTCCAGTGCTTTTAACACCATCCAGCCTGCACTGCTGAAAGGGAAGCTGGAGGGAGCCGGAGTGGATGAGCAGCTGACGGCCTGGACCATCGACTACCTCACCAACAGACCACAGTATGTCAGGCTTCATGACTGTGTGTCTTAGGTGGTAGTCAGCAGCACGGGGGTGCCACAGGGTACAGTGCTCTCACCCTTTCTGTTTAGTCTGTACACCTCAGACTTCACCTACAACTCGGAAAACTGCCACCTACAGAAGTTCTCAGATGATACGGCCATCATCGGGTGTGTATCAGATGGGAACGACCAGGAGTACAGGGGGGTCATCAATGACTTTGTCAGCTGGTGTGAGATCAACGCTCTCCAAATCAACGCCAGCAAGACAAAGGAGATGGTTGTGGACTTCAGGAGGAAGTCCCTCCCCACCACACCGGTGAGCATCCAGGGAAAAGACATTGAGACAGTGGTCTCTTACAAATACCTGGGTGTTCACCTGAACAATAAACTGGACTGGACCACAAACACTGATGTCCTGTACAAGAAGGGCCAGAGTCGACTTCACCTGCTGAGGAGACTAAGGTCCTTTGATGTGTGCAGGACTCTGTTGAAGACCTTCTACGACTCCGTCGTAGCATCTGCCCTGTTCTACGCAGTAGTCTGCTGGGGGGGCGGATGCTCAGACGGGGACAGGAGGAAAATTGACAAACTGGTACGGAAGTCTAGCTCTGTACTGGGATGTCCTCTGGAGTCGGTGGTGGTGGTGGGAGAGAGGAGGATGTTGGCAAAGCTGACATCCATCATGGACAACCCCCATCACCCTCTGCATGGGGTAGTGGGTGCGCTTAGCAGCTCCTTCAGCCAGAGACTCAAACACCCTCGCTGCAAGAAGGAGCGCTTTCGCAGATCATTCATCCTGACAGCAATAAGACTTTATAACAAAACATAAACCTCACTGTAGTCACTGTCACTTTTTCACTGGTCACTTTTTTCTCTTCACACACACCCTGCACCTTAAGTGTGCATTAGCTATGTATGTGTACATGTGGGTATGTGCGTGGATATGTATGTCCATATATATATATGCAAATATGTGTGTATGTGTATGTATGTAGGTATGTACGTTCATGTATGTATGTATATATGCCTGGCTTATGCATACTTTTTTTCTTACTATTTATTAGCATTTTCTCTCCATTCTGTCGATAATGCATACTGTGCATGCGGGTTAACAAATTCTGTGAATTTGTACATTGTGTTGTGTGTTTTTTTTAATTTTTTTATAGTTTTTTTTATGTTCTTCAACTTTATTTTTCTTTTTCTTTATGTGTAACGCTGCAGTAACACACAAATTTCCCCGTTGTGGGATCAATAAAGTTTATCTATTCTATTCTATTCTATCCATTGTGGTAGAAGAGGAAGCCGGGTGACATCACAACCCATCCACGTGTTGCTGTGTCATCCAGTTCACAATTTGAAATCCTTTTTCACATCACTAATCAATTCATTTTTAATTATTTACAATGTTTTCCTATTGAGCAATTGTCATATTAAAAAAAAGAAACATTTAATTGTGTAAAAGTAAGACCAACATGATATGTTTGACATATCACAAACAAAGTGCGAGAACAGTTTTCAGATATTTGTTCCTCTTCCTTAATATGTTTCTCTGAGACTGCAATGGGTTTAATGTTACTCTACCCATTTGCTGTTCATGAGGAATAAAGATCACTGCTTTCAAACAGCTCTGCGGATATGCTCTTGAGCAAAACGTTTAATCACAAGGCTCACTATGGTCAAACGGCCTTTTTTGGGCAACTAGTGGCCGTGTCCTGGTGGTGGTGGTATCATTGGTCCTGTACTGGCTGGTTGGTAGGATGTACAGTGACCCGGAAGCGTGCGCCACCTTGTGTCGTTGGTGGCGATTAAGGTAGACAGTCCTTGCGACCACGAGGTCTCGGTAGGGCTCTACCTGAAAGGGCTTCTTCGCGTCTGGTTCCAGCTGTGCTCGGCACCTGCTGTGGTGGCAGCGTAAGCCCGGTGACTTCACAATCAATCCAGCTGTTGCTGTGTCATCCAGTCGGCAGTCAAACATGCTGCTTTGGGTGACCAGTGACGGTGGTTGTGGTCGTGGAGTCATTGGTCCTGTACAGGTAGATTGGTAGGACGTACAGTGACCTGGCAGTGTGGGCCATGTCGCGTCGTTGTCCGGGAGTAGGGTAGAGACACCTTGCGACCACGAGGTCTCCGTAGGGCTCTACAAAAAACGTGTGCTTCACACCTGGCTTTAGCTGTGCGTGGCATCTATTGTGGTAGAAGAGGAAGCCGGGTGACATCACAACCCATCCACATGTTGCTGTGTCATCCAGTTCGCAGTTTAAAATGCTATTTCCCATCAAGAATCTATTCATTTTTAATTAAATACAATGTTTTCCTATTGAGCAATTGTCATAGTAAAAAAAAAAAGCATTTAATTGGGTAGAAGTAAGACCAATATGAGATGTTTGACATATCACAAACAAAGTGCGAGAACAGTTTTCAGATATTTGTTCCTCTTCCTTAATATGTTTCTCTGAGACTGCAATGGGTTTAATGTTACTCTACCCATTTGCTGTTCATGAGGAATAAAGATCACTGCTTTCAAACAGCTCTGCGGATATGCTCTTGAGCAAAACGTTTAATCACAAGGCTCACTATGGTCAAACGGCCTTTTTTGGGCAACTAGTGGCCGTGTCCTGGTGGTGGTGGTATCATTGGTCCTGTACTGGCTGGTTGGTAGGATGTACAGTGACCCGGAAGCGTGCGCCACCTTGTGTCGTTGGTGGCGATTAAGGTAGACAGTCCTTGCGACCACGAGGTCTCGGTAGGGCTCTACCTGGAAGGGCTTCTTCGCGTCTGGTTCCAGCTGTGCTCGGCACCTGCTGTGGTGGCAGCGTAAGCCCGGTGACTTCACAATCAATCCAGCTGTTGCTGTGTCATCCAGTCGGCAGTCAAACATGCTGCTTTGGGTGACCAGTGACGGTGGTTGTGGTCGTGGAGTCATTGGTCCTGTACAGGTAGATTGGTAGGACGTACAGTGACCTGGCAGTGTGGGCCATGTCGCGTCGTTGTCCGGGAGTAGGGTAGAGACACCTTGCGACCACGAGGTCTCCGTAGGGCTCTACAAAAAACGTGTGCTTCACACCTGGCTTTAGCTGTGCGTGGCATCTATTGTGGTAGAAGAGGAAGCCGGGTGACATCACAACCCATCCACATGTTGCTGTGTCATCCAGTTCGCAGTTTAAAATGCTATTTCCCATCAAGAATCTATTCATTTTTAATTAAATACAATGTTTTCCTATTGAGCAATTGTCATAGTAAAAAAAAAAGCATTTAATTGGGTAGAAGTAAGACCAATATGAGATGTTTGACATATCACAAACAAAGTGCGAGAACAGTTTTCAGATATTTGTTCCTCTTCCTTAATATGTTTCTCTGAGATGCAATGGGTTTAATGTTACTCTACCCACATGCTGTTCATGAGGGCTAAAGAATACTGCTTCCGAACAGTTCTGCGGATATGCTCTTGAGCAAAACATTTAATCGCAAGGCTCACTATGGTCAAACGGCCTTTTTTGGGCAACCAGTGGCCGCATCCTTGTGGCGGTATCATTGGTCCTGTAGTGGCTGGTTGGTAGGATATACAGTGAACTGGAAGCTTGGGCCACGTCATGTCGTTGGTGGCGATTTAGGTAGACAGTCCTTGCGACCACGAGGTCTCTGTAGGACTCTACCTGAAAGGGCTTCTCATCTCTGGTTCCAGCTGTGCTCGGCACGCACAGCTAAAGCCAGGTGCGAAGCACATAGACAGTCCTTGCGACCATGAGGTCTCGGTATTGCTCTACCTGAAAGGGCTTCTTCGCGTCTGGTTCCAGCTGTCCTCGGCACCTGCTGTGGTGGCAGTGTAAGCCCGGTGACTTTACAATCCATCCAGCTGTTGCTGTGTCATCCAGTCGGCAGTCAAACATGCTGCTTTGGGTGACCAGTGACGGTGGTTGTGGTTGTGGAGTCATTGGTCCTGTACAGGTAGATTGGTAGGACGTACAGTGACCTGGCAGTGTGGGCCATGTCGTGTCGTTGTCCGGGAGTAGGGTAGAGACACCTTGCGACCACGAGGTCTCCGTAGGGCTCTACAAAAAACGTGTGCTTCACACCTGGCTTTAGCTGTGCGTGGCATCTATTGTGGTAGAAGAGGAAGCCGGGTGACATCACAACCCATCCACATGTTGCTGTGTCATCCAGTTCGCAGTTTAAAATGCTATTTCCCATCAAGAATCTATTCATTTTTAATTAAATACTATGTTTTCCTATTGAGCAATTGTCATAGTAAAAAAAAAAAGCATTTAATTGGGTAGAAGTAAGACCAATATGAGATGTTTGACATATCACAAACAAAGTGTGAGAACAGTTTTCAGATATTTGTTCCTCTTCCTTAATATGTTTCTCTGAGACTGCAATGGGTTTGGCAGGCTTTTCCCCTTGAGGAATTTGTTCATTTTTGATTGATTACATTTTCCTTATTGAACAATTGCCATTAAGAAGAGACATTTAATTAGGTAAAAGTAAGACCAATATAACCAGCGACGTTTAATATATCAGAAAAAGATGAGAGAGTAAACTTCAAGTATTTCTTCTTCTTGACTCTGAGTTTCTTTGTGACCGAGGGGGGTTTGAGGATTATGTGCATGCTGGGCGTTCATGAGGGCTCGATAGACCTGCTTTCGAACATCTTTGCGGACAAGTCATTGAGCATGACATTTAATCTCGATGCTCACTATGGTCAAACGGCCCTTTTTGGATGACCAGTGGCGGCGCTTGTGTGAGGTCATTGGTCCTGTACAGGCAGGTTGGTAGGACGTACAGGGACCTGGCAGTGTGGGCCACGTTGTGTCGTTGGTGGCGATTAAGGTAGACAGTCCTTGCGACCACGCGGTCTCGGTAGGGCTCTACCTGAAAGGGCTTCTTTGCGTCTGGTTCCAGCTGTGCTCGGCACCTGCTGTGGTGGCAGCGTAAACCCGGTGACTTCACAATCTATCCAGCTGTTGCTGTGTCATCCAGTCGGCAGTGAAACATGCATGTCTTATATTTCTGATCAAACATTTCGCTCATTAACTATATATCACTGTCAGGATTTTTATCATGATCAACACCATCAGAAAAATGAATTTACCACTTAATGTGATATGAGATGAAACAGTAAAACTAATCAACTTGTAAATCTGATCAACTGCAAAAATACTGTTTTAGGGACAGAACATCATGCAGCTAAGTCACAGTCTGCATCCTGTAAAGCCTTTAGTCATGAGGAGGATGATTTGCCTCCATCTGCTGGAATAAAGATTACAGCGAATGATGTGAGCTTGAATTGGTAAATGGGCTGTACTTACTATAGCTATACACACATAGTACAGTATATACAGTATATGTACATCTATATATACTGTACATATACTGTATATACACTGTACATAGTACAGTATATATACATGTGTTTTCTGTATAGATAGAAATGTATTTACTCTCTTATTGTCTGTATGTTTGTTTATATGAAAGGTAATAGGAAGATAATAATGAAAGGCAATAAATGAAAGGTAATTAATAAGATATTAATGATGGATTAATGATGGACAGTGCCTTTATGAGCAGAAATCAGTGAAGTCAGTCCAGATAAAAGAATTAAATGCTGCATCACCTACGTTTTTTTTTTATTGAAGACAATTGCTACAAAACTCAATTAGTTGTGTTTACTTTTTTTACTTTCCTTTTTTTTTTTTTTTACAAAATAAACCAATTACAGTATTACAAATAATTCAAATCAATACATCATCATCATTCACAAATATACCATCAAATTTACATTTATACAGAAAAACACAAAGTATAAAAACAACTAAAAATCCAAGTGCGATCACAGTGGTGACTGAGGGAGGCGTGTTTGGCAGTAAGTGACCCTCAGGTTCTAATATTGATCTTTGTGTTTCAAACTAAACAGGAAATATACACTGACCTCTCCTGTCTGCACAAAGCAGCATGTGTCAGGACCATGAGGTCAGGCAGGAGGTTGTGTGCTGAAGAGTAAAACAAAGGTACTGAATAAAGCTGAAATGTTATCCAGGCATTTTGATAGTTTCACATAGACCAAATAGTCACGTTCAGACTGAAACAACTATAGCCTATTTATTATATGTACTCTATATATAATGTGTACATTATATATATAGCCATGGAGAGGCATCATGGGTTTGCAACATTTATGGAAACACAGATACTTTTTCTTTTTGGGAGTAAGATGAGAAGATGCATATTGATAGTGACGTTCAGAGCTCAGTGAGGAAAAAAAATCATATAAGAGACAAATTATTATTCTAAACTGAGTTACATAATCTATATATAAACAGTATAAACTGTACTATTGATACTGTGAAAATAATACACTCAATTAAATACACAATAGTGTTTTTAATCATAACTGGGAAGACTAGCTAATTAGCTGATCTGTTTCTAGTGCAAATTCTTAGTGTGCATTGTCCCTGATCAATTAAATGAAGAAAATGAACAAATAAAAACAGGTGCAGTGAAATGTACCAGATGTATTTAGAGGTTTTTCATGAATGTAGACACTGTTTCTAAATGACCTAAATGTTCCTGTACTGGAACCTCATCTGTGCTAAAATTATTTATTGCTCAGGTTGTGTTGCCTCATGTCTGTAAATAGAGTAACGATCTTCACTGGAGACTTATCTGGGAACCAACACTTGCTGCAGATGTGCTGGTAAACCGATACAATCGTCAAGAAACAGCTTCAGACTGAAACTCTGAATCCTTAACTGTTGGTTTTACTCTGCATTAAAGACACAAGCAGAACATTGAAAGCCATCTGAATATCTCACTCCCAGAAAGAAACAGAAGAATCACATTTCCCTGTGACAGGAAGTCTCTCAACATAGTTCAGCTTTATGTGTGTACATTATCAACTATCCCATGTTGTCAATCGTGCAGTTTTGTCAGGCCGTTCAGCGACAGGCATCAATATACTGAGTTGCCTTTAGCCTTATTTTTTCCATAGGGTTTAAAAAACTCAGAAAACATCTAAAATTCAACTCCAAGATACATATGAAATCCATCTGGTTTCTGGCAACAAGGTTGCATCAGATGTTTTACATAAGAATTTACCCTAAACTGATTCTGATTTCTGAATGTACCATATGTTTTTTGTGCCTAAATTGAACCACACCTGAACCTCAGTGCTGTAACAGGACTCAGAACAGGTGAAAGCCTTATGTGAGGCTTAAGCGTCAGTTTTACGGCAGTACGAGATGATGAGAGGCCACAAAAGGGCGGTATCTGAAACTCTGGGATGAAAACGTGTTGCTCAAACATAGACTAGCATGGATAATACACACAAACTGTAACAATTACAAACAGGAAGGTTGTCTTTAAATTGTACACCGTTGTATTTAAGTGAGGTCACACTGGAAGCTTCTTTTTTTTCTGTTTGTGAATGAACCCACTGCTCACAACAGGAACCTGGAATCACACTTCAAAGTAAAATTTACATACTTGAGCTATAATCCACAGAAAACAATTCAAACAGAGCTTTGCATTGTCCATAGAGCTGTAGGAACGAATGAGTTAGCGTCTTAGCACTAACAGACCCCATTAATCAATGTGTTGTCTGATTGTATTTTGGTGATAACAAGCTGAAGGGATTTGCAAATAAAAAAAATAAATAAATCACTATTTAAATTTGTATTTTGAATTTTGAATCTTTTACCTCAATAAACGTGGTTACTAACCACGGGATAAATGAAAATACAGAGTTTTAAATGTCAACATGGTGAAACACAAGATCAAAATACAAGTGGGAAGCTGAGTGGAGACGACATTACATATCAAAAATCACAAATATGGTATCCTTGATTTGTAGAGATGATCTTAATGAAAGTTTCTCCAATAATCCAAAATTCAATGGAAAGATCGCAAAATAGGCTTCCATGCAGTTAAAATAAAATATTCATTTTTTATCATTAGTGTTTAATATTAGTGATGAAGTGTAAATCAGTTGAGTTCATGTTCAAGACAGAATCCATCCAGACTGATATAAAAATCCTATCTGACAACTAGTCCCTGAAGGCGTCATTTAGACTGACTCATTTTTTTCTCATTGTTGAGCTCATTGCCAACACAACAAGCAAATATTAAGGATGGTTTGTATATTTCACTGAGCTTCAAGATTTGAATGATTAATACACAAATACTGGAACCTGCTGTGTTATTAACGATTCCCTACAAAAAACTCAAAAGTGTCCATGTTTTTGTGTAAAACATGTAGGACCATTGTTATAACAGTGATGTACATGTTTTGTATGATGCCATAGTGCAAACTGAACAACATACAGCATAAATATCAAAGACAGTAAAGAAGACTGCAGGAGAATGGTGGAAGAGCATAAAAATGAGATGTGGAAGCACCATTTCTAGACTGTCGTCATGGAGCATTAACTGAGATCTCTGTTACCTAATAAGCTGGTCACAGACGCAGAGGACACAGTGTGCAGTGTCGTGTCTAATGTGCTTCTGTGCTGAGCTAATTGTGTACAGTCCAGTAAGCATATGGAACATTTTAAAACATAAGCATGCAACTGTAAATATTGTACAAAGAAACAGTTCAATTCATTTTTCTTCAGACTCCAGTTCATGACCTCACTGGCACCTAAACAGAACAAAAGGAGGTGAGAGGGGGCGGAACCGGATTAACCCACACATACATGAACAATTACACAACCTGCACAGTTGATTTTAGTGTGTTTTCCCAATAATTTGTCATCAAAGAGCAAATTGGAAGGAGAGAGATGTTGCCCTCACAACAGAAGGAGATACAAAACATCAGCTGTGTATGAGCTGAGCGGACGCCTGATGGATTCTAGGACGCTATAACAAACTCAAATGAAGCCAACCATTTACAAACACATCCAACATTGGTCTTATACAGTATATTAACAGTGAGTAAACGTTGTGCTAGTACAGAAGAGTAGGAGGTAACATACCAACTGTCCTGGTACCATAAAAGAATCACTCACACTACATTACTCAAGGTGCAAAATCACTTTTCTGTACTGTGAAGTATAAATTATCATCATAACAACAGAACACTTATAAAAAGTAGTTTTATCAAAATTCACATTTTTTAAAAACCAACAAAATAAATTCTGAGAATACATGTTTTTCTGAAGTCTAAAAATCTGGTTCCCTTTAGAATCCCTCAACCAAAGCAGAATCAACCAGGTCCTCAGCGTCTCAACAGGGTCCCAACACAGGGAAAGATGTTCCACTGAAGAACCCTGGTCCAGAACAGCTGGTGTCATAGCAGACCAAACCCTGAGAGCAGAGACGTTCATTTAGGAGGAGCTCAGTATAACAATGTCACATTAGTTGATGAGAAGATGTCTGTTGAATTTAAAAACCTCTCTCCACTGCAACAAGCTATAACACAGAGACAGCGTTATTTGTTCTGGGCTTCACAGGTTGTTATCATGATGTTTCCTGACAAACGTTTTCAAACTCGACAGCAGCTGCTGGGACATGTGTTCCATTGTTCACCACCTGGGTGAGAAGTTAAGGTGAACAGGAGAATTCCAAGTTACAAAAACAGCTTTGCATTATCTGCTGTAATTATTTGTGACTGGAGCCGACTCTGCCAAGATTTTTTGGGCATTAAAAAAATCTCTCCAGTCTGTTTATCAGTGACTCTGCTTCATGATGTATCGTTACTGCCAAACACAGCTGACTGATTCCTGTAAGAACTCTCATAAGAAGCCTTCTATATGCTTTATACAGTATAAACAATGTGAAAATTCTTGAAGGCAGACAGAGCAGTTTTCCTCCATTATAGCTATCAGCTGTAGAGTGAGGAGGTGCTTCTGGCTCTGTACTGAAGCACATTGAGAACATTTTCTCTCAGATCATTTAACAGACACCCACGGTTAGGTAAATAGGGAAAATGGCAGAAATCCTCCTTTAACAGTAGTTGGCAGCATGTCATATTTGTATAAGTGATTACCTTCACGTGGAGGTTCTTTGGTTTTGGTGCTGTTTGTCTGTTTATCTGTGAACAGGATTTTTGAAAATAATCTGGGCCTGACCTGCTGGAAGGTGTAGAATTAGGTTTCGGGGCAGATCACACTCGGGTCAGAAGACCAGCTGCTCTCTGAAGGATCTTCTATTTGGTTTTGGAAAGTGCTGATATACATTGTCAATTGGTCAACTGACTGTTCTGGAAGATTGCGACAAATGAGTCATTTTTAAGTATAATTTGTTCTCAGTCAGTATTGAGGTTCTCTGTAGAACTTTGCAAACAGCTTAAGTTATCAGGAACAACACTTTGTCAGGATTCACTGCTGATCCTGTACAATTACTCAAATAAGCTGTTCTGTTCTAAAATGAGAATGAAATGAAAAAATGTCATTTGGCTAACAACATCAATTAACTAGTGGTAAAAGGATAACAAACACCAGGCTTCAAAATCTGCTCGTGACACCAGCTGCACAGACCAGGACAGACAAGCCCCCAAATCACAAATTTATTCTCATCTTTTATACTTAAATGACAGGTTAATACCTTTTCTAGGTATCGTACATATACTATTTCAAAACTTTCATCCCTCAGAGAAATGTTTTCAGAAACTGAGCCTTAAACTAATTCATTGCCTGATGTAGTAGACTACATCTATTGTTTGTGTGAGATTTTCCACAACATATGTTAAAATAAAAAACAAATGTACAGAATTACGATTGTTTCTCTAAGTAAACAATTTTACCAAAAACATATTATTTCTTAACTTACATCACAAGAGACAGAAACCGATGTACTGAAGGTTGGTGAAGCGTCCCAGCAAAGAAAAGGAACACAGGGTTTGAGCTAACAAAGCTCAAAGCTAAAGGGTAAATGCTAAGGTCACACTATGATGTTGAAATTGATGCTTTCAATCCTAAATCTTTAGCATTTAGCCTAAGTCGAAAGGCTTTGTTGAGTGTATTATATGTGCAGTGATCAGTTTTGTTTGCACTCAAACCCACATCTACCACATCAGATACTTCTTTTGTGAATGCACAACAACTAATTAAGTTGAAGTGTTGTATTTTAAAACTGAAGTTTAGCTGAGAGTAAACATTGAGATTTGGGGCCAAATGTTCATCTTATCCTGAAGAAACTGTATCAAACAGAGCACATCAGCGATGAAATAAACGGCCATATAAAGCACAGTATACAGATATGTACAAGATGATGACTGTTTCCACTATGATTAACACTGAGTTCTCCTTAACTGAAACTAAAAATATCTTCACCTCCACAACACGTTTCAGCTTTGCCTGAAAGTAATGATCCTCGCCCCAAACCTGAGCGGAACATTACAGCAGACAGCTTCACAGACAGCAACACCATACTGACTGACAGACAACAGATGGAACAATTAACATTTACATTTGGTCCATTTCAGGTGACTGGAGTGTATTTAAAGGTTAGAAATGTTATTAGTTTAGTAAAACAATGTTAAAAAATAAGAATATCAATTAATGATTAATTGGCATTTCTGTGTGCACACAGGATTCAACATGGAAGTTGTTTTTTAAATTTGTTGCCTCTCGTTTTTCCGTCTGTTCACCAGACAAGCCAACATCTGCAGCTTCTGACAGCACAGCTTTTTAAAATGTGTGATGACCTTTAAACAGGCAAATCCACCCACTGCTCTTCATTCAAGGAGCAGACAGGAAGCTGCTTTCTCTATAACAGCCAGCGGGGGGCGACTCCACTGGCTCCAAAAGTCCCATACAGAATCAGTCTCTGATCATAACACTTTTGTGATGTGTTCACAGTATCACTCAAGTCAGTAAATTATGGCCCTATTGATAATAATTATTTTGGTGTAGCCTGTCGTTATTTCTGTGTTCCGAGTTCAAAATTTGGTCCCCTAAAAAAGAACCTTGTTTAGTTTTTGTTTACTAAAAAAGCCTCAAAAGAGTTGTTTTTTCAGTAAATATATTTTGTATTGAAGGTCCCATGTCATAGAAAGGTAGATGTTAATGTTTGTGAATATAAGAAGGTTGAGGCATTTTATAAAACATCAATCCACAGAGAAATGAAGACCTGTATTCAGAAAGAGTCTTACAACCAAAATATATTTAGTTAGTGACATCACAACTTTACATACCAACCCAGGAGTTGTGAATGATAGGGGACCTTTGGTTTTAATGCTGTTTTTAAGTAACAAAAACAACATTATCACAGTTACCAAAGTAACTGTATGTAAATGTACTGGGTTAATACGGTCAATTGTGGCTCCAAAGATCATAATTAGTGACCAAATCGCAAACTCAAGGCTTCATAATATGAATTCACAAATCAATGGGTCATGTCATGGTGGCTACATGATTAATTATTATTTATTTTATACAGTCTGTGTCTGGGATTCAATAATATAAAGAGTAAAAGCCAACATACAGCCTAATGCAGCATTAACAGTAAGTTGAGGAACCTGACACACACACACACACTCACACACTCAGCCACTGCTGCAATATAGAGCCTATGTTAGTTTAGATATTAATGGCCACCATTATTTTAACGTTCAGTCTGCAGAGGGAAACAATGACATTCCACATTCCTGCAAACCACAGATACACTTTTGAAACGTTTCAGATGTAGTAATCAACACTAACATAAAAATAACCACACCTTAAACTCAGTGTTACACAATCAAACACTATTTAAAAAAAAATCCGATACGATCCATATAGGCAGAAATGTGAACTGTTAACGTTTCCCTCTGGCTAGTTTGACAATTCCACCTCTAGCATTATCAGAGGCTTCAAGATGAATTTTTTTTCACTTGCACAGTCAGACAAGGAGGCCAAAAATCTATATTCTCAGAGTACATTTCAGGCTCTTGTTGCATGGCTTCGGTGATAGATAATGAAAACATTGGAATATTATTCTGTTTTATCCGATTTGCTCTAAAAGTTGCTTCAGTTCATGATTGATTATTTTTTTTTTCGCAAAGCACTATACTATTTACTCTTCTCAATTTCTTCTGTGGATAGTCCATAGGTGGTTATGATAATCAGGTTGGGTTTGCCTGTTGCTCTGTGTGTGTGTTTAGAGCAGAGACAGAGACTTGTTTTGCTGCAAAATACAACATTTCAGATCTTTTCTGTTATTCTGAGCAGTGTAACCAAAGAAAAAGTCAGTAGGAGTCACACCCCCTGCACAGCGAGCACAAGCAACACACTGACTACAACCCACAAACAGCCCCGGGAGTCACTAAAGAGAAGGAATTTGTCACCTGTCCTGGGCGTTGTCCCCTCTACCAAAGAATACACATGCACAAGATGATCTTGCATCCGCTTTGTGGTTGTTCTCCACATGGTGTCATTCTCTTTAACTTCTTCTATATTTGCACAAGATAATGGATCATCTCAATCCACGAAAAAGGGGCAGCAAAACACAGTTTACATGAAACTGCTTATTCTGTTTGTTTTGGAGAGAGACATCTGTGGATAATTCTGCTCCCAGTAAAAACTGCCCGAACCATCACTGGACACTAACATCACGAAAAGGGAGAAGACAACAACTCCCACCATCCCACACCACATAGCATCGTCATAAATATTTTTTTGTTTGATTGAGACGGCAGCAGAAAATGACATCTTGCGGTTTCCATTTAGCTGAATCCACTGTGCTGTTTCTCATTTTCATTTTCAACACTGAGTCTTGTACACAGGCCAAATTAGTTAAAATAGTGATAAAACATGCTGTAAGAACACTGTCTCACCTGGTGGAGCCTGGAGGTACGGTATTATTATAAAATCAGACTGTGCCAGTGAATAGGACTGAGCTCTGTGACTGGTCCAGGTTTCTGTGGTTGTGGTAACTACAACATGAAGCCCCGAGCACAAAGGAACCGACAGTAAACATACAGCAGCTAACAGGAGAAGTACCAAATGTCTGTGCTGTGCTGTGAACTGATGGGACCTCTTGAAGAGAAAGGGAGGGACAAGGAAGCTGAGGTTGAGTCTGTGCAGGCCGTCCACCCTCCGGAGACTTCAGGAGGCTGCAGGTTGGTCAGCCGCTGGTTTTCTACAGTAAACAGCCTGTGTGGATTCTCGTCTGCAAGCTCACACCTCCACTGATGTGATCTGGTTCATCTGGGCTCTCATGGACTGGATGCTGTTGAGGATCTTTTTCTGGTGGCCAGCCAGTGTCACACCAACTCTGAGGATATCCCTGCAGAAAGAAACAACTCGTTACACCAAAAGCCTGTGTTTATACTTCTTGAACATGTCAGATTCTGTGTAGATGTTTATGATCTGTGTATATGTCAAACTATTGCTTTAAACATTTTTAAGTGTTTTGTGTCACATGGTGAACAACATACACACAAGTCTGATGTGTAAACTTGCTAACATTCATTGCTATTGAGTGTTCAGCAATGAGAATCTCAAATTGTCTCAGTCGTGTTTTTCTTCCAAAACGAGCAGACACATTTAGATGCACAAATGATGTGCTTTCCGATTTTCTTGTCAAACAGATCACAGTTCCCTCGGCAGTCACAAAAAAGTGGAGTAGTAAAAAACATTCACAACAAAATTAAAGCTGGAGAATCTAACAACCTGAAGGGTGAAAATAGTAAAGTAGCGTAAGCTTTTTTGCCTCTTGTTCTCCAAACTAACCATCCTAACCCTGTGATTGCCTCTTGAAGCTTGACAGACTCTAAACATTCCAGAACGATTGATCAATCATGTGTTTTGTTCTTAAAATGGATATTAATTTTCAAATCTTTTCAGATCAACAGTTTAGTATTATAGAAGACTAGAACCAGATATTCTAGACATTTTATTATTAGAATTAAGTCAAATGGATTAATCGGTTATCAAAATAATTGTTGATTCATGTAATGGTTAGTAACTAACAGATTCATAAACTAATCGGTTTAGCTCTAAAAACCACTGCTGAAAAACTAATATATTAGTTATACTGCCCATGAGCATTTGTTCACACAATCACAATTAACCAAAAACAATCATGATAATTAGCATCACTGCTACATAATGTGCCTCTTTCTGCTGTATGTCTTCAGTTTACAGTATCTGACATACTCCATGGTCATTTGTGACACCACATCAAAGCTGCTGAAGCCTTCGTTGGCAAAGTTCTCCTTATATTGGTCCATCTTGATGGCGTCCAGCCACTCGTCCACCGTGTTGAAGGAGGAGAAGTCTGGCGTGCTGCGGTCCAATAGAGGTAAGTGAACACTGCAAACAGAAAACAAAAGACCAGTCAGCCCCAAATGCGTTATTTAATATTACTGCTGTGGAATATTTAATTATCAAATAATATAATATAAAAATTGTTTGAATAGGTACATTTGTCTTTGGAGTTATTTGTAATAATTATAATTTCACATATTATTTAGTTATTAATAGCCCAACATTAGTCTGGGATTATGCATCTTCATTTATCTGTAACAAAATTTATAAATATAAGACTGAAAACATTTTAATTTCTGTGTCAAAGAAGAGACAGAATTGTTTTGAGGTCTGAAACATCTAGATTCACTTGAACTGAATAAATAATCTGTTTTTTTATCATGTAAAGTCTTTTGTTTTTGAATGCAGTAGTATTAGTAACAGTTTATTTTGAACACGTAAAAAAACTTAGAATAAAGCTGAACAATATTGAGTTATCCCAGATATATTCTAAAACATATACATTGGTACACACATATACATTTACATTATTAACTAATAATAATCTTTGTCTTAGAACTATTTATTGATTACAGAAATATTTACCATAATATAATTCTTTAAATATATAATATAATTAATAATGTATCACGCTCACACCTGCCTTTTTTAAAATTTCCATGTGTTTATTTTATTGTTTTTACATGTGATTCAAACAAAAAAGAAAGGAAGTGCACATCTACAGAGAAGTGAGTCAGTGAAGGCGGTTGGACGTTCCTGACATACCTGGACGACAACGGTGTCATTGCCTTCAGACTGTTGGGGTTACGGATCATCTTGTCTAGTGTGCTGACAATCTGGCTGAACTTAGGCCGGTTGTTGCGATCTTTCTGCCAACAGTCCAGCATCAGCTGATGCAGCGCGCTAGGGCAATCCATGGGAGGAGGCAACCTGTAGTCCTGCTCTATGGCATTAATTACCTATAACACAAAACATATAATCAGAAGTAATCAAAACCACCCAAAGGTAAAAGAAAGGAAGCAACATCTGATTGTCCGACAATTCCGAATTAATTTCAACATTTTTATACTTAATATTTAGTGCATGTATGTCTTTCTTCTCTCTGTGTTTAGATCAGTGGTGTCAAACTCAGGTCCTGGACATATGGTCTAGAACCTGGGAACTGCAGGGTTATTCCTGGTTGGGATTCACTGCTTTAAAATGTGGAAGCTGTAGTTTACTCACATCCTGGTTGCTCATGTCCCAATAGGGCCTCTCTCCATATGACATCACCTCCCACATTACAATGCCGTAGCTCCAGCAGTCACTGGAGGAGGTGAACTTCCTGTACTGAATGGCCTCTGGAGCCGTCCAGCGGATGGGAATCTTCCCGCCCTGGAGACACAGAAGTGGACAATGTCAATAAATCATTGATGCTGGTCTGGAGTCTGTCAGGTCAAGATTATTGCCCTAAAACTCAGAAATGCTCCATACAACCTAAACCAAACTGACAAACCAACAAATTGTCAATAAGCCCTCACAGACAGACACCACAGGTCAAGGTTTTAGCAGGTTTTAATTAGATTTTATCAGTTTTAGTTTAGTTTTCATCAGTTTAGCTTTTATTTGTAGTTTAATGTTATTGTAAGATTTTGTTTTTTAGTAATATAGGATATCTTTCCAGTATTAATAATACTAATATTGTATTAAAACTCTCCTCTAAACTCTAAGGACTCTCCAGCTGATCCAGAATGTAGCTGCACGTTTATTAACTGGCACTAGAAGAAGGGAGCATATCTAACCTGTATTAGCTTCTCTACACTGGCTTCCTGTGAAATCTCGAAAAGAATTCAGAATCCTGCTCCTCACCTCTAAAGCGCCCACGTTTAGGTGCCATCCTACCTTAGGGATCTCTTTGTCCCATATCACACATCGAGAGGATTACGTTCCCAATATGCAGGCTTATTGGAGGTTCCCAGAATTTCTCAAATTAAAACAGGAGGCAGAGCCTTCAACTTCCAGGCTCCTCTCCTGTGGAATCATCTTCCAGTTTCAGTCCGGGGGGCAGACACCCTTCCTATATTTAAGAATAGGTTAAAAACGTTCCCGTTCGATGAAGCGTATAGTTAGGGCCGGCCCTGGCTGACCTAGTCATAGTTATGCTGCGATAGGATAGTCTGCCGGGTCCTCATGAGATGCTCTGAGCTTCTTTTTCTTCTTTTTCTTCTTCTATCTGTGATACTGATGATCCACTATTGTGCTTTTAAATCTGCTGTGTTCCCAGCATCCTGCCATGACTTTTCTCATTCACAGAGCATGCTGCAGTGCAGACACTGAGGGATTTACAGATGTTGGAGGGTCTGATGCTGTCCTGGTTACCTTGGAAGCTGTGATGGATCCTGTGCATCCTCCACTTACACCCAAATTCATTACATTTCTGTTTTTCTGTTTGTAATGTCCAGTTTTCCCTGTATTGTTTCCACCTGCACACATTATCTACTGCAGTCTGTCCATCCTGGAAGAGAGATCCTTTCTCTGTTACTCTTCCTGAGGGTTAGTTTTTTTTTTAACCTGTTAAAGGGGTTTTACCTTGTACGATGTGAGGCAAATCTGTGATTTGTGATTCTGGGCTATACAAATAAATTGAATTGAATTGAATTAAACCATATTTAACATGTCTTCACCGAAGACATATAAACAAACATCCACAAAAGACTTTCTGACTCTCTTATTCTCTGCTCTTTCCCCAGCCATTTTTAACAAAATTACCCTATTGTGGAATAAATAAAGTACATTTAATCAAAAGACAATTAAACAGTCAGCACAAGAAGCAGCTTAATTGAGCCCCATTTGTAAAAGAACATAACTTGAACATGTTCTCAGTAGTTTTTTAGTCTTGTAAACAAACTGTTGTGTCTCGAAAACATAAGACTGAGTTTTGGGAGCCTGAAACGTATCTATTACTCAAAAGAGAAGGCACTGCCGCTTATTTGATTACCCAACAGGGGGGCCCTAGAGAAAGCAGACTCCTTTTGGCTGTAGTGTTGCCTCCGGGCAGTGACACTAAGGTTAAAAGGCGCCCGAAAAACAGAAACCGATGCTTTCCCGTCCCGCAGCTAGCGTCCTCTCAGGACATTTCTTTCCCCTCCTTGTTCGACGGTCATTAGGGGCACTCTCATTGGCAGAGTCTGCACAGGAAGCATTCACTCTGTGGTGTAGGTGTAGAGTAAGAAGTGTGGACACAAAGTGTAGCAGTCCCTCAAGTGACGCCATTAAAAATATTTAACAGCGATGAGAAGACCGGTGGAAAGAGACGAGATAAAGAGACAAACAAAAGACTCCCAAAAGCTAATACGACGAAATATGATAAAGCATATGTAGCGCTTGGCTTCACTGTGAAAGACCGGTGTGTTAATGTGTCTAAAATGTTGGCAGCGGACAGCATGAAGACAAATAAATTAAAGACATTACACCACAATCATCTTGATAAGATGATTTTATGTCATTTTATTTTTCAGTATCATATGGTTTGACACGGTCAGTCAAAACATTTGTATAGTTTAATTAAGGATTTTAATTTATTTTATTTTAGATTTTCAGATGCACTTTAAATCTTTTCTGTTACAGTTAAAATATTAACTGTTAAATACTTTTTCATGGTGTCACTTGAGTGTCTACTACACTTCGTGTCTACACTTCATACTCACACTCTGTGTTGTTTGTGCAATTGCACTTTATTCAAAAAAATGTTTTTTTTAAATAATCAAAACCACTGGTGTAACCTATAATTATATTATATTATATATCATATTATATTAACCTTAAAGTGGACTTACCAAAGCGCTCGTGTACGTGGGGTCAGACGTGTCGTCCTCTACAAAGCGCGACATGCCGAAATCGGACACTTTGCAGACCAGGTTGCTGTTGACCAGGATGTTCCTGGCTGCCAGGTCTCGATGGACATAGTTCATGTCACACAGGTACTTCATGCCGGCTGCGATGCCGCGCAGCATCCCCACCAGCTGGATCACAGTGAACTGGCCGTCATTTTGCTTTGAGGAGAAACATCACATTAGTGTTGTGACTTTGTAAAACGACTGACTTTATGCTGGAGAAGAGGAACAGATTTGCTCTGCAGCTGTGCGCTGAAGCAGTATTGGGTTTTACTACAAATTATGTTTGCACAATAAGTAATTTCATGCATAATTGAAATAACTTGCTTCTTCATTTTAAGTTCATACAGATGTATTCAGAACTGTTTTCCAACATTTTTTTTTCTCTAAAATTTAAAGCACTAAAGAAACAGTCATTTAGCTGTGATTATTTATGAAGATGTTACAGCATCAGGAAGAATTTTACAGAAATGTAATTAAAATGTAATGAGCACAATTATGCTGCCATTTCCATTCTGGGCACTAAAGCCTACTTTATAAGATCCTAATGGTAAGATTGTATTGATGTTAATCTTATTTTTGTGTTAGTTGGATTAAAACATACAGTGTTTCTGTATTTCCAGTCACATTTGACATTTGTTGAGCAAAAGAAGGACAATCTAAATTTGAGGGCAAGATGATGCAGAGATTGCAGACAAAGTTGTGCCTAAGAGAAAATCATACTGGAAGTATTCTCATTTTAAAACATCTGACTTGGACCAAAAGTATATTTAGTGCAATGATATACATATTTTTATCATCAGTGCATGAACGGTAAGGATGTAACATCTCCATCAGTCAGCTTCCTTTACCCTGAGGAAGGAGTCCAGGGATCCATTCTCCATGAACTCAGTGATGATCATCACAGGGCTGCTCTTGGTCACCACTCCTTCCAGGTGGATGATGTTGGGGTGGTCGAACTGGCCCATTATAGACGCCTCGCTCAGGAAGTCCCTCCTCTGGCGCTCCGTGTAGCCCGTCTTCAGCGTCTTGATAGCCGCTAGGATTTCTCTCTTCCCAGGCTGCCGCAGGTTTCCACTGCACACCTCTCCAAACTCACCTGGCACGAGGAAGGCAAGACATATATAAAAAAAATTATGAATATTCACTTTAGTTCAACCTCAGCTACAGGAGAAAGTGTCATTTTATTTACTGTTCATTTGCCTTTTGAATCCCATTATGTCTTAATATTCCTAAAATATTCCTCCAACCCTTTAATTTTTTTCTGAAGCATATTGTGTACAAATCAATAGTTTTATTCATAGATATTCTGAAGCTAAGTTAAATATCCATCCATCCATCCATTGTCTATCCCGCTTATTCCCTTTCGGGGTCGCAGGGGTCTGCTGGAGCCTATCCCAGCGCATTTTATGGCGAGAGGCAGGGGGATACACCCCAGATGGTCGCCAGCCAATCGTGGGGCACACACACCATTCACACACCATTCACACACACACTCACACCTATGGGCAATTTAGATTTGCCAATTAACCTGAGCATGTTTTGTATTGTGGGAGGAAACCGGAGTACCCGGGGAAAACCCACGCAGACACGGGGAGAACATGCAAACTCCACACAGAAAGGCCCCAGACCCAGGCCCAAGGCGGTCTTGAACCTGCGACCTTCTTGCTGTGAGGCAACAGTGCTACCCACCGCACCACCGTGTCGCCCCTAAGTTAAATATATCATTTATATTTTAGAGCAAGCAATATATATCTGTGAATGAGTCCAAAAACAGAGCTATTAGGTCATTTTTGCTTGTGCGCCAACATTTGTCAGTGTTTTCTAATCGCCTTTTTTACTGGCAACCATGCAACACTTTGTTTAGTGGCATAAAAACACATATTGTCCTTATAACTATGGATGATTCAGAGAGATTAGCCAATTAACTGGAAAAGAAGAATCAGCCCTTCACAGCTGTGGATGTGTATAATAAATAGTATTTTACTCCTATAGTGATGGACCATATGTCTGAATAGAAATATTATAGCTGTAAAATACAGCTCCAGCAGCAGCTAAACTCATCTCACGTTACAGGTTTTCACTGACTGATTAATCAACAGATTATTCATTGTGTGACTGATGTGCCCAGCACTAAAGAGTTTTAGGAAATCAACTTGTGGAAACATCACCTGTCTCATCAGTACTTCACCTGCACCAATCACTTGTTCTATCTTGACACAGGAAATGTCGATCTCCTTGGCAAATTCTCTCACTGCCTCGTTAGGGTCTTCATAGGTGAAGGGGTCAATGTAGATCTTCACTCCTGGTGACACTTCAACAAATATTTAAAGAAAGGACAGCAACAGCTAAGGCAGAAGGACAAACAGAGCTAACAGATAAAATGATTGAGACAGCACTGAGTTTGGATAAAATGTTTTGCTCTTCTTAATAAATAAAACATTATAATATGAAAAACTGTGTCTGACAGACAACATATAAATTAACATCCTTAGTCAAGTATTCCTTATAAACCCTCATAGGATGTTAAGGTACAGCCCAGATGTCATTATGCAGCTCTCTGGTAACTTACTGTGGCCACTGGTGTAATGTTGGAGTTTGTCTGTGTATTCTGATTCTGGTCTTTCTGTTGAACTCTTCCTGCCAGGGACAAACACACACACACACATGCACGCAAGCACACACGCATGCAAGCAAGCAAGCACACACACACACACAAAAACAGAAGAAATGAGCCACGCCCACTGATTAAAAATCAGTAACTGGATCCTTTAGTTATTCTTGTGTTTTTTGTGTGCCTTTTTTTTTTCCAATTCGCAGTGTCTACTACTGCAGCTCTGAAATACAGATCATAAAACAATAATCAACACATATCTACACAGCGTTTCAGGCTTTTTTTGTATTTTTTTATTTTATGGCAGTTATTGTGAGTAACTATTAGTTATAACATTTCATTGCCTGGAATATTACTAACCTGCAGCAAACAATTATGACAACAGTGATGGCAATGATGAAGACGACTCCTGCAGAGGCTGAACCGATGATAAGCGGAAGCTTCTCCTGGATGTTGGAGTTATATTCCTCTGTGAGGCAAAACACAAACAAGATGAAGACTAAACATCTTCCTCATACAAGCTGCTGTTTACATAGATGACAAGAGGCAGCAAATGTAGAGAAAAGAAGGACCTGACAAAGATAAGAAACTGATCTTGGCTACATCTACTGTCGGTAAGCAGTAAAAAATATTCTATTTTAAGTTCCCACAGTCTAAACTTCACTTTCCATCCATTCACTTGTGTCTGACTAACAGTAAAACCCAAAACATTTAGTTTATCATGATGTTTACAAAGAGAAGACAAAAATGGAAAAGCTGAAACAAGCTGATTTTTGCATTTTGTCTGTCATACGATTATTGTGTGAACACAAAACGTCTCAAATGAATATGGCATTTCTGCAAACTGGAAGAAGCTCTCTACACATGGAAATAGTGTAGAAGAAAGTAGATGAAGGCCCTACGTAATGCCAGAGCAACAACCCAGCACTAATGATTCCCTCTTGTGAAAAAAAGAGACACAGGCATTGATACAATTACTGACAGAATTTATCACCTTGTTCCATCAACTGCCACCAATCTGCCCTCAAATGCAGGGATTGTAGAGACAGACAAAAGTACAATCAACCTTTCTGAACTAGCTTCATTGAGGTCTTTATTCAAAACTCCAACCTGTCGTCTGGACACTATACCATCAGGATTGCTAAAAGAAATTTCATTTTGATTATCACTTATGAAAGGCACAACATGTCCCATCTGGATATATACCATTAAGAGTAGCTGTAATTAAACCTCTTCTCACAAAACCTGCTCTTGACTCAAGTATTTTAGCCAACTATAGATCTATATCTATCCTTCCCTTCTTTTCTAAGATCCTGGAAAAAGCTGTTGCTAAACAGCTGTGTGATTTTTTACACAACAATGACTCATATGAGAAATTCTAGTCAGGATTTCGTATGCATCACAGCACAGAGCCGGCACAAGTAAAGTTTCCAAATGAAATTCTCAATGCTTCTGATAAAGGATTTTATTCCATTCTTGTTCTGTTAGACCTTAGTGCTGCATTTGACACCATCGACCATCGGATCTTATTATTGCCATAAAAGGGACTGCACTAAACTGGTATAAGTCCTATCTCTCAAATCGTTATTGCATATTTATAGATTTTGTAATTTCTATAAGAGAAAATAAGTAGAATTTTAACTAAATGATCTTCTGAAATTTTATCTGTAGAAAAATCATCAAACAGAAATTATTATTCATATTGATCCTCTTTGAGTTTCTGTGTTGCAGCTGCTGTGTTCAATATTCTGCTTCTTGTTGTATTGTTTTATTTAATGCATGTATGTGCAAAGTTATCACCCTACCTTCAGTCATAGTTTGAAAGTACATTTTGCCACTGAAACGACCAAATCCAGCGACAGTCCGAGCTCGGACCTGAAAGACGTAGATTGTTCCGGACTTAAGTCCTCGGATGACGGCGGTATTGGTCTGACTCCTTGTTAGAGATGAGTTCCACTCTGCATGGTTCTAAACCATCACATCAGAAAACAATGATGAAGGAGAGACTGAAAATGATTCCCTGCAGCAGTAAGAAGCTCAGAAAGCTGCTGTACCTTCTCGTAGAAGCGGAGCTCGTAGTCCAGGATGACTCCGTTGGGCTGGTCCGGCTGCGACCAGGATAGAGTAATGCTGCTGGGGGTCCTGCTCACCTGGTGGATGATGGACACTGCAGACGGAGCTGACAATGACACCGGGGGGGGGGGGGTGGAAGCAAAGTTAAAATCCATTGAGAAACAGGATAAATCTCATAACTGCTGTGACAGACTTACCCGCCTGGTTGGTGGTGATGTTCACAGATGTATACTGTGGTGAATGAGGACTCTGCTCAGACACCCCATTCACAGCCTGGATTTCAAAGGTGTACTGTGTGTGAGCCAGGAGGTCGCTGATGTGGACACGTGTGTCCGTCAGCCCTAGCTGACGAGGCACAAACTGTACGTTATCCCCACAACGGGTGCAGCCACCACGCCCGCTACCGCAGCTTTTACAGATAATGTTGTAGACAACGTCTTCACGGCCGCCAGCCTCCAGTGGTGGGCTCCACTCCAACCTCAGGGAGGTCTCATTTACAATGGAAATGACGTTCTGTGGAGCTGAGGGAACAGCTGGAAGAGAAAAACAATCATGTATATGCATGTATACTTATCCCCCTATTGCAAAGTGTTAAGATAAGATAAGATATGACTTTATTGATCCCACAACAGGGAAATGTGCTTGTTACTGCAGCGTACAGAGTAAAAAAAGAGAAAAGAAAATAAAAGCTGCCTTTTCCCGCTCAGTGTCAAATGTTTAGCTACTCCTCTACCTCCATTAGTGAGAAAGGAACTCGTATTAAACGTAATGTTGTGCTAGACTTGGAGGTAAGGCTTTGTGAGGTAGAAGCTCGGCTCCGTATGGATAGCCAGTCATATGCTAGTGTAGCCAAACAGTCCCTAGTCTCCCCGGACCACCCTATCTTAACTCGTGACTTTCCAGCAGTAACCACCCAGGACCGAGTTATTAGCCGGGCCAAGCTAACGCTAGCTTAGCTGCTAGCCTCACCCCCCGACAATTTCCGAGCAGCCGGAAAGACAGCATGACTGGGTGACTGTTCAAAGGAGGAATAGACGTCGTAAAATAAAGCCCTCGGGTACTAACACTGTTCATGTATGGAACGGATTTCTCCCACTCAGCGAAATACCCGCTGAAAAACAAACTGGTAATTGGCAGCTTCATAGTCCGATATGTGAAGCTAGCTACATCAGGGTGCACAGTTAGCTGTATCCCAGAGGCCAGAGCAGGGGACACTGGGTAAAATCTGATGCTGTTAGCTACAACTAAGCCAAAAAATGATAAAATCATTATTTACGTTGGTGGTAACAACGCCTGTGTACGCCAGACGAAGGTCCCTAAGATTAATGTTGAGTCGGTATGTTCCTATGCAAAAAACATGTCAGAGACTGTAATTTTTCTGCCGAAACTGACTATTTAAAATTGAATTGCATTAATGAAAAATGAAGCACCTCCACCTTTAAAATGTTAATGTGATGGTTTAATGTGTTCCAACTTTGTTAAAATATTTAATTTAATGGTAGCCGTGTTGGAGGCAGCACTCTGCTTTTCCTTGTGCAACTTTGTGTGTATTTCCTTCTTTATTTCAGAGTTCCATTAGTCTTCCTGGGGTCCAGCAATGCAAAATTTATTTTGATAAACATGTAAAAACAATTATCTAATCACTAGCCAGACACCTCTGAATAAGGATATGTGTCAAATTATACAACTTATAGAGCTGGTCTGTCTCACTATGTCGATTTCAGATCTTATTGAACTCCTATAGAAATCTACATGTAAATCTGCACATTAAAACATTATTTGTCCAGTGTTGTACAGTTGTTGTATGTATACATACTAGTGCAGGGCATCTGTGGAGGGTCAGAGTCAGAGCGGTAGTAGCTGTTACGGCAGATGCAGTTAGTTGCTCCTTCACTCGTGGTTCTGCTGTTGGTGGGACACTGTAGACATCTGTGGTCTCCCTGAGCAGTCTTAAAGAAGCCTGATACACAAGCTGACAGATGGAGAGGAATAGACAGAGAGGAGGGAGGACAGACAGAAACAACAGACAGAAGAAAGAGGAAATGAGATTAGGTTAAGCCTGGTACAGAAAAGAAGAAACAAAAAGCTCTGTTGTAAACAATCTATAGTGAAAAATGCAATAATATGATAGCAGCTGTAGAACATGGCTTTATATATCCAAAAGGCCAAAATTTACCATATATTTGAATATACCACAGATTTGCATATGGAATATCAAAGGCTTGACAAGTTTAGATATCTTGCAAAAAAAAAGAATGGAAGTAAGACATGAATGAAAGAATGAAAAGGAGAAACTAAGAAAGGCAGTTAGGGCCAGAGTTTGAGAATGACCCGGCTCCTGCTGAGCCACTGGATGTCAGCAGGAGATTTACTTTACAGGAGAAGTTTACCACCAAAAACATCTGTAAAGCACAGTGGGAGCATTTATTCATCTATTCAGTGGAGCATTCAGCTTTGCTGACTTTGACATTGTCAGCTCCACTGTCAGTTTCTCAATTCAATGTGCCTTAAAACATTAATAACCTTTTGACTTTTGGTACAATTAGTCTAATAATGAGTATGGTTATTATTAATTATCTGATTTCAATAGCATCCAGGGAAGAATATATGCTTTATTCTATCCTCAATATGTTTTCCTGGGAATTCAATTTTATTCAAATACTTAATTATAAAATCAATGCATGTTTGTGCATTTGTGATTTAACTTAACTGTCCTGACTTTCAGCTCAAATGTATCATCATAGGCACTGGTATACTTGACAGAGGTATTGATGGACTCAAACCTGTTTTGATTCAGAGAATGTGGAACAGGGTCTTTAGTTGGAGAAATCCATTCATGCTTAAATGATGTTGCTAATAACTAAGACAGTAAACATGCTGTGAGAACAATGAAGTAGCTCCTCACCTCTGCAGATGGTACCATTCTCCAACGCCTCATACCCGGCTTTGCACATGCAGCGGCCGATGGGCACCATCCACTCCCCATCGCCGTTACAGTACAGCTTGATAGGCACATCCACCTCCTCCCCGTTGGGAACACAAACCCCTCTGGCTGCCACAAGGGAGGTGCTCTCTGCTCCGGACAGAGTCTCCTGGAACATGGCGCCATTTTGGATCACACTGGGACATTTCCTATAGAAGACGCGAACGGCGATGAGTGACATGCAGGCGCCATAATCCTGGAAAGCGAGGTAGAAGCCATTGCGAGAAACAGGCCCAAAACTGCGAACTTCGCTGTTGATCTTCATGATGCGGCCGCCAAGGTCGACCTGAGAGAAGCTCTCATCTGCTGCGATAGTGTCCACTTTCACCCAGGGGTTCTCCATCCAGGGCGGGGACGACTTTGTGGCTGTGTCGGCATCGGACTCATAGTAGTAGAGGTTAAAGGTCTCCTTGCAGGAGCCAGGAACGTTGGGGATGGAGCTGCAGTCACGCACTGAGAATTTCATCTGGACATGGATGCGCTGGGCTCCACGACGGCGGATGTACTTGGTGCGGACCCAGTTGTTCTGGCTGCTGTCGAACACATTACACACCTGATATGTTCGGATGGTGTTCATGTTTTCATCATAGCCACTTACTTCTTCCCACTGGAAGAGAGACAAAATTTAAAAATAATGATTTCGTGACAAACAGACAAGTGCCAGAAATACAGATATACAGTGGGGAAAATAAGTATTTGAACACCCTGCTATTTTGCTATTTCTCCCACTTAGAAATCATGGAGGGGTCTGAAATTGTCATCGTAGGTGCATGTCCACTGTGAGAGAGATAAACTAAAAAGAAAAATCCAGAAATCACAATGCATGATTTTTTAATGATTTATTTGTGTGATATAGCGGCAAATAAGTATTTGAACACTTGAGAAAATGAATGTTAATATTTGGTACAGTAGCCTTTGTTTGCTATTACAGAGGTCAAACGTTTCCTGTAGTTTTTCACCAGGTTTGCACATACTGCAGGAGGTATCGTGGCCCACTCCTCCACACAGATCTTCTCTAGATCAGTCAGGTTTATGGGCTGTCGCTGAGAAACACGGAGTTTGAGCTCCCTCCAAAGATTTTCGACTGGGTTCAGGTCTGGAGACTGGCGGGGCAATGCTAGAACCTTAATATGCTTCTTACGGAGCCAGTCCTTGGTTTTCCTTGCTGTGTGCTTTGGGTCGTTGTCGTGTAGGAAGACCCAGCCACAACCCATCTTCAATGCTCTGACTGAGGGAAGGAGGTTGTTCCCCAAAATCTCACAATACACGGCCCCAGTTATCCTCTCTTTAATGCAGTGCACTCGTCCTGTCCCATGTGCAGAAAAACACCCCCAAAGCATGATGCTACCACCCCCATGCTTCACAGTAGGGATGGTGTTCTTCGGATTGTACTTCATTCTTCTTCCTCCAAACACGCTTAGTGGAATTATGACCAAAAAGTTCTATTTTGGTCTCATCTGACCACAAAACTTTCTCCCATGACTCCTCTGTATCATCCAAATGGTCATATGCAAACTTAGGACGGGCCTTGACATGTGCTGATTTAAGCAGGGGAACCTTTCGTGCCATGCATGATTTCAAATCATGACGTCTTAGTGTATTACCTACAGTAACCTTGGAAACGTTGGTCCCAGTTCTTTTCAGGTCATTGACCAACTCCTGTCGTGTAGTTCCGGGCTGATTCCTCACCTTTCTTAGAATCATTGAGACTCCACGAGGTGATATCTTGCATGGGGCTCCACTCCGATTGAGATTGACCGTCATGTTTAGCTTCTTCCATTTTCTAATGATTGCTCCAACAGTGGACCTTTCTTCACCAAGCTGCTTGGCAATTGCTCCGTAGCCCTTTCCAGCCTTGTGGAGGTGTACAATTTTCTCTCTTGTGTCGTTGGACAGCTCTTTGGTCTTCGCCATGTTACAAGTTAAAGTCTTGCTGATTGTATGGGGTGGACAGGTGTCTTTATGCAGCTAACGACTTCAAACAGGTGCATCTGATTAAGGATGATACATGGAGTGCAGGTGGACTTCTAATGGGCGGACTAACAGGTCCTTCAGGGTCAGAATTCTAGATGACACACAGGTGTTCAAATACTTATTTGCCGCTATATCACACAAATAAATCATTAAAAAATCGTGCATTGTGATTTCTGGATTTTTCTTTTTAGTTTTTCTCTCTCACAGTGGACATGCACCTACGATGAAAATTTCAGACCCCTCCATGATTTCTAAGTGGGAGAAATAGCAAAATAGCAGGGTGTTCAAATACTTATTTTCCCCACTGTATTCACAGCAGCAGTTATTTCTTTTTTACAACTAATGATAATAAAATGATTCTGAAACAACACACCCTCACACTCATCCTTTGGAAATTATTACTCAAAAAGAACATACCCTTATTGTAGCAGTTTCTCTCATTAAAGAAAAAAACTATGAAAGCAGAACATAACTCACATTATTTCAACTCACTATTAAGTCACATACTCATGATGCTGGTGTGATTTTACCTTTTATTATCTATGTACAATAGATTCTGCAAATTATGATGTACTGAAATAATATCTCTTATCAAATTCCTTCATTGTGATTTTAACATCTATTCTTCTTCAAGTGCAGATTGACAGTGAAGGTTTTGCTGCTGTAATTATTCCTCCTGGTCACACTGACATTTGGTAGATCCTTCAGAATGTACTTACAGTATAGTAATGGAGGCTTAAATCCACACAGTCTTTCTGTGCAAACAAGGATTTAAAAGTTAATCTTAAACTAATATGTAGCTTCAGCAACAAACAAACCAACAGTAGCCAACTCTGGATCTGACCGACTCTAACATACTCACTAGAAAAAGGACATACACTTTGTTTGGGCACATGAGTGTTTTCTACAGCCTGTGGATATTTCAGATGTTCCAAGTCAAGTTACACTCACACTAACTATATATTTTATATCTCTCATGAATATTATATAATGGTTATATCTTAACATTGCTTATTTATGAATCTACTGCATAGATTGGCCTCCAGGCAGCACATGCCGATATGCATGTATATATATATGATAGATTATAAAGATATTGTACATGCACATGTACAGTGAAGAAAACAAGTATTTGATGCTATTTTGCTATTTCTCCCACTTAGAAATCATGGAGGGGTCTGAAATTTTCATCGTAGGTGCATGTCCACTGTGAGAGAGATAAACCAAAAAGAAAAATCCAGAAATCACAATGCATGATTTTTTAATGATTTATTTGTGTGATATAGCAGCAAATAAGTATTTGAACACCTGAGAAAATGAATGTTAATATTTGGTACAGTAGCCTTTGTTTGCTATTACAGAGGTCAAACGTTTCCTGTAGTTTTTCACCAGGTTTGCACATACTGCAGGAGGGATCCTGGCCCACTCCTCCACACAGATCTTCTCTAGATCAGTCAGGTTTCTGGGCTGTCGCTGAGAAACACGGAGTTTGAGCTCCCTCCAAAGATTTTCGATTGGGTTCAGGTCTGGAGACTGGCCGGGCCATGCTAGAACCTTGATATGCTTCTTACGGAGCCAGTCCTTGGTTTTCCTGGCTGTGTGCTTTGGGTCGTTGTCGTGTTGGAAGACCCAGCCACGACCCATCTTCAATGCTCTGACTGAGGGAAGGAGGTTGTTCCTCAAAATCTCACAATACACGGCCCCAGTCATCCTCTCTTTAATGCAGTGCACTCGTCCTGTCCCATGTGCAGAAAAACACCCCCAAAGCATGATGCTACCACCCCCATGCTTCACAGTAGGGATGGTGTTCTTCGGATTGTACTCTTCATTCTTCTTCCTCCAAACACGCTTAGTGGAATTATGACCAAAAAGTTCTATTTTGGTCTCATCTGACCACAAAACTTTCTCCTATGACTCCTCTGTATCATCCAAATGGTCATATGCAAACTTAAGACGGGCCTTGACATGTGCTGATTTAAGCAGGGGACCCTTTCGTGCCATGCATGATTTCAAATCATGACGTCTTAGTGTATTACCTACAGTAACCTTGGAAACGTTGGTCCCAGTTCTTTTCAGGTCATTGACCAACTCCTGTCGTGTAGTTCCGGGCTGATTCCTCACCTTTCTTAGAATCATTGAGACCCCACGAGGTGATATCTTGCATGGGACTCCACTCTGATTGAGATTGACTGTCATGTTTAGCTCCTTCTATTTTCTAATTATTGCTCCAACAGTGGACCTTTTTTCACCAAGCTGCTTGGCAATTGCCCTGTAGCCCTTTCCAGCCTTGTGGAGGTGTACAAGTTTCTCTGTCGTGTCGTTGGACAGCTCTTTGGTCTTCGCCATGTTACATGTTAAAGTCTTGCTGATTGTATGGGGTGGACAGGTGTCTTTATGCAGCTAACAACTTCAAACAGGTGCATCTGATTAAGGATGATACATGGAGTGCAGGTGGACTTCTAATGGGCGGACTAACAGGTCCTTCAGGGTCAGAATTCTAGATGACACACAGGTGTTCAAATACTTATTTGCCGCTATATCACACAAATAAATCATTAAAAAATCATGCATTGTGATTTCTGGATTTTTCTTTTTAGTTTATCTCTCTCACAGTGGACATGCACCTACGATGAAAATTTCAGACCCCTCCATGATTTCTAAGTGGGAGAAATAGCAAGATAGCTTCAAATACTTGTTTTCTTCACTGTATGTATATGTTTTCTTATTTTCTGTCTCTCTTTCTGTGTCTATCTGTCTGTCTATATGTATGTCTGTCTGTTTTTCTATCTCTACCATGCTGTGTCTGCTTATTTGTGTGTCTGAGTGCTCCAGTCCTGGTTTCTCCTCTCACCCCCTGTGTTGGGTAGATGTTCCAGCCCAGTTCTGCCGTTGCTGTTGTTGAATCCATCAGAATTTCTGCAGAAGAGAAAATATATCAAAGAGAGGAACACTGATTTTACGCTGCTATTGTCCTTTTAAGAAAGATTCAGTTTCTTTCAAATCACACTCAATTCATATGTTTCTCACAGAAAATTCTGTCACAACACATTTACTTCCCATCAAATCTGACTTGAGGACAAAATATTAAAACTGTGAATCCAAACTGTCTATTTTTTGTGGGTAAAGACAGAGATGTGTGTGTTTTACTGTTTGTTTATTGAAGAAAAGAAAGACAAGTGAGCCAAATTTCCAACACAATTTACACTTAAATATGATTCACTTTTAACTTACATTCATGCAGGGGTTTCACTGAATCAATACACACAGGCACACTTACTTGTTATTCTGTGAGTAAACCTGCTGCTCTTAATTTGATTTGATTTGACTTTGATTGATAGTTTACTATGATTTAAGACTAAATCCGATAATCATTTCCTGTAATTGGAGAGGTGATTAATAAATGAAATCCTATTTTTTCTAACATATATAATAAATGGGCGACACGGTGGTGCGGTGGGTAGCACTGTTGCCTCACAGCAAGAAGGTCGCAGGTTCAAGACCGCCTGGGTCTGGGGCCTTTCTGTGTGGAGTTTGCATGTTCTCCCCGTGTCTGCATGGGTTTTCACCGGGTACTCCGGTTTCCTCCCACAATACAAAAAACATGCTCAGGTTAATTGGTAAACTCTAAATTGCCCATAGGTGTGAGTGTGAGAGTGAATGGTGTGTGAATGGTGTGTGTGCCCCACGATTGGCTGGCAACCATCTGGGGTGTATCCCTGCCTCTCGCCTTAACGCGCTGGGATAGGCTCCAGCAGACCCCTGCGACCCCGAAAGGGAATAAGCGGGATAGACAATGGATGGATGGATGGATGGATATATAATTAATTAATTGCTAAGACATTTGATGCAAGAAATATTTGGCTCATTATATTCTTTTATTTTGAACATTAAGGCCTTTAATGTTGTGTGTAGTAGATAAATTGTTAATTAACAGATTAGTAAATGTTAAAGTCATTGTGACAAAGGCTTTGTAGTAATACATGTTAAATTATAACTCACATTACCCCTGCTGTCTGCCCGCCTGCAGTCGGAAGTAATCTCTGACCACATCAGGTGAAACTGCTGCTGGAACCTTGTTTTTACACATGTTCAATTATTCACCTGGTTCTGCTGCGGGTGAAGAGAGACCCTTCAGCAGCTCTGATGAAGTCAGACAACTACAGCTGTTCATGACTACAAAGAGCTGGTAGTTTCTGAAAATACATCAATGTTTCATATGGATCATATCAATCTTCTATCATCTGTGCATACTTTCACATTTTAAGCTTAATGTGGTTAAGTTGTTAGGTTTAGGTACAAATACACTTTGTAAATGTTAGAAGAAGATCATATGTAGGTTAAAATGATTAATGATATGATTGACAAACATCAGTTAACAGTGATGTTGAACAGATGCTTTTAGATTATGAAACAAAGCACTGATCCATGCATCCAACCCTCCTACTGCTGAGAAGAGGAATTAAAGAGGAAATATCGACTGAACTATGTCATCTGTAACAACTCATTCAAAGAATCATCTGTAACCACTAATTCATTGAATCAGTGGGTACAGATGAAACATAAACTATGAAAAGTCAAATCTCACAGCTCATTACTGACCTTCAACCTTATAAATCTGACGTGCTATTAATGAGTGACGAAAGGATCTATTCTTCATACACACACTCCCATACACTCTCTCACACATTCCCATATTTTTCCACCTCAATGAATCTGTGCATTAAGTAGCTATTAGCAAACACAAACAGAGCAGAAGCAAATCACTGAATGCTTAAGGAGCTTTGTTACTGCTCTGTGTTTTCTGTCCAGTATAGATATAATATCTTTAATTAAAGAAAAAAAAAAAAATTTAGAAAATGAGCCATAGCCATGATTCTTCAAGCCTATTTCCCTCCGAAAAAAGAAAGGAAAAAAAACTCAGTATCCCCTATTCCCCATGCTTAGTATTGTCATGTTTTTCACAAAAACAACAAATTTTGTAAGAAAATTTCATAAGTGCTGAATTTTTTTTTCTTCAGAGAAACACTTGCTACATGCTCGCTGCCGCGTCTCTGACACATGCAATGACCCTCAGGAAATCACAGTACTATCGCTTAACAGAACAGAATCTGTAAACACATATAACAGTAGTGTGCCCAGCCTTTACTGAAACACATCTCCCTATCACATAGTCACTACCTCCCCTCACAAATTTTCTTCTTTCACATTTTACTAACATGTAATGGGTAATCTATAAATTGGGGTGATAATTGTCTTCAATCTTTAATTAAACATTGGTGAGTTGCTGCCAACATGAGTATAAATTTGCAAAATTGATTTATTGTATTGAACGTAACCAGCAAAGATTCCGTGTTCACTTCCTATAAATACATCATAAACTCATTGGTAAAATAATCTGTATGTCTCACGAGGGGTCCATCACTACTGTCTTTACACTTGCTGTGATTTGGTGGCATCAGCAGAGACTATAATGCATGTTGCGATAGATACAGGAATAACACTATACATCTCTGCTGAAACATACGATGCTGCAGTCATTAACTCCAGCAGAAAGATCATCTAAAAAATGCACAATTTCCTCAAAATTAAACAAGGACAAAACTGAAATCTACTTCCAAGATCCCTGTCGCATCTGCTGCTTGTTTACTGGAGGCTTCAGCAAGTCAAATGAACTCGCTGCTATTTTTGAACACACAACCTGTATATATTGAAGAAGCTAAATATGTATTTTCACTTCAGCCTTTAACCAATTGTGATCTTCATGCTGCAGCCCTGAAACACACAGCTGAGCTTCTTACTTCAGTTCACACATTCTATGTATTCTATTGTTTAACTTTATTTCAATTTATTGTATTATTGTTCAGTGATTGGGTGACATGGTATAGCATTGAGTAGCAAGTTCAAGTCCCAGGTCTGGGACCTTTCTGTGTGGAGTTTTATTATCTGTGTGTGTGTGCGTGTGTGCATGTGTGCGTGTGTGTGTGTGTGTGCGTGTGTGTGTGTGTGTGTGTGTCTGTCTGGGTTCTCTCCAGGTTCTCCAGCTTCCTCCACAGTTCAAAAACATTCAGAGGTTAATTGGAAACTCTAAATTGCTTGTAGGTGTGGGTTAATAATGTGTGTGCTCTATGATGGACTAATACCTTACGTGTATTCTTGCCTTTCACCTGTAATGTGCTGGGATTGGCTCCAGCAGACTCCTGAGACCCTAATGAGGAATAAGCGGGTGTAGAAAATGACTGTTCAGTGGGTTTATCTTCCCTCTCATGCATTTGCTGTATAATAGAATTCATTTGATGATGAAATTACCGTTAATTAAAAGGCTACATTTTCCAGAATGCATTTCATAGCTAGATTTATGATGTTTTCTATTACTATGTTTATATGTATCTTTATTAAGCTTTAATATATTTTCAGGTGAGAAAGTAACATTCAGATTTCAATAACAACAGTTTGAGAATATGGTAACATGCTGTCAATTTACACACATCTCTTTTTGAAGTTAGCACTTCTGTGTTTCTGGTAAATAAAATAAAAACAGAAACTGTTATACATTTACCATATAAAGGTAAACACTGTATTTAAATCTGTTTAATTACGTTTTCAAAATTTTATTTTCTTGGTCTCAAAAAGTTTATTTTTAACTGTTTTCCTTTTTATGATCTACTCTTCTTCTGTCTTATTATCAACTCATCAGTGAAGCACTTTGAACTGCACTTATGTGAATGAAGGGTTTTGATGGTAGAACAATGATTTACCTGTAGCGTTAAATATGAATTAATGGTCTGGTTAGTGGCTATGCCACAACTCTTTTCTAAAGAATCATATCTGCTATCTTGAAGTATGTTGTTGCATCTATATGTTGTGGACATTATATACTGTCATCATATGAGGTTTTTGTATTATTAATGTCAGTTACTTTCGTTTTTAGAATCCAATGCGAGCAGCCACTGGTGTTTTCAAATGGCCCATTTTTACGGCCATTCGCTTCCTGTTAGTATCAGCAGCGATTAATGAGGAGTTGGGAGCGAGTGACGAGCCAGGTGTCAGAGCTGCCGCTAAACAGGAATAAAGAGGCCATGAGCGCTGACCCGCAACAAATTCCCACCGACTCGGCCAGGAAGGAAGCAGGAGGGATGGAGGAGACGCTACGTCTCTGTGTTGCAGCATTAACACAGCCGCCACTGTTCCACTATTTCATCAAACAGGTTTACACAACTCAGGACGAGTTCAAGCATCATGTCCTTGTTCACAGCAATGTGATGTGATCAGGGGTTAACTTTTATTCTCATTTTGTAGAAGTACTTCCTGTGTGTGGCCCTGTTGGTCCACAGTGTCCCTGTCTGCCCTCTTTTGAGTCAACACAGGATGCACATTGACCACTGTGACCAGGAAACAGCCCAAAAGAAAGTTCTGGATAAATAAACAGCTGCTAATGTCTTGCGAGCTAGTGAGAATGAAGGATTCATCTCTGATGAGATGTTGAGATGTGCATTCCCTGAACAAAGTGTAGAGATTTAATATATCAATGAGTATCAGGTAAGACTCTCCAAGCTCCAACATTTTTTTTTTTTTTTTTTTTTTAAATTTTAAAATTTTTTAAATGTTAATTGTTTCAATAAAAAAGTGATTTTTTTTTGGATACATCAGAATTGTCTCCATTATTTTCTTTTTTTTTATCTATATATGTATTGCTGACAACCTGTGACCACTGTGACTCTTTAAATAGACTCACCTGTACTCAATTACCAAGGCCATTGAAAGCAAAACGCTTTGGTTCACTCGCCCTGCTCATTACATAATTTTTATTTCATTGTAGTGCTTCAGACCTCCCTTTTCACTTCTTGGACTTACAAGCTAAGAATATTATCTGAGGTACAGGTGTATTTACTTTCTTCAATATTGTATATGTTCGTTTCAATAGAAAAGGATGTTTCTTTTCACACGTGCATGATTTTTTTAGAAACCTTGCTCCAGCTACTGTTTCTTTTTCTCTTAACTTATTTTAATTAATACAAATGACACATTTTCCATACTATTGTTAAATATATTAACATTATTATTATATATATAAAATATAAATTTAATGAGTTCATTCGCAAAGCAGATGGGACAATGTCAAAACTGTCATCTGGTGTAACCCAAAAACTTCAGGGGAAAAAGATGGGGTACCTCATAAACTAAAACTCTATTGTAAATTACAAGCCTTAGCTCATTATTTTCCAAAATGGTGTTTATCTGTTTTGGCAAATGAACTGTTCATTTGTTCATAGTTCATTCATAGTACATATTTGAACATAGTTTTCGGCCTGCTTGAGACTTTTATATTAATAAAAAGTGCCAAGAGATGTTTGTTTTTACTATCATCATTATTGACCTAGACTACTTTGGTTATAATTTATTTTGTTATTAGAGAAAATAGTTTATCAAACTATTCAGAGAAAAATATATAAATTCAATGTTTAAATAATAAATGGTGCATTATCTTTAAAAAAAAAAAAGATTTTATTTTAGGCCAGATCTTTGTCAGCCTTTGGAATCAGCAGCAGCTGGTTCTGTGAAAAACATGTGTCTGGCTGGACTGAATAATACATGTGGTGCCACATTCTAACCACATATTCACTTTCAATAGTGCCTGTGTGGGACTGCATGGTTTTTGTTTTGCTGCAGGTGTTCACAACGACAGACATGTAATCTGTCATGATGAGAGAGCAGAGAAAGAAAAAGAGAGATGAGACAGAGCGTAGCACAGAGAGCATATATCTGTGAATAATGAAGAGCAGCGCTGCAGCAGAGCAGTTACTGTAACATGAGGCCGACTGCCATTGGCTGGAAGTGCTGATGTGAGCTGGAGCAGGGAAATGGGGACAGTGTGGGCTGCTGAGGGAAGGAGGGGCTGCATTAGTATATGCTGCCCTCCTTTCGTGACTAGACATTTGTCTCTGCAGTTTCTTAGTCTCTGCAGTTTGATCACAACTGACTGGACCCAATCTGCTGCCGGAGATCACATGACAAAAAGGAACCACGAAATATCACCGATGACCTCCAGTTAAAACTTAACAGCGATAACACTGGGTGACACACACATATTAACATACATGTACATGTCGATGCAGTGGGTAGCACTGTTGCGTCACAGCAAGAAGGTTGCAGGTTCAAGTCTTTGGTTTGTGGCCTTTTCTGTGGAGTTTTCATGTTCTTCCTGTCTCTCTGTGGATTTAATCCAGGTTCTCTGGCTTCCTCCCATAGTCGAAAAAGATTGAATGAAGATTCTAAATTGTCCATAGGCAAGAGTGTGTGAATGCATGCTGTGTGTGCTCCATGTTAGACTGGTACCTGTCTGGGTATATCCCTGCCTCTCACCTGTAATGTGCTGGGATTGGCTCCAGCAAACCTTTGTGACTCTAATAAGGAGTAAGTGGGTATAGAAAATGACTGACAGAGTAACACACACTAATCAGTGGTGACAGATCAATCCAGTCCAATATTGTCTTCTTTTACATAACAAGTATTAGGTCTATGTATATATACTATGACATAGATACAACACTTATTAAATACAGAAAATATTATATATACATACATGCATATCCATCTACAATACATTTTTTTCCAATTTTTAACACACTAAAATGACATGCATAGCACAATTATTTAAACTGAAACACAGAGAGCAAAACCTCATCTCAAGTTTTCAAAAACTTTACACACACTCTGCAATGTCATTTTACTGTCATTCAAAAGTATGCTACGTGAGGTAATTGGCCAATATATAAGCCACCTGACCAAAAACCCTCAATGGTAAATCGTTACCACTCCACTCAGGAACTATAAACTATAAAAGGACCACAGTTAAGCATCTGTTTTTTTTTTTACAATAGAAGACGTGTCAAAGAGAGAAGAGAAAGAGCAAGGGGTCTTTTTTTCTATATATATTTCATGCACATTTTTTTTAAGTTGCACTGACTTATTTGGCGAAAAATAAAATAGTAAATGTTTCAACAGCATGTGTGTCTGTATCTGTATCTATCTGGTAATATCAATGACGTGCGTGCCATTTGGTACAAAAGTTTGACTTTGATAATGCTATAACAAAAAGTTGCAGTGCTTAATTTTGCAGGATATACAGTATGGTGTATTTTGCATTTTGGGGGTGTGGTTTTGTGAATTGTGTTAAGTACATTAATTAAACCAGCCTAGTTTGCAAAATTGTGCTTTAGCTATTGGAAAGAAAAAACAGTAAATTAAAAAAAAAAACTATGCATGACATCAAGACACTTATCACATATGTTATGGTGATATGATTCTATCCAACAGAGAGTCAGACAAATGATTTAGTTCTATATATAAATACATACACATAAACCCGATGCCTGTTCTCATGAACATTAACAGTTCTATTCTCTCTCTCTGTCCTATAATGACTCCCTCCCCTCCCCTTTTTACTGGCTCCATCTGTCCCTGTATTCATATATATAATACATATACATATAAAGAGAGAGAGAGAAAGAGAGAGAGAGCCTTTCTCTGCAGGATTCAATGAAAGTAGGGCAAAGAGGAGGAGAGAGTGGGCCAACTAAGTCCATCTGATAATCTGTGTAGGCTGCGCCGGGCTCTGTACGCCATGCTGGATTAAACCCACAGATATATCAGCAACATTCACTTTACCTCACATCAAAGTTAAAGTTTCACACTCATAATTGCTTGGTCATTAAATATCAGAGGATATTAACTTGAGCTTAAATGCAACATGTATTAAAAGGTGATGGTGTTATGGATGGTAGCGATGATGGTATAAATCTGGCATTACATACACGTACGGTACGATTGCTCACAAGGCAATAACCCAGCAGGCAATGCGTCACAGGGCTCCAGCATGTTAGTAGTGTACTGAACTGTGTTGTTGCATTCTGTTTGTGTTCTATTCTGTACACACAACATCTACATCTGTCCTGTAGAGCATACTGATAATTCTTCCTTTTTCCTTTAATCCCCATTAAAGGTTTTTATGGGGGGAATTAATCCTTCTTTGAATCAAGGTCAGAACAGGTGATGTATGTACCCCTGAGGACAATCTGTGATTCGTCGTTTGGAGCTGTGCAAATAAAACTGACTTCACATGTAATATTTTGTCCAGCCTATAAACACACATAAGGGGTGGAAAAAATATTAGGAATGATTTTACTATAATGCTCCCCTTTGCATCAACACCGGAAGGCTGCGTCTGCTGTATATATAGCAGGATGAGAGGACAATGTGAACTCTGTGTGAATCCATTCTGATGATTTAGGACAGTTTGAATTAGGCCACAATTTAGGGTTGGCAACTTTCCACAAGAATGAACATTACTATTCCACAAAAAGTGGAATTTTAATGTTTGCTTTCCTTTAATTTCATCAACAAAAACATGATGTTGATTTAATAAAATAAATGTGTATAAATATTCCCTATGGTTTGGGAGAGATAGACCTGATGGTGAGAATGATGTGTGCATGTGAAAGAAAAGACTTTTGTGTTGTTCTTCAATGAAAGAATCCATTGAAGTTGTATTAAAAATAGAACAAGTTAAAAAATCGTATTTCATAAAATTATATTTTTGTTTGAATGCTTGACAGAAAAAAGTATTTATATGTATGTCTGTATATGACAATGTAAATAAAGTTGGTATAAATTCCTGTTAATCCTTTGATCCTACTATTAAAAGTGAAAACAGAGTCTGCAGGAGCTTTATTATTCACTATGTTCAGCAGCAATATTCACTATACATGTTAATATATGGGAGCTAATGTAAATATAATGTAATAGAAAGTGCCTCTATCCTCAACTAAGTCCTGAATAATAACAGCATTTCCTAAATGCCACAAAGCAGAATACTTTAATTTCAGTAGGGATCCAGTCTCAGTCCAGAGACCAGACCACACAGGGAATGAAGCTACGATCTCCTGTTTCAGTGGATTCATATTGTCAGTATCTTGTGGAAAACACTTGTTCTGGTGTTTTAACCCTTGCGAAAAGTGCTGTGGCTTGAGTTTTCACTTCTCTAATGTTTCCCTGTGTCTGTATCCGTGTCTGTGTCATTGACTCTGCTGCTGAACACGGACCACAGTCAGACTGAGGACTAATGACATTACAACCATAGGAAAGGTGAAAGAAACAAAAGCTATAACTTTACTGTAATTCAGCTGCAAAGACAGTTGAATAATTGATTAGTTGGCAACTAATCTTATAATCGGTTGACTTGATTGAGTCATTTTTAAGAGAAAAATTTCCAAATTCTCTGGTTGCAGCTTGATGATCTTTGAGTTGTGGACAGTTGGTCTCAAAAAAAAAGACTTTAAGATTTTAAGTCGAATCCTTATCTCTGGGAACAGTGACTGAAATATTACTCCATTTTATGAACCCAACAACTAACTGTTTCCATAATCTATCAGAATAGTTCTTAAATGTAGCGCTACAGTAAATATTCTACCAACTGTACAAACTCAGTAAAAAGTAGTTGCTATTGCTACGGCAGCGCCATTGGTAGCTCAGCTATCAGAGGCAGGACAAGGTTCTTATTATACTCTGAATAGAACTAGAAAATGTATATAAATATTAATGTTTTATTCTAGCTTTCTCTTTTATTGTTCCTAGGGTTCTGTAGTCTCAGGGTTCCATAGTTTTAGGGTTCTTTAGGGTTGTATGGATTCAGGGTTCTATAGTATGGTTTCTACAAACTCGGGGTCTATTGTCAAACTCAGGTCCTGGAGGGCCGAGTGGGTGCAGGTTTTTGTTCCAACCAGGCAGTAACACACCTGATTCTACTAATCAACCAATAGAGCTCTTGCTGAGGACCTTCGTTAGTAGAATCAGATGTGTTACTGCCTGGTTGGAACAAAAACCTACACCCATACGGCCCTCGAGGACCTGAGTCTGACAACCCTGGTTTAAGGGGTTCTATCTTCTCAGGGTTCTATAAACTCTGGTTTCTATGGTCTCAGGGTTCTATAGTCTCAGGGTTCTATAGTGTCAGGGTTCTATAGTGTCAGGGTTCTATGGTCTCTATGTCTCCTTATCAAGGATGACACATAAACCTTGTGTCAGAGGAGCTAACAGCAAATTAAGCTGCTGTCATGAATGACATCAAACAACCTAAATGAAAGAAAAGAAAATGACAGGCCAGAATCTAGAATGGAGGCCTGAAACATTACCACAGAGTCTGCTAATCATCAGCAAACTGGACACAGAACAAGGAGGGGAGGACACCCTGACAGAGGAACAACCAGCAATGGGAATGATAAATGATTAACGTCTTTGAAGCAAAAACTTTGTTTTCAACGGAACATTATCACAGCTTGACATGTTGTCCTCGGGAGAACAACACAAAACCGCATCAGAGAAGTTAGTGAATCTCAGACACAAGAGGGAGCTGCTGAGACTGAAACTGGAGGAGACCGCATGTGTCTAATGAACTAATCTGCAAAAAAGAACACCGACACCACCAGACATGGTACAAAATACAAGCATTGTCACTTAGAAAGAATAACCACACTATACAGACAGCCAGTAAGAGAACTCAAAGACCAGTACAGTAAAGAAATTCACCATTCCCTCCCTCTATCATTAAAGGTTCAGAGGCCTTTCAGCTGCGGTAGGGAGTTAGTGTGTTAGAGGTTATTGTGGGATTTGTGTCTACCCTAGATGGGACAGTCATTTGTTGTCTGGATACATTTATAACATGGATTTACTTTTTTTTCCTTTTAACAGCGTGGCTGCTATTGTATTTTCATCCATTCAGCCGAATGTATTGATCATTTCGATCATGACTGTTTTTGTCTTTTCCAAAAGTAAGTTTGCGGTGTGGAAAATGTCAGACTGCTGCCTGGTTTTTGTTTTCCCTCAAGCGCTTGGATCTCATGGTCTGACGTAAACAACACACATTGCCTTGACCTGATTTGTGATGTCATAGTGTTTTTACTGCATGGATCTCGTGGTCTGATGCACAGAACATGGATTACTTACAGGCCATGAATGGCCTACTTGTGTGCATGTTTGATTTTGAGACCAATATATTTGTCAATTTACTGACAGATATTAGGGAGGACTATTCATCCACATCACAGACTATGATGAAGAGTCTGCAGACACAGACCATCCTGTGGTTATGTGTTCATACAAAGACTTTACAGAAATTAGGAAAACGTTTACCTAAATAATTCTGACCACATAGAGCACAAACTATATGACAATGTAACTGAACTGGAAACCTTTTTATACATTTATAATAATTCATATCATCATATATCAACTGTGACTACTCTACATCCAAACAATTCAACTGTTTAAAAAAAAATGATTTTTCAAATATACTGTACAGCTAAACAGTAGAAGCCTCTATGGACACGTCATTAAAATCAAGGAACATCTTTAACTAATTCAATGCCAATATTACAAATGCAGTGTGATATTTGAGACATGGCTTGATTGTGAAAAAAATTTTGAATGAGGGCCATGAGTAGTTCAAAATGTGAATCCTGCGTTAAGATGTTGGATGGCTCAAAGTAGGATGATTACTCTAGCAAACATTCCAAAGAAGTGCTACATCTCAGATTCCTATATTCTTTTATTCACTATTACATAGGTGTATGTCTATGTAATCATGAGGTTTTGGAATATATGTGCATCTTAAAATAAGGGGAATGGATCGATCGTCTCTTAGATAGTTTATCATGAATATATTTGTTGTTTATTTGCAGCTTTTGCTAATGCTGAGCTACTTACTGAGCTGCTTGCTGAGCTACTTGCTGAGCTACTTGCTGAGCATTAGGTGATAATGATGTGATCTGATCCTGCTTCTCTCAGAGGAGGCTGCTTCTCTTTTACATTTCTCTGTCATGCTAACACAGATATCAAGTTGAAAATCCCAAGTTTGGTGAAGCAGCCAATGGGCCCATGAAGAACTGGGTCAGGGGCTGTTTTGATGCTTGATGTTTTGTGTCACTGCTCCCAGAGGCGAAAGAGGCGAAAGAGCATTGCACTGAATGCTGAATATTGATTGGCTTAGATAATTTCCACTGAGAAATGTCAGCGAAGGCCACTGAGGCCAGGCTGGCTTCTTTCCAAGAACAAAGGAAAAAGTGTGGCTCTGAGGAAGAACTAAGACTACTGTTAGGAGTTTATATAAAATGTTTAAACTGAGACTGAAACCGTCTTTAAATATAAATATTCCCATAATGCAACTGACGTGCATGTTTTCATTTTGGGGGGATTTACTGAAGTTAGTCACAAGTCAAGTTAAGTTGTTTTTATTTGTATATCCCAAAATCAAAAAATACATATTTGCATCGATGGGCTTCACAGTTTTTAAAACAGCAACACAAACAAGTCATACCAGGCACAAACACTGTCTACACAATAAAACCCTATAAGAAGGTGATCCAGTATACAATGCGCATCTAATCACAAGCGTCCTGCTGAGAAGGAAACAGGCCAGTATCACAGCAGCTTCAGCAGCATAAACATCGACTGCTTCAAGATGCTTCTCTTAGCGCACCGCGGCTCCAGCTGAAAAGCAGCGAGTAGGAGGCGTGATATCCTGGAAATGTGCCAGGTAATAATAGCCTGTGTGTGAATGAATGAGAGTGAATGTGGAGTGGAGAACGCCTTAGACTCCAGGCTGGAGCTGACTGGTCTGAGTTACATAAAGGAGTAACTGCTATATACTGTTGGGACGATCCTGAGATACTTGAGTATTTCCCCATGCTGATACTTTCTCCTTCCCTCCACTACATTTATCTGCAGCTTTAGTTCCTTCTGATGTTGAGTTACCCTAACTCTTAGTGGATAATATAAGAAGCTTAAAAATCCAACACATAGTTAGATGGATTGAACCTTTCCTCCATATAGCAGAGTGTAGTGTAACAGCTACAACAAATAGAGATTTTTCCCTCTAACCCCTCACATGGTTTCATTTAAATACATGTTCTGACCCTTAGGTTGGGAACCACTGGACTAAGCTTACTGTATATATATATACTGCATAATATTCTAATAACTTCACAGAAAACAATACATCAGTCACAGATTAAACCAACAATTTAGTGCTATGTTTTACTCCATCTGTCAGACATAATGTTAGATTCCAGCAGACAGATGGTCACACCGAGCCTGATAATTTCCTGCTACACAAGAACCACAGTCTCAACAACCCTCTTTAGCTTCATGCTAACATCTTCTTTTAATCTGACTTTTGGACAGGAGTCACCAGACAAACATCCTCCAGAGGAAAAGTGAAGCACTAATGTTTGTTAGACACTGTCTGACCAGCTCAGGTCAGGTGGTTCTTTAGCTGTGATGTCACAGCAGCTTTCTGATACCATATTCAACATGAGGCTAATCACAGACTTTATGCTGTTCATCACTCATCATCATCATCATCAGAGCAGCTGAGACACAATGTCTCTACTGACGATTTTTCTGTTAAACACACTTAAGCACATTCACACTTCATTGTTTCACCAGAAGGCTTCAGGTCTATAGACCTGCTCTGTCTGCCCCTCTCTGTCACTCTATGTCTTTCTATGTCCCCCGTCTGCCTCTCTGCATCACTATGTGCCTCTCTTTCTGTCTCTCTGTCTGCCTCTCTATGTCTCTCTGTCTGCCTCTCTATGTCTCTCTGTCTGCCTCTCCGTGTCTCTATGTCTGCCTCTCTGCATCACTATGTGCCTCTCTTTCTGTCTCTCTGTCTGCCTCTCTATGTCTCTCTGTCTGCCTCTCCGTGTCTCTATGTCTGCCTCTCTGCATCACTATGTGCCTCTCTTTCTGTCTCTCTGTCTGCCTCTCTATGTCTCTCTGTCTGCCTCTCCGTGTCTCTATGTCTGTCTCTCTGCATCACTATGTGCCTCTCTTTCTGTCTCTCTGTCTGCCTCTCCGTGTCTCTCTGTCTGCCTCTCTGTGTCTCTCTTTCTGTCTCTCTGTCTGCCTCTCTGTGTCTCTATGTCTGCCTGTCTGTGTCTCTCTGTCTGCCTCTCTGTGTCTCTCTTTCTGTCTCCCTGTGTCTCTCTGTCTGTCTCTCTGTGTCTCTCTGTCTGCCTCTCTGTGTCTCTATGTCTGCCTCTCCGTGTCTTTCTGTCTGCCTCTCTGTGTCTCTCTTTCTGTCTCTCTGTCTGCCTCTCTGTGTCTCTCTGTCTGCCTCTCTGTGTCTCTCTTTCTGTCTCTCTGTCTGCCTCGCTGTCTTTCTGCATCTCTCTTTGTCACTCTGTCTCTACCTCTCTGTCTCTCTGTTTGCCTCTCTGTGTGTCTCTGTGTCTCTCTCTGCGTCTCTCTGTGTCTCTCTATGTCTCTATGTCTATGTGACGTTCTATGTCCCTCTGTCTGCCTTTCTGCATCTCTCTGTGTCTCCCAATGTCTCTCTGTGTCTCTAGGTCTATGTCTCTATGTCTCCTACCTCTGTGTGTCTGTCTGTTTGCCTCTCTGTGTGTCTCTGTGTCTCTCTGCATCTCTCTGTGTCTCTCTATGTCTCCGTGATGTTCTAAGTCCCTCTGTCTGCCTCTCTGCATCTCTCTGTGTGTCTCTGCATCTCTCAATGTCTCTCTCTGTGTCTCTATGTCTCTGTCTCTCTGTCTGCCTCTCTGTGTATTTCTGTGTCTCTCTGTCTGCCTCTCTGTTCCTCTCTGTCTGTCTCGGTCTGCCTCTCTGTGTCTCTTTGTGTCTATCTGTGTCTCTCCATGTCTTTCTCTGTCTCGTTGTCTGTCTCTCTGTGTCTTTCTCTGTCTCTCTCTCTCTCTCTCTGTCTGTATCTCAGTCTCAGTCACTCACTCTCTTCCAGTCTTTCACTCTGTCTGTCTGTCTGCCTGTCTGCCTGTCCCTCTTACCTTCAGCAGCCTGTACAGTTGGCAGTATCCAGAGCAAACAGAACAGATCCATAGTTATTGTAAATCCCGATAGTTGACTGTGAAGAGTCAATGCGTTCATCATCAGCACCATCTTCATCTTCATCATGATAATCGCGCAGCAGCCGTCCAGCAGCGCACTGACAGCGGCTTCACTCAGAGGCGCAGAGCAGCATCCTCCTCATCCTCATCCTCCTCCTGCTCCTCTTCATCCTCAGCAGCAGCAGCGGCGGCGGCAGCAGCGGAGGGATAAAGGCTGAGTGAGGAGCTGCTGCAGTTTGGACCAAACCAAAAGGCAGGGAGCGGAAATCCACCGGAAACATCCAGGCTGCTACTGCACATGCGCGCACACAAACTTATAGTTTTTATAAACCTGCATAATTAGGCTTATTGAATATGCACCGACATTATTATTAACAGTGGCATAAATGTATAGAACATGAAGGGAATGCTATTATTACTATTATTACTATATATATTATTATTTTTTATGGTTATTATTAGTCTTTAAATGTGGCTTCAGCTCTGACCTGTGTCTCTGCTGCTGAGGTGATTTTCAGAATAAAACGCTGCGTTTTGGTCGCTTAAATGAAAAATAAAAGCTTAAATTAAAAATGCTCATCTTTTATTACAATTTGCAGCACATAAATGTTACATTTATTAACTATTTGCGACTCAGCTGCTGCAGAAGTTGAGTGTTGCGTACAAAACTGGTAACTGTGATGTTACCGTTAACATAGTGAATCTTAAAGTGGCTGATGTTTGAGAACGATACCAATATGTATAGAATAGGATCCTTCGTCTATAGACTAGCGCATATCAGTTCAGCTAATCAATACTGGAACATAGGACGCAACAAAGTGAAATATTAGTCAACACTGGACAGTTCATATAGTCACTTTTACGAATTAAAACCTATAAACAAAGGGTATACTTTGCATCACACCTACAGCCGAATTTATTTCTTTTTTCAGTCCAAAAAATGTATAAGGATTTATTAACACGAACAACAGGTGAACAATGTTGCCAAAGAGTCATATACATTTCAATAATGAAATAAAATAATAAGAAAAAAAACTCTTGTGTTATTTTTCAATTCAATTCAATTCAATTTATTTGTATAGCCCAGACTCACAAATCAGATTTGCCCCAAAGGGCTTTACATTGTGTACAAAAGCAACACAACATCCCCTGTCGTTAGACCCTCACATCGTACAAGGTAAAACTCCCTAAAAAAAAAAACCTTTAACAGGGAGAAAAACGGAAGAACCCTCAGGAAGAGTAACAGAGGAGGAATCCCTCTTCCAGGACAGACAGGCTGCAATAGATGATGTGTGCAGGTGGAGAACATTACAGAGAAATTTGGATATTACAAACAAACAGAAATGTAATGAATGTTGGTAGAAGTGGAGGATGAGGAGCAGGATCCATCACAGCTTCCAGGTTTCACCAGGACAGCATCAGACCCTCCAACATTTGTAGATCCCTCAGTGGCTGCACTGCAGCATGCTCTGTGAAAGAGAAAACACAGGGAAGGACTCAGGGAACACAGCAGATTTAAAAGTACAGTAGTGGTACAACAGTATCACAGATAGGAGAAGAAAAAGAAGCCCAGGGCATCTCATGAGGACCCGGCAGACTAACCTATCGCAGCATAACTATGACTAGGCCAGCCAGGGCCGGCCCTAACTATACGCTTCATCGAAAAGGAAAGTTTTTAACCTATTCTTAAATATAGGAAGGGTGTCTGCCCCCCGGACTGAGACTGGAAGACGGTTCCACAGGAGAGGAGCCTGGGAGTTGAAGGCTCTGCCTCCTGTTTTAATTTTAGAAATTCTGGGAACCTCCAATAAGCCTGCATATTGGGAGCGTAATGTTCTTGATGGGCGATATGGGACTAAGAGATCCCTAAGGTAGGATGGTGCCTGATCGTTGAGTGCTTTATAGGTGAGGAGCAGGATTTTGAATTCTATACGAGATTTTACAGGAAGCCAGTGTAGAGCGGCTAATACAGGTGAGATATGCTCACTTCTTCTAGTGCCAGTTAATAAACGAGCAGCTGCATTCTGGATCAGCTGGAGAGTCCTTAGAGACTTTTTGGTGCAACCCGACAGTAAAGAGTTGCAGTAGTCCAGCCTGGAAGTAATACATGCATGGATAAGTTTTTCCGCATCTTTCAGAGACAGGAAGTGTTTGACCTTTGCTATGTTGCGTAGGTGAATGAAGGCAGTCCTAGAAATATGTTTAATGTGGGCAGAGAATGACAAGTCTTGGTTGAAGATGACTCCCAGGTTTTTCACCGTGGAGCTACAGGCCAGGGAGATGTCATCCAGGATAGCTATATCACAGGATGTTGAGTTCCTCAGGATTTCGGACCCGAATACAATAATTTCTGTTTTGTCTGAATTCAGTAGAAGGAAATTGCAGGTCAGCCAGGATTTTATATCCTTAAGACAGGCTTGAAGTTTAGCTAGCTGATTTGTTTCATTTGGCTTAATTGATAGATAGAGTTGTGTATCGTCAGCATAACAGTGGAAATTAATAGAGTGTTTTCTAATGATTTTACCCAATGGGAGCATATAGATAGTGAAAAGTATTGGTCTCCTTTGTTTCTTTTATTCGTTTTAATTTATTCCATTATAACACATGTCCTTTTCGGTAACACTACATTATACTTCCCGCTAGTTAGAGCGCAGTATTATGTAGTATTAACTTTATTTCCATTTCCAGTCTCGTCGTTAACCATTTAAAATGAGTTACGGGCTCCGTTAATTTCGCCCCTGCTTGTTCCATGTGCTAATCATAAAAAACGGAGCTTATCTTAAATTCTCAGTAGTGGTCTGTTCTAATGGTGTTTGTGTTGTATTACATATTATCTGTAGGTCTCTATAATTTCTTTTTAATCCGGTTTTGGATGTGTATATCCGGATTTCAGTTGCTCTACAGCGCCCCACCCCTTGTCAAAAGCGCATCATTAAAGATTAGTTTTGCTGAGGAATAATAAGGCACAAATATAGTATTAAACTGGTAAAACAGAAATAAGACAAGTATACAACAAAGTCAAAAACATTCATATTTTAAATTTTCCAAAACTATTGTATTTAATGATGTATAAAAAGAGGGTTTAACTTTTAATATATTTATATGAATGAATATGGGACATGGGCTTGTCTTGTGTCAAGACTTTATACATTAATTGAGGGAATCTACACTCAAGAACAGATGGAAAACGATTAAAACCCTCTCTATCCTGGAAGATAAAACTAAGGTCTGAGTATTTATAAATCAGTAGAGACTGTTTGCTGATGACACAGCAACCCCTAGCAGCATCTGCTTATTGATCAGTTCACCCAAACATGCCAGGACTTGTGAAACTTAAACTACAGTATGAGACAACAGAATACACACAATTCAACAACAAAGGACGAATCCTAAAGGACATCTATCTGACAAAAAACAATTGTCCCTCAGCTTTGTTATAAAAACATTTGCGAAACATCAAAGAATCCAGCCTCATGCACAATTAATTCCTGGTTGACCCAAGACTAACCACATATTATATATCACATATATGTACTGTAAATAGTACATCTCATATTTATAATATGTCATATATTTATTATATATTGTATATCACCCTTTACACATCATACTTTTATTAAATATCATATAATAAAAATATCATACGTAACATTTTATATATCATATATTTATCATATATTATATATCATACTTAATATGTGATATATTTCATCACATATATCATACATTGTATTGCTGGAATGTTCAGATGTCAGTGTCTTATATTTATTTATATAATATAACTTTCTCTATATATAATGTCTGAATCATCATAAATATACAGTATTTTGAAGATAACAAAGACTGAAGTGTGTTGTACTTTCTGCAAAATAAGATGCTGAAGTGTAGAGAGAGAGAGAGAGAGAGAGAGAGAGAGAGAGGCATATATATATATATATATATATATATAGAGAGAGAGAGAGAGAGAGAGAGAGAGAGAGAGAGAGGGATAGAGAGAGAGAGAGAGAGAGAGAGGGGGGGAGTTAGTGAGAGAGATGGAGACAGAGGGAGAGATGGGAGAGGTTCAGAGAAAGTGAGAGGTAGAGAGGAGAGAGAGGGAGAGAGAGAGAGGGAGAGAGAGGACTAGAGAGAGAGAGGGAGAGAGAGGACGAGAGAGAGAGAGAAGAGAGAAAGAGCTCTGTAAGGAAATAGAGCAGAAGAACATGGGTCTGACAAAAAGGAATCCAGTCTGCCTCCAGATGAGTGAGGACTGAAAAACAACGGATTAGAGGAGCCCTGGGTTTGTTCCCATGGAAACCTTTGCCCAAGGAGACGGTGATGGGAATGTAGCAGATTGTAGGTCAGACGCAACATCAGTGACCCAATCAAATGTAATCTGTCTTGACTTGTGGGTCATAGATTGAACAGTAAAGCTGGTGCCTTTCTGTCGCTGCTTCACTGTCGGGGTCTAGCCCAGATCAGACTCTGATTTACAATCACTGTATACTACAGGTCCCAAATCCCAGAGTATGATATAATATACCATTTCTTGTGTATCTAGTGTCTGTAGTGTCTCTGGTATCTCTGTTGTTTCTAGTGTCTCTAGTGTTTCTAAAGTCTCTGGTGTCTCTACTATGCCTAGTGTCTCTAGTGTCTCTACTGTCTCAAGTGTCTCTATCATTTCTAGTTTCATTATCATTTCTAGAGTTTCTATTGTAGTGTCTCCAGTGTCTCCAGTGTCTCTAGTGTCTATCATTTCTAGTTTCTCTATCATTTCTAGTTTCTCTATCATTTCTAGTGTCTTCAGTGTCGCTGGCATTTCTACTTTTTCTATTTATTAGTATTTCTAATGTCTCTAGTATTTCTAGCGTGCCTAGTTCCTCTAGTGTTTCTATTGTCTAGTGTTTCTAATGTCTCTACTGTATAGTCTTCAGTGTCTCCAATATCTCTCTCATTTTTCTTGTGTTTCTACTGTCTCTAATGTCTCTACTGTAGTGTCTCTAGTGTCTTCACTGCCTTTCTAGGGTTGCTAGTGTTTCTACTGTTTCTACTGTCTCGAATGTCATTAGTGTCTCTAGTCTTTCCATTGTCTCATTTCATTTCTAGTGTTTTTTATCTCTCACTCTCTTTTGTCACTAGTATTCCTATTTTTTTGAGTGTCTCCATACTAATGTCTCTGGGTGTCTTTATGTTTTTCTAATACAGTTTCCACAGCAAGAGGTCTGTGTCTGAGCTGCAGTGGTTGATGGTTGATTGCTTTTTGTTATGCAGCTAAACAGCTGTCCTGTAATGTCCTGTTATGTCTTGCTACATCCAGTTATGTCCTGTTATGTCCAGTAATAAATGGGACTGACAGGAATATACCCTGCCAATTAAAAGTTTGAGTGTGACCCAAACAAATTTGTGTTTTCCATAAAAGGTCACACTTCTGTCAAATGAGTTGCAACATCATTAAAAACATAGTTTGAAATAATGATTTGTTAATTGTAGACAATATTTTTTTTCCTAAACTTGGCTTTTGTCAAGGAGTGTTTCTTCTAACAGCTTAACCTTTTTTAGTTGTGCTAACATAATTGCACATAATCATCTATCAGCTCCTAATGCAATTAGCAATCGAAATGTGCCATTAGAACACTGGAGTGGTGTTTGAAATGGGGCTTGATACACCTATGTGGATTGCATTAAAAAACAGATATTTGTAGATGGAATAGTCATTTACCACATTAACAATGTACAGGTCCTTCTAAAAAATTATCATATTGTGATAAAGTTAATTCTTTTCCATAATGTAATGATAAAAATTAAACTTTCATATATTTTGGATTCAGTACACACCAACTGAAATGTTTCAGGTCCTTTATTGTTTTAATACTGATGATTTTGGCATACAGCTCATGCAAACCCCAAATTCCTATCTAAAAAAATTAGCATATCATGAAAAGGTGCTTTAAATGAGCTATGAACCTAATCATCTGAATCAAAGAGTTAACTCTAAACACCTGCAGAAGAATCCTGAGGCTTTTAAAAACTCCCAGCCTTGTTCCTTAGTCAAAACCACAATCATGGATAAGACTGCCAACTGCTATCCAGAAGGCCATCATTGACACCCTCAAGCAAGAAGGTAAGACACAGAAAAATATTTCTGAATGAATAGTCTGTTCCCAGAATGAGTATCAAGGCACCTCGGTGGGAAGTCTGTGGGAAGGAAAAAGTGTGGCAGAAAATGCTGCACAACTAGAAGAGGTGACCGGGCCCTAAGGAAGATTGTGGAGAAGGGCAGATTCCAGACTTTGGGGGATCTGCGGAAGCAGTGGACTGAGTCTGGAGTAGAAGCATCCAGAGCCACTGTTCACAGGCATGTGCCGGAAATGGGCTACATGTGCTGTATTCCCCAGGTCAAGCCACTTTTGAACCAGAAACAGCAGCAGAGCACCTGGGCTACAGAGAAGCAGCACTGGACTGTTGCTCAGTGGTCCAAAGTACTATTTTCTGATGAAAGCAAAGTTTGAATGTCATTCGGAAATCAAGGTGCCAGAGTCTGGAGGAAGACTGGGGGGGAGGAAATGCCAAAATGCCTGCAGTCCAGTGTCAAGTACCCAGAGTCAGTGATGGTCTGGGGTGCCATGTGAGCTGCTAGTGTTGATCCACTGTGTTTTATCAAGAGCTATCAGGAAATTTTGGAGCACTTCATGCTTTTTTCTGCTGAAAAGCTTTATGGAGATAAAGATTTAATTTCAGCACTACCTGGCACCTCCTCACAGTGCCAAAACCACTGGTAAATGGTTTACTGACCATAGTATTACTGTGCTCAACTGGCCTGCCAACTCTCCTGACCTGAACCCCACAGAGAATCTGTGGGACAATGTGAAGAGAAAGTTGAGAAACACCAGACCCAAGACTGTGTATGGGCTTAAGGCCGCTATTGAAGCATCCTGGGCCTCCATAACACCACAGCAGTACCACATTAAGGCAGTCATTTCTGCAAAAGGATTCCTAATCAAGTATTGAGTGTATAACTGAACATAATAATTTGAAGGTTAACTTTTTTTTCTTTTATTGGTCGGAAGTAAATATGCAAATGTTTTTGACAGAGATTTTTGTTTTTTCTTTACTTTTTTGACTTGAACTTGGCTTGAACTACTTCAGCTGTGTGTAATGAATCCAAAATAGATGCAAGTCTAATGTTTATCAGTACATTACAGAAAATAATTACCTTTTTCACAATATGCAAATTTTGTAGAAGGATCTGTATAGACTGTATTTCTGAGTAGTTTAAGGTTTTCTTCATTGAAAAAACTGTGCTTTCCTTTCAAAAAAAGGACATTTCTAATTGACCCCAAACCTTTGAATGGTAGTGTGTGTTTCTCCTGTGGAGGACAAAAATTAACAAAATATTCTGTAGCAAAACATCAGTTCTGTTTCTCTTTAAACATGTTTGTCAGACCCTGCAGTGGGAGACACGTCACATCTAGAGACGGAGGTGTGTGGTCGTTCTGTACACCCACCCCTTAGTGGAAACTGTCCCTGTTACTTGATTTTGATGAGAGTTGAAGTATAGAAGCTTCAGGCCTCCATACCAAATACTAAAAACAGTTTGCTTGGACGTGACGTGAGTCTGCTGCAGGAAACTCTACAACTACATAGTCAGTTTCCAGCAATGATGCTGTAGCTGCAGTCAACAAACATTAAGAAGCTTCAGGTGGTTTTAATGGTTCATCATAAACTCTCTGAAGCTGCTGGGATGGGCTCCTGCAGGACATTAGTTTTAGCTACAATGTTTCACTTGTCAGCAATTTTATGTATAAAGTTATGAGTTGTTAATTAACTCGAACAGGCATAGTTTTTTTTTTTTTGCTTTAATAAGCCTAAAGTGACATATTATTGTTTTTTGGTACAATTATTAATAGTAAGCAAAATTATCTTAAATTATATGATTTCATTCTGCCTATTTAAGGCTATATTTCTTGATTTTTGGATAATATAATAATATTTTATAAAAAAAAAAAAAAAAGATTAAAATTAAAATTTTGAGATTCAAAAGTAAACATTCTGAGATAAAAATTGTTGTTTAAAAAATGTTTTTAGTTCATGAAAACAATAAGCAGTATTTTAAATTGAAAGAAAGCGACAACATGAAAGTTGTCAAAAATAATTAATTTAAATAATGGTCTTGAAGAAAGTGAAAGCTCATAGAAACATGTTGGATGGAAGCATGGTGGATTTTGTACACTGGTTATTTTATTTTGAAAAACACATCTGCATCTGCAATCATCCTGCATCTGATGTTTAACTAATACAAGACACAATTTAGTCATCCACAGATGCAGTCACATATTTGGGGGATGATGCTCGTATGTAATAATCTGTTTGTCGGATTGTTGTCTGCAGCTCTACCTGCTGTCAGGTCAGAGAACTGCAGAGACTCTGGTTTGGAATTGTTAGCAGCACTGAGTCATCTACTATTAACTAACTGATGTTTATGACTCATGACATAAGAAAAGAAGAGGAGAAGCTAAAGAGAAATAGAAAAGAAAGAGAAGAAATATGGAAAAAATGAGAGAAAGGTCCTGCATTTCTTCTGAGGGAAGGTTCACAGTTTAATGTTAATGTTTCATACAGGTCATATGAACTTTTTTTGATATGTGCATATTATCACAAATTCTGTTTCATGGTGTACCACTGAGGTTAATGTGTATTTAGATTTAGGCATAAAACACTTATCATTGGAAGACAGATGCTATTAGGTTTTACTCCTTGTGCAAAGGGAACATGAGCAGACTAAAGGACAGACTTTGAACAGGGTTAAGGTGTCAGCTGCATGCATATCTATATAGTAGATAGTAATTCATTTGTGACCCATACATGGAATTAACCCCGGAGAATGTGAGATGATTTGATTGCAGAGGATAAGTGCTTACAGCAGGTCTTCTTGCATTTGGCTCAGCAGCGGGATCTCCCTGCAGATTATGATGTCACATCTGAGGCCGGAGCCGGGATCATAGTCAGGATTAAGAGTGTGTAGGTGGTGTTTGGTCACTGCTGAGGAGGACCAGAACTGCTTACTGCAGGCTTCTGCTGCTTCTTCTGTGGACCACGGCTCACTGAACTGTGGATTTTCATCATCTGAAGATCCAGAATTGGTGAGTTTAATGATCCTCAGCTGCACTTAATGATCCGTTGTGCATGGCTAAAGCCATATTCATGTGTTTAATGATGTCTTGACTAAGATTAACAGCTGTTCTCAGTCACTAACAGGATGAAGGTGAAGTGGACCATGCTGGGCATGGTTGTCTTCTTCCTGCTGTCTGTGGTCATGACCTGCAGCTTCATCTGGCAGTACAGAATCCCCAAAATGAAGACAGGTACCATTTATCACATTTACATCCTCATAACATCATATTTTCATAACATCACAACATCACACTCTAACTTTGTGAAGACAAAAAGGCAAAGATACAGAATCAAATCCAGCCTGGAAAAATGTTCACACATTTTTACCTCTGGGGTGTAATTGCTTGTTTGCAGGTGACAGGAGGATTAAACAAAGCTGCAGGATTAGAGTTTAACGATTAGGAGTTTAACTTCTGCTTAGAGAGGAAACGGGAGCAAGAAGGAAGGAGACTGGAGACTTTTTTATAGCATCAGTTGCCACAGCTTTGGCATTTATCCATTTTATAATCAAGAGATATTCAAATTAAAATATCTTTTCTATGTTATGGGATCTTTGAACATGTGAATGTCTTTTTCACCAATTGCAGTTTTAACACTTCATCAACTACACAGTTAAATTAAAAAAAAATTTGTCTGTGAGTTTGTGTGTATGTGTGTGTAAAGCTAGGTCTGAATCATAAGTTTCTTCCTTCTCTCTATAGAAGGGGTTGTAGAAGAAGCTTCAGCAGAAGAAATGTGTCCGCGGTTCCCTGAGCCAGTTCCCCTCACACACCCCCTCCCCTCCCTGAGGACGGCCTTAGAGAAGGTGAGCCTCATATCTTTCTGTTCATTCTGGAACCTTCTGGATGTAGTTGAAACATTCTCATAAAGTTCCTCCTCACAGGTAGACAGCCTCCTGAGGTCCAGTGTTCATGCCACCTCACTGCCTGCGATATCAGCCATTGTGGTTTTAAACAACTCTGTTCTGTGGAATGGGAACTTTGGTAAAAGGAACATAAGTGATAACTCCTCACCTGCACCCAACGAGTACACAGTGTACAGGTGAGCTGAGCATTAGTAATTAATAAAGTATTCCTCCCAGGTAGAAGTATAGAATTATCAACCTGTTTTTTTCTCAAGTAAAAGTGTAGACATATTGGCTTAAAAATAACTTAAACTAAATGATTTATTTCTTCATATATTTGACTGTCAGTCAAATATATGATCTGAGATCACTTTTTTGACAGAGATTTAGCAGCTTATGTGTTGTATTGTCCCTTTAAAAGTATTAAACTAGGTAACAGTAAGTGAGTGAGCTAAAATCTATGTGTTGTATTGTCCCTTTAAAAGTATTAAACCAGGTAACAGTAAGTGAGTGAGCTAAAATCTATTATATATAGCACTGAACAATTAGAACAAGTGATTTTAAGGCAAAACAACCTTTAACTCCCCATATATGAGCTGTAACCACTTTTAGACAAATTTAGAAAAATGGGTTTCATGTGTTGTGCTGTGCTTTTAAATGTATTATAACAAAAAAACAAAAAAAACAGAATGGATATAACTGAGGGCACAGAGCAGATTAAATATTATATTTTCCTACAGAAAAATCATATCTGGGCTCAACAGTTGTCATGAAAAAAGTTGGATTGAATAGGAGTAACAAGGAAAAACATAAGTATCAATATTCATTATAAGAGTAAAAGTAAAATGTCGCGTGAATAATAACCCTTCCAGTAAAGTATAAATACTCAAAATTTCTGCTGAAGTACAGTAACAAAGTATTTTTACTACATTTTTCACACCTCTGCTCACATGTTTACAACAGGAAGATTAACATCAAATATGAGATAAAACCAAAGAGAAATGTGGGTCTGCCTAATTGCTGCAGTTTTTGATATTAAAATTTCCTTAAAGCAGCTCTTTCATAATATTCATGTGAAATACAATCACTACACACAGGAGCTTCAGTCTAATTCTTCATGGAATATTACATTCAACTTAGATTAGTGTTCAGGATTAGGGACTTAAAGCACTCAGTAAATGAAGGGTTTAATCTGAACAGCAGCTCTGATTATTAAACCATGAGACTTTTATTTATTCAATGGAATAAAGCTTGTGCTGCTCATTTTCTGGCTGCAGGATCGCCAGCCTCTCCAAGATCTTCCCTGCTCTGATGCTGTATAAACTGTGGGAGGACGGCCTGGTAGACTCTCTGGACGACCCTCTGGACAAATACACAGACAACTTCACCATCAAGAACCCACTGGAGAGACGAGGAGCGCCAGTGTCGTCCTCCTCCACAGCCAGGACTGCCAGCAGCCGCGCACCCGGACTCACGCTGCGCAGGATGGCAAGCCAGCTCTCTGGTAACCACTGTTTATCGCCATCACAGGGTGGCCATCTTTGATTGACCTATCAGAGTCAGTGGTGAAAGCAGTTACTTTACTTTAGTGAAAGTAGAAACACTTGTCGAAAAAATACTCTATATTAACAAGTAAAAGTCCTAAATTGAAAATGTTACTTTAGTAACATTTCAAAAAGTACTTAAAGTATCAGAAATAAAGCTACTCAAATATATATATATGTGAGAGTATTTAAATGTGGGTGCCAATTTTGAATTATATGAAATTGAATAAACACCTTTTGAGGGTTATTTTTCCTTGATTAGTCACAGATAGAATGAAGTATCAGAGATGAATTGTCCTAAAATCTATCAGTTATCACATAAACTCTATACTTTGACAGTGTCCTGTGTCAAGTGTTATGATGATAACTGTGTGATTCTTTGCCCACTATACAGTTGCATGAACAATAAGTGAACAAATATATTGGGATGGTTACAGCTGCACAGATAAGTCGCTTCCTGCCCATTAACTGCAGCCTTATTCATCAGCAGACACAAGGCTGCTGGATCAGTGTGTCTGATCAGACTGGAGTCTCAGTTCAGCAACAAACTAAAAAACCAAACAAAATTAAAAATCAGTCTGATATTGAATCTTTGGACAAACATTTATGCAAACAACAGACTAAGGTTGAAATCTTTTGCCCATTTTGAAGCAGTGAGTTCAGAGGCGACCTTGGGTAACCGGTTGTTCCACTTCTGTCATATCATGAAATCACAGATGGAGCTCTGTACATGTCTGTAACCTGCAGACTCACTGAAAACAGAGAAGCTATAATTACACTGAGCTGTGAGAGATAATCAGCTCTCAGAATTATCTTAAGAGATTATCAGCAGGGGGAAGCCCTGGTGATCAATGCTATTTGATAAAGTGTCTGTGAAGCGTCACACAACTTGAAAACTCAGAAAACACTTTCAATGATTCCACAACATGTGCAAGAACACAATAAAATAAGGATACAAATTGTAATTGGTCAAGAACCTTTAACAATTACCTGATTCAACTAATATGTTATAGGGAGACTGACCTAATATCTTGAAAATACAGAAAAGCTTTGTTATCAGACATCTACATGTCTATTAAAAGAAAACTTACCTCATTAGAAACAAGTCTCTGTATGTCTGATGCGTTTTGGACTTTGAGACCTGGAAACCATTTCAAGGTGTCTTTGTATCGTTGTGTCTTTGTATGCTTCAAACAACAGGTGTTTGAAGCATACAGCCACCAGTCAATCACAGGTAAAGGGTTAGAAGTGAAGGGTCACAGAAATCCATTACATGGCATTGATCAGGACCTCATGAACACAATATCCTGCAGATTTACTCACTACTGTTGTTTCATATTTTACAGGTTTACCCAGAAGATTAAGGTCCACTAATCTTTTGTGGAGTGGAAACACATCTGCAGCTCTTCACCTGTTACAGGACGACGTCCTGGTGGTGGATCCAGGCACCAAGTATGTTCCCTGTGTTGCTCTATATTAGACTGATGACATTAGATCTGATTCTCTTGGTGCCATTTTATGTGATTTATAATCTTATCAGAGATTATCAACCTCATTTGGATTTAGATCAGAAACTCTCAACATTCACTTCTTTTCCTAATGTGTTTATTACAGTCATGTGTAATTTAGCCTAGAACACCATCTTCTGACTAAACTACAATATCCATTTTAGAGTCCATTTTTTCCCCAAACAAGATGAGGAAAACTCACAACTTTTCTCTTCATAAAACTTGCTTGATAAATCAATCAAAACAGGCACAAAAGACAAAGGAAAAATGTGTCCTGAGTGAGAAAATGAGCACAACTGATTTAGAATGTCTTAGAAAGTTTGAAGTCTTGCTGTTTGCAGTGTCTCTCGTGAATTTTGCAATGTGAGAGTCAAACTGTTGTCTAAAGGCAGATTTACTGGATAAGGGCAGTTTAAGACTCCTTGTATAATAAAGATCAGTCAAGATAGTAAATGGTAGGGCTCCAACTAGAGTTGTAACATCTATACTTGAGTTGTCAACCATTACAATAATCAACAATCATTTTTAAAGTTGGTTAATGGATTTGATTTATTTTTAAGAAGAAAATGTTCAAATTCTGTGGTTTCACTTTCTTAAATGTGATTGTTTTATGGTTTTAGTCTTCTATACCAGTAAAATAATGATCTTTGGGTTGTGAACTGTTGTCTTGACAAGACATTTTAGGTTAAAACTTCAGCTTTGGGAAAAAATGATCCACATTTTACACTATTTTATGATCTAAACGAGATGTTTAATGAGTCAAATCTTCTATCCAGTGGGTAGTTGTTGGGTGCATCTCAACTTAGAATATCAAAATGACTATTTCCTAAGAGTAGGTGAGTTTAAAGTTTAAGTTTAAAGCTTGGCTCCTGGGTAAAATCACAAAGCAATCAGTTGAGAATTTTGTTCTTTATAGTACAGTATTATAAGTGTATTGCACTATTGTATTGTCTATATTACTGTGTGTGTTACTGTTAAACATTAAGAACCACAACAGAAGTTAGTCCCTGTATTTATCCTTTTTTTTTTTATAAAAGCATATTTTTCCCTGAGTCCAGAGGACTACAAGCCTCTGTGACATGCGTCTCTTCTGTTTCTCAGATGTCACTACAGCAATGTTGCCTTTTCCTTGTTGGCCCACATCTTGGCCCCGAAGTTGACTGGCTCTAACTTTGAGACCTGGGTATCGGACCACATTCTACAGCGTCTCAACATGGAGGACACTGGATTTGACTTGAGTCCAGCTACTCGGAGACGTATGGCTGTGGGTGTCTACAGCAACGGTCAGCCGGCACCACTATATGACCTGGGCTGGTACCGGCCAGCAGGTCAGATGTTTTCCACAGCTGCCGACATGGCGAAACTCATGATGGCTCTTCTGGGTGCGTATGGGGGGGTGCTGCTGAGCCAGGACACCCTAAACACAATGCTGACCCCAGTCTTTAGATGCCACAGAGGTTACTTCGCCAACTCCACTGGCACACCGTGGGAGATCAACAGGCAGCTTGGCTATGATGTATTGAGAAAGGACGGTGACCTAGATGGCTACGCAGCCACCCTGGCCCTGGTTCCACGGCTCAAGCTGGGGTTGGTGATCTTGATGGCTGGGGTTCGGCCGGCAGGCCCAGACCTTGTGAGCCAGGCTTACAGCCACCTCATCCCTGCAGTGGAGAGCGCCTTCAGGGACGTTAGGAGAACACTCAGACCACCACCAGACCCAGCTCCGTATGTGGGTTTTTTCACCTACCGGAATATGACTTTCTATGAGATTATGGTGGACTCTGATGGGGTCCTGGTCATGCAGCAGTTTGGACCACAGGTGGACACAACGGTACCATCTAAGTTCCGGACTTTCAGACTAGACTACCTCCTGGACAGGGTATTCAGGGTGGTTCTTGAGAGCCCATACGCCTGCAAGCTGAAGATTCACAGTGCCTCAGTCCCACTGGCAACACAAGACAGGCAGCTCTTCAACTTTCACATTTTCAACAAAAAAGGTATTGCTCCTGGGTTCGACTCACCAGGACTCAACACTTACAGGGTGATGAGGATCGCTGGAAAACCATATTTTACCTCATGAATACAAAAATTGTAAAGAATTCAACAATTTCATCAATGCATCTTGGACTCGTTGGTGGTATGATCAGTGCACTGGTCATTTATGATCAGTGCAAAGGAAGATGTGATTAACCTGTTTAATCTGTTTACACTGCATATACTATCACCTTTATGATTGAGTCTAGTCCAAGAAACCTCTAGATGAGCAATACTGGTTACACTCATGTTACCCCCACAGTTTACATGGTTCTGGCCATTGACAGTGTGGTAGAATTTCTCTTCAAGTGCCTCCGGTGTGACTTAAAAAAAAAAAAAAAACGTCAAGCGGTCAAGTGTAGGTGGCACAGTAGCTAAGTAGCAGGTCTCCAGTTTGAATCCTGGCTGGCTGGACCCATGCATCATGTCACTCCTCCATTCTCTTTCTCCCTTTTCTGTGTCCTCACTATCCTATCAATACAATTTTAAAAATTTTAACAAAAGCAAAAACATGTTTTCACCCTGTCAGAACATATCAAAAATATGTGTTCTGGGATACTTTAATAATAATAAAAGTGATTGCCATTACATTTTTTGTATGAGTTCTGACTTTATATTTGGTGTTTATCAATCAAAATTGTTAAATCATTAAAATATGTGAACATCACCTTTACATTAAACTCAGTGAGGTTAGTTCTACTCTTTAGAAATTAGAATTTAATTGTTGAATATTATTTCCTGTGGCAAACTGAGCACATACAGTGCACATACAGTATTTATTTTGTAAAGGTGTAATGGTAATTTGTGTTTTACAATTGTTTTTACCCCACTTAAGTAGAAAAAAGTTGTGTGGTGCATATGAATATATATCATACAAGGTGGTGTTTATATATATATATATATTACAACTTTTTTCACCAGAGTTTCATTTCACACTCGCTTTATTGCAAATAATTCAACCAGATTTCAAACAAACATCAGATTTAAACAAACAACTTTACTAAAAACAAACTATTTGTACATTTTTCAGGATCTTTTCAGGATATATATATATATATATAGTAAGGAATATATATATATTCCTTACTGGATGATGAGGAAATTAATAAAAAAACAAAACAGAATTTAAAAAACATAAGTAGATGATCTCTGTTGATGTCTTATCTTAGATTAACTACAGCTGTCTGGAAATTGCTGATCAATGTTTTTGATTAAAATTGATTAACAGCTATTATTGATTGTGCAGTTTAATCTTTGTGCAGGCAAAAGACACTATAAAGTACCATCTAAAATTAACCTAATCAAAAGCACAAGAGTTTATATAACATGAAAAAATTAGGTGCAGAATATTATCTCCTTAGGCTGACCACAAAATGTTCCTCATGACATTTGAGGTATGTGATATGTGAGAAATAGATGGTATGATACAGCAAGGTGCCGTTTCCCATTTGATAGCAAAAAACCAAAGAAAAATAAAGGCAAGTTGCTACATTTTCTGGATCATGACCTGGAATTTACCTGCAGAGAAAGGGCATAAAGAGGATAAAAGCATTTTTAGTCCAAGCTTAAATCTAATTCCAGTCAAAACAGAAACTGTTTGCTGAGGTGTTAAAAACTACTTCTGCATTTGTGAAAACAATATATAGCATTTGGTGACTCCAGATGGACCTGCTGACAAATCGGCTCATGTTGTGTATTGTATGATACATTGAAATGTAAGCAGTTTAAGTCCAATTTTATAGAATTCATTAGACCCATATGGATATAGATGACTGTATATGACAGGAAACGGTTCATAAATCCTGCCCCATGTTTCAAACCGCTCAATCTACAGAGAAAGATGCATCCTATATTCAGAAACAGTGGCTTTAAACAAGCAGTCATTAATTATGTGAAGTTGTGATGTCAGAGTCACCACCCACGCTTCCTATACACTGCTATTCAAATCAACCAATCAGAGGAGAGGCTGAGAAAGAAGCTTTAAAAAGGAGGTGTAGAACTATAAGACAAAAATAACTGTTAACATCATAGACTTTCAGTTTTTCTACAGCAATAGACATAAATGAAGTCTTAAGAACTGACCCAAACATTCCCTACAAGTACCACTATTTTTGCTGGTTAATTGACTATTGCATAACCACTGTATATCAGAATGGAGGGAAGCTGGAATTAGTTCTACAGCTATGCAGAACTTGATGTCTACACCAGTTAGTTAATTAATCACCTAGATAGACAATCCAAATCATTTGGATTGAGATCATCATCTATTAAATGTCAGATATACAACTACACAAATTTCAATAAAAACGGAAGAATCAAGCTGTGTGTGTGTGTGTGTGTGTGTGTGTGTGTGTGTGTGTGTGTGTGTGTGTGTGTGTGTGTGTGTGTGTGTGTGTGTGTGTGTATGATGGCTGAGTTATGGTATGGACTCACAAGCAGGCATGATGGACACCTCGGCCGTCACAATACTCTTCACCCCCAGGTTGGCCAAACCTCCTCTCACCAGACCACATGTGAAGGCCAGATACTGTAGAGACACACACATGTCATCATTCAGGTAGACACTTACAGTTAAAACCATTTATCATCTTATGATTGTCTCCTACTGGAAAGAAAGACACAGACTGAACCTCAGCATCTGTTTGGATTACAAGACATTAAACATATTCTTGTAAGAAAAAGGATCGACATTAAAACTGCTTATCTAAATTATAAGTTGAGGTAGATGTTAATATGTGTTTGATTACAAAAAGATGTAGCTGTTATATTAAAACTGCCTCATATGTCAAAACTCTCAATCCACGGACAAATGCACACCGCCTGTACAAAAACTTCGACTGCCTCAGATGTAGTACTTTCCTTCATGGTTCCCACACCTTTTTCATGAACAAATTCAAGCACTTTTCAAGCACCTTCAAGCACCAGTTTTTCACTTTTCAAGCACCTTTAAATAGGTAGCCTACTCGTTGTGTTTGCCATGATGGTCATGAGAAGCGCAGCGACGCCACTGTATGGCATAATAGTATGGGTCTAATACGCATTTTTTATATGGTGGTAGATTGAATGTTTGGATTTTTAACTAATTGTGAATTGGCTTGTATTCTCAGCTTGTGAACAGTGCATTGTGTCACTACCATAGCGCAATAACAGTGAAAAATGCCTGAAGGGGGCTAAAGTATTGTATGTATCATCAGACAAGTTATTTATTTTCACTGTGTAGAAAACCTTTCACAGCAAGGACAATCACACAGACCCAATCCACACTTACTGCCTGTCCATTAACAAGATACATGCTAGTGCTGCTTGAATGCTGAAGTAACACGCAGAGTCACCATGCAACACCAATGACCAACCAGTATGCTTTGCTTTGTACCAGCCTCAGGAAGACAAAACCTGTATTTTGTGATTTACTGGAATATAATGTAAAAATCCATGTTTCGACCAGCAAGTTGAGTCTGTTAATTGTATATGTATGGCTGAGTGTGATTGAGCCCTTAATTCTGCATCAAAACATTGTGTTCTACTCACCCATGGTGTTTTTTCTTTCAAGCATTTTCAAGCACTTCACAAAAAAATCCAAGCATTTTCACAACCTTGAAAACACTGAATTGAAATTCAAGCATTTTCAAGGAATTCAAGCACCCGTGGGAACCCTGTTTCATTAAATTGGTATTACCTTTGATTGAGACATATACACATATACGAATATATATAAACACACATCCACAAGGTGGACAGATATGACTATTCCATTTGTGTGGTGTTATGTGGCGTGTTTTTGAACAGACTGATTGCAGAGCACCTTTGGGGCATGTTCCAGATACTGACTCCCTGCTGACAGCTGACTCAGCAGTCGGAACTTGTTGTCCTGGAGAACATATATGCCCTGAAACATACAACAGATAGCAGACATCTGGTATCATATTGTATGTATTGTATCATATCATATCATATCTGTTGAGCAATTATTAAAAAAAAACAATTATATTATCGGTTGAATGATTAATCATTTAACCAATAAAACGTTTGAAAACTGTGTAAAATGTTATTGTTTAACATGTTATTACTGTATTCACTAGTGACACATTCAATTTACTGTCATATACTATATCATATACGATGTAGTATAAAGCTTCACATGCGAGAGGCTGAACATTTTTGCTTCAAAAATTGTTTTTTTTTTATCATAGTTATTAACTGTTATGTTGATTGACAAGTGCTGCAGGAACTTGCACATGAACATTCCAGTTGAAGATTTTACATCAGCAGTTTCCACAAGATTTAAATGCGATGTAATCTGGTATTTACATGTGCTGACACTTTTAATACAGCTGTGAGATATGCGCCATTAAACAACAAGCGTCCTTCAGCTTCAACATTGAGCAGCATCTATACTGCAGATGTGAAGATCCATTTGGTGTTTAGTGCTGCTGTTTATATATATATTTAAAGTGATTATAATCAGAATAATAAACATAGCTCTAAAATGACTGACAGAAAGCAAATGTTACCTGGTGATTGGTTCGGAGGTTGTCGATCTGCTTTTTGAAAACACACGTCCAAAAATCTTTACAAATGAACTTCATGACGTCCAGCTCGTCCTTGAACCGCGCAGTGTCTTTAGTCAGCCTGAAACATGGAAGGAAACATGCTCACCTGAAGCCACACGTTTCATAGCTCTCCAGACTGTAGAGGGTCGGTTAGGGTTAAGAAAGCTGCTAGATATTATGATGCAGTACCTAATCTGGGTGCTTTTTACACTTCTGAGGAAAATACAGAACTCAAAATATGTGGTTTAAAGAGGTTTAATCTGGACCTGAGGTGATTATTATGTGTTAATAGCAGTGTTACCTCTCCATCAGCCCTTGTCCCACTCTGAAGCCCATGTTCTCCAGTTTGGTAATGTTTCTTCCATTCTCCTGAGAACAACACACATAGAAACAGTAGTAATTGTAACAGTAATATTAATTATATTAGAATCAATCAATAGAATCACATTCTTGCAAAGTTTTACATTCATAAATGCAAATTTCCTACATACCCGTTTCTGTTTTAAAAAAAAAGAAATATTAAAGATATATATTAACACAACATCCCCAGCAAAAAAAAAACTAGATAGCCGTTTATCACAACATTTAATACAGTGTGTTATATAAATAAATTTTCATTCTTGATTTCCATCGGCATGTTTATTATGCTTTATTGTTTTATTTTGTTATTATTTTAATAATAATATTTATGCATAACCGTATTTCTCTACGTTTTTGATTATCTTGATGAAGTTTCTGCATTGACATAAATCTTGAAATATATATCGTTAATGAAAAAAACTTCTTACCGTGTCTCCTCCTGCTGACTTGTAGATGTACTGAATCACTTCATTATGTAAAAACTGGAAAGGAGCTTCATCTGCCATCTTCTTCTTATTCTTCTACAGCCTGAAGTCAGAACAGCATAACTATACACACAAACACACACACACACAGACAGACACACAGATACACACAAAAACAACTAACAGACAAACACACAGGCAGTATGTAGAGACGCTATTGAAACAGTAATTGTAAACAGACGCTGCTGCTGCTGCTGCTTCCTGCTTCTTTTTGTTTCCGGGGAGTCGCATTTTTCTTCTGGATCGCGCGTCAACGACGCCGCCATCTTGGAAGGGTCAATGCGACATTCGCCTCAACAAAGGAACATAAGGATCGTAAAGAAGAGAGTCGGCCACATCAAGAGAACGGAGATTAAAACTAAACCATTGTTTGTTCATTTCGTAGTATCAAAAATCCGTATTTTAACTCAAATGGCAGACTCGCCCCTCCAAGATGGCGGACGTCGCTATGTGTATAATATCTACGCCGCTACCGCCTCCTACAGGTTCAATGTCCGCTTGTTCTTCCTTGGGTTTATTGCATGGATGTATTATAAGACTATAACTGTAAGTTCTTATAATACATCCATGGTTCATTGGATGTATTATAAGAAAACATATGTATACAATGAAATGAAATACCCCCATCATTCTTATTTGTTGTTTGATTATATTGTAGCGGTAGCTATTCATGGACATAATTCCCCCTATCCGTTCCGTTGAGTGGGCTCTCGGTTACGTTGTTGAACAGCACATCACACGTTAAGCCCCTCCCCCGAGAGCACGGTCTCGGCGGGCAGTTTGTTTTTGAGTTCTAATTCAATAAAACCCGTCTATGCGTTGCATGGCGGTTAAACACGCAGAAGTGGTCTTTTCATTGAAATACACACTTCTACACTGGTGACCCCGAACGTATCGCTGGACGTTTTTGGCGATACTGAACACGCTGCCATGCCGAAGAAGAAGCGCGCCGCCTGCGTTAAAACGGAGCCGATTGACGAACTGCCGTTTTCCGACGAGGCAACTTCGCTCGGAGCTAACATGGCGCCCCCACAGCCCACGCCGCCGCCCGCCGGGTCAGCCTGCGTCGGAGCTCCACACCTCAAGCTGCCATCTTTTTGGGAGACTTCACCGGATGCGTGGTTTGTACACGCCGAGTCGGAGTTTGCCGTGCACGGCGTCTTGAGTGATTTTTTTCGTTACCACCTGGTGGTGGCAGCGCTTCCCGCGTCCACCGCGTCCAAGCTAGTGGGACTGTTGAAGCACCCTCCCCCGACCGACCGTTACGCCACTTTAAAGCAGCGGCTGCTGTACGCCTTTGGACTTTCCGAGGCTGAGAGGGCTGATAGGCTACTAGCGATCGATGGACTGGGTGGGAGACGTCCTTCCGAACTGATGGATTACATGTTGGACTTGCTCGGTGAACACTCTCCCGGACTAATGTTCACACGTGTGTTCATGCGTGCGTTGCCTGGACACGTGAGGTCAGCGCTCGCCAGTTTTCCGACAACGGATTACCACGTTTTGGCCCAGGAGGCTGACAAAGTTTTCCTAGCGGCTCAACAACCGGCAGCGCCGCTCCGTGACCTCGCGCCGCTAGCCGCTGCGGCTGGTGGCGCACGGGTCCATACCGCCACCTACTCCGCCTGTCCACGTGCGGTTGCCACACCGCAGCAGCAGGCGGGGTTGTGCCGCTACCACAGAAAATTCGGACACCTGGCAGAGAAGTGCCGTCAGCCCTGCTCGTTTGGTGTCCAGGGAAACTACGCGGCCGGTACTCGCCAGTAGCGGCGGGTGCCGGCGGGGACAACACGCTACTCTACGTGCACGACAGCTTGTCCGGCTCCCGTTTTCTCTGCGACACAGGTGCTCACTCTAGCATGGTGCCCGCCTCCCCAAACGAACGGGCGCGACCTAGCGGAGAGCACTCAGCGGGCCGGCTTCCACAGCTCGTCAACGTCAGCGGTGAGGCCGTACGTGTTTACGGAAGAAGATATGTGGAACTTTGTTTCGGCGGTCGGACATTTGGATGGAACTTTGTAACTGCGGACACCAGTTTTCACATTCTCGGTGCAGATTTCCTGCGTTCGCACGGCTTACTGGTGGACTTGAAAAACAGGCGTTTGGTCGACACCGACACGCTGATCGCATATGCATGCACGCCGAGCGACGGCGGCGCTGTGCAGTTGGCGACTGCGCCGGTGACACGGGATGCCTACCAGCAGCTGTTAGTGGAGTTCCCCACACTCTCCAACCCGGACTTCGCGTCTCCAACGGTGCTACATGGCGTCGAGCACTTCATCGACACGACGGGCCCGCCCGTTTACGCACGTGCGCGCCGACTCGAGGCATCCAAGCTCGCAGTAGCGAAAGCGGAGTTCGCAGAAATGGAGCGGCTGGGCATTATACAACGCTCTAACAGCCCGTGGGCGTCGCCCCTGCACATCGTGCCAAAGCCGAATGGAGGTTGGCGCCCATGCGGTGATTATAGGCGTCTCAACGATGTCACAACGCCAGACAGGTACCCAGTCCCACATATTCAGGACTTTTCCACGCACCTGGCAGGGGCAACGGTGTTTTCGAAGGTGGACCTGGTGAGAGGCTACCATCAAATTCCCGTACGTGCGGCTGACGTCCAGAAGACCGCAGTTATCACACCTTTTGGATTGTTCGAATTCCTGAGGATGCCATTTGGCCTCAAGAATGCAGCTCAGACATTCCAAAGGCTTATGGACAGCGTACTGCGCAACCTGCCATTCCTTTACGTCTACCTTGACGACATTCTGGTCGCGAGCGAGTCCCACTCACAACACTTGGGGCACCTGAGGACACTTTTTGAGCGGCTGTCACGTCACGGGCTAGCCATCAACCCTGACAAGTGTCAATTTGGGCTCTCTACGGTGGACTTTCTGGGACACAGAGTCACCAAGGACGGCGCCATTCCCCTACCTTCCAAAGTGGAGGCGGTCGCCAATTTTCCACGGCCGACCAACATCAAGTCGCTGCAGGAGTTCCTGGGGATGGTCAACTTCTACCATCGCTTCATTCCCCAGGCAGCCCGCGTCATGCAACCTTTGCATGAGGCGCTGAAGGGACGGGACAAACAACTGGTGGAGTGGACGAGCGCTCGGATAGACTCGTTTAATGAAACCAAGGCAGCATTGGCACGTGCCACCATGTTGTCGCATCCAGTCCCTACTGCCCCAATCGCCGTCACCTCCGACGCTTCGGATTTTGCTGTCGGGGCGGCCTACGAACAGTGGGTTGATGGCGCCTGGCAGCCTTTGGCCTTCTTTAGCCGCCAACTGCGCCCCAATGAGTGGAAGTACAGCACGTTCGACCGTGAATTGCTCGCCCTCTACCTGGCGGTCAGACATTTCCGGAACATGTTGGAGGGGCGCCATTTCACGGCTTTCGTAGACCACAAGCCACTGACTTTCGCCATGGCCAAGGTGTCGGAACCGTGGTCTGGTCGACAGCAGCGCCATTTGTCCTACATATCGGAGTTCACCACAGACATACGCCACCTGGCAGGAAAAGACAATCGCGCGGCTGACTGCCTGTCGCGTGCTGTGGCCACGGTGGCTCATCTGGGCCTGGACTATGAGCGCATGGCAGCAGACCAGGCCACCGCGGAGGATGTGCGGCTGTTGCGTGCGGCGCCTACAGACCTGCGGCTCCAAGATGTGCCTTTTGATGGTGCGGGAGGCCTGTTACTGTGTGACGTATCACTACCAGACCCCCGCCCGGTGGTCCCTGCCACGTGGAGGAGGCGCGTATTTGACGCCGTGCACAGCATATCTCACCCTGGCGTGAAGACGACGGTGAAGCTGGTGTCCGGCAAATTTGTGTGGCACGGCATGAAAAAAGATGTACGCAACTGGGCCAAAACCTGCGTCGAGTGCCAGCGGGCCAAAGTTCACCGCCATGTGAGGGCTCCGTTGGAGGTGTTCGCGGTTCCGGAACGACGGTTCGACCATGTGAACATCGACCTTGTCGGACCGTTACCCCCGTCCCGTGGATATACCCACGTCCTGACCATTGTGGATAGGACCACTCGTTGGCCAGAGGCCGTCCCTCTCCAGTCCACCACAGCTACGGATATTGCACGCGCATTCATCGCCACTTGGGTCTCCCGCTTTGGTACCCCGTCAGATATATCTTCGGATCGGGGACCGCAATTCACGTCTGAATTGTGGAATGCTGTGGCTCAAAACTTGGGGGTCGTGGTCCATCACACGACGGCGTACCATCCTCAAGCTAACGGCCTCGTAGAGCGCTTTCACCGGTCGCTGAAAGCGTCATTGCGTGCCAGCCTGGAGGATGCTGACTGGGTCGACAAGCTGCCGTGGATTATGCTCGGTCTCAGAACAGCGCCTAAAGAGGACCTGCGCGCCTCTTCTGCGGAGCTGGTCTACGGTCAGCCGTTACGCCTGCCTGGAGATTTTGTTCCCGACCCCACTGAGCAATGGGATGCTGCGCGCCAACGCACAGGCCTTTGCGCTGATGCCAGGCTTTTCGCGCCCTTACCGACATCACATCATGGCGTCCTGCAGCCGCGTGTGCCCCCGGAGCTGAGGGGCTCGGATTATGTTTTTGTTCGCCGTGATGCTCACAGGAACCCGCTGCGTCCGCCATACGATGGCCCATACCGGGTGATGGATTCGGGGGACAAGCATTTTCTATTGGATATAGGCGGCAGGCCGGAACGAGTGTCTATCGACCGCTTGAAGCCGGCTCATTTGGACATTGACACTACAGTTGGGCCAGCGTTGCCCCCGCGCCGCGGCCGGCCGCCGGGTTCGGTTCTCAATCCTCGGGCGCCGGAGTTCGCCCCGGCCCTATCCCCTCAACCTCCAGCTCCTGCTGCTCCACCGCAGCGTACTCGGGGTGGTCGGGCCATCCGCCCGCCTGGCGCACTGTCGGACTATGTGCTAGGGTGAATTCTGGGGGGGCCTGTGTAGCGGTAGCTATTCATGGACATAATTCCCCCTATCCGTTCCGTTGAGTGGGCTCTCGGTTACGTTGTTGAACAGCACATCACACGTTAAGCCCCTCCCCCGAGAGCACGGTCTCGGCGGGCAGTTTGTTTTTGAGTTCTAATTCAATAAAACCCGTCTATGCGTTGCATGGCGGTTAAACACGCAGAAGTGGTCTTTTCATTGAAATACACACTTCTACAATATAACATTTAATTTGCAAGTAAAAAAGTAGAAAAAAGAATCCTGTACTTTTGATGTTTAAATTCAGCTGTAGCTGACACTCAAAATTTGCTCAAATGTTGTGGCCGTCGATTTTATTACAAAAAAGTCTTATTTCCTGAACACTTTGTGCATTTGTGATCACATTTGGTGAGCATGAGTAAAAAATATATCTCAAGTGCAAATGGAGGCAAAACACAAATGTTGGCTTAATTTATTTTTTGTAACAAAAAATAAAGGAGCACAAAAAACAGCACCGAGGTACAAAAATAAGTTGATATTACAAAGAGTTTGAAGAGACAGCAGCATGTGGTCCAGCTGTTGTGTGTTGACAGGAGACTCCAGATGCTGGTGTTAGAGGAGCCGCTCTGTGCTGCCCCCTGGCGGCTGGCTCAGTAGTGACAGTAGGATGTGTGCCACTTCACAGGACAGTCCCTGAAACACACAAGCGCAAAGAAATCGTAACATAGTGACTCGACTTCTTCCTGTCACCTCTTACCTCCTCTTCCTCTCTGCTCTTTAGTTTCCTACCTCCTCCACCGGTTCCTTCTCTTTCTGCTTTTTTCTCGCCTTATACTATTTATCCCAACATTCCCTCCACTCCATACCTCCTCCTTATACCATGTTCATTTCCTTCCTCCCACACACACACACACACACACACACACACACTCACACACACACACACACGCACATCACCACCACCTTCCTTGCTTCTTCCTTTCATTTATTTTCTTTAGTTCCACCTTTTTTTTGGCAGAAGGGCAGCAGTTTAGAAGTTTCCGTTTCATGTGCTTTAGATGAGACATTGGACTAGAAATGTATTCTCATTGTTATCAGCCTCATAGATATGTGTCAGGCAGAGGGGCCCGCGACACCTGATGCAAACTCTGAAGGCTGTTTTCATCTATTACTAACTAGCCGTGGCCACAGGCCACATCTAACATGTATTTATGAGGTCACATCCGTGTGAGTCAGTACCTATGATACTTCTGTCCCTTCCTCCGCTGGTACTCTGTTTCATCCACCGTCCACACAGCTCCCTTCCCACCCTCCACCCGCACAAAACATTTGTGCAGGCTGAGGTTGTGACGCACAGCATTCTGGGTAGAAAGTAAGTAAGGTAGAATATGTTAGATGGAAAATACTTTTAGGTTAGTGTTGCTCCGTATTCTGTAATCAGTTATTTAAACATTCCTCTAATCTACAACAACAGATGTTGACGTAGGTCAGTTATAGTTAAGGTTATAGTTACAATCATTGAAATAGTTGTAGTTATGATTATGGTTGCTTTTATAGTTACAGTAAGGGTTATAATTATGATTATTGTTATGATGATGATTATTGTTGTGGTTATAGTTGTCATTATGGTTGTAGTTGTGGTTATGTTTGTGTTGGGGTTTATATATAAAAACAATATACATTGGATGGAACTTTGGGAGACCTGGGGCCTCTTGATTCTTTAGTAATCCGATCTTGTTAACCTTGTTTGTTTGTTTTAATCACTGGCAACTTTGCTATTTTTTAGCCTTTCAAAGTTCAGCAAGCTTGAAAATGATGAATTCAACTTGTTGATCTGAGTCAACCTCTGAATCTAATATGGTGTGATATGTTGTCATGGTCCCAGTGTGACTGAGACAACATTTAACAGCGATATATTCCAGGATGAACAGTGTTATAATGCACATGTTTTAAGAGTGAGTGAATGTGTATAATGACGACTACAAACCTTCCAGGTAGCAGTGTTGTGTCTGAAGTAGAAGAACATAGTAGTGAACCAGTTGTAAATCTCATTCAGAGTGCGTTGCTTGTCTGGAGACTCCAGGATCGACTGCAAACAGAAGAAGTGAGAACCGAAAAAGCAACTTCACAAATAAATTAACAAATTATTTTAGCCCTCAATAAAAACATACCCATCTTATCAGGTAGGCATAGGTGTATGGAGGCCTGATGTTACTGGATTTGTAACACTCCATACTGGGGACCAAATCTGTACAACAATGAAACCTGTGATCAGCAAACTGGAACAGCAGACGTCTCTTGTTTCAACTGTAAAGTCATTGCTTCAGGTCATCACACTGCGTGATGGATGATGAGCTACACTGTAAACACTACATTAAGTTGGTGGAACAATAGAGGGACACATTCTGCAGCACTGACATGTTTGGAGACAACAGTATGTAGAGTGTGATTTGATTGTAATAAACGACAGAAATTATATGTAGCAGAACCATCCATCATGTATGATGTGTGGAGAAAAGTTTCTCAGAGGTCAACCCTAAATCTCAGTTTTATATGTGATCCTCCCAGCACGGTCCAGTGTGCAGCTTACGCAGTGTGATGACCTGAAGCAATGACTTTACAGTTGAAACAAGAGACGTCTGCTGTTCCAGTTTCAGCTTTTTGTATATTCAAAGATTCTGGATTATTCAGGGAGGTCTAGGAAGATATGTTTAAACAAAGTAATTTGAAAGAAATGTCAAAGCAGATTTTAAACTGTGAGTTTTGCAGATCCTGTTTCTCTCAAATCTAACTGTCAGATTCATGACTTCAGTTCATTAATGACCGGTCATAGAAACTGTTACCTGGCAGAAGGTGGGAAGAAGCAGAAGCTCTGAAGTCATGCTGGGCCAATTCCAGGTGTTTGATGCCCCAAGGTTGCACCCTGTCTCCCTCTGCTGCCTGAGCCTGGGGCAGGAACAGAGGAGGACTGTACGGCCAATCACACACGGCTGTCTGTATAGAGCAAAGAAGAGACACATGAACACAGTATTGTTTGATTTGTACAAAGTCTGAAAGACTTCAAGTATATTGCAACTTTTATCAACATTTTCAAAGCTCTAAACAAATCTTAAAAAATCAAGCAAATGAACCAAATGATCAGGGGCAACATACCAGATCAGTGTTTTTGTATTCGGAGAGGTGAAGGTGGAGCTGCATTGCAAGGAGTTTCTGTTTTTCAAGAAGCAACTTTAAAAAAAGAAACAAAATTCTAATGTTTGATTTACATCAAATTCTTCAAAATATCCTGAAGTTACAGTAAAATGTTTTTAATGTTAAATGTTAGTTCCATCATGAAACCAGCCCTTACTAACAAAGTGTTGTTTAAAATTATAAACCAAATAATGTCTTAAAAGTCTTAATCTAGTGTTTGAGGTTCCTTTTAGGACTTTTTCTAGATCTCACTTGACTCTCCATGCACTGAACAATATCCCGCTGGATCCTCCACTGAGCAATGCTTCTTTCACCATGACTGTGTTCAGAATGAAGATGCCTAGAAGTCAGTGGAACAAAGGAAAAGGGAAAAGAATACATTTTTAAATAAACCAGTCCAGAAATACAGTAGGTGGGCATTTAATTTAATCTAAACTAGAAACAATCATACCTCTAACATACAAACCTCTGTGACAATGAAACCTCTATGAAACCTTCAGGAAACACTTTCCTCTATAGTTCCTCTGCAACTACATATATAATATACTTTATATAGCATTTACAGGATCCCCTTCAGACAAATATTCTGCAAGGAACAATAATTCGTGTCTGATATATTTTCTTTTGCGCTTTTTCCTAAATATTGAGCCTTATAGAAAATTCACTGCCCTTACAAAGTTAGGTCTGGCTACAAATAATAGTTTTTAGGATGGAAATGACCAAATATGACTGCTCAGATTAGGTTTTATTGACATGTCAAGAGTTGAAAACACATACAAACTTTGGTTTTGACAGGCCTTTTTGTTTTTGGGACCCAAACAAACACAGCAATAGATAACACTAATCCTGGATTCTGTTTTTGGAATGACATTGTAGAACTGATCACTGATGCAGTACTTCAGTCAGTAATCCACTTACTTTAAGAAACTAGTAACATCTTCAGACACGGCATCACAGCCAGGCCAGCGACAGAGGCCGCTCACAAACAGAGCACTGGCAGCCTCAGGGATGCTGGCGGAAAAAGAAATACAATTTTTCCAATAGAAATTAGAGAAAGAATCATCTTAAATGATGTGATTCCAGTGGCAGGTCATTTTGCTTATTAAATCTACATTTTCTTGGTCAAAAATTAAAAAAAAAAAAAAAAAATGAGATTAATAGACAAAAATCTGAGATGAAATCAAAACATTAGGATAAAATGTAAAAAATGTATTCTTGTTTTCTGATAAGAAAATTAAATTGACCAAAATCACGAAAAAAATGAAATACTAAAATTATATGACAACAGATTAACATAATTCAAGATAATTCTTCTCAATATTGTAGTAAATGTCCCCAAAATGACATATTAACTTGTTTGGATATAATTTTTAAAAGTTTGCATGCATGTGTGTTTGTGATGTTGTTGAGAACCTGTTTTAACAGCAAACTTCTTGTTTTGTCCCCTAAATTCTATAGGCCAGAGAAATCATTTTTTATAATCATTCCATTTGTGTGTATAGTCAATTTAGAATTTGGTCCAAATTTTACAAATGTTAGCGAATTACCAAAAAAAATATTTTAGAACATTTCTGAACAAGCTGGAAAAGGATATTTTTCAAACTTTTGAACGTTTTGCTGTTTTGATGGGCCTCATAGAGTCTGACTTACTTAACAAACACTTTATACTGTTGAAAACAACATCTAGTGAACATGTGCAGATGTGAGTCTGAGTGACCAGGACACAGTTGGTACCATTTGGTCAATAGGTGGTGCTGTAGCAGCATCATCTAACTATAGAGGAAGAAACCTGTCTGTCTGTCTATCCTTTGTTTATCCAGAAAACTGTTCATCAGATTGACTCCATATTCAATGTGTATGTTTTCCTGAGGACCTGAGAGAGTGCAGTGTGAGTGTGTGACGTCAAACAGATGAGTATTTCTTGAGATATGGGAAGGACATAACAAACACTTCCACTATTAACTACACTATTTGAAGGTTAATTACAGTATGCAAGCATATTTTAGTTTGTCTTTGCAACAAATTTCATTCAACCCATTAATCTTGTGATCTGTGATCCTTTGAGTTGAGAGATAATCACCCATCATGAAGCCGGGCCTCTATGGAGCTCTGTTTTGGATTGTCTCTCCTGTAGGGCGGCAGGTGGCGGCTTCGGCTGGGAGAGGAATCTGTGCGTAGTGGAGAGGAGGACTGGGCTGTTTCTGCCTCTTCCTTACAGACAGAGATGGCTCCACAGCCACTGTTTTCTTCAACGTGAATGAAAGAGCAATGATTTAAGCTTTCGTGTCACAAGAAGCTGCTATTATTAACACTCTCCTGTAAAAACAGGTAAAGACGGTCCTAAAATACCCATTCAACCAATTGTTTAACTTTATTAGAAAAGAAACCACAGAAAGATACAGAAGATATTTCAATGTACATCAATGAAAAATAAGCCTCATTGTCTAAAATATGATTTCAGTTGTTCAACATTATAAAAAGCGACATCACATCTACTTAACCAATATAGTACAATAGCCCAACTAGCTGTGAATTGCCTACAAAGACAGTAACAACAGATGTTTCTCAAAATGTCACTCAGTCGCAGGGATACACCACAGACAGCTCGCCAGCCAATCATGCGGCGCACACACCATTCACTTACACGTACGCGCAATTTAGAGTCTCCAATTAACTGAAGCATGTTTTGGGATTGTGGGAAGAAACTAGAGAACCTGGAGAGAATCCATGCAGAATGGTCCCAGCCTAAGAACTTGAACTCGCAACTACCCACTGCAACACTGTTTGTGCACATTGTAACAAAAAACACAAAAGCAAACCTAAAAACATCAGCAAACGTAAAGTGACTCTGATGCATAATAAAGATGCTGTGATGAAACATGTTCCTACCAAGTTGATATCTGGAGGTTGTTTGGGAGATTTGACGCAGCACTGACGGTCTCTGCTGCTTCTGCTTCATGTCATCCATGCTGCTCTGACACTAGGAAGAAAATAAAACAAATGTATCAGGGTGAGCTATAACACTCCAGGTTCTGTGTGTTTATGCAGCGAGCAGCGATGTAGAGCCACAACAATACACACCCGGTGACCTTGGTTTTAATTCAAAGGAAGCTTGGTGTAAACCTAAATGTGAGGGTTCATGAGACATACAGTGTGTACAAGGCTACATGATTTCAAACTGGAAACAGGGTCAACAATGTTTGCTTGAAATAGTGGAGCACTGTGGACTCTACCCATGAACATAGCAAAGATGTGCTTTTATACACTGAAATGTTTGGTTTCAAAGGAAGATCTTATCTAACATAATTCATGTTAGATAAGATCTTTCTTATCTTTCCCTTACTTTTTCTTCTTATATTGCTTGTTACAATTCAGCTGCTCAACTGGTTCATTCGTTACCACTGCCAGTTAAATTTTGCGAACAGCCAATTCCACAGTGTAGAGGTATATATCTAAGCCAATCACAATCAAGCTGTCCTGTCATTGGTCAGCTATCTTACCAGGAAAGAGTGATATGTCCCTTCTTCTTGGTAGACAAAAGGCAAATAGACATGGAGTTTGGCGATCTTGTACAGGTGTGATTGTATTTACACCAGTTCCAAACAAACTGCACACTCCCTTCAAACCTGTTTCCACATTTGTAGAATGAACTATTTTTTAAAAACAGACATTCCAGCACTGTAATTGTCCAGAGATCCAAGTTTATGTTTCTGTAACCAGGGACACATAGAATCAACCTTTAGCATCAGTAAGTACTCAGATACTCACTTTCAGATATGATGAAATGAGTTAGATGATAAGTGTTGGGTGGATAGATGCCTTGTTTCAGGGAATGGAGGTACATTAACTCACATTTATCCTGTCATACTTCACATTGATCATATTAACACAACTATTCATGCCTGGTTAACTTCACCTAACCACAGCATTACACCATAAACCAGCATTCGTGAAAATATGCACATACCAAATAACATTTAATGTATCTGCAGAAACATACACTGTCAACATTTCCACTGGAGACAGGGCTGTGATATTATACCAACAATCTGAAACAATAATAGATATACTCTTGTAAAATAATGATACGCCCTAAAACTTGTCATTTCTTGGTTTCAAAGATGTATTAAAATAAAATACATTTTCTTAACTTACCAGATCTTTAACCCACTTAGTCATTTTTTCTACATTACTATTGAATATTTCACAAACCTCATTGTGTAAGTACTGATAGCACTGATAGTCGTCCAACAATATTATCAATATTGTGGTATAAGATATGTTGATGATGATCTTTTTATGACACAAGGAAGTCAATACAATGTTTCAGAATGTCTGTTTCAGGCGTCTAAATGTGAAGGCTTTCCTGCAAGAGCAAGCAGTGCACCTGTTAAAAACCACAGTGCACACACACACACACACACGCAGACTGATAGCATCACCACAATGAAGCTGCTCCACTTTTGTGCAGCATGGAACGATGTCACATGCAGCCACTGGGAATGTTTGTCAAAGATGCGGCACAATGTTTCCACATGTGACAATAGTCCACAGCAGCTTTTCAGTGGAATACATAACAAAACAACCTTACTGCAATTTTATTTTTTTATTTTTTCATAACCTGAAACACAATCGTCAGCTACAGCAGAGTCACTCCAGTGATTCAGTTTCACTAAATATGATGTTATACATATAGTAAATAAAATAATTTATAAAATAATTAACATGAAGTACATGAAACACTAAAATACTCTCACGTATACATGATATAGTAATTAAAACAACTACTATAATATATTGTTATAATATAATAGAGTCTGTATAATAAAAACTTTACTTTTACCTTTACTTTAAGTAGGATTTATTGATAATACTTCTGTAACTTTACTTATTATAGAGTATTTTTTTGACAATAGTATCTCGTCTTTTACTCCAGTAAGTCAATCTCTGAGTAAATGAAGCAATCAGTGTAAACATAACACATGTATTTACATGATTTTTTACCTGTTTCTGTATGGTAGTTGAGCCACATATAGGTTACAAGAAGTATTTCCTGTCATATTCAGCCACATTACAGCGTGGAACGCTGCAGATGCCTCATACCGATAATATCGACATGTGGCTTCATTACTCACATACTTCCACATCTCACATTCCCATCACTGATATTAAGGAACGCCCGCTAAGTTAAAACTACTCCTCTGCACTAAAACTATTCTGCTACCATAAAACTACTCAACTACACTAAATCTTCTAATGTTCTTAAAGAAAGTAGAAATAAAGACTATTATCTTTCCTCTATCATTGATCATCTATCATTTACCATCTATTATCTATTATTGATTACATATTAGCATATTGAATGAATATTTTTTTGAACAATGACAAATACTCCAGAATATTCTCAAAAACAACCTGGAACCTTGTTACTGCAATAGTTTAATTGAACTGAAACTCAGAGAAGTAAATTTAACACCTAGTATAGATGTCAGATTAACAGCATGCAGTGTCCATCTTAATGATTGAAAAAGAAACATACACACAAACACACACAGACAAACCATAACATATTCAGTCTTTAAAATGTGAACATGCAAGAAAAAATGGTGAGTTTTGATAATATGAGATTTTAAAAAGTTGCATGCTATCTGAACTACCTCAACAGGACCTTTACCTAGCTCCTTCTTTTGGGAAAAGAGATTTATGCTCTTTGTCTTTCTATCGAAACATCTCAACTCAGAAGAGGCTTCCCTGCAGAGACACACTTCAGATAAACAGAGGAAAAGGAAGTGGGCCCACACACATTTAACCTTCAGTTACCTTCTAAAGAAATCACAAGATAGAAAATCTTATCTTCATGAGATCATGAGATCATTACAGAGGGATAGCCACACTTTTATGCAGAGAAAAAGCACAGAGATCTTTTATTTAAGTAAAAGTAAAAATATACAAGTGAAAATCCTGCTAAAAATCTTAGTAGAAGTACAGTAGTAATGGCAGCAAAGCTACTTCAGAAGTAAAGAACAATTTATTGTAAATTAATTATTGCTGACTTCTTACTGTTGGGTCATCAGATGAAAAAGAATTCAATATTTATAAAGAGATCATATGGTTTATATATAAAACATTGATCACAAAAGTGGCTTCCGCAGTAACAGAAGGAATAAACTCATTGTTTATCCGGAGGAAAAGAGATCATGATGTTGTGAATTTGAGGGATGAATGACAGCTTCTGTCTTATAAATAAACTCTTCCCAACTGTTGGAGGTTCAGTGCATTTCAGGAGTTTAACCAAATTACTCAAGGCCCACTTACTTTTTGTTTCTGACTCCTAGAGCCTTATTTACATAACATAAAAGTACAGAAGGCGTTTCCAAGTCATTTTGGAAGTTAGAGGAAAGCACAAAGCACAAAAGCCATAAGAAAACTAAAAGTATACTTCTTAAAATCCAGAATCCTACCATCTACAGAAAAAAATCACTGTACCATCTTCATGCCGGCTCACACCGAGAAGAGACACACTATCAGGTGTTGACAGGTGGCTGGCATTGGGTGTCAAAATGGCTCTTGGCCCCTGCAAAAACTGCTGTATTAAATACAGTGACACCTTGACCATTTTTGTGCTGTCTAAATAGATGTTGGTTGTCCTCCTCGGGACACAGAATGTAGATTAGAAGATTAGTTTTGATTGAAGCTTTTGAACATTCAATAAAAACACTTATGTTGCTGAGGGGCTAAATCGAAGGTGTCAGTACATCAGAAGAATATCTGTTGGGTTTTCAAAAAACATCTAAAAGCCATCAATCCAACAATCGCCACCACTTCATCACAGGAGGAGAGTAACTAAGTACATGAACCATTTTTCTTAGTTGCTTTCATTCTGGAGGTAGTGCAGCTGATGGAACAACATCAAGATTCATTAATAAAAAAAATGAAATGTGTAAGTGCTAATAAGATGATAACATGCTCTAAACATAATTTTTGGAGGAGCAGACTGCTGAATTAGCATCTATACATAGTACAACTAGAGGTAGAAAGCAAGTACTGTTCTTATGTACAGTTTAACTTGAGTATTTCCATGCACTGCTACTTTCTCCTTCCCTCTACTACATTTATATCCAGCTTTAGTTCCTTCAAATGCAGATTTGACTGTGATAATATCAGAAGCTTTAAAATCCAACACATATTTAAAGATAAACCAGTGGTTTCAACCTTTGAGCTTTTGACATCTTACAAACAGCAGTGTAGTCAGCTCACATCTCACATGGTTTCATTTTAATAAATGTTCAAAGGATCTAATATTTCTCATTCAAACTGAAGAAAAGGTAAAAAAAAAAAAAAAAAAGCTGAATAGATTAGCAAATTATATATTAAATTTGTTCTTTCATTCTTTCTCCCATTAAACCACCTCTCAACCCCTCACATTTTTCCGCTAACCCTTTGGAGGGCCTGACCCCTAGGTTAGGTACCACTGGACTAAACTAAGTAATTGTATATATTCCATTATTATACAGAAATTCACAAGAAAAGCTGTCAGTCAAAACTGAATTGATTTTCCTTAGTTTTCCTTCTGCTCAGTTTGTCACTTCATACTGCTTTTAAATTTAGGATAAATTCACTATTCTACAGTCGACAGGAGATGTTACATTTTTGCCTTTAAGCAGGTTTTTCAAAATATTTTTATTTTGCATCAGTTGATTTTTGTAGAAATTTTTGGTTAACTGTTTCCTGCTGAAGCTTCACATATTTATGTTTCTAGGTGTTTCATATTCATTGATCTGTTCTCAGAAGAAATGCCGCAGCAGTATAACAAATTTAAAACATACATCAAGCCACTTTAAAATTTTCGCTCATTTAAAGTGTTATTTTGAATGGTGAATGTGTTAAAGGATTTTATCTCTACTGTTCAAATTTAATCCAGATTTTTTTCTTGTAAATATTTTTAATCTGTACATGTGCGTGACACTTGCAGATCAAATTCGACACAGCAACGTCATGTTAAAGACATCGACGACCAAACACAGCCTGTCTTTGTTGTTTTGTGCATTTCGTTAATAAACTAATGATTTGAAATGTATGGACATGTATGAACTGCACCTAATTCACAACACGCCATCACTGACCTGCTCTGCTGTCAGTCAGCACCTATCGTGTTGAACATATTCTATCCTCCAGGCGAGCAGATCACTGTAATGACCCCAGTTCGACTTTGTTAAAGTAAGAAATGTTCTTACCGTGTCGCCTTCTTGCAGAACCTCTGTCTTCCTTTCTCAGGTACTCGAGGGAAATACTTTGAAATGACTGAGAGGGGGAGTTATTCCACAGGAAATATGCTTTTTTCAGCAACTAAAAGTTGAAGAAAAAAATTATATACCACAAACTCAGATTATCATCGTGGAAACACGAGAAAACAGTTTACAAAATAACAAACCAACCAATAAACAGCTAATAATCTGAGCGAAATATCAGCATTTAACACAATAGAGTTAAAATTTTGGTTTTAGTTCAGGTGCTTAAAAGAAAACTTACATTCTGTTTCAATTTTAAATCAAAAGTGCACATATTTGATGATTCCCATAACCTAATTGCAGTTGATGTTAATGGTGACAGTGTTATGAAGCTCACACTGACTCACCTGGTGAAGTGTCAGAGGAAGAGGATCAGGTTGGAGCTGCTCCTCCCAGCTTTTATACCATCACAGCAAGGACGGAACAGCCTTACAGTGTCCTCAGCAAATTTTTTTTTAGAGAGATGGTATTACAACCTAAAGAAAAGGTTAGTATGAAAGGACTGTAAATGTTCATTTTGCTCTTCAGGGAGAAGAGCAAAGTCGCCTTTGAGCAAATGTTTGTGCAAAAGCGACTTGTTTGAAAAATACCGACTTCTTCTACGCCAGTGTGTTTGGCCTGCTGCAGGTACGTGGCATCACATTATGTGACTATTAGTTACCTTCTAATACTTTATACATCACATGAGGTAAAACAGTAAAACAGGTAAATCTTCTGATGCTTTCTCACTAACACATATGCAAGTTCTCTTATTTGAAAAAAAATGTTTTTTGTGTGTGTGTGTGTGTGTGTGTGCGTGTGCGTGTGTGGGTGTGTGTGCGTTCATGTATGTGTGATTCTGCTGAGATACGTCAGATAACCAAACTCACCAAAGTGTTGACTCGCCATTTTTTAACTGCTTAACAAATCAATTTGGATTTCATTATTTCTGAGATTGTGATATATATAACCTATTAATGAAAAATAACTATACTTAATGTCTTAAGGTGTGTGTGTGTGTGTGTGTGTGTGTGTGTGTGTGTGTGTCTGTGTGTTAACCCTTTTTTCTGCTTGCCTTGCACACCCAAGAGGAAAAGCCAAAATAACGGAAGAACGGTAAGGCCTAGATGAATGTATGAGGGTCATTTATTAAAATAATTTATTATCATTTAAAAGACAACAAGCTCAACCTGAACACCATCCTGAACATTTTCATATCTGTAGTATAATGATGGCCATGAGTCCACCACTACATCTGAGAACAGTTTTACACCTAGCTTGAACTTGATGAGATCTAGTAAGTTTTTAGTTTGACAGAAGATTGTGTTTTACTGCTATCCTCTGTGATATTAAACCAGGATCCACAGTTTTACTGCAGTCATTAAGTTTTCTAAGATAGAAGATTATTTTTAATTTTCAAAGTGACTCATTGTTCCTGTCTGAGTGTGAAGTCTTATTTAGTGTTTCTGCAGGTTGAAGTCACTTTCCTGCATTTATTCCCCTATCACTTTATTTCAAGCTGAATTGAAGTTATTTCTCTTAGTCAAGACTCATTAATAAAAAACATTTTAAATGTGTAAATGCTGGTAAGATGATGACATGCTGGAAACGTCATTTCTGCAGGAGTAGACGACTGAATCATCTTTTATAGAGTATGACCAGAGGTAGAAAGTAAGTACTCTACTTAATTACAAAAAAATACAATTTTGAGGTACCTTTACTTTAGCATTGAGTATGTCCATGTGATGCTATTAATCTACAAAAAGTATCTCAAATTGGCTCCACATTAATAAACTAAAACATTAAAATACTCTCAAATGTATTTAGTGATTAAAACAATTATTATAATATACTCAAATTAAATTACAAAATCTGCATATTTAGTACTTTAAAGTGTATTTTGCCAAAAAATACTTTTTTTTGTTTTTATTATTTTGTAAATAACATTCTTAGGTAACATTTTGAATTCAGTACTTTTACTTGTATTGATTGGACAGTACTTTTATTTTGACTACAGTAACGTATCTGAGGTCTCCGTCACCTCTGGTTATGACTGACACACTGTGTGAACTGGGTTGGATAGTGTGAAATAAGTTTCTGGGACAGAACAAACTTTCTGATCCCACAGCAATGAGGTGTCATTTCTTGTTATATCAAAACATCTTTTGATATTTGCTGACATTACATGCATGAGCACTGTGAAGAGCTTTGCCCTTGACTGTGCACAATATAGAGTGAAAACCATATTGTGCATGTGCCAGTGATTCACTTCTTCCTTCACAACAGAGTTTGGATGTGAGGGCTGACTCAGCCCAGAGTGAAAGACGACTATTTATGTCATAGACAGGCAGATTGTACCAGTGAAAGCACCATGGGTCTTTTTGATCCTCTTCAGAACCTTCATATTAATTCCATCTCTATTTAAAGATACTATCATTGTCTATGAGTAACATAAGAGCATATTCAAGAATTGAATATGCTCTTTTCTGATGACTTATTAACTAATAAACCACCAATAAATCACCTGTGCGTGCACAATGTCTTAGGGGGACTTTCCCAAAGAAATTGTTTTTTTCTTTCTTGCAAATGTGAGGCTGTGCAGCAGCAGCAGACTGGCAGAGGAACCAGGACACCCTGATCTATCAGAACAAGTCAGATGATCAGACGATCTGGAAACAAGCCAGCAGTTGATCTAGATGATCTGAACCGAGAATAAAATGTAAAAAAAAGTGAAAGTCTGTCGTCCATCAGAGGAGCTGCGTGCGGCAGTGATTTAAGGAGCTGCTGTCAGCAGTCTGCAGTAGAACAGAGAATGACTCTGTTAGGCAGATTACACGATTTAGAGAACTTACTTTGGTAACACAATTGTTAATATTACTCACAAATCATTCCCAGAATGACCGAAATGCATGGCTCTTCTCTAAACCATCCTTAAAGGTTCTTTAAACAATTCTGATGAAGATACATCAGACACACTTTTTATTCAGGTGCTGTAATAGACTTTAGTTATTAATTAAAAGTCCTTATAAGATGATAATAACATTACTATGTGTTAATAAGAATATTCAAGTGTTAATAACTGTATAAACTAGCTGTATAAATACTAACTGTATAAATATGACTAAGACTGTAAAAAGTCATATTATTATTGCATAATATTGTTAGTAAGGATCTTATAAGGACTTATTGTATATACATTCTTATTACAAAGACAATAATATTATGTGTAATAACACAATTTATTCTCATTAAAATAAGTTTCTCATATTAGAATCAGGTTCTCTGTAGTCTCTGCTCGACCTCCAGCTCAAAAGCTACCAATGCAATCTGTGAACTGTGTTTAAAGGACAGACGTATCTCCATCATCACAGCCGACCGAACAGCAGCAACACACAACATTGCTGTTTCTACCTCAGTAAATTCCTCAAAAGAAAATGTCTGGTTCATGAGATCTGACGTTGACCAACTTTTTCGTGAATGATGTTGGATCATTTGACTGTTTCCTGATCACTGATGTCACTGTGTGTTAACAGATCTCAATAACTGACAGAAATCAATTGTTTTTTTTGTATTACAAGCAAAATGCTATGTTTAAATACACAAATTATCTAAGTACATGTGCAAAATTTGCCAACATTTACAAAACAGAAATGTGGACATTGGATAAAGTGGGTTCAACATTTTAGAATAATTTCATTGACAAATTGAAGTCAAAGGTTTGGTTGCAGTGAAAATCCTAAAACACTGTGAACAAAGCAATTATCAAACATTTTATTAACATGAAAGCGAATATGACATGGAGGCAGTGATAGCTTAAACACTGATTCACTCTAAAAGCTGTTTTTAGGCATTTGTAAAGTAGCTTTTGAGAGTTTTGGCACATCGCAAATATTATTCTCTAATGTCGGAATGATTGTTCTGTCTAAACTCAGTGTGTCAGTAATTTTCAGCATCAACAACCTCAGATGGTACACCGCCAATCCACTGCTGAGAGGAAGCATTAACAGCAGCGAGCGGGGGGGAAGCCCAGTAACTTGCAGTATGACATTCTAACATGTGTAAACAGTTTGTTCTGAGGTTATTTTTTATATTGTCAAAGGTCATCAACACCTAACAAAATGCCACTGAGGCACAGCAGAAGCCTAAATCCGGTTTCCTTTAGAAGGTTTGCCTTTATTATTATTATTATTAACCTTATTAGGTAACCTGTGTTCTCGGGGCTTTATCAGGTGGCTGCACTTTTTGTTTAATGTGTTTCTGTATGTGAGATGTTGTTTGAGTCTTTACAGTGAACATGTGAGAAAAGGTCAGATTACTGACATATACTTATTGAATGAAGTGTGGTTTCCTGCTGTTATTTACACACAGATCCAGCCTCACTGGATGTTTAGTTGAAAGGTGAGCAGCTCATCATCTGTTCAGTAACAATCTGTCTATTTTTGCGAGAATCTAAATGGGAAGAGTGAACAGATATCAGACTTATTGTCCTTATTGTCTGAGTTTTCGAAAATGTGAATTCACTCGAAGAACAGGAGTGGAAGAAGTTCCCAAGATACTGCAGTAAAAGTATTACCAGCTAAATGAACTTAAAGTATCAAAAGTAAAAGCACTCATTGTGCAGATTGTATTATATATAATAGTTAATGTATAAAATTATAGTAAAATATATAACTATTATACTTTACTAACAAACACATGAGAGCATTTTACATATTCGTTTATTTTTGTTTAAGACTCTTTGGGTATATTTGTAGTTAAAGTACTGCATTGTATTATATTTTATATGTAGCACATGTACGTACACTTAATAGAGTAGCTTTTACAGAAAGTGTATAACATATTTTTAAGTTGAAAATAAAATAATGAAAAAGGAAATAAACTTGTCAGATAGTGTAAATGGAATAGTGTAAAATACTACTTGAGTAAATGTATTTATAGTAGTTCCCTGCCACTGATGAGGAAGTGTCTGCATTTATGTTGAAACTAAATAGCTGTTTTAATGCTGTACTCACAGGTTATGAAGGTTATCTGAATATCTGGGGGATGCTTTTGAAACACAGTAACTGTAGGTGCAACTTTCAATTTCTGGGGAAAAACTTCATTGACGACAGCAACTTCATGGTTAACTAGTAGAGAGGCCATTTTTAATTGAAAAGAAATATAAATATAGTTTAATACAAGTTACTGTGTTTTAAAGAGCCTGCAGTCTTACCCCATAGATTCAACATTAATTCTTTTAATATAAACTTTATTTTATTCTATTCTATATTCTATTTAATATGCTAATAGATATAGAAAAAACAAAGATTTTTTTTCCTTTTTTTAAATGTGCACTATGCGTGAAAGTTGTCAAGTATGACGATGATTAATACAATTAATCTCCACAAAATAACTCCACTAAAACTGGCTCCACATTAACTAAAAAGTGAAAACGAAAACTAAAACATTAAAATATTTTCACATGTATTCAACAAATTAAAACAAGTAATATACTTCAATTATATAAGGCAGTTTTGTACCTGTAGCTAATAGTACCTCTGTACTTTTACTGAAGTAGGATTTAATTCAGGACTTGTTACTGTTACTGAGTATTTTTAATTAACAAAGAATATCTGTTCTGATAAAAAAAAGTCAAGACTACAACTGCCTGTGTTCTGTAAATATTATGTTCTCTCTGTGTCTGTGTGCATCCTCCCACAGTCCAGAAACATGCTTACGTTGATCTAAATTGCCTGTACGTGTGAGTGAAAGGTGTGTGTGCTTCATGATAGGCTGCTACCTGTCTGGGGTGTATCCTGCCTCTCACCTGTAATGTGCTTGGATTGGCTCCAGCAGACCATGTGACCCTAATGAGGAATAAGCACATTTAATGTGCTAACGATGTAAAAAACAGCTGCATTAGTTGGTAATAATCATTTTATTTTATGAACACACACACATACACACGCACACACGCGTGCACACACACACTCACACACACACACACACACACACACACATATGCACACACACATGTGTTTCATGTTTTGAACTGATTTTGGACCCAAATATTATAATAGTTTCAATAAGACCCTTATATTGCATTTGTATGTCTTGCATGTATTTAATTCGTCATAATTTTAATTGGGTAAATTCTGTTTCAACTTTGAAAGCCAAACCAGGGGCTACAATATATATTATATCACACAGTATAATATACATTATGCAAATATATAAGATTGTGCATTTGTCCTTGTCACATATATAAGTAAAATAAAATGAATAACATTTATATTGTAATGCCCTGATAAACTGATGTGATTTGTTGCCTCCTTTATTGCAGAATTTTAATGTTCTGCATTAGCTTTGTAAATTGAAAATTTGTTGTAAGTAAAAGTGGTATTACGTTAAACATTTTCTTGAGTCAGAGTTCATAATTCCTATTTGTACTGACAACAGACAAAAAGATGATTACAATGATTTAGACATGCAAATATGAGAATTATCACCTGACCATCAGCAGGATGTTAGTCAATGTAAAATATTGTGTGTGTGTGTGTGTGTGTGTGTGTGTGTGTCACACGTGAAGTGTTCCACGTTTTCCTGTTTCATCAGCGTTGGTGGTTTTCAAGTTGTCTCATTTGAATGAATGAATCATGGAACATTGAGATAAAATCAAGGCACAGTTCTTAATAAATTCATCTTCTTGTCATTGACGCCTTTTTATTAGTCAGTAAGTCATTTTCTGTACCAGCTTATTCCTCACTAGGCTCGCAAGGGTCTGCTGGAGACAATTCAAGCACATCATATTACATTAAAGACAGGGATACACCCCAGATTGCTGCCTGTTTTATCAGTTATGATGTTTAATAAAAATAGAACATTATTTCTAACTAATAATTTTGTTAAATAGAAAATTACTGCAAATCATTTTGCAGAGTATATACATATAGAAGCCCCTGGACATGCAGTAGCACCACACTGTCAGAGCCCATAATTCATTGTAGTTGATGGATCATTTAGATAAAATTATTAGTATAAGAATTATATTGTAGTAATAAATCAGGTCAAATTTATACAATATTTTGCTTTTTTATTTATTTAAAGTACCAATACAACACATCAACTACAAGAACTTATGCCAAAAAGTAATCACAGATCATTTTGTTGACTGATAGGCAACTAGTCATCATATCTTTCACCATGAAGATAAGAAAAGATAAGATATGACTTTATTGATCCCACAACGGGGAAATTTGCTTGTTACTGCAGTGCACAGAGTAAAGAAAAAGATAAAAGAAGCTAAAGAAAATAAAAGCTATAAAAATAAAAAAAAATACACAACACTATGTACAAAATTCATAGAATTTGTTGATCAGCATACACAGTATGCATTATGAACATAAGAATGGAAAAAAATACTAATAAATAGCAAGAAGAAAGTACCACATGTTTAAGCTCAGAAGTTCACATATATACAGGTCCTTGATATATTTGTATTGTACTAAAATTATGTAATTCAGCTGAAACAGGTAGGTCCTAATTGTTTAACATTAACATTTATTATAATATTATGTTCATTATGAACTTTAGAAACATATGTTTTGGGGAGGTACATTAGTGTCTATAGGCCCCTGTGGACTAAGCATTTGTCCTAAACTCTCTCCTAAAATTTTTTCTGCGTACATTACTGCTACCTGTTTATTTTAAGTAGTTTTGAAACCAGAACCTTTACTCTTTTACTTCTACATAAGTACATTAAACCTAGCATCTATACATCTACCTGAGTAATGACTGTAAAGACGTTTGACTCTTCTAGTACTAATTGATTGAATGAAAGTGATGAAAAAGAGGAAACGATCACATCCTGTAGTTTAATGTAAAGGTTAACATTAAAAATTTAAAATTCTGTTTTCAAAATGCATGCATAAATATATATTTCATATTTTAATAATCAAATAAAATGTTAATACAAATGTGTCATGCACTTTGTGTAAAAGCTGCTCTAGTAAGTATATTATATTAAGCAATTATGTGATATAATACACAAGCTAACGAAAGTAAGCTAAAAAATAGGTCACACAATAAAATTCTTTTAGATGCTTTTATCTTCGATTACCTAACACATGCTGTGTCATTGTTTCCATAAGCTTCTGCACTGTAACAAAATATTTTTCCATCCAGTGTTGCATTAATTTTTCCCCAAGATCTTATGTTGATATTGAAAGTCTGACACTGCAAAGCTTCTCCAGCACATCCCAAAGATTCTCTGGGATAAATGGTCTGGATATATAGAGTCCTCTCAGAAATATGCGTGTGCCATCAGAGAAGAAAAAAAACTATTGCTTAAATAAGCTGGTGATTGAGTATATTTAGGTAGTCAGCTGACTTTGTTCTTTGGGCTCATGATGTTGCTGAACCAGGACCAGAAACAAGCAGCATCCCCAGATCACAGCTCTGCCTCTACAGGCCTGATGGGAGCATCACTTCATCTGCTTCTTCTGACCCTGATGCACCATCACTCTGGTTCTCCACTGTCTTTCAAGTTTTAATAATATGTTGGACAGTTCTCAATTTTAGGAGTTTCTGTTCTCCGTAGATGTTTTCTCTGCTTGATGCCAATGATTAATGATCTGACCTTTACTCAAACAGACTAATATCTTTCACTGAAGATAGTCATTGCATCAGTTGGTGTTGTTGCCAGCTGAAAGTAATTTGTCCATGACTTAATTATCCAATAGGAGGTTCTGATCTATTTACTTAATTAAGTCCAGCTGTTGAATTTTAGTTTAGCCAGACATAGTATAAATATGCTGCAGTACTTTTACTTTTAATTTTTAATTATCAAACTGGCTACACATTGATAAGCTAAAACATTAAAATAAAAAAATTCACATGTATTTACTTATTCAAATAATTGATATAATATACAAAACTAATAAGACTGCATATTGGAATACTTCCGTGTGTGTGTGTGTGTGTGTGTGTGTGTGTGTGTGTGTGTCTGTGTGTCTGTGTGTCTGTGTGTCTGTGTGTCTGTGTGTGTTTGGGGGTTAGTTAAAATCTACTACTGGGATTTTAACTATTTGAACCAGCTACACAACATATTCTCCCACACTATCTACTTCCTGTGTTTCTGACTGAGACAGAGAAAGAGCTACTTTCTGGTTTGAATTTCGTCCCGTACATGCTTGTGCTAACAAAACAAAAGTGGGTGAGTCACACAATTCCCTTGCGAAAGTGAAAGTGTCATTTTGCTGGTGAGGGTGTATTTGCTCATTTGAATCAATAAGGTCAGAACCTGCAGTTCCAGCATCGCAGCCTCACATCCTGAGCAACAGGCCCTGAACGATCCTGCAGAAGCATGTTCATCAAGACATAAAAACACAGATGAAAGATAATCAGAATTAGGATTCCCTGTTTTTTTTCCTGGTTATAACCTGGTCACATCACCTTGGGAGGACACATAACCAGGCTATAATAAAAACATGAATGTCAGCATTCGCTTTTCTTACAGCATAATCAAAAGTTTGATAATCTTTCAAATTCAGTCACTCATTTCAATTCAGTATTCAGAGCGAAAAGTAACAGTTAATTTTCGATTTTTGCAGCTACAGATAGTATAATTTTTTTTAATACTTACATATTTTCACCAATCCTGTTTCATGATGTAAAGCTGTGGTTACATTTAGGTTAGTATTAGAAAAAACTCTGTTTCGGTTAAAATTATCAATGTGCAACATGATGGAGTAATGTCAGTTAACAGTGGGGTTGAACAGGCGTCTCCTGCAATGCCCCCAGACATGAAACATAGTACTGATCCACCTATCCAACCATCCTCCTGCTGCTGAGAGAAGACCAACCGAGGAAGAATCCTAGAAACAATGTCACCATGTCTGAAACGTTGATTCAACAATTCAGTGGTATTAGAAATATTAGAAACAAGGTTTCATGATGGTGGCTGCTTCAGGAAGCAAGAATCTATCCGTCCAAAACAAGCTCTAAAATTGGTTTAATTTAACTCCAGGGGGTTTGTACTATAAAAATGAAAGGATGCTTTAAGTCACTTAACTTTATTCTTCAATGTTACATAAGTGACATGCAACATTCTACATATGTCTACACTCATTCACTGATCAACCTGATGAATAATGAATTCATAATTGAAATATAATCTCTAATCTAAATATCTCAGGTTTTTGTGTTTTCCCAAAAATCTAAGAAATTACTTAAGCCATCATGTTAACAGGGTAAACAAATGTTCTTTCTGCTCTGAATAGACAGTGATAGCTGCTGCAGGTGTTGTGTTGTGGAGGTTTGTGTTTTGCAGCATCCAGCTTCCAGCAGAGCAGACAGCTGCTGAGGCTCAGAGACATGAGGATGGAGGGCAGTGGTCCAGGTCAGACTGTGAAGCTCTCTGTGCCACATGTTCTGTGGTTCTGCTAAGTGTAAACACAGATCTGCCTGTCCTGACCGGTTGCAGCACAGCAGCGCTGCCTCATCATTACAGCACATCTCACCCGCTTCACCTGCTGCAGGTGAGCATCATTTCTTCAAATGTTTTCACATTGGACTGAAGGCTGAAAAACTCAAACTGGATCGACCACTTCCTACCTCTAATCTCGGTTCTAAGCACAAAACTAATTTCACCAGGTACAGCAACAATGCAGTTTTTTCACAAATGATTTATGTGTTTGTTTAGTTTTCTAGTTTTTGTGATTCCATAAATATGTTTTTTTGGTGAGACTGACTGTTAATTGAGACGTGGAGAAGGGGAGAGTTTACATGAGCTTATGTTTAACATTGCTTCTTTTTGGACATAGTGGGTCCATGTTACTTTTGTTGTTTTTGACTATTGTTAGTGTTAATTTATCTATTGGCAGTGTTTTTGTTTACTTTCTTGTGTTTCTTGCACAAAATAAAACATCCATTCATTTATTCATTCATTCATTCAATAATTCCACATTTTGTATTTTCTTCAAGAGTTAGATAAGGATCAAAGTACAAAACAAAATTCAATAAGTTGCAAATTGGTTTTAGTCAAAATTTACTTTTAAGTCCATGTATTATTTAAGATTATTTTTATTTGTAACTTGTGTCATCACTGATCAATTTTATCTGTCTTTCTTCTGTCTTTTTCATCTTGATTTATTTTAGTTTCTATTTATCCTATCCTTTTCTGACTTTGCTCTTGTAATAAAATATGCCAATATGGCTGTCAGGGTGTGGGGGTGCGGGTCCTCCCCGGGCCCCCCGCAGCTCCGGCCGTGTCATTGCGCCTGTGCGCTGTGTCCATGAAGCGGAGACGTGCTTAAAAACACCGGCGGCCGGTACCGGCAGCGCTGTTGGATCCTGATTCTTCCAGAAACACTGGAACCGGCCTGTGTGCTTCACACCTTCCGCCAGGGCATTAGGGATATTTCCCCCGCACAGAGCCGCGAGCTGTCCCGCACATACACCGCCTGGCTGGGCTGCGGGAAACAATGAGGATTGGCCTCGCATTGATCCCGCTGCCCGAATTCGTAGCCCGCCGCCGTTCCGAGCTCCTCTCCGGCCTCAGAACATTCACATCGGCAGCTAACGGGGAGGATTTACCGACAGACCGCCGCTCCGCGGTGTGACGGGACGAATCCACCGGGAAGAGATGCTCCACAGGGCGGCTCTGCGTCCTGCCGCGTCCCGCCGCATCCTGCCAGCTCCGACCAACCAGACCACTGATGCTGCTGAACCATGAGACCGCTTTAGACAGCCCGGAGATACATGGGCGGCCTCTTCAGTCTGTCACCGGGACCGGAGCACCGGAGCAGCGGAGCGGCGGAGCAGCGCCTGTAAAAAACACGCACGACATGATGACATGCTCCAGAAAAAAGAGGAAACGCAGCTTTGTGCTTCTGTAACGTTTCTGTTGGTTAAAGGGAGTCAACAGGCTGAACTCTTCGTCCAGAAGTGCAGCGGCGACACACAGTGAGGCTGCTGCAGCAGTTTCTTTATTTACTTCTGACAGTTCTTCTCTCACCACTGCAACACACACATACACGCGCGCGCGCGCGCGCAGGCCTGGACTTCAGTCTGGAGGACGAGCAGCCCACATCAGGTAAGCAGCACAATATCATATCTTCCATTTTGCATCACCCTAGCAGGTCCCTGCTGCTGCTAACACTGCTGCTGCTAACACTGCTGCTGCTAACACTGCTGCTGCTAACACTGCTGCTGCAGCTGAGCCTCTGCATTTCTGCATGAAGCCATTTATTAGAGTGAACGAGCTGCTGCTGCCTCTGCAGCTGCTGTAGGCCCTGCTGACTGCAGCTCTGACACCTTTTGTCTGCTCGGGCTCTACTGGGGGATCATTGATGAGGGATCATTTATGATTATGCAGAGACATGCTTTAATATCTGATGCATCTAGTGGTCACTCTGACGCTGCGTTGGTGTACAGCCTGTAGTAGCTGCAGGGCCTCGGCTGGCACAGACAGGTGATTTAATATCATTGGCTGTAATGTTGCTCCCAGTGAACAGGAGCCGGATGATTTGGAGGCTGCACCAGCCGCTCAGCAGCGGCAGCAGCTCCAGACTCCATGAGGAGGCCTGATGCTGTCAGAGACCAAGTCTGTCCACATCTCATCCAGTGAGCTTTGTCGCCTCCTCCCACAGACATCAAGCCAGAGGTATCGGGCTGCTGTTGCTACCCAGTTCCTGACAGTGACTCTGCCCTCCACCGCCAACCAACTTTCAGCTTCACAAAGCCCCTCCTTCAAGACACACAGCCTCCCTTACACTTCCCCACCAGCTCCCAGCCTCTGGAGCCGAGGGCTGCAACTCCTCAAAACCAGCTCAGGAAACACTTCCATCAGAGGGTAGTAAAAGAATTAGTGTTTTGGTAAACAGCTTTGTTGTGCATCATGCTATATTTTCCCTTCAACATTCAGTGTTTTGCGTTTCCACGATTTGTCCTTTGAACACTGTGTGCTGCTCTGACCCTCTGATAGGACAATATCCCTGATGACACGTTGGTCAATGATTCAGTAAAGAGATTAGAAACACTTAAGAATGTCCTGTTTGGGCTCTAAACTATATTATATGAATATACAGTGTTGAAACACATCATGTGTTCATATTTACATTAACATAGAATTCATACAAATCTGCATTTAATGGGTTTAATATATATCTCAACATTAAATTTTAAATCAGCACCTGCACCTCAAGTGCTGCTCAAAGTGACTGCTGAGATAAAGACAACCATTTGATCCAGAAGAAAATATCTACGTCATGCAGTATCTATGTCATTATAAATCTGTCATAAAAAAATCTGTCATAAAATATCTGCATCATGAAATTTCTTGTCATTAAAAGGCACTGAATATTTGTTAAAATATCAATGACAGAAATCATCAAATATTTATGTCATGAAAAATCTATGTAATGAAACATCTCTATGTCATCAAATATCTATACATCATGAAATATCTCTATGTCATGAAATAGCTACTTGATAAAATGTGTGTGTCACAAAATATCTTTAAATCGTATATCTATGTTACAACCTGAAATATCTATGTCACAAGTACTAATAATAATAGTACTATTAAGCTAGTCTGATCTGATATTTACATGCACATAGCAGCAGAAAGAAAAACAGTGTTAATATACTGTATGGGACATATTGTAAGTGAATACTGAAGGTATTTAAAGGCTCAAAACTACAGATTTTTCTGTTGCTGTTGTGAGATGTCAGAGGTATGGTTATTACCATATTATAGAATAACTATTATTACTATTGCAGAATTTCTATTGCAACAACATAGCACGGTCTAAACCCAGCTCTATTAGTGGGAATGTGAGCAGGATTAATCATCTTGATTGGTTTTACTATTTCTGTGTCTTTATTTGTATCTGTGTGGAGCTCCAGTAACAGATGTTTAAGGTTTATGTAAAAAGATTAGCCTTAAAACCTTAAGACCTTTACTAGATGAGGATCAATTGCTAGGGTACTCTCCATGGCCAATAAACCTGTTTCAGGTGCCTTTCTTTTCTCTGTATAATGTGTAGTATTTGTTTTGTGCACATCACCTTAGCAATGGGTCAAATACTGTACAACAGTTGTTTTTTTGTTTATCACCAGAGATGACTTGATTTGGAAAATAGATACTAAAATACTAAGATAGATACTAAAATTGAGTCCAAAATTGTTTTGCAAAAACTAAAATTTGCTTCAAATAATTTATTAGTAATGCAGGGGGCTTAGAAGATGACAGTTCATGATGAACAGATGGTTTTAATAGTAGTTTTATCTTTTCTGTTGTTTACTGCCTGAGGAATACCTGCCTAAAGAATCAATTTCACCCTTCACATTAAAAGTCTAGTGTTGTTAACAGTCAACACTGTCACATTTTATGGTGTAATTCATTGTACTCTCGGAACTCGGAAAAGAATCACAAAGACAAGGTAGAAAGCTAAGTCCATGAGTGTGACACTGAAGGGGAATGGAAGGGCCTAAAGCCAAAAAGAGGTACTAACCCAAAGGAGAGAGAGAGATCATTCACACCTAATAAGGCTAATCAGTTCTTTTCTTTTTTTGACATCACTGACCTCACGGTAGGGGATGTGACATCTTAGGCCATCCTCTCCTTGAGGGTGGGGATAGGAGGCTATAACTATTACAATTAATGAGGTGAGGTACACTCCCAGTAAAAAAAGGCTTAATGTATATAAGGCCTTGACTGGCTCACCATGACAGCGCATTACGATTTGGTTTGGTTTCAGACACGATGTGTTTGCTTGAACAAACAAGCAAATACTAATACATTTTGTTTACATTGCATCTTTCCAGTTAGAAGGTGCCCTACAAAGAAAAGTAAAATAGGACAAGAAAATCTAGATGCAATGGGACATATTTAGATTGGAAGTCATTAATACTGACTCATAAATATCAACTTCTGACCTAACAGCATTACATCTTTACAATGGCCCGTCCACCTAATTCTCTGTGTTTTGTAGTTTTTTTAGGCCCTTGAGAGGACCAGTAGCTGAGCCGACAGATAATGGGGAGATGTGGATTGAGGTGTTCCTGTTTCTTGTGAACTACAAGTGGAAAGCAACCACGAGGACGAAGGAACAAGAAGCAGACGGAGGAGGCGGTGGAGGAGTGGCAGCTTTGGTGTTTGAAGGAAAGGTGCTATATTGGCGGGTGGGTGTTCGGGATGGCAAATGGAAACGAGAGCAGCGAGGGGCCTGCGGGACCTTTAGCAGCGGTGGTGGCTACCACAGGAGGGATGGTAGCAGAGAGTCCCTCCTCTGCTGTCTCCACCTACATCAAACTGGTGCTGCTGGGCCTCATCATCGGCATCAGTCTTGTGGGAAACCTAGTGGTTTCTCTGCTGGTGCTGCGGGACCGGGCCCTGCACAAGGCACCATACTACTTCCTGTTGGACCTGTGCCTGGCAGACACCATTCGCTCAGCCATCTGCTTCCCCTTTGTACTGGTGTCCATAAAGAATGGCTCTGCCTGGACCTACAGCGTGCTGAGCTGCAAGGTGGTGGCCTTCATGGCAGTGCTTTTCTGCTTCCATGCAGCCTTCATGCTGTTCTGCATCAGTGTCACACGCTACATGGCTATTGCACACCACCGCTTCTACTCAAAGCGCATGACGTTTTGGACGTGTGTGGCGGTGGTGTGCATGGTGTGGACGCTGTCTGTGGCGATGGCATTCCCACCCGTTTTCGATGTGGGCACTTACAAATTCATCCGCGAGGAGGACCAGTGCATCTTTGAGCATCGCTATTTCAAGGCTAACGACACACTAGGCTTCATGCTAATGCTGGCTGTGCTCATTCTAGCCACACACGTTGTCTATATGAAGTTGCTCCTCTTTGAGTACAAGCACCGCAAGATGAAGCCAGTTCAGATGGTGCCGGCCATCAGTCAGAACTGGACCTTCCATGGGCCAGGGGCTACTGGTCAAGCAGCAGCCAACTGGATCGCAGGCTTCGGCAGGGGGCCAATGCCACCCACTCTGCTGGGAATCCGGCAGAACTTGCACAACCAGAACCGGCGCCTGTTGGGCATGGAGGAGTTCAAAGTGGAGAAACAGCTGGGCAGGATGTTCTACGTGATCACCTTGCTGTTCCTAGTGCTCTGGTCTCCCTACATAGTGGCGTGTTATTGGAGGGTGTTTGTCAAGGCTTGCACAATACCACACCGGTACCTCTCCACCACCGTGTGGATGAGTTTCGCCCAAGCCGGCGTCAACCCTATTGTCTGTTTCTTCCTTAACAAAGACTTGAAGAAAGGGCTTATTTCCCACCTACCAGCCTGCTGCAGGACTAAACCTCATCTGCCACGAGAGCCTTATTGTGTCATGTAAGCAGGCGTGATGATCTAAACATGAGAAAAACCGAGGGGGCAATCGACAGACGTGACGTGGGAGTGAAAGTTTGAGTTATTGTGGTATTTGATTTAGTTCAAGCTACTTTGACACAGTAGGTGTAAATTAGTGAGTGTCCTGGTGAAAACACTGGAAGGGTAACAGCATGTATTTCCTTTTAAAAAACCTTTTTTCACTCAAAACAACAGCTTACAAGGAGTCAGACCGTGACTTTGAATAACAGGGGAAATATATTTTTACATGCAAGTAATAATGCAGTCACTGTGGAAACCAAGCCAGAAAAAAACACAAATAAATGACATGAGCTACTTCATAAAGGAGGTCGACCGAATAACTCCTTTAGTGTAAATCTAAACATGACTATAATGCTAGATTGGAAGCTGTTAGTAGTTTTGCCCTCTATGAATGTTTCCAGTGATGTTTATTCATATTTGGTTATTCTTACAATATGTTTATGTGCAGCTCTGGCGAAGGAGAAATATGCAACAAACCTTTACCTCCTTATCTCACTGCACATTGATTTCCGTGTATAGGCTTAATTCCATAGGGTGCTTAACGTAAGTGTAACATAAGGGAACATAAGCAACAGGACAGTGGGAGTTGATCGCTGCCTCTCTGGTGAATGCTTGTGTTTCCACCAGACATGAAGCTATATACTCTGTCTATTGTTGACAGAGCTGTGCTAAAGTAACGTTGAGCTAGCTCGGTGCAGAACGAGCCAGACCGGAAAGACTTTCGAAGTAAAACACTATGTGGGGAGTTCCACCTACTTACTCGTGATAGAAGAACAAAGATACACACTGATAAAGTAACTTTTGGTGTGTTAGCTGTTCTCTTTATACATGCTGTAAGTATTTGTTGCATAGATTATCATGGGATCTTGCAATTTTCACGCGTGACACCCACAAGTACTTGATTCTAAAATGCACTGGGTACGGCAGCATGCATGACAGAAGAAGGGAGCAAAGCCGTGTTGCTTACTTTACGCTTAATTTTACGTGCCCTGTGGAATCAAGGAGCAAGGTGAGACACGACAGGTAAATAGCAATTATCTTTCAACTCAGAACTGAATGAACATAAAAATTCCCTAGTTGATTTCTTACATTAAGAAAATTGTTTCCAAAATCAAATAAATTGAATAAATATGCAAATGGGGTTTTATCTAAGTAAATATGAGCACCAGAACAGAATTGTTGAATAATCAGGTTCAAGATTCTTGTTTTATTTGGTCGTAGTATTGTAGTCAATGGTTTGTAGAGAGGTAATTTAGTTTTTTTAATCTTCCCAAAAATCAAGACAATATATTTCTGCCTTGTTATTAGGAATAAAATAAACGTATCTATAAATCAGGTGATGAATGATATACAGTATGAACAAACCCCTCTATAGAGATTTCTGGTTCTAGCTCAGAGTGAGAAAAATATTATTTTAAGGAAACAATCAGACACAACATCAAAAAAGTGACACCTAACATTAGCACTCAATGTGGATTTTTAAGGTTTTGTTTTCACTAACAGCTAAGTAGCCCAAGTATGCTAAAATTGATCACTGCATTTCTGCCTGCCGTGTCTCGCCTTAGGTTCTTAAAATATTTTACGCTAGTCTGAGTTTATTCAAATTTTCGACAGTCCGAATCCAAATACTGATGTTCAGCTGAACAAAGAGACAATGAAATTGCATAAAGGTGAAGTCTGTAATAGTCAGCTAAGGGTTGCATACTGTTGCATACTTTTCCTGGGTTTTATGTGAAGATGTGATGTCCCTAAAAAGATATATTTGTGATTTTGGTAGAATTTTTCACCTCCCCTCTGCAGCTTTAAAGAACAGGTTGTTTCTATCTGTAATCAGAGCTTAATTGCCAACTATTATATTAATTGCCAATGATAAAAGAAAAAAAATGAATAATTAAAAAAAAAAGATAATGTCCAAATTTCCAGCTACTCACCTCTGTGTATTTTCTGGTCTCTTTATTTTTCTATAATATAAAACTGATGATCTTGGGGTCGGAGACTGTTGGTCTGGACGAAAAAAGACATTTTCAGTGGGATTTTCATCTTTGGGAAACAGGGATTAACATTTGACACCATTTTATGAGCCAAACAACTGATAGATTAATCATTTATATAATTGACAGGTTAATAAGCTATCAAAACTACTGAACAAAATATAAACAAAACACTTTTTTTTATTTTTGCTCCAATTTTCTATTAGATGAATTCAATTTGACCAATATTTGCCTCATACAGGGCAACACATCTCCTTCATAAAGTTGATTGAGGTTGCATTTTTATTTTTGTTCAGTATAGTTTCAACCTTATCTCTCTCATTAATATTAATGAGCCTCTCCTCTGATTGGCTGATTTAAAGGCCTGTGAATAGGGTGATGGGTGATGACTGTATCATTGGGACATCACAACTTCACAGAAGTCCTGACAGCTGGCTTTAAGGTAGTATTTATAAAACACATCAACCTTTTAATAATCAAAAACATAACATTCTTTCCACCATATGGGAGCTTTAAGCCCATTTTTAAGTAATGAATCAGTTGAAATATACATTACTGTCACATTCTAAACTTTAAGGATTTTACAATGTGTTGTAAAGTATTTGAGAATAAGGAAATACTATATTATTGACCGCAACAGAAGAAGTTAACTAGCCTGAACAAGTTGAAAGTGATTAAAGTTTGTAATCTAAGTGCTCCTATAACACGTCATTACTGCTTCATGTGTGAAGCAAACACATCTGTGTCAGAACACAGAGACATGCTGTGTCAGCTTCATGACTTGATGTCTTTTGTTTGCACTCATATTTGTTAAGAAGTTCTTTAGCCAAAACTTCCTGAACCTGTTCCTCTGTGAATTAAAACAGATTTGATCTGTTACTGCTTTAACAAAAGGCCAGTTGAAAGGTGAAATGTGCACAAAAGATCTTCAGTAGCCATGTTCAAAAACTGACGGTATCAGAAATCACTTCCCATTGGTTACTGAGTGCACTTTATTTACCTTACACCACACTGAGTGTCTGAATGCTGAGTTTAAACAGTATGAGCAATGAACCAGAGCAGCAACTCTCTGTTTCTGTATCAGCTGTTTTACAGCGGAATGTGAACAAGTTCAACAGATGAAAACAGATCTAACGCCTTAAATCACTGAAATTATTTGAGATAGTTACTGGCATTATTGGTGTCAGTGGTGTCAGTGGGGTTACTAGGCCTTTGCTTCTGTAATGTGATTGTACCCGTCTGAAAGCTCACCTGATTGATGCTATGTTATTTAACAATCCAGGCTTGACTCAACTCAATTTATGTCGTTTTCTTCTACAGGAAGTACAGACCAGGTAGGGCCTGAGTTTCAGGGAAAGCTGATTGGCTGATTGGTTAAACAAAAAACATACAAACAGTGCTGTTGCTTGCCTAAGCGTGTTGATTCATTAAAAAAAGGAAGTACTCTGGACCAGTTTAGGATAAAGGGAGCACATTTCTCTTTTTGAGTTGAGAGAAAAACAGTGAGCGAGAATTTTTTATTTGAAGAGAAACTGGTGAATAGGAGAAATACATTATGTCTCCACATCACCTTTTAGGCTACATCCACACTACTATGCTTGTATTAAAAAGACAAAACTTTTGCTACATTTACACCTACCACCTGTGTTGTTTCCATCTGTCTAAAATGGAGACTCTTAATGGAAATGAAACAATTTTGGAAAATGATGACACATCACATGATTGGATATTATCAGTCACAAAGTGTTCTTCTCTGATTCATGATTCACGTGACCCTTTTTCAATGGAAACAAACATCATTGGTGCTAGCACAACATTATATCACTTGAGTTATGAAAGAAGTCTTTGAAAAACAGCTAATTTGGCCGGATTATCCGCCATCTTCCTCTGGTGATGGATATTGGTCCAAAAATCCTCTTTACACCCCCATTCATGTCCAGTGTGCAAGAACAGTCACACGACACGCTTACAGGAGTTTTAGAGGTTAAGCCTGGGATTTTATGCGTGGACAGAGGTTGTTTTGAAAGATTCCGGGTAGAGTGGATGTAGCCTGAGTATCAGCTCACTTTGCCTGGAACCTCAGTAAAGACATAGTATAGTTACTGTTGCCTAATGGAAAACTAAAAAAGACATATAGAGTTGAGCTGGTGCCATGTAGTGGAAAAGGGGCTTTAGACATTACAAGCTATTTATTTATAGCTGTGAATTTTTAATTATGACAGACCCAGGAGGGGGAGGCTGAGGAGGAAACATGTTTGACAATATGGAGCCACAATACAACAGACACTGCAGAGTATTGTCCAGTCTGCAGAAACAATTTGGCGATAAAGTCTCCAAACACTCGTCCTGGCACATTTTCTTTCTTTTTTTAAGTGAAGAATCTGTGCCGGTGACAGACCCCTGAAGCGTTTTATCTTTATCTCTCACTTGTGAAACACAAAACAAATTCTCATCAGCCACAGAATGAAACGCTATTTGTTTGGTATTTTTCCTGGGGACAAATCCAAAGTCTGTGAAGCTCATTGTACAGCAGAGAACTGGAGAACTGATGCTAAAGAAAAGATGTTATAGAGAGACTTTATGTAACTGTGCACAGAACTATTCAAGCTGAACCTGTTGGCAGGTTGGTTTTGAAGCTGCTTTTGTTGCATGTGAAAGACGAAATATAAAACTGCTGCGCAGCCAGGCTGTCTCAGCTGCAGCAGACATTTGCCTTGTTTCCATCTATGTATTTTAAAGCATTTGAAATATCACATAAGAAAAGTTTGATGGGAATAACAAAATTTGAAAAAGAAATACCCCCATTTTGTTTGTCATGTTTTCATCAAACAGTAGGAAATGTGCTAATATGAAATAAATTCTTTCTAAATTCATGATAAAATTGTTATAATATAATTTGAAAAAACAGCAGTGTCTGTGAAGAAGATAATCCAACCACAGGAAAAAAAGAGTTTTGACATCATAATCTCAGAGAATATCTGAATTTAATCTTGATGATGACTTGAGTGCCATAATATGTTTTTCCTACATTAACCTCAATACTCACTTGTATAATATTCTACTGAAAAATGAGCTTTGCATTTTACCATTGACAGCAGCAGGAACATGAAATACATGACAAGGTAAACATAAAAGCAAAACAAATATAAATAAATAAAGATTTCAAAGGTGCGGCATGTCAGATTTAGCAGCAACTTTTTATTTTAAAAAGAATGGTTATGTTTTATTACTTTAATACCTTTTCACCTAACTGGGGAGCAGGTTTCCCTTCATAGAGTCACTATATCCCTACAGTATCCCAGAACAGAGAAAACACTCTAAAAACAGACACTCATGCTTTGTAGCTGCTCACATTAATGTGACTGGTTAACATTACCACATTATGGCACTAGTGAAACACAAACATAATAGACATTGTGTAATTATCATCAATAGTTTCATGTCCAAGTTCTTCTGGAAAATGTCTTTTCATATGCCCCATTCATCCCTTCAGCTTTTCTGCCTCATGTGAGGGAAAGTCTGTTTAAGATTCATGAGTCATTAATTATTTCTAGGCCTGAGGATTTGTGATCTATAGGTATTAATATATACACTACTAAACTAAAAACAGTTGTAGTCAGACTCTAAATATACCTGATTATGGTAACGCACCTCTCTGATGTGGTAATGTCCTTCTAGCTAAAGAGCAGAAGTTATTTGATTCAAAAAAGCGACCAACTGTCCAGGGATGTTAACGAAACAATCATTTTAAATTATATTTATATATCATATTGCATACCATAAACACTCCGTATCTTTGGGTATTTATGGTATTGGATGGCGCCAGATTCTACACACTGTACCCTGTTGAGACGGCACAAGCATATGTTCTTAGCTTAGAGGAGGAGTTTAAGTCATTTTGGTCGCTTGCCTGGCATAAACTGACAACACACTGCTCAGAGAAGTTGTCTTGAGCTCCGGATTTTAATATAGGCATGTCTTAGTCATAGCGGGAATCCAACCAATCTGCTGTGTCATTTCCTGTTCCCTTTAGGAGGTGTGTCGTGCTTCCAGCTGGCGTGTTGTTATTGGCATCTAGAAAGATGTGTGACTGTGCCATCACTTACAACCAGGCACTTTTTTTACTGTTTTATTTATTGTGTAAGTTCTGTGTGTAACACAAAACAACCATAAACAGCTTCAGTATACATTCCTAGATCATGAATATAGTATAAGTTATATTTCAAAATCCTGCCATCTGTCACATCCTATTTTCAGAAGCTCTCTGCTGCTTGACAGCTGATCCTCTGCACTGCGTTAAACTTCTCACAAAATCGCTGTCTTTGTGCATTAGGACGCAGGTGCTGGGCATGAAAGTAACTCAGCTGTATTTGCTGCTCAGACTTGGCCGTTTTTGCATTGTCTAAAGGGGTTTTAATTCACAATTACAGAGGCATAATTTTTCCATTGTAGAACTTCAAAAGCAAAGTGAAAAAAAGCCTAATTAAAATATTATCGTAATGATCCGGACACAAAATCACAGCACTGAGTTATAAAACACAAGAGGTGAATGTAAAGCCTAAAATTACCCCACTCACAGCTAAAAACTTACTTTCACAAAAACAGAAGATGACTTTAACTTTCAAGATGCTTGTAAGATTACAAGATCAATCTGAAATCATTATCATCCGCTTGTGAACACCTAATTGGACAGTAGAAGATGTTGCTTTTGTTTTAATAGAAATCTACAACAATGAACTGTGCTTCTTTTGGATTTCTCTCTGAAATAAAGTGTTACTTGCAGTGGAGGATAGAAGATTGTTTTTTTGCCAGTGAAAATCTGATAACATGACAGTGTTCTGGAGTTTGAGGTGCTGTAACAGCATGTCACAGAAAATCACTGATTTATGTTTTTATTTTCAGAATTATGGCCTTACTCCATAAAAAATAAACCAATGTAACAAAGAGTAGATACATTTGTCTCTCCTGTATGCACTGATGCAAAAGGAGCACACTGTTGTCACATTTGGAAAACACATCCCTCAAGGACAGATGATAGGGATTGATGGAAGAAAAGGAACGTTCAAAAGACTTTTCTATTTCAGACTGATGGAGCAGAAATAAGCCTCGTGGATGTAACTGAACCTGACTCTGGTGTTTGTGGGATTGTTTTCCTCTGCTGTTTTCTCAATATCCAACACAGGATTGAAGGAGAAAAATCAGACAAAGAACACAGTGTGGATTCAGATGCTGGAAAGGCCTGATGATGCTTTTTTTAGTTGCCTCAGGCAGATTATCTTTTGTAAATTTACTGTGACCTCTGTACTATTTAGTGTGTATTATATTGACAGCAAACTAACTTTGAAATGCAACAGAAGAGTTCCTGATCATCATATTTTTACTGTGTGTGAGAGTGTGTGTGTGTGTGTGTGTGTGTGGGTGGGTGGGTGGGTGAGTGTTTCTATTAGCAGGTGTGTATGTGTAAAAATGATGGAACATTAATGACAAAGGAACATGAGAGAAAATAAGAAAATGCTTCCTCAGTATTTCTCATGTTGACCCTGTTTCTGACACAGAGAATTGAATGTGTTTTAAACTGATTTAACTACAATGTCCTTTTTAAATCATCAAAAAAACTTATGTCAAGACTTGATAAAACATCTGGAGATGCCAAACCAGAGCTCAAATTGCCTTTAAAGGACAACTGAATTATTCCTACCTTCCTACTTGACCTGTTTCAATTAATGTGTGTTAATGTGCATCAGCCTCATAGATATGGGTTATACTACACCTACCATCAGGTACATTTAAACAATTGGAATAGGAACATAATATGCTGTTACATTGCAAAATATTGATGCTTTATAAACATATAAAAATGTCCTGAAAATTAGGGTAAAAGCATTGTAACATCAGGGTAAAACATTAAACATAACAGTAAAAATGTCCTGATGTTACAGTAAAATCGTGTCAATCTTAGTGTATAACAGTGTAAAGTTGGGACATCAGATAACATTTAGAAACCCCTGATAACCATTACAAACACTAACCAACACTAGATAACTGTTACACACAACAGACAGGGTTAACTTACCTCCAGTACCTAAGTAAGTACCCGCCAGTAAGCGGGCCTAACATCAATGTTAGGCCCGCTTCGTTCCATAGAGGGCTGATGGCTAACAACATTACAGATGACGTGAGGTGAGATGGCGCCGTAGAAACTTTGTATGGGTGGATACTGACGTCTGTCTTCTGAAGCTGTAACAGCTGTAACAGCTTTCCTAACCCACATCTGGGAGGCTGATAACCTCTGATAACACACATGATCAACTGATAATGTCTAAACCTATTTCTGGGTGTTTCATTTTTCCTCAGCATTTCTATCAATAATTGAGTTACAGTGACGTCACAGCCTGGAAACAAATTAACTAATCAAGACAAGACAACTATTTTCAGTTTGGGAGTTAGTGAAAGGGGAGGATGGTGACCAATGGCTAGGACCCCAGACTACATCAAATGAGCTGGAGACTGGTTCATGTAAACATGTCAATAACACTGTGTAAACATAAACAGTAGCAGAAATCTGAAGTTTAAGGTGTCACTGCTCACAAAGTTCGAAGGTGCCAAAAAAAAAAAAAAAAAAAACGAACATCATGGAGTAAATCAGCTGGTTTCCCTTTGTTCTGTTTTATTAAACAATGGTTTAAAGCTCTGACGCATGTGTCTGGAATCATGATAATTCTGTTCAGTTTGTAATGAAAATAAATTTCACTTGAAATGATAAGGACATGATGATGATGATTGATCCACAGTTACTACCGTGAATTAAAAACATGTGATACTGATGAGTAAACATTAACATCTGAATCAGAGATAGAGGTTGGGTGAAGAGCATGATGATGATAGAGGTGATGATGAAGATTATGAGGATTAAGGAAGTGAATGTGATTAAGATGGTGTTGAAGGCAGTGATCAGTCAGTGTGAGTGTTGTTTGTTTTGCTGATCTTAAAATTGGCTATCTTTCTAAATTCTAGGATTTTTTGTGTTATTGTGTTTTTTGTATTAATACAAAAGGGGGAGATAGTGACAGGAAGGAAATGAATACATGAAGGAAAAAAGAGAAGAAAAGACAAATTGGAATAAAATATAGAAATATAATATAGGAAAGAAAGTCTGATTAGTAATATAGGTTGTGCTAAAAGTTTACATTGTACAAGATTAAGTAAGGGCCCTTAATTGCTTAAATAAGTAAGACCAATGTATTTAGCTGCTGTGTAAAAATTGTCTTAAATAATAGTAAGTTACCCAATAGCAATTCAAAGAAAGAAAAAGAAAAATTGAAAGAAAGAGTCCTTGTCAATTTGGAAATTTTAGAATAAGAGATAAGTTGTGAGAAAAATCGAGGCAAAGATGAAAGAGAATATGAAAAAGGAAAAGATGATAATATAGAATATAGAATTAGAATTATTGGTAAGAAGTCAGAAAAGAAAAAAATGCAGTTTTAGGATAAATAAAATATACAATCAGTAGAAATTAAATGTCTATGTGTGTTCATGTAAGTCTGTTGTGTGTGTACAGTATGTGTGTGTATGATGCACTCGCCTGTATGAGAAATTTTATATTTGAATAAGGTTTGGGAGTTAATATGAATTGAGAATATTGAGAGTTAGTTATTAATACTCTTATAAATATATAATTATAATATATAAGGAAAGTTATTCTTTAAATTATTAAAACATATGAGCTTGCTGATGACATCACATGAACCTGAATCCAGTGAACTAATCCACAAACTCCACAAATTTTTACAAAATACCTGCATTTTAATATATGTGTGTAAGGAATATATATATATATATATATATAGTTTTAACACTGCAACTAACTATGCTTTAGATATTATCTGAAATTTTGAATCCTTATCTAAGCAGGGTTTACAGCATTTAGGCAACAGGATTTCTTCATTTGTTACTGTCTATTCAGTCCACACTAGCAGCAGCTTTCACCCCTACAGTATAGTCTAAAAATCATGAGAATCAGAATCCAAATCATATTCAGCTTTATTTGCCACATATGTACCATACAAGGGGTTTCACTCTGGATTTTCAGGGTTGATGTGACTGAAGTGATGATTTTCTTCTTAAAAAAGTTCAAGAAGCAAATTTGCACAAATATGTGAGGTTTTTTCCATCCTCACCAACTTTGTCACAGAGCTCTTTCAAATTGTCATATGACGAATCCATGTTGCGCCGACCTGCCACAGTCACCTCCATTCTGCTTTTTTGTATTGTTTTGTTTTGTTTCGATGATGCATGTAGTGATGGGATGTTGGCCATTGACAGCATGTTTAGCCAGGTTTTACACCTGGAGAACTAAAGAAATCTATTGAACAAAGTTAAAAGGGCATCAGAAAGAATGTGTTCACAGTTTATTCATTATTTCTTAGACATTCCAAGGTATCAGAGAAATGGCATTAGGCAGCCTTGAAATTCTTCCAATGATGGCCAGTGGAAGGGACTTTTAATCAAGATGTAATTCAAACAATAAAGGTGCTTGTGTATATATATATATACGGTTGGAGAAAGGAACAGGAAGAAACACAAGAAATGCAAGGAGAAGCAGGAAATGGAGCTTGACATTCTCCGGTTGTTGGATAAAGGCTGTGAAAGATCAGGGGGAGAAAAGTGAAGAAGAAATAGAAAGGTATGAAAACAAAGTAGAAGAAAATTATGACAGCGGCTGCTGTACCTTTTTTACATGTGACCTCCAGTATCAAAACCCCTGCCTATGAGAATGGGGAATTTTTTGATTATTCCTTTTAATATTCTTACATGTTAGGAAAAATCCGCCGAAGATATGAACTGAGCTCACAGAAAAGAAAGAAGGACAAGATGTGTCCAGTGATTAGATAAGAAGAGGATCTAGAATAGTAACCTACAGATATGTCAGATTTTCGCCATAAATTACTCATCCTCTGAAGTGGAGCATATCCTTGGATATCAAAGTTAGAAGAGATCCTGGTGAGAACACTGCCAGCCACAGGAGATATTAAGGGCCTTTTGTCAAACATCCTTGGTGCTCCAGCTATGGAAGAAATCCTACAGAAAGACTTCATTATTATGTGTGGACAACTGTAAATCATTCAAAACTGTTTGCTGCTAATAGAAGTTGGAGAGTGCTGAGAAACATTTTCCAACTAATGTACATCTTGATAATATTTTTATCAAACCACTGGAACAGGAAGAAAACCCGAGGGCCTACATGTCAAGAGCCAATCAAGTGTGGAGAAATTGTTACAGGAAACCACCCGGAAGCTAATCAGATGGAACACTTGATTTTACAAGCCAAAATACAGAAGGGGCTGCCTGTACCAGTGAGGAATTGTTGGAAGTAGTTGGTATTGGAAGCTTAGAAAGGAGCATTTATACAGATCATATAGTACAGCAAGTAAAGATATATAGGGGGAAAAGGAGCTAGGATTAGGGGCTTAGAATAGGAAATCAAATACAACTTTTAGAGGGCTATAATTAAAGATAGAGTGAATACTGCTCCAACATCAGCACTTCCAGATTAGTCTAAGAATTTCTTGTTGTGTGTGTCTATTTCTACTGGAGGGAGATGTGCACGTGCAGTTTTTTGAACCTATTGTTATTACTGCCTTGCTTATTCGGAGGTAGAGCTGGACTACCACTATGTTAGAGAGCAGTGGTTGGAGTTTCATTATTGTATGACAAGGCATCAACCGTCATGTTGGGATTTCTGGTGACAATTACCTACAATAGTTTTAGAAATCATTTGAATTATGGTAATTACACATTGTGCCTGGATGTAGAAATTATCATAGGCCTTTGGAGCAAGAAGATGTCACACCAGCAAGATGTGGCACAGTGAATCCAGCTGAGAATTTGCCAACCATATGATGTTGTTTGCGAAGCAGAGAAGTATTCAAGCTTTAGGTCAGATCATGCAAGCCCTCCCACTGTATGAGACAATTATGGAGTATTGGACTGATGGATCTTTATATCATGTGAAAGATATATTGAGTAGAGGTTGAACCCTTTTACCAAAATGACATAGTACTTTGTGGCAAATCCCTTATTAGCAAGCACAGAGGTGAGATGTTTTTATTATTTTTTTTTTTTTTATAGTTGATGACCAGGTTTCTGCACATATTTGGAGGAAATTTGGTCTATTTTTCTTTGCAAAACAGCTCTAAATCATCAAGATTCAGTGGCTGTTATTGACCACAAAAGTGTAACAAAATGACTCCAAACTGTGATGACTGTCTATGAGGGACATTATAGTTAACAAATTAGACCAGTTATGAGAAGAAAAACGAATATAGTCACACATTCTGAGAAAATAATTTCACAAACATTAATGCAAGACTTGGTTTTGCTCTCATAGGCCACAATTGACAACCTGATCAACTCTATGAAGGAGATGTGTTGCCCTATGTGAGACAAATGGTGGTCACACCAGATCCTGAGTCCTCCAGACCAACAATAAAACTAAACTTCATGTTTTAGAGTGGCATTTTATTGAGGACACCTGTAATAATCATGCTGTCTAACCAACACCTTGATATGCCACAACCTGTGAGATGGATTATCTTGGCAAAAGGTGTCACTATCCCACGTTTATACACATTTGTGAACGATATGGAGAGAAATGGTGATTTTGTGTATGTGGCAAAAGTTTTAGACCTCATAAAAAGAAACAGGAGCTAAAACAAGTGCATTTATATTTTTCTTCAGTATTTATTAAAACATATACAATATGCGATGCGGTTCTCTGAAAAATATTTCTAGTAAACTTCTAACTTTATTCTTGGAATGTTCAGCATTTCATATAAACATAATTCAGTCTCATAATTTCTCAGATTTTTAATATGAATATTATTAATCAATATTGGCCCTCCATGCCATTTGTTTTTTAATGTCAATTTTTTTCTATGAATCCACAATCCATAATGCATCCCCAGGACACATCTGGTGGTTTATTTCAGAATTGCAGGAAGGGAGTATTCCTGATGCAGGATGTGCTGCACTGTATTCAGTCCCTAACACTTAGAACACAGCATTTGGGTAACTCTACAAATACATAAATGTGTTGGTTGTTACAACAGAAGGAAGTGAAACTCAAAACATTTTCTGTTAATGTGGCTGTGAAGCTCCATCTAGTGGGGAAGTGTGGTTCGACTACAACAATTTTTAAAAAGGCACATTGTTACTTTAAAAACATTTATTTACATACAGTACATTTTTTTCCACCACCTATAAGAAAAGCACACTGAGCAGCATAGTGATTTGGATGAGCAGGTTTCTAAAGAGGAAGACAATGTGGACTATCATCCAGAAGACACAGACCCTTCTGGTGAGTCTGATTAAGAGGTCAGTGGTGTGATATGACTACTGGACTGCAAAGCCACAATGTCACTTGTGACAACTTCTTTACCAGCTATGACCTTGGACAAGAACTTATCAGGAAGGAAAGACAAATAAACCTGAGCGGTCTGTCGAAATCTTGCAGGTGAAGGACAGGGCTTGACTTTCTTTAAAGTTTGCTTTTACAGACACGACCACTCCTGTTTCATATTGTCCAAAATATGAGCTTACAAAGATGCAGCTGTGTCATTGTGTCATCAGGAATTGACAAAAAGCCCACAATTATCCTTGACCGTAACAAAAACAGAGATGGAGTGGACAACCTGGACAAGCTGTCTGCCACCTATACTTTCCAGCAAACAACCAGAAGATGGCCAATGGTTGTCTTTGACAACATCCTTGACGTTTCTGCATACAATGCATTTGCGTTGTGTACTTACATCCATCAAGGAGGGAACTCAGCTAAAAAAAAAAATTAGGAGAATGTTTCTTGAGGAACTGGTAAAGTCCTTTATCAAGCCACACACTGACCGAAGGAAACTGCTGCCCTGAGACCCAGATGTTGCAGCCTTAGTCAAACAGCTGGGGTGCTCCCTCACACTCCATCAGCGACAGATGTAGAGCATCAGTAGCATTGTGTTCAGCCGGCCCTGCTTCAACACTAACCAGCCACAGTCTATATTTTTTGTTATGACTTTTGATATATTTTAATTGCTTTTCATTTAGTATTTGCAATAAAGTTCTTTTGCTGAAAAAGATATAGATTTTGTCTTCAAGCCATATGGGTCAAATAACACCATAGATGTGACTATGGTGTTATATTACAAATATTTAAGACATTTTAAATAACCCTCAAGAAAAGGTAGGTAATATATGATTATACACACACACACACACACACACACACACACACACACACACACACACACACACACACACACACACACACACACACACACACACACACACACACACACACACACACACACACACACACACACAATTAATGTTTATTTACCTCTTTGTAAAATTGAAATCGAGGGGTATAATAAGAAAAAAAAAAAAACACACCAAAAACATTGTAACCAATATTTTTATGGTTAATTAAGGCTGACAAGATAACCAAGAGGTGAGAAACAAATTGGTAGATAGGTAATTTTTTGTGTATTTTACAGCCAATTTAAAACATGGGTCAAAACAGACGTGTTAACATAAAACACAGTAACTGCAAACTAACACAAGAAGATGGTTAAATTTACAGACTGTAAAATAATCATCTATTTGCCCACAAACTAAATTGTATGATCAGTTAACAGGAATTGTAATTAAATTGTAATATAAAGTTCTGCATAGTCACAACTAAAAAACCTCCTCAGGGTGTCACCGTAAGGAGGGGGGGCTGACATGCTGACTCCTGGCAAGCATGCCATCACTTCACCTTTAACGGGAAAACCAGGTGTAACGGGTATGCAAACTCTGCTGCAGAGTGCGTAGATAATAGTAGTACAGGGAATGTGGTTATTCACATTCTGGACAAAAGAGGTTTCAACAATCATCATAATGCTGGCTCCAGTTTTGTTTCCATAGCATGACCCAAAATCTTCATGCGAGGAAAACAAGCTCAATACAGCTGCTTGATGAGCTCAAGTTCAGATTTCTGGAAGTCAAATAGCAGCTGAGCAGACACTGGAGGTTTTAACAAGCCTTTCTCTGATCGCAATTACTACGATATGACAGTGAAGTGTGAACATGTAGCCACTAATCAGATTGTCCAGTAACAATTCCAAATTTTTATTCAAAGCTGGCTGCAACCTCAACAATTATATAAAAACAGGCAAATCTATAAAATAGTAAAAATAAAAAGATAAATAAGGAGCTGTGGTTGAAAGTATGATAATCTGTTCAATTAAATCACAACATGTCAAATACAACTCCAATAATATCTTTTTAAAAGATCATGACAGTACACCTGAAAGAGGAACAGGATTAAGAAATCTTTCACATTTGGTTCTAAGAAAATTACCCCCCTGGGTTAAACGAGAAAAAAAAAGTCTGAATTCAGACAATTCAAACAAATATATTTTGGCCTAAAAAGTTTAAAAAGAAAGGAAGAAGAAGAATATTCTGATGAAGTCAGAATTCTGACTTTTTTTTTTTTTTAACTAAAAGTACAGTGTGTCAGATTTATTAGCATCTAGCAGAACTGAGAAAATGGAATATAATATGCATAAGTACGTTTGAATTATTAAATAATGCAATCCAAAATAATTTTTAATGTTCTTATTACCCTAGATTGAGTCATTTTATGGGAAAGAGGCGCAATTAAAAGCTGTTCCACAGAAGAATTTTTACACTTTTTGCCGAAATTGAGTCATTTGTTCAGTTAGTTACAATTTGCATCTTCACCGCTAGATGCTGTCAAAAAGTACACACTATACCTTTAACCTAATTTTTTTTTGTAAATAAAATTTCAAGGGGTCCTAATCATCTTCTGAAACCCACAAACAGATCAATGATTGTTTGGGGAAATAATCATGTCTACATCTACCTAGACTTGAGTAGATTAGGGTAGTCTCCCGTTTATTATTTTCTTTCCCACCCAGGAGACTCTGCTCCTTCTGCAGCAGGTCGACAATTCAGAAAAAACAGAAACCTAAACTGTAATAAAATGAAATGACCATACAAGTGTCAGGAAAAGGCTCTTGAGCAAATAAGCAGTGTGTCATGTACTACAGATCAAATTCAATGAAAAAAAATAAATGTCCATTTGTTCTGTATAGTCAGGCTTATAATGAGGCTAGGTCACTCATCTAGATTTATCTAAGTTGGACTTTGGAAGGGGACGGAGAAAATTATCTTAAAACGTCAAAATTAAAAGAATCCACTGCTGCATTCAACCAGAAACAGAGAGTCTCTAGACTGAATCGTCAGGTTGCTGTTTGTCTTATTCACAGTTTACAAAAAAAAAAAAAAAAAGATTAATCTGTACTTCAGCCTCCATAAAGTAAAGAAAATTATGTATAAAATCTGTACAATGTTCCACATGTTTGTGTTCTATTACCAGGTTAGAACAGGTATTTTCTACATGAGTCTGATCCACAGCGGCACTCCACTCGAATCCTCTTCTTCGGGGAGTTAGGGAGTCCCGCTAAACTAAAACTGGAGTCCATTTTAGTGCTTTCGGTGTCGACTGGATCAACTGGAAACAACCAGGTTGGAAAGTTGTTTATTATTATTTTCATTAAAACAAGATTAACATTTTTTAGGCTGTGCATTTTTTAGGCTGTGCACTTTTATCAAAATATCTCATATAATCAAGTGAAAATGATTTGTCACTTTTCTTTATTTTTATTTTTCAAAAGAGGCGCACCTCCACAAAACAGTGTGAGCATGAAAGAGCTTCTACAAGAAGCAGAAGCATATAACATGCAAAAATTGCTACAATCCATGACTAGCTAACACAACAAATCTGTTTAACCACCTCAAACAAAAGCACACAGTCACTTCTGAATAAATGCATTGTGTAACTAAAAAAAATATATATATATATATAAAAAATACTTAATATTTTGCCTTTGTTTTGTCTTTTGTATTTTTGTCGAGTATATTATAGCCCTTTGCTTTATTATACTTGTTAGTGTAATAACAAAATGCAAGATGAATGAAATATGATTGATGCATTTCAAATGCACATAAACACATAAACTACATCACAACTTTGAGCAAAGTCATTGCAAAAATGAACAATCTCTGGAATGGCTGTTGGGCAGTAACCTCAGTCAGGATTCCAGTTGAGTGAACCTCAGTGCTGCCTGGTTAATATATCTGTGGTTCCTCGTATCCTCTTCAAATCTAAAACCTTTCATAGATAAATCTGAATCCTTTTGATACATTTTATAACATGCAATCCTAAAGATCTATAATAAAAATCCTGCTGCTTTAAATCTGCTGACTCATACTTACTTTGCATCCTGTAGTCAAAGGTGAGCTCCTCTCCCGCTGGAATGGCTCGTGTGGAAAACAAAGCGATTCTTGGGAGCCTCTCGTCGATGTTGTCAATGAACACGTTGAACACCTGCAGGTTGGGGTTACACTGCAACGACAGCAAACACGGGCACGCCATGATCAGCAGCTCGGACTCTATCCCCAGAAAGAAGAACCCTGGCTGATGGTTCCCATAGAAGCATGCTGCATTCATTGCTAGGGTTGAATTGACCTCTATTTAATGTTTATTCACAAATAATGCTTCTAATGACTGAATGTCAGCTAGTGACTGCGCCATGGTAAAAAGATGTGACTTCCAGTAGGATGACACTCACACTGTGGTTGACAAAGTGAGAGATGTTGCCTTGATGCGCTGCGTCCACCGTGTACACGTCCTCCACATAGTCGAGATCAAATAGGTACGTGGAGCCTTGGCGGTCATACACGTGGCCCCGCCTCTCTGCTTCATCTGTTGTTATGATCTGATGGAAACAAACAAGAAAATTCTGAAAATGTTCATATATTTTAAGGTTTACTTTTAACACTCTCTAGAAAGGAAGAGAAATGTCATCCTCTCATTGTTGCACATTGTTAATTTGGCCCCTGTTTATTAGTATCATGTTATTTAAGGCTTTGCGTGCCATTTTGAGAGGCAATTATAAGTTAAGTGTGTTTCTTCTGTGATTTGTTGGTTTTAGCATGGAGCCCCATAGTCTTTGGGTAGTTGTACTCATTGACATTTGGATAATGCTCCAAATCGAATCTGTAATTCCCTGAACTTTCTGAACTGATGTATGTGCACTTAGATATGTGTGTGTATGACTTGTGTGTGAATAGAGTTGATCTGAACATGCACACATAGATTGAGATTTTTGTGTTTGCATTTGCAAACAATATTGCTCCACTAACAGTGATTTTTGAAAATAATAATTCATATACTTGTTTATTATAAACATGCAAAAATGGTATTGTGGACAGCCCTAGTGAAGACTGGTTGTGGTCTGAAGTATACAGGGTCCAGTCTGCCATCAGCGGCTATGAAGAAATCAATTCATCAATCAAACATAATTTCCATAACCTCTGAAAGTCATACCTCTCCCACGTACTCCATGACGAACGTGTTCTTCTTGATGTGCTGCAGTGTGCGGACGCCCCACCCCCGGCCATTCTCCGTCTTGAAAATGCACAGATCGAACTGGATGCCCTTCTGCACCACTCTGTTAGGACAGTCGGGATTGCAGCTACACTGGGAGTTACACTCGTATATGGGCTGTCCTGGCCGGATACGGACCTGGCCCCGGTCATTATAGGCCATGCGGTGCAGAGAGGCACCAGGGCAGCAGCCGTTCACTGGCTCCTGCAAACAGTTCTTACACTCACATCCTACAGCCATCTCATCGAGCACAATGCCTTGGCCAACTTTGTAGTTGTTGATGTAGGTGAAGTTTTTTGGCGCACCCTCCAGGTCTACCTCATTCTGGACATAGATGCGACCAGGGTGGTTGCGGGTATTGTTTAAATGGGCCTCCCAGCGCTGCAAACGGAGACGGAGTTTTGCTTTCTGAACAAGAAAGGATGAGACTTCTTTATCCAGCTTCTTAGGGATAGAGCGTCTCTTGTGGCGCCGCAGCTCTTTGTCCAGGTCCAGGTGAAACTGCTTCATCAATTTGGGGCATTTGAGGTTCCTCTTGGGTTCCCAGCTGTTGTCTGACTCTGGGAAGCCCTTCCATTTCACAAGGTAGAACTCCTCCTCCTGCACACCAGCCTGAATATTAAGTGAATACTGATATTATAATAATAGAAATGTTTGAGCTTTTAGTTTTATTATGATCTAAAGAATTCTAATTGAGCTGTTTTATGTGTATTGTTACTTATGCTTTCTGCAAACTGTCAAACTGTCTGTTAGGGTGAGACCACACCTACCGCCTTATCTGGATTCCGTTTAACTTCAGTTTAGTTACCACCCTGAACATGACCAGCTCAGTTTTCTTCAGAAAAAACTGCTTTTCTTACTCTACAATAATCCTCATGTATGAAGATAAATATGCTTCAACTCTGCCAAGAGAAGAACTGAATATATAATGGCTGAGAGATATTTAATAAGCAAAAACATCTTGGGGGAAAAAAGCGTGGGGGTGTCATCAGATGTTAATAGTTAATCGTGACCAATATTGACATAATTTGAATTCTTTAATAATGGAAAAGCCCTGTGTTGCATTTATATTATTGCAACGATCCATCTAGTTTAAAGTGAATAGGTGTGTGCTGTAATGCTAATTCTTTACCTTCTTAATCTTCTTATAGTCACAGAGGAACTCCACCTCATAGTCGTTGACATTGGCTTTGCTCACCCCGAGCTCTTTACAATGGAGCCTCTCTTCACGACACAGGACTTCCAGCTCATCCCAGGACACCTTACAGGGGACACTGCAATCTGACACAGGAGCAACTCCCTTTAACTGCTGTTACATCATATTGACACGACCAAACGGCCCTCAAGAGTCACCTGATATAACCTGTGCATTTTCCATTGTTCATCTCTCGACCTACACATTTATCTGCTGACCATTTAGAGGGGCTCAACCCTTAGTTTGGGAACCAATGGACTACATTATGTAACTGCATACACAACTGTGTATACAACTGATTCTACAAATGAATGTCCATAGCAAGGGCTCTAATGGTTGATCAGTAAAATCAGGTATGTTACTGCTTGGTTGGAACAAAAGCCTGTACCTAGAGCGGCTCTTGAACCAGGGTTTGGACCCCTAATGTAGTTAAACTAGCTCCTCCTCCAGCAGCTACAATACTATCTATTTATAAAGCAAGGAGCATCTGTGTGTCTGTGCCTCACCTATCTTTTGGACTGTTTTCCCAGAATCAACCTCAGCTTTCGGATGTACCTTGCACATGGCATGATGAGGATTTTTGATACATATTCAAAACATCATTATAAATTAAAATTCTATAGACTTACATACTGTTGTTACAATTCGAAGCTCTGTTGTTCCGTTTCTTTCTGCACCGATTGTGCAACAAATGTAACGAAAGTCTCTGAAAAACCACAAGCTAAACTTAATATAAAAAAGTTGTTCTTTCAAAAGGAGAACCACAATGCAAGATAGCTGTAGAGTTCAAGATGCGTTCACAGACCCTAAGGAAATCCCAACACCATCACCTAACAAAACCGAATCTATGCCCAAAGTAATTGATTTATAAACACGTATAATAGTAACATGCCTTATACCTGTTACAGCGTGCAGGAAAAAGTACGAAGTAAGAGATCTATCAAAAGTCCGTCAATGATGAAAAATCTAATTAAGCTTCCATTTTCTATAGGAATACGTACTCTGGTCACTACAATAAAGACAATTAATAATCCAATCATGTCCGAGAGGAAAATATATGGGTCAGAAACCAACCCAAAACTTTAGTGCAATATTTTACTATATGAACTCATAATACTGCAATACTTTAAGTACATTAAATCAAATAATCACTTTACGGCAGGAACTAGCAAGTACTTAAAGTCAAAAGAGTTGGGTACCGTAGTAGTGTTTTTCATGTAGGACATAGTAATGTAAAAGTAGTTTTAAATTTCCGTATTTGTACTTTTACTTCTTCCACTACTGCTCCTCACAGGCACGAATGATAATGTTTCTTACTAGTATATATTGCGTTACGTTACGTGTAGATTTTTCCCGCTAAACTGCAGCAGCTGCTCATACAACACAAACTAAACAAATGCACTTCAGTTTATGGTTACTTAAATACAAAAACAAGTCAAAACTTAATGACAGTAACGCCGAGTCCACATTAAACAGCATTACACCGCACGAACACTGTTACTACTGAACGAACATTACACGTTTACTTCCCGCAGGCTCCGTGATATAACGTCATGTTAACGCACCGCGTCACGTCACCTCAGTGAGGAAAGAGATCACTCCACGTCTGTATATAGTTTCCATGCAGTCTAACAAAAACAACAGCACCACATCCACCGAACAACCGAGAAAAGTTAATTATCGTTCTTACCTTTTAAAATTTCCGCCATGTTTTCCGCACAGCCGCCAAAATAGCAAAAACGATGGTGCTAGGAGGAGCCTGCGATGGAGTAAATTTTAGTAGCTGCTGATTGGATGAGCGTCATCTATCGGCCCTCTCATTGGTGAAGAGGTGGTCGACGGGTTTTGATTGGAAGGCAACAGTTGTCGAAAGATTGCTTTGAATTCACAAACACATTACTCAGAAACCTGCGTAAGACTAGAAGACGCTTCCGCCTGATGTTGCGGTTATTTATAGTTGACAACAACAACCTATATTCAAAGTGTTCGTGGGAAGTGGTGGAAAGTTAAGTACATTTACTGAAGTACAGGCGCACTTGAGTTTTTCCAAGTTGCTATTGTGTTCATTGTTATCTGTTAATATCTGATAATTCTGTACGTTTACTTAACATTTTCAATTCAGGACTTACTTGAATACTTTGAGATAACAGTATTTCAACTTTTAAGTGAAGCATTATAGAACTTTGATTATCTTTGCACACTGATTAAAATCAGTCTGTTTATCTGATGTTAAGCTGTGGTATTGCTTGTTCAATGTATATTTATTATATTCTTCTTAATACCACAGATCTCCTTCCTCATCACAATATCTCTGTAAAAATAACGTGCCACGTATTAAAGCAACGCTCCTCATTTAGCCTCCCTACATGGTAAACCATGAGTCAGACCAGATGTTGATCCTATCTGCATGTCCATACCATAGGACTATTGTGTTGGTAAATAGTGGTTTCCATTATTCCCCTACAGATTGCATATCCAATCCAGAACTTGTGCTCATTAGGAGCAGGATGCGGACTTGGCTCCCACTATGGCTGCTTCAGAGTTCTTGAGAACCGCTCATTAATCAATTTCATACTGTATGCTCACCACAAGTGTGAAGTTGATCGGAGAGTGGAGAGGTGGATGAATAGATAATCATATGGAGGAAAAGCTAAAAGTGATATTAAAACAGGAAATAATGTTGAGAAAGTCCCATCAAAACTGAGCTCGTTGCAAAATTTATCACGTTGCTTCCAGACAAACTATAAATGTGTGTTAAACAAACATCACAACTACTCAAACATTTGCAATCAGGGGGGAAAAAAGTGAAAGTGAAAAGAATAGCAAAACATAAAAATGTGATAAGTCAATGTTCAGTGATGAAATTCTGCCTTGTTACCTTGTTTATCTGAACAGAACCACGGTAAAACTACTACTGATGGTGAAACTGCAGCAGGCTGTAGAATTTATAGAGATGAATTCATTGTGTTTTGAGGCAAATGCCATTTTTCAAATTTGCACATGTGTTTTAATGGTAAATAGGGGTCTGTTGGTCAATAGAATGTTAATTGTAGAATGAGCAGTTGACATTGCTTCCATTTCCATGTCAGAACACTGATTGTTGGCAAAGGTCAACACTCTCTGAGTGACCTTCTTGTTTAGTCTTTTTTTAATTCCACAGTCAGTCAAACAACAGTAACATCCTGGGACTCTGGATAATTAATCTCAGCACTGACAGTTATGTGGGTCAGATCCGGCCCTGACTGTGTAGGCTGCCGACCTTGGGCCAGGGGAAAGGGGAAACCATCCAGAGGAGCGTGCTCTATCCTGCACAGGCTGTCCTCTCCATCGCTGTCACTGTCAAATCCAGGATTGGAGGCACTGAAGTCACAGCAGCCGGCCTGGGCCGAGGCTACCGACAGGCTGGATTTGTGATGCTCCGTCTGAACATCATCCGTTTGAACGGCCTTCTCTAGCTGCCCGCCACTGACCTGCACAACCTCCTCCAGACTCGGCTCTACCTTACGGAACGTGTGGCGGGCGTACAGGCCAATGCAGAACATCTCCACAATCACACAGTAGTGGTAGATCACTGTACAGGTTGCACAAGACACACATCACAAACGTTATATACTCTCCACCTTCATAATCACTATTCTTACATATATGGCAAAACAGAATACATCTACCATAATCTGAGAAACAGACAACAGCAAGTATTACAAAAGCATTTAGCCACTGTGTGTGTATATATATATATATATATATATATATATGCTTTTCATCAGCTGCTCAGGTTTTGATGTACATGTTCTACATTTGTCAAAATCTACACCAGTTAGCTGCTTATATTTTATATTGAATTTTCAAATTGCATTACTAGTTTTAATGAAGGTGTACTGCAATTGCAGTGTTAAAACTGACACTAAAACAAATGAACTATTGTCACTTTTTTATTACAATATAAAATTTGTCGGACTTTTACAGGTCTTCTAAATAATTGGTAAAACAAGACTACAGAGGTTGTAGGAAATATTAAAATCAACAGTCCTAAAGTCCTAAATACATATTGTGTAAGTGCCATAAATTTGTCTTTGGCACAGATCCTATTATCTGAAATAAACCACATTTAAAATTGCAGAAGTTGTGATGTCAGCTGCAGCTTTTTGTGTACAGGGACTCACGCTGGGACCTGGCCAGGACAGAGAATGGTGGAGTACAGGGGATGACCTCCAGAGCACCCATCGTCTCCAGGATGCCACTCTGCAGGCCACACAGCACCAAAACCAGGATGATGCAGATGAACTTGGCTCTCAGCTCGTAGCCGTGCAAAGCGCTTCGGGTGGCTTTGTAAAATAGGAGATGGCCGTAGAAGGACACAAAGGTAGACACACCAATGATGGCGTTCACATACAAGTTGGGGTTCACCGAGTCCACCTGCAGAAAGATGATGACAAAGATCATCTTGCACCTCATACACTTTTGTTTGACTTTAGTTTGTTCAAGAGTCCAGTCCATACAATTCATTTTTTTAAAATTATATTAGGATTTTCAAATATACTTTATTTTTTCAGTTTAGCCATTACATAAATCACAAGGAATTAAAAAAAAAAACTAATTAATGGAAAAATCATGTAGTTCTTTAATGAGACGGACATTCCTGAGCAGACTGAAGGAAATCCGACTTGTCTGACTCTTAAAGACACAGCTTGTGGTTGGGTCTGACAGTGACTCACATCTCCGTAGTCGTACTGTTCGTCTGTCCACAGAACCAGAGTGACAAAGAACAGGATGCTGCGAACGACTGAGAGCTGCAGCACAGCAACCATCATCCAGCCACGACTGCTGCTGCAACCACAGATGAGAAGAATCTACAAAACATCAGCAGCTCGACCAGTTCTCTACAGACTACAAATAATCACATGATTCATTTCAACAGCACGGCTGCAGGCAGCATGTTAGGGATCTAATGTACTTTTATTGAGGTTGACTTTGAAATGCAGGAATGTCACTTACAATAGAGTAGTTTCAGATTGTGGTATTGCTAATTTTAATTAAAGGTCCTACAATCAGTTTCCGGAAGGGTTTTTCACCACCAATAAAACACCACATTTCCCTTGCACTTTTATATATTCTCCTGAAACTAGTTTCTCCTTGATTACCTGTTGATAGCCACCATAGGGAGGCAGCAGCAGCAGCAGCAGGGGAAAGGATCAGGAGACACCTGCTGTCCAGACAGAGCAGCCAGCATATGATCCTTCCCCCAAAAGAAGTCTGTGATCAGTCCCATGAACTTCAGCAGTGTGATGGAATGATATCTACAGATACACACAACCAAACACACACAGACAGTGGCAGCAGAGCACTTGATTGTCTCTCATTGACATTAATGTAAAGACTTACAGCGAAGCGATGAAGTTACACAGTGAGGATGAGCGCGGCACATACAGCGCTATGAGGGAGGTGAAGGCAAACACCTGAGGAAACATTCAGAGGGTGACACAAATACAACTCAATATAATCCAAGTGTTAAAAGCTCATGTCTACACGCATCCTTTGTTTATGTGAAATTGTGATAGCACTAACCATATATACATTTGGTCCTAAGAAGTAAAAATCCTCTAAATATAGTTTTACATCTCCTTTCTGAAGCTTCTCTCTGCAGCTCTAGAAAAAACAGGTAATTTGGAGGGTCTAACTTGTCTGCATTAACACAAACTCTTGATGGTTACTAGGGGATCAAATACCTTTTTTCCTCAATAAAATGCAAATAAATGAATAAAAAAAACTACTTGTTTTTCCCCACTGTATATTAAACAAATAGTGTGAAATAAAAATTATTAGAACAAAAAATTTCTATCTAAAAATAGTTTATAGCTATTATTTGACAATAAAAATAATTACCACTGATTAAATCATTGTACGTTATGTTAGACATGTAAATTCACTACATTGACATTTTCATCATGTATTTTTGAAATACAAGGAAAAATCTGTAAAATAAAAAAAATATATAATATATATAAATAATAAAATATCTTTCTTACAGTGAGATATTCTTATTGTCAATAACATATGAAACCCCCCTGTGCCACAATCCCAGTGGAGGGCTGAATTTACCGGGTACATTCCTAATATCCACAGGTTAAGGCGTCTCCGTCGAGGGGAGGGAACATGGCGCAGGAAGAAGCCCACTTCCTCCAGAAACAACCCCAACAGGATGAGAGCCAGGCCAGCCGGAATCAGGAAGAGCCAAAGCTCATCTTTAATGGCTGAGAACAGACACACAAACATATTGGGAACATAAAAATGGCTTAAAGGAAGACAGCTATTCACAGGAAAATTATTTTTAAAAAAATTATGTAGTAAAAGTAGTTGAGTGTAATGAACTTGACAACATGTAAAGGCTGCACAGATGTCTGTATATACCCTCCAGCCCAAAGATGATGCAGGTGCTTTTCTGCAGGTAGTCGTCTTAAAGGTACTACTACATAGTTCTTTCGCTTTCTGATGTCGGGCAGTAGTTCCCTTCAGACATTTTCAGCACAGCCCACCTGTCCTCACTGTCCCCCAACCCAAATCAACCTTTGGGAGGTCCAGAAAAGCTTTAAGAGAACTGTAAAACTGCAGAGTTGAATTTCTGTACGCAAATATATAATGTTAAGGGATCAAAACAAGTATGGGTAGACATGGGAGCTTTAGTGTTTATCAACATCGGCTCTTCTCTTTACTTAACTTCACTCACCGCTGAAGATCTCTGATGACAGTGGGATCTCTGGCCCAATCCAGCTGCAGTTGGCTCCTCTTCCCATTCTCTTCTGTCCTTAATGTCCTCTGTATCTTCTCTGTGTCCTCTCCGTTCTGTATTTCCAAATTCAGACCAAAGAACAAGCACCGACAAATTGAACTCATAAGGAGATGAGAGACTATATATACACCTTCGACAGATTTTTGGTCTGTCGTGCTGTGTTCCTAGCCTTCCTGTCTGTCTGACTGTTAATAATTGACTAGATGCAGGTAAGAGGACAGGTGAGGGTCCAAGTCCGCCCTGAAACAGGCCAGGTGTTCGCCTGATGGAAACACTTAAGGAACATACACGGTAGGGTCAGGCAATACACGAAACAGACATGATATGCAATAATGTCACAGGAGAGTGCAGTGTACATTATGTTTATATACCTGTGTGTGTATATATATGTATATACCAGATATGTGTTGTCTTAGAAGGTAAAAATAATCTAAATATGGTTTTACATCTCCTTTATGAAGCTTCTCTCTGCAGCTCTAGAAAGAAGAGATTGATTGTGTCTCCTCCAACTGGCTGATTCGAATGGCTGTGAATAAGGGGTGGGGTGGTAATGTCACAGAAGTCCTGGTGGTCAGTTTCTGCTCAGTTGTTGAACACATGCTGTGTGCATTTCTCTGAGGATTGATAGTTTTGAATTATTTATACATTAGTTAAATAGTGAAAAATGACAGAAATTAATGAATAAATTAATTAAAACGATAGATAGATAGATAGATAGATAGATAGATAGATAGACAGATAGACAGATAGACAGATAGACAGATAGACAGATAGAGTTTGGATAAAGCGTTTGTCTCATTGAGAATCACAACCCAGAGGCCTGGTTTATAATTAAAAAAAACATTTAATACAAAAAACACACAAACACACCCAAAATAGCAGCAATACAAAAAATGTAAAAAGTACAGTACCCTTTTAAGCCTAAACATACCCAAATCTATAGAAGATATATACATAATGTATATAGAAATACTGTATATCTAGATATAGAAATCGGATGTATATACGTTTAAGAGATTAATGGTGACATACAGAAAGACACTTTTCTTAAATGACATAGTTTGGTCCCATGTGTGGTGTCCTTTCTGTGTTCTGATCATATTTACCATGAAATCAGTGGACCTATCAGTACCTGCAGTTCGTTTGAATATGTCCTGACTGAGGAACCACCACATTCTGTAGTGTAGTCTATCAGACACAGCTCCAAACTGGTCTGGAGACAGTAGGGACAGTCCTGTCCATCAGACCACAACACCCTGATTCGCTGACACGACCCTGTTTTACCGATGAATCACAGGATTAACCTGTAGAAGACCCAGCATGCAAACATGAGCCAGTGACTGGCCCAGTTCAGCTCGGACCACCTCTGGATGGTGTGGATGGCAGCATAACCCTGCAAACAGAGCAGATATGTCACCAAACTTCTGGCCAGGTCTGTGTGGAACATGAACACACTTTGAAAGCCTCAACTCATTTCTAAGTATAGAAGATGATTCATCGATTTCTACTACATGTATAATCATTCTGAGCATGTAGAATTTATTAACCAACATGTTTTCATCACTTCAATCTGAACAAACAAAAGTATATTCAGAGTGTAAATGGTGTAAAATACGATGCTCAAACAAAAACAACATACTATAAGATCAGTTGCCCAAAAGCATTGCATCAATAAGTATGAGTGACAGCGGCATTATGGAGGGGATCACCTTTATAGAACATGGAGGTGGATCACCTTTATAGAACACGAACACACACACACACACACACATACATACACACACACACACACACACGAACACACGATGATCAGGAACTCTTCTGTTGCATTTGAAAGTTAGTTTGCTGTCAGTATAATACACACTAACACAAAGAAAGCAGGTATTCCTAAAGAGAAGTATATAGATTTATTTTTTCATGTCCCACACAGTGCTCTGATAACAGACACAGTATGTGTAGTAAATGGTGAAATAATGATTTTCACATTTTATCAACTTATCTTATAATAAATAGTGTCAGGAATTCCTGACAGTCTGTGAACATGTCTTGAGATTCAGTGTAGCTTATATTTAAGATGATTCTACTTAATGAAAGTCCTCAGCATCTAATGATTGATCAGTAGAATCAGGTGTGTTACTGCTCGGTTGGAACAAAAACACCTCTGTGGCTCTCTAGGACCAGGGTTGCCCACCCCTGATCTAGTAACTGGAACTACTTTTTTCTTCACTGAAAAATGGAGTAATACTCTGTCAGAATTTCAATATATTTATATTAGTTGACCTGTACCTCTTCTACTTCCTGTTCATCGACTCCAGGATCAAACATGGAGCCCAAGTAGGTTAGGTGGAAGATGGCTAGCAGGCTGAACAGCAGGTTCAGCAGCGTCACCCAATATTTCTGCAGACCAAAGCAAACCAGAAACAGTTGCAGGTTATAGAAAAAGGTTCTGTCACTAGGACTTAATTACAACAAAACAACAAATCGTTGAGGCCATCATGCAGTGTGGGATGATGGTAGTTGCTGCTGACATGTTCTCTGCTCATCTTCTTCCTCTGATATACTGAAAGGCCCAATGTGTATATTTTTATCCAGATTATAAGGTGTTAAATATGTTTTTGAGTTGTGACCATTCATTATCCCAAATGTTTCCAACAATTTCAAAACTCTACTCCCAAATATGACATGATATGGTCATTTCTTAAAGACCCAATGTTTTTTTTTGTTAAATTCATTAACTGGCTGGAGTTATCGGAACAACAAAACAAGCTGTTAGCACTAACTTTGGTGGTTTGTTGTAAACACTGAGGAAAATGACAACACAACTCACCTACATATTCATTACATTCATCACATACAAGTTTTAGGGGCCTTTTTTTTATTTTTGGCCAGAAATGAAAACACGTCTCCAAAATGATCTAAATTCATAAAACTAAATACTGCACATGTCTACAGAATACCTTCTTGTGCTGATGACTGCAGTCAGAGGGACAGGGTCTGGACAGGATACAGGCGCTGAAAATGGATGCAAGCTTTGTCCTTAGCGCTGGGAGGAAGTAACACAATCATGTTTATTTAAGACTGAAATGCCTCCAATAACATTTATTTAAAAGAACTTAGGTCCAAAGAATTTAAACTATTCAATAATCCAACAGATAAACAAGGAGAACATGAAAACATTTAATTTGAATTCAGTTGGACTTTAAATACGCTTTGGTACAAGCAGAGAAGTTGTCCATACCATGTTCAATGTATGTGATGAACCCCAGAGAGAGCAGAACGGCTCCCAGGTGGAAACTCAGACCCTGAAGAAAAACAGACAGTTATTCTGCGTCTTCACACAGACATGTCCAAAGTCCAGTCCGGGAGCCAAATGTGGCTCGCCATCAAATTATATCTAACCCTCAACCAAAAGTCAGTAGCCTCTGGCCTGCATTACACGCATTTACACACACCTGTAGTTTAGAGGGAACACTGGGCAGCAGTACTGTTACCAGCATATGAAGCAGCATGCACACTTAATACTGTTCCTCATTTACCCACTGTAGGGCAGTGGCACTCTGCACGACATCACACCGTGTTTTCTAAAATAGCGCCAATCAACAAAGAAAGGAAAGTTGACTGCGGGTGAGGGATGTTTCAAGGATAGATGGGAATTGGACTATTTACTTCACTGAAATATGCAATAACTGTGTCTGCCTCATTTGCAACGAGACAGTGGCTGTTTTTAAAGAGTATAATATCAAGCAATATTGAAGCAGCTTGACGCTTGTTTAATCTCACAGCAGCAGTATTTTGCAAGAGCCGAGAGTCAAATGAGAACGCCACCAAGGATACTTAAGAGGTAGCAGAGCTGATCACAAAGCATTCCAAACCTTTCACTGAGGGTGAATTTATCAAAGACTGATGACTCTGGTAAAGAAAATCTGTCCTGAGAAGCAGCAAGAGTTTGCCAAAGTCTATCTGGCAAATAACGCTGCGGCACGCAGGATTGAAGAAGTGTCATCAGACATCAAAAGAAGGAGTTTGACTTCTTTCGCTGATACAACTAAAGCACAGATGCCTCGGACACTGCTCAGTAACTTATTTTTTTGAGGGGAGTGGACAATGAAATGAAACATTACTGAAGAACTACTTGACCTCCAGAGCCTGAGAACCCAAATGAGAAGAACAGACTTATTCTCTTCTATTTGCGCTCCCGTGGATGACCTGAAACTCCCGTGGAATAAAATGCCTGGGATCACTACGGATTGCGACCATCCATGAGTGGCAACAAAGTGGATTAGCAACACTAATAAGTAACAAAACGGGGGAGTAAGAACGGGGGAAAGCTATAAAAAGCTATAAAACTTCAGTGCATCATTCATCAGCAGGTTCTGCCTGCCAAACATCTCCAATAAGAACATGTTATGAATCGCCAATGATAAAAACTATCGACTATATCCACTCCAGAGTGCAATGCCACCGTCAGTTTTCAACAGTTTCCAAATGCGAAATGTAGATGCAGTGTGACGCAGTCGGCACCAGCAGCTTGTGCTGCAGTCCAGATCTCAGTATCACCCATCAAATTATTGCAGGCAAGTCATTTGTCATTTATAATAAGCCTCTGAATAAATATTTGTTAAGATCAATATCAGTCATAAATTCAGACTAGTTGTTAGTTTTCATCACTTTTGCAGATTTTGCAGGTGCACATTCAAATGTAAAGGCTCTGAGTAGAAGTGAGAATGACATTACTCACATGCAGTAAGGCGCTGGCTGAATATGTTACCAGGATCGCTGGAAAAGTCCCTAGTTTCATGGCGTTCTTGAAGATGTCTGTAAGCATAACCACACTTTTGGTCATAACTTGTAAAAACAATTGGCTTATTTTGATTTGATATGTCTCTCTCTCTCTCTATATATATATATATATATATATATATATATATATATATATATATATATATATATATATATATATATATATATATATATATATATATATATATAGTATACACACACACATACATAGATGCATACATACACACACTACTGAGTACCAGCCACTTAAAGCACAGTGCTCAGCTTCTGAAGTCAGACAAAGAGATGACGATGATGCTCCGAGTTTTCCCCTCAACTTACTGAAGGTATTATTATTAACTAGGTCAGATATCATTTGTGTAACTCAGATGGTGGCAATGGAGTAAAATTGAGGAGGAAGAGTCATTCATGTTAGGAAATGATAAATAATCTGCTTTACCAATAACATTGCGTTTCGCTCTGATAGCCAATAAAATAGATCTATTTAGCAACACTGCTACAGAGGGATTCTCTGTAGTGTGATTTTCTACAGATTGATTCTACAGTGGTGCTCTGTAGAGTAAATCTTTTGTAGAGTGATTCTACGGAGTGATGCATCTCAGACAGCAACAGACAGAGTGGCTCCTACTTACAGGCTTTGAGCCAGCGGGACATGGGTATGTTCCAAGATGTCACCACCAACACCATGGAGCGAGGCATCTCCACACTTAGTGGTTTCACCACACTCATATCCCTGCACAACACACAAACACATAGTATTACTCTTTCACACATCCATCTGTTTTATATTCTGGATCCCAAAAAGAAACAAAAACACAATACTGAAGAAAAAAAAGCACATCATCAGGAAAGACAATGATTGTGGCTTTAAGGCGAAAATTGCTCCTATAAATCTACCAGAATTTACAATTAACAGGAAGTAAGTTTGGGTTTTAAAGATGGCTTTATCAAATCTGTGACTGCAGAGAGGACAAGACGTGCTGTCATGTCTGTCAACCCTCACATATGAACTGATGACACTAGGTTCAAATTAAAATCTCTCTAGCATTTCAGATGACAGAATCGCTTCAATTCATAACAGGGCTTTTATTGTAAAACATTTGCAAAACATTGCATTGCTAATCTACCCCTAACGCAATTATCCAAGGAGTGCTTGATATTTGTGCTTTAGAACAAATAAATAAATAAAATGCCAAACATCATTAACATTCCCACTTGTTCACACTAGTAATTCACTGAATATATTCAAGTGAGGGTCCCACTGTCTGCTAAAGTCGGTTTGAAACATATATACAGACACAACTCCATCATTCATCGGCTGGCACTGCACTACTGAAAGTGGCTTTAGTTAGAGAATACGTTTTTAGCAGGAATGTGGGAAGTTACTCCAGCTGTTGTTGTCTGGACTCACCATTTGATGTTGTCTTTCTCTTCAGTGAATCCGGCTCCAGCCAGCATGATGGTGCCTTCACTGAGGTGGCCCACGAAGTAGTTACTGAAGTGGAAGGACACTGCATTCTCGTAGGCGTGCAGCCACCTGTGCAAACATCAAAAACTTCTTTATCTCTTCTTTTTTATCTCCATCTAGTGCTGGACAACAACATCACTTTAGAAAAACACAGAAGGTAAAGTAGGAGATGTGAGAGATAATGAGGCCTTTATATAAATTAAATTAAATAAAAGGTTGAACAAGAATAAGAGTCCACTCCAGTAGTTCTCTTACCTCAATGAAATTTTACTTAGGTTGAAGGTAAAGTACTGCTATTAAAAAGTATAAAGTTTAAAATGTAATTGGCATAAAAGTTACTTAGTTAAAACCATCTCCTATGCGTTTAAAAAACTATAAAGCTCCAACTAACTTCTATCGTTTTTTTTTTACACTTCTTCGGTCCTCTCTTTTCTCTCTCTTTCAGTAAAAGAAAAAGTATTTAAAAAAGCAACTGAATTACAGTAACTAGATAAAACATAATTTGCGAAGACACTAATGCACAGGATCCTATAACCAACATTAAGTCGGCTCCTCCTGCAGCAGCCTGTGAGAGAATAAAGCCTTACCTGACTCACATGTTCTCTGAAGCAGGGGGAGAAAAACAAACAGGATGTTCTCAAACCAGTTAAAGCTACTGTGCCTGAATTGTACGTCTTACGACTTGCACGAACTTACTTGTGTGTGACGGTGTTTCCGTGGATGGGGATGAAGAGAGGGAAGAGATATGGGGCAACACAGGTAGAGACCAGCAGACAGATCTGACTCTTCAGGAGACAGAAGGAGGAACTCTGCAGCCATGACCAGCTCTGAGGAACAAGCCGCTTCATCAGCTCAACTGAGGCACAGCATAAAGATCAGGAGATACACACACAAACTGCTGCTCACCAGTTTCCTGCCGTCAACAGCGGTCTTGTAAGTGGAGAAGCTTATCCAGGGCCCAAACACAACGGTGCCCACAAACAGAACGTAACCCAGGAACTCAGCCGGGGAGGGCAGGCTGCTCACCGCTCCTCTGTCCAGGTCAAAGGCCAGAGAAATCGCCTTCATGGCCACCACCATCTGAGAGCCTGTGAAAGGGAAGGGAGGGATTGACTATATATATATACATATATATATATTTCTTTTCTTCCCTCTGATGTCAGACTTTTACTTTAGCACACAGGATTATAGATCAAAGTTTAAAGGTCCGAATATAGTTGACAGATAAGGACATCATCATCTTAAACTACATAAGGAATATTTACCTCTGATTTTGTGCCAGGTCACCATATCAATTAAATGCAACTCTCTGAAATGAAGAATAGAAAATTATCACAACCTCAATTCTACAGCAAAACTGAAGCTTTGCATAAATACTCATGAAAGGAATTCCCTAACTCCGGAAGGATTCCAGGGAATCACTGCTGATATTTGAACTAACACAACCAAAGCAAACACAAACCCTCCTCCCTTCAGAGAAGTCGCTTCTGCAATGCACAGATCCAAAAGCCTTCCTGCTTCCGGCCTCTGCTCTTGGATTTTTCAAATGAGTTTTTGATAACATCATATCAGAATAATTATCTAATAACACTCTCCTCTATACTCCATTCTCTCACCATACGTGCACAATGAGGCCAGGATCATCATTAGCAGGGTTCATTTACTTTACCACAATACAAACCCTTTTACGATTTGTGCAGTTTTCTCACCCAACAAGGAGGTAGACAAGGATGACAGCTGAGAGGAAAAGGCCTCTGCTGCTGGAGTATCTGCCGAGCAGCAAAACAAGGTAGCAGAGTGCCCCGAGCAGCAGTACCCAGAGCATGTGCAGCTCAAAGAAGAGGAAGAGGCCATACATCCCAAACAACACCGACACCACATGCTTCACAGGCGAAGCTCCTCCTGAGGGACACACAGGAAACTCTAGAACCACAATCTTCTCTTTCTTCGCTGAAATGAATTATTTGAATAAACAATGCAGCTCACCCAGACTGAAACAGAGTCTGCAGACGAGACAAAGCAGTAGCAGCTTCCAGACCTGCTGCAGGCCCTGCTGAATCGTACTGAGCCCACAGGTCTCTGCCAGCTGCTGCCACACCTCCAGCCGGCTGGACACATCCATCCTGTATGTACACACACACACACACACACACACACACACACACACACACACACACACACACACACACACACACACACACACACACACACACACACACACAACACACACTTTACAAAACTAAACAAATAACAAAAAGAAAAGCTGGAAAAACACTGCTGTTAACTGAAATAGGATTTCACAAAATTAAAATAAAAAAGTGTAAACCGATTTAAGCTTGTGGAAACAGGTTTAAGTGACTTAAACAGATAAACAGATGTAAGCTTATTTATCTGATGTAGACACAAGGGTCAGTGATAATGTTTGGCAAGATGAGAAAGTAAAAACTTTTTAAAATACAGTTTAAAGAAGTATTCATCAGGTCTCTCAAAATGTACATTTTGTGCTAATGTTTGCTTTTTGTCATTTAAAAGTCCATTTGTATCTTTATTTTTTTAACAAATAAAGGATTTTGTGCGATTTTTGACAACTAGTGTCACCTAAAAGGATAACATATTTTAAATATTTGAATCCACCTACAGTATAAATCGAGTTCATAGCATGTGTTTTAATTTTTTTTTTTCTTTTGTTTTTAAGAGAGTTAACTAGCTGGTAGAAAGTTTTCAGGATTACAACATTAAGAGTGTGGTCATTGTCCCATAAATAGGTGTAAACTAATATAAACAGATTACAAATGTGTAAACAGATTTAACCTGTTATAAATTTTGAAACATATGTAAACTGATCTAAACAGTTAAACTAATGGTAACTGAGACAGATTGCTGTTAAAGTTAAAGCCTCCACACTTCTACAGTACACTCAGAGACGCTAATATTAGCTATAACTCCCCCCCTAAGATACGTGAGGTCAGCTATAATGTACTCCGCGATGAGGAGAAAAAAAATTATAGAAAGCTAACCTCAAGCTCTTTGGTCAGATGTCGACAACAGATGGTTTCATTTGGCTTAGCAACAGACACGCTAACCTGAGAGGAGCTGGAGGAAGGACAAGAGGAGACAGGATTCGGGTTCTTCTTCTGCTTCTGCTGCCGCCGCTGCAGTAGTGTGCTTCTTCTTCGGCGGTGTTTTTGGAACTTGGCTTGACTACTCGGTGTATTACCGCCACCAAATGGAGTGTTTCTAGGTTGTCTGATAAGCCACTAATATAATAAAACTAAAAACTAAAGAAAACATAAATACATTAAAAAAAAATATTGGTGGTCAGGTATTGAAGAACATACAAGTATGTTCTATATTAAATGTTCTACTTTATATTATAATTTACATGTTTTCATTTTCTAGTTCATGATTTTGAGCCAATAATGTTTTGGTGCATTTACAAAATGAAGTAAATAGTGATTTGTTTGTTTGCTAGACTGAGTTAAATAATTAAATGAAGGGAAGATAACAGCATTATTACATCATTCAATCTTCATTAAAAAAACACAGGAACGCAGTAGAAATCTAAAGATTCATTTATTTGTATTACTTCAGACAATTAGAAAATCACAACTTTTCTTTTCACTGTCTTCTAGTCTATTAAGTGATAATACAAACACCTAATGCAAAATGGATCTAAGTTAATGGTGATGGAGCCTGCGTTGTAGTGGTTCTCAGAGCCAGCTTTAACACAGGCAACACTACGATACTGAATAATCATTCTCTGCCCTGCGCCTCTTCTCTACAGCAGTGTGGAATGTGCCTGCTTGTGTTTAGCATTGCTGTGCAGACATCCTGTCTACGAACATGTCCTAACCTCAGCAGCACTAGCTGACACGTAACAGTCTGATAGGTCACATGTTCATGACTTGAAGTCCCTGAGTTGTGGGTACCTTGAAAGCATGTCTGATTGACCTCCTGATTGGCCAGCAGTGACTGTGTTTAGGAATATACACTATGAACAGCTAATAAACAACTGTCACTTTTAGAACCAAGTTTTCTCAGCATCTATCAACCAGACATCACATCAACTGCTCTAGGAAAAAGTCTTTTCATAACACAGATCCAATACATTTGCGTCAGAACAGTTAAATGCTGCTTTCAGGTGAGCGTCCACAGTACCCCAAGTGCTGTCCACACACATTCATTCATAAACAGATGACACATTCCAGACTGAAGAGGCACAGATGACGTTACATCAGAACAATCGCAGTGTGAACTGACAGGCAACATGTGGTACTTGTGTTAGACATTCTGCTGTGAGCTAACCTCTGTAAAAAACTATGGAGCTACAAAGTACATGTGCTTACTCTGACAAAAAATAAACTCTACACAGACATTTTCTCTGCAGTTAGACAGACAGTTTCCTGTCTCTTCTCTGAGGTAGTAAATAAGTAGAAATATCATTAAAGGCAAGTAGAGAGAACAAAGCTCGACTGGAATACACCACCAGGACTGAGCATGTACCCGGTCCTTCAAAGTTGAATTGTTTTTAACAGACCTCATATTCAACAGTGGTCAAACTGCCTAACTGTTAAAGGTTAAAACAACTTCTAATGATTTTTGCAGAAAGATATATGACAAGGTAGAGGTAGAAAGTTTGACTGAATTATATCGTCAATGTCTGCCACTAGATAAAGAGTTGAGATTCATAAAATCTACCTTTACAGTTTCATCTAATGGCCCAAGAGTGAGCCAAAATAACTAGAAGCAAATACAAATAAAAACAGAAACCCAAAGTTCTGCACGCTTGAGGTACAGATAAAATTCATCCTTTTGTTTTTAGAAATGTCATAAGTGCTTAAACCCAGCCTAGAGATTAGACACAGAGGCACAACAGTAGCATTTTAAGACATTGGTGCAACACATGGAAGCTTGTGACGATGCTAATGAGTCCTTCAATGTACAGTCAGAAGAGAGAGAGCATCGTCTCTCTGAGCATCTTCTTGCCAATAAGAAAAAAAACCAAAATAAAACAATAAAAAATCAAACATCTATCACTTGCAGGATCCTGCTGGAGCTTTGCCTTCACTGCACCTGAATAACATCATAAACGGAACATTATCCACAGTGGAAGGCTGCTGGTTAGGATCCAGTATTCTCACCATGCTGCAGTGCGACTGTTAAAAAGAAGCTGCTCAATCCAGCTGCTTCCCTTCCCTGGCGTTTTCAGGCCTCAGCAGTGAAGAGGGGTCCGGGACAAGATCAAGATAAACTCTTGAGCTCCCAGAAAGACTCACAGTGACATTGTTAAAAGTGTGAAATGGGTACAAGTGCTCTGGGAGAAAATGAAATTAAAACTCAAGTCAGAAATTCACAGCGAGCAGTTCAGTTGCTCAGATTCAGTGTCCAGATTGAAAAGAATAAACCCAGCTTTGAGAGTCGTTTTTGCCTAAATAAAAGTGTATTCCAAAGTGCCTCAGGTCAGCTGTTGTAGTCAGGGCTGCCACTTAAAAAAAAAAAAAAAATAAACACACACACACACACACACACAGGTAGATCAACTTATTATGAAGCTCTTCAACCGTCCATTCCAAGACATGAGGCCCCAGTATAGGTGACATTTGATTTGAACTATAATGTTTTGAGAAATGATTTGTGGTGCAGTTGCAGCAGAAAGGAGAGGCTGAGAGCAGCCAGGCTGACATGGATAAGAGACAGCTTCTTTTTTTTTTTTTTTCCCCCAAACAGAGCTGCTGTAGAGGGCGTTTCTCTAACTTGATCGACTGTCACAGTCAAGGTTCAGCCACTCAGCAGCTTAGTTTGTTTTGAGAAGAATGATGATGAACTTCAGAGGGTTTTATAATTTTCAGAGAATAAACAGCTTGATTAACAGAAAAAATGTGTTCTGTTAAAGTCAATATAAACCATCATGCGCACAACTTCTATGTTGAAGAGTTTGTTTTCATGGGAAGTTTCTGAACTCACCTTAACTCTAAACATGTGAACCTATGAGCAGTATTTGTGAAACAACTAAAAGCATTACAGTGACGACGAAATCTGGTGTAAAGCAGGAAAACTTTGAGATCAGATATATTTGCATATTTCTAGGTTCTATAATTTTTTTATTTAAGGATATAAACTTCAACATAATGAATATTTAAACTATTTAAATTCACACAACGCTGATAAATCTATTCCATCCACAGCAGAGTTTCCATACCATAATTTTCCTGCAAATACATTTCTACACATCCAAATAGATTTAGACTTCAACTTTCTAGATTAACTAAACAATTTTTTGTTTGACCTTAATTTGGCAGAATTTATTACATGCAAAAGAGAAAGAATGCAGGAAATGTACTGAATTCAAAGTATAGCTTCAAAACCATTTGCAGTTTTTTAGCGAAATATTTGCTAATTTGACCTTCAAAGAAAAGGTACATTATTATTTGAATTCTAGGAAACGAGAATCGAGACATAACACTCTCCAAAATTTAATAAGTGCAAATTAACTATTTGGATCAATTGGTAAATCCCACAGGGGACCGATAATTAAATCTTGTGTCTATGGAAACACTCTCTGCTGTCAGTCCACTACTTCCTGTTAGCCCTCAGCTAATTTACAGCTCTTTTTGACAGAATGTTATCAGAGCAAATTCGAATTATACAATTAAAACTCCATCTAAGGATTTACAGACACAACAGGAACTTGATTTTCTTCTTCACTTGTAATTACATTTCAAACAATCTTCTCTACATCTTTAACAGGGTCATTTAACTAAGTCAAGTCAATGTAATTTGTGAAGTACCAAATCATACCAGATATTCTATCAGGAAACTTTTCATGAACAACAAACTCTTATATTACTATGTTACTTTGTCAACCTGGCAATCATGTCTTGCCTTCAAAGTCACTTAAAACATTTAACCACCAAGTGGGTTCATATCATGGATATAATTCCTAAACAAACTTAACAACTGTGTGATGACATCTCTTATGAGGGCCTATATTTATTATGCCAAAGAAAAAATGTGTGTTTTAAAAGAGGGACAGGCAGCAACCCTGAGTTCAGTTTGACCTTTGAACAAATAGAGACTGAAACAAACAACTGCTTTGAAGGATGCTGGAGCATCACAAGAGCCAAAGAGGAGGAGTGACTGGCAGTAAAACACAGACAGGAATCTGAGACAGGTGATTTGTGCCTTCCCTAAACCTTCAACAACACAGTAAAAAGGAGTTTTAACAGTGTGTCCAATGTTCTGGCTCACAGAACATTGACAATAGGGTATAAAGGTACCATACAGCAGAGGGAGCAGCAGCAGCTTACATGATTTGGCGTGACTTCAACCTTTTAAGTCCTGCAGTCTGAAAACGGAACTAAGTGCATTTTAATGTGGTAATAGTATATAACAGCAACAAAAAGGGGAAAGCAGCTGTGTAGCATTGACATTGTCTCACATGCTAATGTGACCTTTTAGAACTGCATCTTAAACATCTGCAGCAGCTGGTCTGTTCTGTCTGAAGTTCATCAACAGCATGATCAGTTATGTGTGGGTTTCCTCTTCATAAACTTTACTAAGTGCAGTTTAGCTTCACTAACACTGAACTTACACTTCGTTAGACCAATTACTTCTACAGGCCTCAAATCAACACAAATTAACACCACTCCCAACAGTGGTTGATGATAACATTATTTTAGATTTTGTTTTTCTGGTTCTGGGGGTTTTAACTAGAGGAGTCTTTTTCCCCCTTATGTACTCATTAATTTGAAATGAATGTAATGAGTAACTAAATTAGTCTAATAGTGTAATTATTGCAATATTGTGGAATATAGTGTAAATGCATCTATAACCAACTAAATATTTTTACTTAATTCCTCTCATCTGAGAAGATCTGAGAAGAAATTAAGTACATAATTTTGTGTATTTTTACTTTTTATAGCTTTTTTCTTAGCTTTTATTTTCTTTTCTTTTTATTTTTCTTTACTTTGCTGCAGTAACAAGCAAATTTCCCCATTGTGGGATCAATAAAGTCTTATCTTATCTTCAATAAGGACGGTGACACAAAACATTATACTAGTTTCCATAACTTTCCATGACTGCTGAATGTAGTGCTGCTGTAGCGATGTGTTTAAGTGCTTCCTTGGCTGGTAACAGGTACAGAAAGAGCAGCAACTGTTTTGGTTGTAGTGAGATTGAATAAATTTCCTCAAACATTCAAGCTTCCTTTTTAAATAATGAGGTAATACTGATGAGGTGATTTGTTGTGTTCCAACAATAAAAAAAAAAGTTTTATAATCAAAAAGGATGCTGTTCACATGTTTGACCCTTATCATGAGGCATCCTTGAGCATGTGTGAAGGCCACAGATTCATGGGGACAGAGCTGCTTACTGCTGGAAGGCCTGGTAGTAGTGAGGTAGAGAGCTGGAAGTGCTCATAGCAGGACTACTGTATGCCTGAGGTAGTTGGCTGTGGTTGTGGGCTCCGGGACCCTGGGGTACATGAGCCTGGGGGGGCTGGAAGAAAGTGAAAGGCCCAGGAGCCTGGGAGGACAGCCCGGTGGAGGAGGATGGTGAAGGGGTGGAGGTGGTGGCTGGTGGGTAGCTCATTACTAACCCTCCCATCCCCATGTGAGGGCTGTAGGCCGGGAGGCTGAAAGGCAAGAAGCCCAGCAGGGGGCCAAGGTCCATGTTAGGGGTGCAGGACAGCTCCGTGGAGGTGATTGCAGGGCTCCTGGACAGCAGGTGAGGATCACTGCCACCGCCATCACCCAGTCCCTCCCTCTGGGGGGAGGCAGAAGTAGAGGTAGAAGAGTTGACTGCACTCAGGTGAGGTGGAGGGGCACTCTGCAGGTCCAGCAGGAAACTATCCACGTCAGTGCGAGGATATGAGGTAGATCCGTGCTGGTACCTGGACATGGTGCCGTACGGCTGCTGCTGCGGTGCCGCTGGGGGCTGAAGGTGGTGGTGATGAGGGTGAGAGGAAGGGGGGGGCATGTGACGAACCATGCCACCCTGCATGAGGCCGTGACCCATCCCAGGGACAGGGTTGGCCATGGGATAAGAATTGTACATGTCTCTGGAGAAAGTCTCCATGGGCTCCTTGGAAGCGGAGCCCATGTCAGAGTTCACAGGGTTGGGCTCCTCCTTTACTGGGCACTGGGCAGGGGGGGTGGGCGTGGCCACGGGGGTGCTGGGCGTACCAGGTGGCATCAACCCTGACTCCTGGGCGTGACTTTTCTTCAAGTGACGGGTCAGGTGGTCTCTGCGGCCAAAACGTTGCGCACAGCGGGGGCAAAGGAAGTCCCGGCGCCCGGTGTGCACCACCGCATGTCGCCGCACATCCTTGCGGGTGTAAAAACGGCGGTCGCACCGCTCACATGAGTACTTCCTTTCTCTCACGGGCACGGCAGCATTAGTGTTAACCTCCGATGGTGGAGGCCTGTCGATGTGACCGCTCAGGTGCTCCAGCAGGGACGGCGCCCCCTCCGTGCAGGGCAGGCCTGCCGCGGCACTGTGGGCTGCCACCAGGTGGCGCCTGTAACCCAGCTGAGTGTTGTACTGTTTACCGCACTCCTGGCAGTGGAAGAGCTGTCTGCCGGCCACGTGGCTCTCCTGCAGCGGGCTCTTCAGATGGTCCTGCTGGTGGTACATGGTGGAACAGATGGAACTGTGCCGGCTCGGCCACAGTGCAGGGACTCTGGCCAAGAGCCCAAGCAGACGCGCACAGAGCTGACCATCAGCAGACTGATGCCTGGCTGTCTTGTTATCTTAGAGTGCTGGAGTTAATGCTAAGTGCTGTTTGTAGAGTATTTGTATGTCTCTTGCAGCGATGAGTGGCGGTCTGTCCTGCCTCGCTGGGGCAAGCCTGTGTCCGGCACTTTGTTTCTGTGAGAGCAGCTGCCATAGCAACCCAAAAAGGGCTGCGATGATGAGTGGCTTTGGAAGCTCTGACTGGGTCTATGTGTTGCCTGAGGGGAGCTGTTGTGTCGTTTTACCCCGTGGTCTATTTTAGTATTCAGCAGCCCTGAACGGCACAGTCAGACAGCGGCTAAATCAGAGGGGCTGATCTATGTTGTCACAGACCTGCAAAACAAATGAAAAACCATCACTGTATAGCAAATCACAATAGAGAAGTATTTACATGAGGAACATCCTGACATGTCCAGTAACACCACATGTCATCTAGCTGATTTCATATAGCAACAATTTACCAATGTCCCCTAAAATGCCTCACGTGGAGACTCCTGCTAGCACTGAGTTCACCTCAACTCAGTTTTGTAACTTTCTTTACTACAGCAGACGATCAGCAGCCTAATAATTTCAGTAGAACACTGATAGCTCATCTTCTTTAGAAAATTATACTTGTACATATAATGAAATACTACTTGTACTTAAAGGATGTGAATTTAATCTGTGTGTAAATGAGATTCAGGAGTTAAATTAGGGTGATATTAGAGTTATAATAAAGTATGCATCAGTATGGGTTTGGGTCGGTACCAGACATACACAGGGGCTCCTCCTCTAAGATACGAATCCTGTGTGCTAGGTGCCTAAACCACTAAAATGGTAATGGGTAGCACGGGTTCTAGGATATTGGAAACAATAAACAGGTGTGCCGTTCCATCCCATACCCTATAGCTGAAACTGGGCATTAGAGTCATTTATATTATATTAGGGTTATGTTTGAGCAGGAATCACCAACCCCATCCTGCATGTTGAAAGACTTGCCACTTGTACACATCTGATTCCAAATATTAACTCATTATCAATCCCTTGACAAGATTAAGCTGGTTGATAATGAGTTTATAATTGAGAGTGTGTTAGGAGTGTGGCAATTCTCTAAACATGCGGGAAGTAGCTCTCCGGGAGCAGGGTAGGTGACTCCAGATGTAGAGGTAGATTACACTTATGTTAAAGTTATATATTAGCGTTATAACAAGTTTATATTAATGTTGAATTAGAAGTATATTTAGGTTATATTAAGATTATATTACAGGTATGTTAGTTATATTTGGACTATATAAGGTATATTACATTTCTATTTGGGCTATATTAAAGAAATATTAGAGTTATATAATGTTATATTAAAGTTATATCAGAGTAATTTGGATTATATAAAAGCTATATTAGATTTACATTGGGTTATGTTACCGTTAGATTTGATAGGTTGCATTAGGGTTGTATTTGGATTAGAGCACTAAATTAATTAATTTACATGTTTTTTTTCTATTTTTTCTATGCGTGAAACCATAATTAGAAAAAAAAAATTAAGTGTCACAAAAACTTCCTCCAGACCAACGTTACCGGACTAAACATAAGAGAACAGGACTGCACTCAGCACTTCGGAGGCTCAGCACTTCGGAAGGCGAACCGAAGTGCTGAGCCCGGTTGGGGGACATTACAGAGCGGGGCTACCTCGGGCTGTTAGCCTTGCTGCGTTCACGAAAATTGTTGACTGAGCGGAAATTCGGTGAATGCCAAAGATTACCGAGTTCTTCCTCTCACCGGGTTTATGCCACGAACCTCACTGGTTGTGGTTCGCGTGTCTGCGGGCGAGGTTACAGAGTTAGCCGAGCATGCTGCGGGTTAAAAAACAAAAGAGCTGCGGGTCACGAAGTTGTGAGCGGAGTTTGTGTTGCGGGAGCTAACTCCTCTGCGGTATTTCTGCGTTAAAACCGCTGCTCGGTGAGAAAAATGTGGACACGATGCGACTTACCAAGTGCGCCTCTGTCCGGTTCACCGTCCAGCCTCCGTTCCGCCGACACGCCGACATTTTGTTCCGAAGTTTAAAGATGTTTATGGGAGTCCGGGAGAGTCCGGGCCTGCTGGACTGCGGGACCTGCGGGACTGCTGGGCGCCGCGCTGGAAGACATGCATTATGGGAGTGTGTGACGTCACTCCCCGGGCTCAGTTGAACTCCAACAGAAAGGAGACCATTGTACATGCAAACAAATATATAAAAACAAAGAAAAAATATATGTACAGTTTATTCACCTAAAAATACACATACATATTTATATACTGAAGACCAGTGGTGGAAAGCAGTATATAGTGTCATGGAATTGTCTTCCACATAACATAAGTGGTATAAAAAGAAAGGGATGTTGAAAAACTATTACAACATTTATTTGATTCATATCTGTTTCATTATATTAGCTCATGTTGACTTTTATCTTATTTTATCCTGTTGCATGCTTTTATTTAATAAAGTTAAAGCTTGGTGTATTGACGTTTGACTATAAATCAATCTTCACAGAAGGCAGGGCCAATTCAATCAAATAATTAAAAATATCCCATAGTAGTAACCATGAAGGTGTGTATTCATTAATCTCCTCCAGTCTGTTCTTTCAAGATGCCAATTACTCTAGATAGTCCAAACATCAGCTATCAGATCAATCTTCAAAGACACTTTTTGGAGTGGTAGAAACCTCAAATGAATTCCTCCGTAAAGCTGTTCAACAAAGGAAACTGCCTTTATTGCCAGAAATTACAAATCTAATGCAGTAAGGAGCATCCTTCAGCCAGAGGATTTAACTTTCTACAGTACTCCTGCTATAAATCTCAACTTTGCCCTACCTGTCTGAGAAAGGCTTATTATTAGTAAGTTATTACTTATTGACTGTATAATGCCATGACTTATTACTTAGTGACTGTATAATATCATATTATTCTAAATTTTGTGTTGTCTATGAGCTGACAGTATATTTTTCTCTTTTGTGCATCTACTCTATTGTTTAATAATGCTCAGTGATGAAGTGATAAATAGAAAATGGGAGAAGGCCTCAACATTACTTTTGTCTGTGGTCATCATGCCAACAGTGCCATAAAAGTTGATTCATATGTGCAGAGAAAAAAAATAATCCATACCCTGTAGTTGTATCACTTTTTATATTCTGATTTAGACTATATAAAGAGCTCATTTCACTTAACAGGAAATGAGTTATATAGAAAAGCCCACATTATTTTTATAGGTCACCGGTGTTTCTAAAGGACTTTGTGTATAGGATGTTTCTAACTGACTGGACTTTCAGGAAATAGAGCCTGGTTTTGCTTAGGATAGTGCAAAACCAGATAGTGCAAAAAACACAGATAATATTGAGAAGGATTTTTATTTAGTCTTAGTAACTTCCATGAATATTCTATTTAGTTAAAGTCACATTTTTGTCATTCTGTTTTGTTTTAGACGTAGTTCATGTTTGGTCCTGAAATAAAATATTGATAGATATTTGTATTACATACAAAATTAACACTACACACAAAGTTTCTTTATAAAATCATTATCTATAATAATTATATAATCAGGGCAAAATGGTGGACTAGTGGATCATGCTGTTACCTCACATCAAGAAGGTCGGAGGTTCAAACCCTTTGGCTGGGACCTTTTTGTGTGGAGTTTCATGTTCTCTCTGTGTCTGTTTAGGTTCTCTCCAGGTTCTCTAGCTTCCTTCCACAGTCCAAAAACATGCTTAGGTTAATTGGAGATTTTAAATTGCCTATATTGTGCATGTGTGCTTTATGATGATATATAGTTGCTTTATACAACTATATATGTGATGGAAAATGAATAGTAATAAAATATAATAATGAGAACAACAAACAATAATAACTTCAAAACAATTAATAAAAGCAAAAAATATGTGTGTGTGTGTGTGTGTGTATGTTAACTTTACTTGAATATAATGTTCATGGAAGCGACTGAGTCTAAATAATTGTGTTCCGTTTTTCCAACGTTTTTATCCACAATAAATCCTGAAATTATACCCAATTGTGTTGTTTTCTCTAGATTGTATCTGGAATTTTTTTTAAACTGCTGCAGGGAGAAAAAAGGACTAAACCTAAGTTAATTTAAAAAAAAAATGCATTGTATGGTATCTATCTGATTTGTGTTATTGTGTTTTTTTTATTTTGTCCATGTGACGATCAGGACAAAAAACCTAACGCACTCTCTGTAAATTATATAATACATGTTGTAACCGACGCTGTGTCTTCTCTTTGCACTGTTTGATACATGCAAAATATATATTGAAATCTTTGTTTTGTGCATTTACACTAAAGTAAAAAAATGCCAGTATCGAGTGAAATAAATGAAACACGAGAAAATAAATACTCGTAAAAAAGCTGAATAAAACCGCAGTCTGTACACGTCTCCATCGCAGTTTATAGAAGAACCGTTTTTGTCCGATGATTTGAACGCAGCATCTGTTCAGATGTGATTTTGCATGCGAAGGGCTGGACGCTGTTTTGTTGCATTCCTGCGGAGGGTTTGACCTTTGACCTGGTTGTTGCATTCCAGAGAGGCTCGTCCTGCAGCAGCTTCACTACAGGAGGAGAGACATGTTGAGCTAGTTCACTTCTTTCCTCAAGAGCAGTAGACAGCGCAGCATCGACCGGAGCTGAAGAACATCTTGTGTCGGGGTTTCTTATCCTCCTACAGACGCAGTTAGCCATCTTGCTCCGCAGCTAACCGCCAGTTCGCGTTGAGGTCGCTTTGTAGACGCAGCAGCAGCAGCAGCAGCAGCAGAGGAAATGAAGGACAAACAAAAGAGAAAGAAGGAGCGGACCTGGGCTGAGGCGGCTCGCATGGTAAACCTTTATTTCACTCGCTGCGGGTTTCTCTGGAGTGATGGCTGCAGATGTGTTGTTGTGTTCGGATATTCTCTTCACGACTACCGCCGGAGCTCCGAGGTGGTTCCAAACGTCAGGAACTCACTGCGGCCGGCTGCTGGTTCTTATTATCTTTCGGGGTTAAATTTATTAGAGGAACTATGTTTTAATCTGCTGCACTGACATAAAGAGCCATGCAACGCGACATGCTAACACCGGCTAACACCTAGCCGTAAATGAGACCTCAGTCTCCGCAACCTGGAGTCATAACGCCCCCCTCAAAACCGATCCGAGCTCTTTCATTTCGCCACTATTTTTCTTTCATTTGTCAATCATAAACAAATTTAAGCTTACTTTAAAGCGGTGGTTGTTATGCGAGACTACGGTGCGTTTATTTTCTCCCACCTTGCTTAATTTTTCAACAAAAAAGATGTTTTAAATATAATTCTCCCCTAAAGCCTGCTTGGGATGTGTAACTTCTGCTCCCCAGCGCCCCCACTTCTATTTGACTGTTCGGCAGGTGAAACTCGAAATTGCACAATTTGAAAAAATAAGACGCACACGTGAGATAAAACAACCCTTTTTTTTCGAAAATACACAATATGACGTAAAACAAATAACCCGTCGTGACGAAGAATTATCTTGGCTTTGAGCTACCTTCTGACATTTTATGATTGCTACAGGTTGGAAAGCGTAGGGGCTAGATGAGATACGCTTCGATCTCATTTTAGCGGGCAACGTTGGGACTTTTCAGCGTGGAGGCTGGAGAGTCTCATCTGAGCTAGCTAACGTCCTCCTGTTTTGAGCCCTTTGTTTGCTAGGCAGTGAGCTAAGATAGCTAGCATCACGCCTACTAGCATCTGAGCAATCAGAGCAGTTTCTCAGACTGACATGTTAATTACCTTTTATATAAGCAGAAAGGTTAAATAATCAGCTTCCTGTTAACGTAACGTTCCTACAATAATGGAACACATTGTGTATTAGAAGCTAACTGAGCGTATCCACGTTTGCCAAAGCTAACAGTTAACTGCTAGCGTTAGCTCAGCTGTCCCGAGCATCACGTCAAATAAATAAATCTGGCTGAAGATGTTCAATGACCTCATCTGAGGATGTTTAACGAGCTGATCTCAGGGTGTTTAATCACCTGATCTTTAATGAACATTTAGCAGTTTCTAGGGAAGTCGCATAAACGTGAAGCTCTACTGGGTTTTTATTTTTATACAGATGTCTTTTATTTAAATCGATCTGTTATTTAAATAATCAGCCAGCAATTAGGTGTCAAATGTGTTGTGTTTGTGTATATGTATATATACATATGTGTGTGTGTGTGTATATATATATATATATGTATATATGTGTGTGTGTATATATATATATATATATATATATATATATATATATATATATATATATATATATATATATATATATATATATATATATAGTTAAACAAAGATACAGATGATGAAGGAAAGAATAATGACTAGGTGGAGGAAATTATACGAACAAAAGTAACTATAAACAAGTAGACACAATAACTCATCATGTTATAGTACTGTTATTTATAGTCAGATGTGTTTTAGCATTGAGGACAGTGGGATTATGACTGTTTCTGTTTACATTTAATGTAATAGAAAGCAGTACTTTGCCAAAGAGAAATCAGAATTTCAGATTTTAGAAGAACAGAACAAATGACTTCCGCACATTTTCATGAATGTATAAACTGCATGGGTTGCAAAATAAGTTAATCCATTCCATCTTTTTGTTTAAAGGCATGCATTTACTATGCTTCAGTAATTCAATGCGCACATGTAGCCTTTGATGGATCAGTTAATAGTTTTGTCTAAAAAATAGTTAAATATACCCATCAAAGTTCCATCTTCTCACAGTCCGCAACCTAAAATATTTATAGTTCAAATGATTTAAAATGACTCCTCCTCTGTCATTAGAAATTCGATGAATATGTCATATTAAAAACGATTGTTGACTACAATGAGCCAGGGATGTTTTACCTCAGTGACGGGTTGGGTTATCAGGCATATATGGAAACAATACCAAAGAGCTGAAAAGTCATGGATGACATGTATTGTAACTATTAAAAATCCATTTAATCCATACAATGTTAATTACAGGATAGTATATATTTCAAACATTCATTTTTTATATATTTGACCTGTGTTTGTTTTTAACTTCAACAAGTCTGTTTGTTGTTTGCTATGTAAATGTTTAATTTCTTCTTAAAGATTATTTCACTGTAAAATTTCCTGCTCCCCTACTTACACAAAACCTCCATAACTCACATTATTTAATCTAATTCATGGGATCCATTTCAAGGTTTCTTGTAGACCTCTATTAAACCTCTGTCTCTATGTGAAATGTCTGTCTCTATGCGAAATAGTCACATAGACTGATGGCATCGGTATAAAGCAGGGCTGCCCAATCCTGCTCCTGGAGAGCTACTATCCTACATGTTTTTCAACATTTCAACCCAGCAGTTTATTGGCTTCCAATTCACACTTCATTTTCATTTTGTGTCTATGTGCTTCTTTAAAACAACTTTTTGATTTGAAATGTGGGTGATGGTCATTGACTGAAGTTTGGTTTGTGCTGTGGCCCTAAGTTGTCCTTAGAAGTTTCTTTCTTCACTGGTGTTTAAAAAAAACAATGTGGATGATTTCTAGGTTTTGGAGAACTTCTCTGATGCTCCCATGACTCCCAAACAAATCCTTCATGTCATCCAGACCAAGGGGCTGAAGGAGATGCGGTCAGACGCACACACACACACACACACACACACACACACACACACACACACACACACACACACACAGACACACCAATGTATTTATCTTGTATTTTCTACACACAACTGAATTTGCCTCACTGTGGTTCTAACTCATTTTTTTATTTACTCCTACATGGAACGCTTGACCTGCTGAACAGGAGGTAGGTTTGAATTTTTTCATAAAGGAAATAAAATAATCAGTGTTCACCGTTTGACATTGGGTTCTAAAATGTGTGTCACCTTTCAAAAAGTTTAACCCTTTCACTATCAATAAAGGCTAAAAACAAATAAAAAAATCTAAACAATGTCAGTCGATTAATTTTTAAACGATTTCTTAAAATCCAGATTGAAAAAGGAACATGAATTTTTATGAGCATTATCTAGAACACTGTAGATAATAGTTACATATATTATATGAGCTAATACATTATATCAAAACGAGAATTTGGTTTGACTCATTATATCAGTCTATATTGTCCATAGTGAAGTTAATCGCACATCTATTAAGAAATAGTTCGCTGAATAAATTAGGTATTCAACAAATGGTGTTTAATGGATCAGACAAAAGTATTTCCCTGCTCTCCGGGCTACCATAATGTTAGCTTCAACTTGATCTAAGTTACTTTACTTTTCAGCTAATTTCGTAATATTGGTATTTACTACTTCTAGGCAATATCCAAAATAAGCTGTGAAAAAATGGACAAATAAAATCTTAGACAAACAAACAATGTAATTGTATAGTTGTGTGTGTGTGTGTGTGTGTGTGTGTGTGTGTGTGTGTGTGTGTGTAGTTGTAACAGTGCTCTGAACTTTAAATGACTTTCAAATTAGCCCACGTACAGTATGCAGAGAGATTCATGAAATAGGTTGGATGCAGGGGTGTAATGCACATCCCTACTGGACTCTAGAGCAGTGAAGACGCGTTCTCTGGAGTGATGAATCATGCTTTTCTATCCAATGCGTGACCTCACCAATGCGCTTATCAAAGAATGATCGAAAATTCCTATCAACGCACTCCGTAACCTTGTGGACACCCTTCCCACAAAAGTTAAAGCTGAAATAGCTGCAAAAGGTAGATCAACATCATTTTGAACCCTATGGGTTAGGAATGAGATGGCACTTGAGTTCATATGTGAGTCAAGGCGGGTGGCCAGATACTTTTGGCAATATAGTGTGTACATATAGTCCTTTCATTCTCGGTATATTGAAAACTGCCCCACACATAGTATTTTATGTTTGTATATTGTGTTTAATCATTTTTGTCTATTTTTATGGTTCTCAAACCTTTTGATGTCAACAACCAAACCAAAGTCTGTCTGTCTGTCTAGTGGCACAGCTCCTTTGGCCTGTCTGGTCACAATGCTACACTCTCAGGTGAGAGGAGACAGAGTGAAGAACAGCATCTTCTTCAAACTGCCTGGACGGATGAGCCTTTTCACTCTCAAGGTACCAGCTGATCCCAATAGCGTCACCTGCTGCTAAAAGTCATTTCTCTTAGTCGGCTATCCTATAATAACTGGTGTTAGCCACCCAGAAGCCTGGGATAGCCTTAATAGAAAACTCTGTGACGTTTGTTGTATTCCTCTCTGTAGAAAAATGCCCTCCAGTGGACAAAGACCACATCAGAATCAGAAACCGCTATAGACCCGGCCAGCAGTGCTGCCCCCGCAGGCTCCAGCAGCAGCACCCCCGCAGTAAGCTCCATGGCCTCAGCCCCTACTGAAGCCACGGAGCAAGAGAGCTGCGACTCCACTGAGACCACTGCTGCTGCCAGTGGAGACAATGATGGTAAATGGTGAAAAACATCTTAACGCTCCCGCGCCACGATTCGGCTCCAAGAAGTTCTCAAACACTTTGGCCTGCATGTTTTCAGCGGTAATACTAACATGTTTAGACACAAAACTCGGACTATTTCACATCTCTTCCGATCTGCAGCTTCGGTGGATGAGAGCTCATCCAGTGCATCCTGCTCTGCAGAACCGCAACCTCCCAGCAACCAGCCTCAGACCCGCCTCAGCAGAGCGGCGGGACAGCAGGGACGGGCTGACGCACAGCAGACCCAACACGCCCCGCATGCCCAGACCAGATTGAGTCGCTCCAGACAGGTCAGCACCATGCACAACATCACTGTGGAATCAATGTTTGATTTTTGATTGGAATTTCAAAAACGCAGCAACTCAAATGAGAATCATGACATAAGAGGATTTAAGCTATATGTTGGATGGTATTACTGGTGGCATCATGCAATAAAGTGGTCCTCAAAGTAAGGAAACAAAAAACAACACATAGAACCAAATCAAATACAGCATGCCACTCAATAAGCTAAAGATCCTCAGGATTCAAACCAAATGCCTTTAGTCGATCAGTTGTTTGGGTATGTTGTTCTGTCTTGAATTTGTTACTCATTTTCCCTGCTGATTTATTTCTACCCTGCAACACTCTGAGCACACCTCTATAAAGCTCTAGATTAAAAAATGCCAGTCTGCATTATTAATGTGGAAAACTCAAATTTTATAATCTGTCGAGTAATTTGACTTATCGGTTTGAAAAATTAGTCAAACAGCTGGAAATTTGAATATAACTCAACCAAGTACTATCAGCTTCTCCCACAAAGCCACTTCAAGTCTGTTTTTAAAATGGTGCTTAGTTTAATAATTAGTTTAATATGCAGCAGCTGATTATTCCATAAAGCATCCCAGTATTTCAGTCGAGTTTCCCACTATTTTATCTTCAACATAAGGAACACTACTGCTTTTCTGTTGTGATTATGTTCCAATTGTAATAATGAGGATTCATATATTGTCATGAATTGTCAGAGCTTCTTTTCCAAATTTTTTCAGTTGGGGATTTACCAACAGTTCTTGGGTGTATCTGAGTTTGTGGCTTTATCTTCATAAAATGTGTTGAGCATACTAACTGCGAATTTTTGTGTTGCTACAGTCAGGGAGGCAAAGGAAGAAAGCAGTCATGATGCCCCGTGTGGTTCTCACTCCCCTTAAAGTCAATGGAGAGCATGTGCCCTCAGGTAGGAACCCCACAATGGTCCGTTTATCTAAATGAAATATCACAGTGACATCTGTATTATTATTATTATGCATATTTGGCACTTAATTGAAGCAGCCTCGAGTCTGGTTGGTCATTCGAGTACGATCACAGAGCTAATAACAGTTATGTAATGTTGAGTGTACATTGACGAGGCAAGAATCAAATGATTTTAACTTGTAAAGCTACTGTTTGACCAACGATAAAAGAATATTTACTGAAGGTACAACACAGGTCTGACCTCAACATTAGCTTCAAAAGACAAGAAAGAAAGAAAATAAAAATGTTGATTTGACCTGTCGAGAATAAATGCGTTTGTGTGAGAGAGAAAGTTCATCACAAGGCTGTTTTCTGCTGTGACAGGACCCATGAAGAGAAGTCGAGGAGGGGTGGATGTGGACTTTGAAACACCAGGCTCTATCCTAGTCAACACCAACATAAGGGCTCTCATTAATGTGAGGACATTCTCCGCCTTCCCCACACACTCCCAACAGCAGCTGCTGCAGCTGTTGCCAGAGGTGGACCGACAGGTACTTCATCTTTCTCTCATAATATCACATACAGGATAGAATAAATAAAATATAATTCACAGCTAAAAAGGCTTCAATAGTGCTAGTGGTGGTGCATGTCTATGCTCAGTGTTTTCTTCTCTGTGCATACTTATTCATGCTCTTTTTTCTTTTTTCCCATTGTTTCAAATGTTTTGTTTTGTTAAATGATAAGACACATTTTTTTCAATTGGGCTCTTAATTCTACATCACAACGTTATGTTCTCACCCAAAGTGTTGTTTTTGAATTTGGAGATTTGACAACGATTTTGGGTCTGAAGATAGCATTAAAGCTGCTTCCTATGAGCAATGTGATGCAGACCAAAACATACATTGCTAATAATTTATTGATTATGTTACAGTAGCACTAATAACTTGTAGGTGTGTGTTGTGTTTCAAAACATCTGGTTTGTTATGTTTTTATTTCTGATTAGGATTGTCAATAATTGTTCCTGTCTGCTCGCTGGCTGCTAGCTTTGCGAGGAAGATCAGTGCAATCACAGCAGGTTATCTCTAGAAATGAAAGAAAATGCATATTATGAGATTGATGACTATCACGTTGAGTCTGAATATATGGATGAGGAGGTAATTGAAAGGAGGAAGCATTATTATAGGCGTAAGTGGCATGCACCAGACTATTATTGACAGCCCACAGACCACTGTTCCATTGCTTGCACTAGTTAAAAAAAAAAAAAAAAAACTACATTCCTCCTCAGTTCCCCATATTGTACAATGTCCACAAGAACAGCACCAGGAACCGTCTAGTCGTGGATAACAATTTTAATTGTATAGCCACAAAAAGAGACCCCAGTAAGATCCCTTGTCGAGAATTGGACAGGCATGCAATACATGTTGCATGCACAAGATGGGGAAAAAAGTAAATTTAGGAACATGTGAATTTAATTGACACTAAATAGAATAACAGAAATATATTGAATTGTGTTGCATATGGAGGATAGGGTGACAGGATCCAATACAGCTTCCAGGTGAACCAGGACAGCATCAGCCTCTCCAACAATTGAAGGCTCCTTGCAGTGGCTGCACTGTAGCCACTACAAGTGGTAGTAGTAAAACACAGAGCATGACTCTTGGAACACAACAGGTTTAAAAACTACATTGAGTCATGAGTGTTACAGATGGAAGAAAGAAAGAGAAGCTAAAAGTATCTCATAAGGTCCTGACAGTCAGTAAAATTTTAGCAGCATAGCAAGATTGTAGGCCAGCCAGGGCCAGCCCTAACTATAAGCTTCTTGAACGTTTTACAATTAAACTTCCATGGAATGGAAGCTTTATTTCACAAAGGGTGAGTGACAAACCTCTTTATTCCTTGTGTGTATTCATACTCCATAAATCCTCTTACCGTGCAGATTGGACCTGATGGTATGGCCAGACTGAGTAGTTCCGCCCTCAACAATGAGTTCTTCACCCATGCCTCCCAGAGCTGGAAAGAAAGGCTGGCTGAGGGTAAGAGACTTCTGCAAAGTTTAGTCGCATCAGGCAGGAAATTATGAGGAACAACTGAGAAATCAAAGCTGAAGAGCAACATTGTGGATTCGTAGTAGTGTGACCCAAAGTCAGAAATACTCAATTTAGTTTTGGCAGTAGGCTTAGTATTTAGGTTTTTAGGTTATATGAGGACATGTATGATCTATTTTTTTTATCACAGTTTCTAATGCATGATGGTTACTTGTTCCGGTAATATTAGAGATTTCTGATGGTGGCATTGCAATGAAAGTCCACTTTATAGGAAAACTGGTATATGGTTTTGAAAATTTGAGTTGTAGAGCTGCTCTTTAAACACTAACATGTGTTTGACCTGTTTAGGCGAGTTCACCCATGAGATGCAGGTGCGTTTCCGGCAGGAAATGGAGAAGGAGAAGAAAGTAGAAGCATGGAAGGAAAAGTTTTTTGAAGAGTACCATGGGCAAAAGTAAGAATCAACTTATTTCTTCCATGCCTGAATTGACACAAGAAAACTGGTACTGTTTATGTCATATTGTTGTGATTCCTTTTCAGTTAGAATATTGTTAACAAATTTTAGAGACAGAAAATCTTAAAACTTTTAGATAATTGTAAATTACATTTATTTACATATCATCTGCTGTAATCCATGGAGATTTAGATGAGATTTAGCATCAACTACATCAGTTATAGCCATTGTGTGAACAAGTATAAACTTGTTTAGTGTTTCCATGATGTGTTGAAACATTACACATTTTATACCTGCAGGTCTGGCCTGACACGAGAGGAGTCCTTGAAGCTCACAATGAGTGAGGCCAGTGAAGTTGCAGCCAGTGTTCTGGACAGTGATGTGGCTGTGGTGGCGACCAGCGCACCCAAGAGACGCAGTGTGGGTCGGCGGAGGAGAGATGGCAGGATGAGGAGACGCACCCGGGCTGATCTGCGTCGCAGAGCCCGCCGGACCCTCTGCAAAGCCCCGCCTCCGGCCCTGCAGCCAGTGGAGGCAGCTGAGGCCACCGCTTCTCTGGACCCCTCCGCAGTTTCAATCTGCTCCCCCATGTCTGACAACACATTGGTTCAAGGAGAGGTGGTACTGCAGACGGAGTGTGGTGTGGAGCTACCAGCAGAGAGCGCCTCCGTCGAGCCAAAGTCACCCCCCACTCCAGAGCCGGTCACATTGCCAGATCCCACACCTACTCCCACTCCTACTCCCACCCCCACTCCCAGCCCCAGTCCCAGCCCGACCTCCACCAGCGCCAACGAAGAGCCCGAAGTTACGGCACGCCTGCTTCCAGAGGAGGCTGCACCTGTTCTGGCTTCCACCTCCTCGCCTTCATCATCCTCTTCCTCTTCTTCATCCGCCTCTTCACCTGCTTCCTCTCCTTCTTCACCTTCTGATAGACAGGGAGCTTTCGCGGCAGGCCTGGACTCCTCTTCGTCCTCCTCGGCATCCTCAAGCGCTGCTGTAGCTGTCGATCCTCTGGATGACACCGCCTCCGTTGTCACCTCCATCACAGGGGGCACCGCCACCAGCAGCCGAGAGAGCAGTCCCTCTGCCAGCCCAGCCGCCACTCCTGTACCCAGCACCCAGCTCAAGGAGCAGAAGAGAAGGCCGGACGAGACTCAGGCCTTCTCCAGCTTCCCCGAAAAAAGGCCACGACTTGACGACCGTCAGTCCTTTCGTACCACAATTGACGGTGTCAGGTCGGAGAAGCCGCAGCCGACAACAGAAGAGCCCAAGGTGCCGCCAATCCGGGTAAGAGTTTGCCGACTGAACTTTAAATGTTCGCGTCTCCATTTCTTAATTTTTCTTTTCTAAAATTTGTGTTTTTCCAATTTGGTTTGACTGTTTTTGTGCACCTATCCTAGATTCAACTGTCCAGAATCAAACCTCCCTGGGTCAAAGGGCACCCAACCTACCAGATCTGCCCCCGGATCGTGCCCCCCAGCGAGGGCTCGCGGCGGTCGGGGACGGGGGGTGCGCGCACCCTGGCGGACATCAAAGCCCGTGCCCAGCAAGCCAGGGCCCAGCGCGAGGCCGCTGCTGCTGTTGCAGCCTCTGGCGACGGGGCAGGGCCGACCAGCGTCGGGTTGCGGCCTGCTGCTGGGCTACCGGATAGCAGCAATGGACGACGAGCGCGAGAGCATCCAGGACCTATCGAGCCCGGAGGAGGAGGAGGAGGAGGAGGAGGAGGAAGTGGAAGAAGGGGAGGTTGTGGGATGGAGGAGCAGGGATCGTCTTCGGGCACTAATTCGTCTGGAACACAACTACAGCTTCTCAATGTAGAGGCCACACCCCAGCCATCCCCTTCCCTGTCCACTACCTCAACCTCTACATCCTTGGAACCCCCACAGACCCCCAGTCCTCCTCGGAAAGACAGTGGAAGGGGGGCAGATCCTGGAGAGGAAACGGAAACAACGTCAACCAGTGCTCAAAACTCCTGCAATGGCCTTGCAAACAAGGAAGCAGACTCGCCCTCACTTGAGCCTGAAACAATCCAGCCAGTTCAGAGAAACCAGGAGCAGAAGTCTGCTGCTGCCCCTTCAGAGAGAGCAGACCAGGGATGTGAGAAACCGTCACTGGCCACAACCTCCATCCCAGATTCCCTTCCTAGGTTCGGGGCTCAGGGTGTGGATGTTATTCAGACGCTGGCTAGCTCGTGTCAGCCCAAAGAGAAGGATCAAGGGAAGGATGCTGGACTGGGAGGTGTGATTCAGCACGGATCCCACCACATGGACCTCCAGGAGGGGCTCTCTCACTCAGCTGCAGCAAGACCGCAAACTGATATGTCCTTTTCTGTGGACTCCTCAGGTCGGGAGAAAGAAGATGAGGCTGGGACACACAGTGACTCGACAGAAACAGCTTCAGACTGTGAGAATGAGGGCCAGGAGGATCAACAGATGCCTGACCCTGACTGGTGCCCGCAGCTGAGTACACAGAGAAATGGCCAACTGGTCATCTGCAGCCCTCCTCCTCAAAACCAGCAGCCAGTCATCCAGGCACATGTGTCCAGCCGCCACGGTCAGACAGTCATTCAGCCTTGCTTCCCCAACGGCTTGCCACACACCCAGCAGAGCCGGCCCCATTCCCAGGATCACCAGTCTCTCTCCACAGCCCACCTGCAGGTGCTCAGGGACACCAATGTTGTGGTCAAAATGGAACCTGCAGATGATTGCAGAGCCTCCAGGCAGAGCTCCACTGAAGAGGATTGCCGTGGAGGACTAAAGTCTTCTCTGACTCCTCCGGCAGCCCCCAAACGACTGACCCCCTCAGCTAGAGCTGTGTCCAGTGTGGAGGCCAATAACCCTTTGGTCACTCAGCTGCTACAGGGCAGCCTGCCCCTGGAGAAAGTTTTACCTTCGCACTCCGCCAACAGGCTGGAAATCAGCCGATTGCCTGGACCCCAAAACAGACCACCATCGGCAAGGACACCGGGGTCACGCAATCGTCTCGAGGTCCCGGCCCAGTCTCCCAGCCCAGAACTAACTGCAGCCTCCCAAAGCCACAGCAAGTCCCCAACAGGCTGCCCGGTTTCCTGTCTGATGGAGGCCCCAGATGCTTCCCAGTACCAGACCCAGCAGCAGCAGCCTCCTGGGGCTGTCCCAGTCATCACCTCTCTGCCACCCTCCTTGTCCTCCTCCAGTTTTTCCACCTCCAGAAGTAAATCAGACCTTAGTGCCCAGACTACTGTGGAGTCTGCGGTTATCAAAGAGTCTCCTGGTCCACAGCCCTCCAAGGCAGCTACTCCAGACAGGCCCCAGCCAGCCCACAGGACCATGCCGAATGGCCCCTCTCCTTCCCATGCAGACCCCTGTCCTACAGTCGTGATGCCGACTATTAAGGTCAACTGGCGCCCCCCAAAGTCTCAGCTTCCCCACTCTCACCAACAGCAGTTGTCTCCTGCTCCCAGTGTAAAGAGTGAAGTTAGTGCGAGACCCTCCTGCCAAGCTCTTGCCAAATCCTCCCCAGTTGTACCCATGATGGTTACTAAGAAGGAGCCTGGCAGCTCTGTGGACAGCTACCTGAGTGGAGGAGCAATGGAGGGGCTCCTCAACATGGAGATGGCATTTGCCAGGATGGCAAAGAAGGAGCACAGCAAAGTTCCTTACTCCTCTGGCTCCTCCTCCTCCCTTCCCTTTCAGCTGTATGGGAAGCTCCCCAAGCAGGGTGTGGGCGGAGTTAGCTACACAGCCAATGTGTCGGTGATGGATAACGGCGGATTCTCCCGGAGCATGGCGGACAGCGTGCTCCAGCTGCGCCCCCGCTTGGCCTCTGGCCAGACCACGCTCAGTATCCAAGCTTTTACTGACAGTACGGCCGAGGAGGTGGCACTTAAGTGCTCATGCCGTCTCAAAGCCATGATCATGTGCCAAGGCTGCGGTGCCTTCTGCCATGACGATTGCATCGGGCCTTCCAAACTCTGCGTGTCGTGTCTGGTGGTCAGATAGTATGTGGAAGTCCCTGTGCACTGTAGGGCTGCTCTCTGTACAAGATCAGCAGCAGGACTAGTGGCGCTCCAGGTGTACAGAAGCACACAGGAGGAGCCTTGACAGGCAAGATTTGCCTTGTATTATATAATTGGTCTGTATTTTTTGTTGTTGCAAATTTTCAAATTTTTTTAGTTGTACTGATATATTATTATTATTATTATATTATTATTATTGATGTTGTTGTTATTATAATTATTATTGTGAAATTGGGGCATGATTGATTGTAAATTGTGCCTTTTTTTTTTTCTTTCCTCAAAAACATTTACCTCATCTCATCTTGCTCCACCTGTCATCATTTGGTGGCCATCATTGTTTTGGTCCCTCGTTTGCTCTGCAGACAGGAACTTATTGTCTCTTTGCGCAAAGAAGTATTTTTTTAACCATTAAAATGAGTAAATGACATTGTTTCACTGGTTTGTGTTTTCAGTCATTTCATGGTTACCTTAAACTCCACTCTGTACTTACACAAAGCACAATAAATAAAGTGATAACTGAGTGGTATGGGTGATAGGGTCTTTGAATCCTTGAAAAACTATGAACATTAATTACTAGATATTGCACAAAATATTTTGCCCACACACACACTTACTTTCACCTCCAGCTGCCTGAGTCGCTGACGGCATCAACTCAGGTGTGGTTAACTTGTTGAAGAGCACAGTAACAATAATATGACAAATATATAAAGGAACTAAAATCAAGAAAAAGACCTAAGAAAAGCTAGAAGAACGAAGCAGCTGATATGTCAGTATCAAATCATAGCACATGAAACAAATACCTATCTATAAATGTGTGTGATTCATTGACAAATACATGTGTGCTAAATATAAGTGACAACCTGGTGCCTACATTGTATATTTTTCTGATATTGCCATATTCATTATAAACTGATGCAGAAAAGACACAAAATGGTGCCAAAAAATTCAGCAAATTGCAGGCAAGTGAGTTTTAATGCTTAAAAATTCAGTCTAATGTCACTGTGGGTTAACCTTTATTTCAAGAGCAACTTAAAGACTAATCCATACACAGCCATCATTAACACAGAGACAATACAAAATAAATATTCACCATCACTTTGTTCTTCATCACCAAATAAATACCAAATATGTGCAGCTTAATATTCCCAGTGTATTGCAATGTACTCAAAATAGTTTGTGAAAATAAAAAGGAAAATCATATAAACAAAAGCACCAAAAAACAAAAATCTTTAGAAAATTATTTAAAAACTTTCCGTTACAAAATATTTGCACTTAAAAAGATCCCAGTATTTTAAATAAATAATAAGATTTATAAAACAATTCATAGTCGATTTCTTAAAATATCTCCTCTTTGTTCAGCAATGCAGAGGAAATGTTTCCTGTTTCCTGGTCACTGTTTAAAATCTTCTCAGGTAGTATTTTGAAATAAAAAAGTTAATAAATAGATAATGAATAATAAATAGGCCAACAAATATAAATAATACAGCAGACATGAATAAATAAGTTATTAAACTAACATTTGCAGAGGACTTAAATAGTTACACAACAATAGTAAGAATGAATCTACAAACTAGTCCTGTAGGTGCAACATCACAATGGTCAAATGCAATACTATTAACATTATTGAGTGGAGATGATATATATTCACTAAGAGTGGATCAGATCTGACTTTTACTGCACTCCTGACTGTTCTGTGGACACCTGGAGATGCTGCTCACAGTAATTGTTTGATTCACGCTCACGCCGTCATAAAGCAACATGCAAACAGGAAACAAATGCAAAGAACGGATGACGAAGTTCCAAATGAGAAGAATTAATTACAGACAGTATATAAAGGGTTTGGAAAGACAGACTGGGGGTGGTTGCTGTGCTCCTCGTCTCGTCCATCACACCTCAATGCCCTTCACTGCCTGGTTGATGGACTCGAGCAGGGCCCGGTTCTCTGGGTTCTGGTAGCAGTCTTTATTGGTAAACATGTGGGTTAGTGTCTCCACATAGCTGTCGAAGTTCTGTTCCGACAACGGCTCCTGCTGAAAAAGTTCACAAGTTCACATGTCACAAAATGGCCACAAGATGATGATGCAAAATCATCCAGCAGCACAATCAAGAACCAGGTGGCGGCAGTCCACAAAAGTACTCAACTACTTTACTGGAATAAAAGTAGAAATACTGTTGTCAAATAGTACTAAAGTCAACTATTGTAAAGGCCCAGAATCAAACCGCTACTTGTTAGATGGATAGATACTATATTGATCCCAAAGGAAATTAAGGATTTTAGTTTAATATGGTTTATATTTTCTTAATCTTTTATTTTGACTTTTGGAGTTTTAGACGTTGGATTCTCCAGATAGACTAACTATGACCTGATGTAAATGGTCTGGTGGAATCTATTCTGGCTAAATTGATTGACCCATAGCAATCTGGCCTTTAAGATTTTGGTTTTATAAAATATTTCTGGGTTTAGGTCTGGATTTTGTAGGGCCGTATGGTTGGGGAATAAATGATTTCCTATGGTTTGTCTTCCAGTGGGGTGAACTTACCATGGTGGGCAGACGAATGTTGGTAAGGCTGCGGATCAGAACTTGACTCAGTCCAGACAGCTCCAGAAACAAGGCCTCATTCTTCTCCTCAATCTGCTTATTCTCCTCTTCCATGGTCTTCAGGTTCAGCTCCATGGAGGAGATCTAAAAAAGAAGCAGAATCACAGAATCATCATCATCAGCTCATCACACAGATGGTAATTATGGTGCTCTGAGGGAGAGAAGGCTCAGAAATAAAATGTCAGCAGAACCTATATCTATATTAGTACATCACTGAGCAGCTATACTCACCTGAGTGTGCAGGTTCATCATGTCCGCCTCCAATTCTGAGTTAGATTCATTCAGCTCATTAATCTCTGTGTTGAGCTGCTTGATGTCCTCATCATTATCCAGAACTGAGCAAAACAAACACACAGAAATCAAAACAATATTGTATATATAATATAATATAATATATGTTTTATATATATATATATATATATATCCATCCATCCATTGTCTATCCCGCTTATTCCCTTTTGGGGTCGCAGGGGTCTGCTGGAGCCTATCCCAGCGCGTTAAGGCGAGAGGCAGGGATACACCCCAGATGGTCGCCAGCCAATCGTGGGGCACACACACCATTCACACACCATTCACTCTCACACTCACACCTATGGGCAATTTAGAGTTTACCAATTAACCTGAGCATGTTTTTTGTATTGTGGGAGGAAACCGGAGTACCTGGTGAAAACCCACGCAGACACGGGGAGAACATGCAAACTCCACACAGAAAGGCCCCAGACCCAGGCCCAAGGCGGTCTTGAACCTGCGACCTTCTTGCTGTGAGGCAACAGTGCTACCCACCGCACCACCGTGTCGCCCTATATATATATATATATATATATATATATATATATATATATATATATATATATATATATATATATATATATATATATATATATATATATATATATATATATATATATATATATATATATATATATATATATAATATAAGTACAGTGTATGTGGTGCAGGAGAAGTATTGTTTATGTAGCAGAGATGAACAAAGTATTATGATCCTTTACTAACTACTGATGCTGTCCTGTTTACCTTGGAAGCTGAGATGGATCCTGTGCCTCATCCTCCTCTTACACCAAAATTCATTACATTTCGGTTTTTCTGTTTGTAATATCCAATTTTTCCTGTAATGTTTCCGCCTGCACACATCATCTACTGCAGCCTGTCCATCCTGGAAGAGGGATCCCTCCTCTGTTACTCTTCCTGAGGGTTCTTCCGTTTTTTTTTTCTCTGTTAAAGGTTTTTTTTTATCTTGTACGATGTGAGGGTCTAAGGACAAGGGATGTTTTGTTGCTTTTGTAAAGCCTGTTGCAGCATCTGTGATTTGTGATTTTGGGCTATAGAGTAAATTGAATTTAATTGACTTTTCCTTTTGAAACTGTTACTTAAGTAAAAGTCAGTCAGTCATTTTCTATATCAGCTTATTCCTCATTAGGGTCACTGCTGGAGCCAATCCCAGCACATTACAGGTGAAAGGCAGGAATACGTATCGCCCTTGAAGTAAAAGTAGTATTAGTAAGAAAGATGTACGTAACTTAAAAGTGCTCATTATACAGCACAAAATGCAAAGTGCATAACACATTTTTAAAGAAAATAAAAACTGACAATTCAAACACAAAAAATATATAATTTCATGTAAATCTGCATCCGAATATCTATAATGGAGTAAAAATCATATTTTGGGGTGGAAATCTAAAGCAGCATCAAGTACAGGGTATGCAGTACAAGACAAGTACTGTGTGGTACAGGAAAACTACTGTGTATGTAGTACACCTACACAGCAGCTTGGTAGTCCTGCAGTGTAGTACACCGCAGTGGCCACTAGAGAGAGTCAGAGTGCCGCCGAATCTGCTAATCGTTGAAAATTCATACTTGAAATAAAGATATTCAAAACGTGCAAGCGCAATAGTATAGGTCCACAATGTGATTCCAATGTATATTGCACAAGAAAATGTTGAACAAAAACATTTTACACAGTCCAAATTGCCGTTTTAACGTCAACAACGCCACTTCAGTTCGCACATGCGCAGTTTCCTCCTAATTTATTTGAATGCACTCGGAGTCGACATCGGCTCCAGCAACTAGGCGGCAGCGATTTACTTAGCAGCTAAACCAAGGTGATGCGTTTACCGACTTTGCTTAGCATCGGAATTATTTGTGCAAACGTAAGTATGGATTACTTAGACATTAATATGTAAAACAGTGTAATGTGTATATAATTGGTTTATACTGACAAACTTTCCTTTTAAATTGCTAAATACCAAGAAAGCTAACGTTAGCTAACGTCAGAAGAATTGTAACTTGACTTTGACATGAGAATGGCTGCTTCTAATAGCTCTAGTTCAAGCAAGCTACTGTAGCTAGCATTACAGCCAGAATGAAGAAAAATGAATGCCAGTTACTCATTATTTCACGAGAGGTATATGATGAGGGGAAATGCTGTGTATATAGTATCAAGCCAAAACTGCGATGTGGTGTAACCCTAAAAACGTGGTACCAGATAGTTTAACTCTTAGAAAGGTTTAAAAAAAAATACACACATGCTATCAACTATTTTTATATTCTAGGTGGATTAAATATATCCATCCATCCATCCATCCATTGTCTATCCCGCTTATTCCCTTTCGGGGTCGCAGGGGTCTGCTGGAGCCTATCCCAGCGCGTTAAGGCGAGAGGCAGGGATACACCCCAGATGGTCGCCAGCCAATCGTGGGGCACACACACCATTCACACACCATTCACTCTCACACTCACACCTATGGGCAATTTAGAGTTTACCAATTAACCTGAGCATGTTTTTTGTATTGTGGGAGGAAACCGGAGTACCCGGTGAAAACCCACGCAGACACGGGGAGAACATGCAAACTCCACACAGAAAGGCCCCAGACCCAGGCCCAAGGCGGTCTTGAACCTGCGACCTTCTTGCTGTGAGGCAACAGTGCTACCCACCGCACCACCGTGTCGCGGATTAAATATATAACATTTTTAATTCTTTTTCAGTTGCACCATTTGGCAATTTGTGTAAAAATACATAACAAAATTCAGATTTTTGTACAAGTAAATTGTACAAATGGATTTTTAAATGACCAGAAATACTCATGAACACAAAATGTCCATCTTGAGAGACCTGATGAATGCTTCTTTAAACTGTTTGTTGACTTTCTCGTCTTGCCAAATATTATGTTTCAATGATCTCTCTCTCTCTCTCTCTCTCTCTCTCTCTCTATATATATATATATATATATATATATATATATATATATATATATATATATATATATATATATATATATATATATAGTACACATAGTATACAGTACATAGTAGTATACTGTGTTCAAAGTAGTACTGTGTCCTACCATCACTGGCTCTGAACTTGGCAGTGATGTACTCATCTCCGGGGAACTTGGCTCTCTTCTTGTTGGCTGATGCTCTTGGACAACCTGACAGACTGAGAGGATCAGCTGATCAGCACAAATTGATTTATTGTCAGACTTTTATCATTATATCAGCTGATACTGTGCTTGCTGACCATAAGAGTACCAACTGTGTACAGTTAAAATACAAATACTTCACTATTCACTGATGTGAACTGAAACTGTGAACTGCTGAGGTATCAGGTATTAAGGTTACCTGCGGTGCGTCAGGAAGCTGCCGTTGGCGTGACCGGATCCGTCGCAGCCCGGCGTTGGGCAGGTGGGGCCTTCGGTCTTAAAGGCCTTCCAGGAGAAGGGAGTGCCATTCAGAAGACCCTCCTTCTGGCGACGAGCCGCCAGCGGGCAGCCGTAGGCGCTGCGGTGGGTCGCGTACTTCCCGCTGATGTGGCCAAGACTGTCACAGCCGGGAACTGGACACCTGGAGACATGAAGAGAAGAAGGATTCATACCTGGTGTTTTAGTTTTAGAAATATAAAAGAACAGCAGAGAAGAAGAAAATCATCAAACATCAAAATATCCAAAAATGCCTACATATTTGGTAAAAATGTTGAGTTTTTAAATGTTTCCAACAATTTTAGGAATTGTTAAAATGTTAGAATTTTTATAAATTCATGATTAAATGTTATGTTATTAATTATATGAATGTCAGTGTTACTCTTTATCCAGCTTTAATCCTCATTTCAGTGTTTTACATATTGGTCGTTTTTTTTTTTTTAACCAGATGATGGATTGTATTTGTCAGACTGAGCCAATGTTAGCATTAGCCTCTGAGAAACACTGATTATTAACACTCCTTCATTCATTCAATCAGTCATTTTATACACCTCCATATTCCTAACTAGGGTCATGGGGGTCTGCTTGAGCCAATCCCAGCATACTATGGGCAAAAGGCAGGGATACACCCCAGACAGGTTGCCAGCCTACCGTAGGACATACACACATACCTATAGGTAATTTAGACCCGCCATTTAACCTGAGCATCTTTTCAGACTGTGGAAGGAAGCGGGAGAAAACACACAAAGACATGCAAACTCAATACAGAAAGGTCCCAGCTCAAAGAATTGAACCTGTGACCTTGCTAGTTTTAAGCAGTAGGTCAGAGAGACTAGGATAATTTTGTTTTTTGTTTTATTTGAGACCCATAGCTGTGCAAATAATACATTGTGTGTCTGTTATAAAATTATATTGTATTTAGATGTTAGTTGTTTATGTGAGTAACTCAGAGTATTGAAGCCTAAGAAAAATAAATGTCCAAATTCACTGGTTCCAGTTTCTCAACAACGACAAAAAACATTTTTTTCTGGATTCTATAATGTAATGCAAACTGATGATCTTTGGGTTATGGACTGTTGATTGTGACAAAAAGGAATTTAAGGTAAATCTTCATCTTTGGGAAACAGTGATCAACATTTTACACCATTTTATGAACCAAACAACTAATCAATTAAGCATTTTAGTAATCAGACAAACTAATTGTCTATCAAAATAATTACAATAGTTGTAGCCCTAGTGTTGACTCTGTGGGTGTTGTTCTCTGTCACTGATATTAAAGCTTGGAAAGGAAAGAAGGATTCCAGAGGAAAACCTCTCTGTTATTTCAACACACAGTTGATACATGGTGAACTCCTATAAACTACTATTGTTCAGAACTTCCTTACAGTGTCTCTGACATCATTGACACAGAAGTTGGTTCCAGCTCACCGCAGCAGCTCAGAGTCCTCCTTGTCGTCTTTGGTGGGGGTCGATTTGATTCCCCCCTTCTTGGCTCGCGGGCAGCCGGACAGACTGTGATTGATGAAACAAACGAGAAACTCAGAAGTCGGCACACAACCACAGTGATGACACCACAGCACGGCAAGGAGCTCCTACCTTCTGTGTGAAGCATAGTTGCCCGTGATGTGGCCTGATCCATCACAGCCTGGAGTGGGACACCTGAGACACACACAGATGCGCACTCACTTTACACGCTGACACTATGGTCACGCTGCAGGCACAAACCAATTAGTCTCACCAAATGATGATTAGGGCTCACTGCTTTTTGGTTTAGATTTCTCAGTATTGGAATGAAGTATTATTGATTTAGACTATTTTCTATCAATGTTAACAGGAGAGCAGGGATAGAGGTGTAGCTGCAGACTGAATGCTCAGTGAACATGTTGGAGTTGAGAAGTTGAGAGACAGGAGAAAGCAGACATACTTTAGTTCAGCTGTGTGGGCAGCCATGAGGGTCCGAAGTGATTTATCAGCAAGAGGACAGCCTGACAGACTGGAAGATAGGTTAGAGAGAGAACGTCAGAAAAACCAGACTGAGAACATGATGTCTTTGAGTATGAGTGAGGGGGAGAGCCGGAGGAGGACGGGGCAACACACATACACAGTGAGGACAGAAGTCACTGTACTATGCCATCTCTACAAGTCGTAGTGTCATAGTCGGGAAGGTAAAATGTTGAAAAATGAACGTGCTTGTGTTGTCGTCTTAGGCAAATAATGATAGCATCAGGTGAAAATGAAACTGTTGATCTGAAAGCTTCAGTTCTAATGATGAGTAAGATTCTCAGGTTTTTCCTGCTCAGGAATCTGAATAATATGCATGAGGCAACAGTCAGCTCGGCATGCTGGGAGTTTGGATTCTGATGTGACTCTTCAGAACAAAGAGGCCATTTGAATGAAAACTCAACTGTAGCTCATGAACACAAAAGAGGTTTATTCTTAAATGAAAACAATTTAATATCGTCCTTTTAACTGACCAGAGATTTACAACTAAGCACTTGATTTCTACACTTATGGTAACAAAACCTAACCCATTATAGTGCAGCTAAATTTAAACACATTAGGAGGAAAATATTTATTATCTGCATTAATATTAATTTACATTAACTACAATAAATGTTTCATGTTGATTATTTAACAATACATAGATTATGACTAACACAGACAGATGTTATTTAACTCACTACACTGAGAACCCTGCTGCTGCAGTTAGGTGTTATTCACGTGATTTTTTAATTAAATTTTGAGATTTTATTGAAATTACACAGTTAATTTTGACAGCACCCCTTAAAGAGAACAGTGTGAGAGTAGAAGCGACTTACTGATTCATGAGCTTACTCCTCATTTGTAAATTCCCATTCTTTGATTGAAAAGAAGCAATCTTCTCTATAACTCTGGCCAAAAGCTTGGTTTCAATATGAGAACCTTGGAACTGTCGTTTATTAAGACTCTACCAGTAACTGTACAGAAGCTACAACAGAAACAATTTCACTGAAAGATGGTGAGAAGGTGACAAAATGAGCTGATAAAGACGGACAGTGTGGCGTTGGGGTAGGAAGACAAAGCAAGAACGAAAAGAAACAGAAATGACTTAAGAGGTGATAAATTATTAACATGAGGTTTTCATATATATGTGTTATTAACACAATATCTTTTATTAAATATCACCGTTATTGCTAATATATCCTGGTATATCGTGACACCCTCGCACACACACTTCAAAAAACACTTAAAGACTTTACACACATGTTCATATTTAGTTCATGTTATCCAAATATTTGGTCCTTCCACATTTTATTATATTAAATAATTATTACAAAGAACCTGTGAAATGGTACCCCTGAGAGTTCCACATCTGCTTTACTGTAGTTTCTGCATAAAGGGTTTTAAATATATATTTATAGTTTTAGTGACATCAAAACTACCCTGTCATTTCTACCAGAGGTCTTTGGTCCCTTTGTTTTTAACTTTCATCCTGCAAAACTGACTTTGAAGGCTTAGTTTTGATTTTTTTTCTACTAGTTTGGAAGAAAATAGAAATGTTCTTTGTTTTTTTCACATTCCCACGTGTGTGTGCAGCTAAAGAATATAAATAATTCTGTATTTTAGGTGATTTCTTCTCTGTAACCTTCATAAAAAATAAATAAATATAAAATGTTCTAACAAAACAAAAAGACGAGTGGGAGGTGCCACTGTTGCTTCACTGCTAAGCTGCAGGAAGGGAGCGGGAAGCACTGGGTTGTGATCATGGATGTACTATAACAAATGCATAACAGACAAATGGCTACCATTCATTCTAATGGGAGTTGCTGTCTGTCGCATACGCATCTGAAAGATTTTGGGTTTACTTCTGCATTAAGCTACCTGTAGAGAAAGCGCAGTAGAGTCTGGTCAATGAGAACGTGCAAAAGGCGCTGCGTTACACAGCTGTGATGTCTTGAAAGAGATTTTTCCAGAGCTTTTCTGACCGTTAGAAACGTTTTGGACAGATAAAATGTCCATGACTTAAACATATAGAATACAAAGATTAGTAATTACCATGGCTGTAGCTGTGGGTGTTCTGTCAGCAGTTTTTCTTTTACTATTTTGGTCTATTTTTGGGTCGCATGGGATTGTTTGTTGCAGTACCATGAGCGGCCGCTGGGTAAAATCTGCGTGCTGCTGAAAGGCGGAGCCATATCCAGGTTTTATTTTATTTACATCCATGCTGCTGATTGGCTGAAATATCTCTGAAAAGCTGGAAGCGACGACCGATTGCTGGAGACAGAAAGTGAGCTCCAGTAATCGGGAAATTCGTTCATTAGCTCTGTTCTGAAAGTGTAATTTTCCCATCTCAATTCCTTTGCAAGATATTATAACATGACCCGCCTTGATTATGTTCACATATTATATTCTAAGAAAAAAATTCTTGTAGTTTGGAGGCTGGAGCAGAAATTGACACTCTTGTCCGTCAGCTTTCCAGTTTCCAACATATTATTTTATTATTCCATCATTACCAAAAACCACACCTACCATACCAACTTAGTTAGTGACAGGTCTGATTAGAGCTCAAATTTATGGATTTTTGTTTTACATTTGTTCAATTTTCCAGAAAAGTGGGATATTTTAGCTGTGAGGCCCACTTACTGTTATTTGCACCAACATCTGATTCACTAGAATCAAACCAGGGGTAGAGATTAAAAATGTTTGACCTAAAAGGAAATGAGCTGTTAGTGTTTGTTATTGGAGGCAACATTCAGGTCTTACCTGCGGTGCGATGCATAGTTGCCAGTGATGTGTCCGCTACCATCACAGCCGGGGGTGGGACATCTGAGGAAAGACACAGATCAGTCCACAAACACAGTCACAAATACTTGAAAAAAAGTATTATCTTAATTCTAGTATAACTGGACAACTGGAGTGCATGTAAACATGTTACTCCAATTCATATCGGAGTTCTCCAACTCTAATTAAGAGACCGAGATAAATATGATTTGACTCGGTCTTTCTTCCTAATTGGAATTAAACTAGACAATACATGTGTTCATGCTCCACCGACCCACCGCCACCCCCTGGCTCATGACCCCAGAACAAAACCACCCAAGAAGACCACCAGAGCAGCAACATGGAAGAAGCTCAGAGAAACATCTATTTTTGGAAAGATGATGAGTCTGCACTTATCCTGAAGGAGCTAAATATTTAAAAATACATTGGACGGGTGGAAAACTATAAATGGAGATGGGACGTGACAATGTATTAGGTCAAAAAGAAAGGGGTCCATATTAAAGGACAAGACCGTTTTTTTTTTTAATAGTGCCCTTAATTCTACATCGCAACATCATGTTCTACTCACCCAAGGTGTTTCGCATTTCGATTTTTACATTTGGAGATCTGCTAAAGATTTAGGGTCTGAAGATATCATAAAACAGCTTCTTATGGGCAATGTGATGCAGACCAAAACATACAGTGTTTCTAATTTATTGATTATGGTACAGTAGCACTAATATCTTTTAGGTGTGTGTCGTGTTTCAAAACATCTGGGTTTTTTTCAGTTTTTAGTTTTTTTTAAATACATTTAAGTAAATGCAGACTGCCTGTGATGTCACTAGCATGCACTGGACTGTCAATAATTGGTCCTGTCTAGAGAGTTAAATGATTAAATAGATATATACATATCAGGGTTGAAAATCTTAACAATTTAAATAAAATCTTTCTGGGAGGGTTGTCTTCACAATTTTCTTAGGAGGAAAAGACAGGAAATCAATGATACTTCATTCATTTTTAATCATTCATTCATTTTTAATCATTTTATTTTGCTTAAAACCTTTTTTCTAAGTTGCTAGATTTTTTGTTTTGCGTATAAACAAGAAAGTTACAGACAAATATATTTGCCTGTTGGCAATTGGGTTAAAGTTAACACACAATTACATTTTCATTTTTGTTTCTGTGTCACAATGAAAAACAGAACACCTGATGAAGGAAATCTGTTCCCTGGTTAATACATTTCCTTTAGGGAGACATACGTAAGAAGAACTAATTTTCTTCATTTTCCCCAGAGATTGTGGCAGGAGTCAGACCAACAGAATCATATGTGGAGCTTAGAAGAACCAATCTAAAAACTGATCTCAGTCCGTCTCATTATTCTAAAGACAACATTCTGTTACACTTCAGGATATAAAACAACATATAAGTAGAGCAGTAAATAGCATAAATGTAATTCATGGTTAGTTTCTTTAGTGTGAAATATGAAGTGTGACTTACACAAGAATCTCCTTTTTGCTGTCTTTGGGCTGAAACTTGACCTTGAAGCTGCTGGTGGTGACCTCTCCAGGGTACTTTCTGTCCTCCAGGTTCTCCTGGTCCTCCTCCTCTGCATCAGATGAGGTGTATGAGGGCGCTGTGTACTCCACCTAACGAAATGACACACACACAAAGTAGGATCCACCAGCTCTGCTTTCCTCTGAAATCTATCTTAATGAAGGTTTTCGAACTGAACATGATTGTAGTTTTAACTACCTTCAGTTTATCTTAGTTTTACTTTTTATTTAATTTTTTGTAGACTTATTTTTAGTTCACTTTAGTTCATTTGTAGTTTTTAGTTTTTTCATTTTTAGTTTCTCTTTTTTAATGTTAGATAGCTGAAATGGCATCTTGGCCTCAAACAGCATTACTGATGAACAGACAGGAAGTAGATTGTGCTGTACCTCATCGTGGTCCTCCTCCTTGACTCCCCCTGACTTGGTGAAGTCCAGCGGCCCCTCCCACTCAGGCTGAGTGTGGCCCTGAGACAATGTGGTTCCGATATGTTGAGAGGACGAGGATGAGGACGGTGAAGGCTCTGGAGAGTGCATGCCCTCCCTTTTGGTTTTCTTCATGCTGAGGTCCAATGTGCCGTTCTCATCCACTTCGATGTCTGGTTCCTAAAGGGTTGAGATGTAGAGTCAGACATAACGTAAAGCTGATCTCAGAAAACAGGAGAGTTAAACAGACGTCAGTGGACCTTGGCGCTGGGTTCTCTGGGCTTGGTACTGAGCGTCTCAGGTCTCTCCCAGCAGCGGGTGGACAGGTTTAGAATGGCTGTTGCTGCCATGTGAGCTGCCTCGGCATCTTGGCTGTAGTCATACCCACTGGAGGATGAGGCGCTTCTGGAAAAGCCTCCGGACACACTGTGGCTGGGGGAGGAGTCCTTAGGGAATGATTTTGCTGTGTGGAGACGAGCAGAGTGGACTTCATCTGCTGCTGTGGAGCCTGATGCTACATGTGGCTAAATTAGCTGCTGCCAGCTTGAAGGATTGAATGCTTCTTCTAAGGTCAGTAAGAACAGCAGGAATGATTTCAACAACTAGCACATGTTTCACTGTTCATTTATTGTCATTTATTAAGCTGCAGTGTGTCAGATCTAGCCCGACCAATCAAGTCGTGGGTTACAGGTTCTCAGCTCACTTACAGTCTGCAAACTCACCACTAAATGATGTCATTTATATATATATATATATATATATATATATATATATATTTTTTTTTTTCAAGCGCTAGTTTATGGCACATTGATGCTCTGAATGTGCAGTGATTTCTACAGAGATATGGAGGAGATCAAAGTGTGTCAATCTTACATTTAAATGCTTTGGGTGATGTCTCAGCAGCACTGCCAGGTGTCTTTGGGATAAGCATCCGTTTTCCAAACACCTGCACATCAAAGCTTGCATAGTCAAAGGACACCTTGGAGTATTTCTCCAGCTCCTTGGCCAGGTTGGCTCGAGGCGTCGTGGTCACTGTGTTGGGGCCATAGCTTCCGTACTGCGGGATCTCCAGCTGCTTCACGAAACACATGGGCCTGGGAGAACAACAAGTAGTGACATAAAGGTCATAGTGAAGAAAGATTCCAATCGTCATTGAGCGAGACACTGAATGACTCTCACCTGAGTACCCGGTCTGAGTTGGATGAGGGTTCGCTGGCTGCAGGCTGCAGAAGCACCTGCTTGTCCTGGTTTTTGTTCAGCTTGGTTGCTGCGGCGATGGGGCAGCCAGACAGGCTGTCAGCAAGGACATAACCACATGTTTAAATGGAATAAAACTCAAAAAAGAAGGCAGGTATTTATTATGCACACAGTGTAAGTACTGTATGTGTTAGTAATATTAGATGAGTATGTACTAAACATTTAGAGCCAGAAACTCTACTTCATCACAAATTAAAGATAAACATGACACTTAGAATTAAATCCGCCACTAGATTCCCAGTTTTATTGAATTTTGAGAACTGACAATTTTTTTATTTTATTTTTCAATGTTTACAAATTCACAATCAAAAAATTAAAGTTTTATATTAATATATATATTCAAGTTGCTGTAATTTGGCAGGACACATTCAGATTCCAGATGAATGTAAAAAGCACAAAAATCTTGAACTTTTCAATTTCTTGATTTTCAACTAAATGTTTAGGATCTGAATTTGGCATGTTAAATGAGAGCAAACTGGATATACATGTCATTCATGTTCATTATTTTCTGTAATGTACTGATAAACATTAGATTTTCATATATTTTAGAATCATTACACACAACTGAAGTAGTTCAAGCCTTCTATTGTATTAATATTGATAAATTTGGCAAAAAAGTAGTAGTGACGAAAAAACGTCAACCTTCAAATAATTATATTCAATGATGCACTCAGTAGTTGGTTGGGAATCCTTTTGCAGAAATGATTGCTTCAATGCACTGTGGCATGGAGGCAATCAGTCTGTGGCACTGCTGAGGTATAATGGAGGCCCAGGATGCTTCAATAGCGGCCTTAAGCTCCTCCGCAGTCTTGGGTCTAGCGCCTCAACTTTCTCTTCACAATATCCCACAGATTCTCTATGGCAGGGGTGTCCAATCCTGGTCCTGGAGGGCCACTGTGGCTGCAGGTTTTTGTTCCAACCAGGCCTTAACACACCTGATTCTACTAATTAACCACTTCCTAATGACCTTCGTTAGTAGGATCAGGTGTGTTAAGGCCTGGTTGGAACAAAAACCTGCACCCACACTGGCCCTCCAGGACCAGGATTGGACACCCCTGCTCTATGGGGTTCAGGTCAGGAGAGTTGGCAGGCCAATTTAGCACAGAAATACAATGGTAAGTAAACCCTTTACCAGTGGTTTTGGCACTGTGAGCAGGTGCCAGGTCATGCTGAAAAATGAAATCTTCATCTCCACAAAGCTTTTCAGCAGAAGGAAGCATGAAGTGCTCCAAAATTTCCTGATAGCTAGCTGCATTGACCCTGCCCTTGATAAAACACCAGCTGACATGGCACCCCAGACCATCACTGACTCTGGGTACTTGACCCTGGACTTCAGGCATTTTGGCATTTCCTTCTCTCTTCTAGTTTAAAAGTGGCTTGACCTGGGGAATGCGGCAAATGTAGCCCATTTCCCTGCACATGCCTGTGAACAGTGGCTCTGGATGCTTCTACTCCAGACTCAGTCCACTGCTACTGCAGGTCCCCCAAAGTCTGGAATCTGCCCTTCTCCACAATCTTCCTCAGGGTCCGGTCACCTCTTTGCGTTGTGCAGGGTTTTCTGCCACACTTTTTCCTTCCCACGGACTTCCCACTGAGGTGCCTTGAACAGCACTCTGGCAACAGTCTATTCATTCAGAAATTTCTTTCTGTGTCTTAACCTCTTGCTTGAGGGTGTACATGATGGCCTTCTGGACAGCAGTCAGGTCATCGGTCTTACCCATGATTGCGGTTTTGAGTAATGAACCAGGCTGGGAGTTTTTAAAAGCCTCAGGAATCTTTTGCAGGTGTTTAAAGTTAACTTTTTTAATGATATGCTAATTTTTTGATATGGAATTTTGAGTTTTCATGAGCTGTATGCCAAAATCATCAGTTTTAAAGCAATTAAAGACCTGAAACATTTTCGTTGGTGTGAAATGAATCTAAAATATATGAAAGTTTAATTTGTATCGTTACATTATGGAAAAGAATGAACTCTATCACAATATGCACATTTTTTGAGTAAGTAATCTGTATCTGTGAAAATTTGAAGAGTTATATTTAAGGGCTAAAAATTCAGAAACATAATTTCAATGCACATAGATTTCATTGGTAGAAATACAATGAATTTTCTACTTTAAATAACAGATTTACTTTACCACATCATGTCAAACATGTAAATTTATCACAATATAAATTTACATGTTTGACATTATAGAAGAGAAAGTGTGTGTGTGTGTGTGTGTGCATGTGTGTGCCTTATTAACCTGCGGTGTGTATTGCGATTACTGTTGACATGGCCTTGGCCTGTGCACCCGGGGGTTGGACACTTCAAGACGTTCTCATGCATGGCGAGGACTACACACACACACACACACACACACACACACACACACACACACACACACACATACACAGCAGAGCTTTCAGTGTCAGTTGGTTTAGTTAGCTGGTTTCACATCAATGGCAGCAACAAGAACTGTTTAATTATGCCACACAAACAGCAGCAGCTGTAAAAGTAGTATTAGTACTATTGCTGAACTGGTAGTCATGGTAATGGCTGCAATAATAAAAGAGCTCCAGACCTACTGTTGGTCTGCAGAACATAACGTGTACTTACTCTCTGGAGGGATTCTGTCTTTGTGAGGACATCCAGACAGACTGCGGTGGTGAGGGTACAGGCCAGTCACATGACCTGTCCCATCACACCCAGGGGTTGGACATTTGATTTCCCTCTTCTCTGAACAGGGGAAGGAAGAATTTATTCAATTAAAAAACAACAGTAATGAAAATATATGACATAATCCTGAGCAAAGCAGTGGTGGAAAAACTCAGATACTTAAGTAAAAGTATAAATACTTTTATCTGAAAATAGTTACAAGTAAAAGCCATTAATTGATAAAGTAGAGAAGTATTATAACATAAATTACTTAAACGATCAAAAGTAAAAGTACTTATTACAGACTGTGTTATGTGTTATTATTATAGTATATTATTATTCTATCACTTCAAACACATGAAATTTATTTAATTCATTTTATATATACTTCTTTAATAAAACTACTGTATCATAATATATTTCACATGTTTTATTACACTTTACATAGCATTTTGAACACACTTTTTAGGTAAATAAAAGATAATTGAAAATACTCATATGAAGTAAAGCTGTATATGTTACTGTTCATGTTAAGGGCAGACTTACCTTTGCTGAGGTGGGCGGAGCGGCGGCTGGCGGTTGGTGGCTCGCAGCTCTTGCTGCTGCAGCTGCTGTACGGCTGGTAGTCCGGGGAGCTGCGTGCCTCGTGACCTCCCTGCACCTCCTCTGCCTTGAGGGCGATAGCCTGCTCCAACAACCCCAGGTTCCCCCGAGTCATGTCCCAGTTCTCTGAGTCATCCGTGACGCCTGATCCCTCTGAGACACGATCCAGCTCCTCTCCGTCTTCTTCCTCTTCTTCCTCCTCATCCTCCTCCTCCTCCTCCTCATCGTCTTCCTCAGAGCGGACTTCTATCACCACTGTCGTCGGGGAGGCTTTGCTGGAGTCTTGGTCTTCCTCTTCCTCCTCCTCCTCTTCCTCTTCCTCTTCCTCCACTACGACCTCACCTGCTTCCTTCCCCTGCGTCTCATCATCCTCCTCCTCCTCCTCTTCTCTCTCTTCCTGCTCTTCATACTCCTCCTCTTCCTCAGTCATGGGAGTGCTGACCTTTTCTTCTCTGAGAGACACCTCAGCCTCACATCCCTGGGGTTGTGGACTCAAGGAGTAAGGAGTGTCAACCTCTTCGTGAACTCTATCCTCTTCTTCCTCTTCCTCCTCTTCCTCCTCCCCTTCTTCCTCCTCCTCCCTCTTGCTGTGTTCCTCTGCAGATTCTTTGGCCTGATAGCTGTAATCTCCGCTGGAGTACTGGTGGTCAGAGTTTTCCTGGCTGATCAGTCTTTCTACCTCTTGCTCTGCTACACTTTTTTCTTGCCTTTCCTCCTCTTCTTCTTCCTCTGCTTCATCTTCCTCCTGCTCTTCTTTTGTCTTTTTGAGCTCATTTCTTTCAGTTTCTTCTTCAGGTTTCTCTACTAGATCATTCTTATTCAGCAGCTGATCTCCTTCCACCTCTTCCTCCTCCGCTTCCTCCTCATCCTCATCCTTGGCCTGAGTTTCGTCCTGCTGTTTATCACTGGACAACTTGGGTTCTGTTACTGGCTTCTCCTCCTCACTAATTTCAGTTTTGTTGTCTGTCTCTGAAATGATGCTATCTTTTTTGTCATCTTTAGCCAGATGGCAGACTGCTTCTTCTGTGTCCTCTTTGTCCTCTGTGTTCTGTCTGTCCTCTGTGTCCTCTGTGTCCTCTGTGGCCACCGGTGAGCAATCTGCTGTGGATTCAGAGAGTACACATGACCTGTCACCCCTACACATGCATTGTGAATGAAAGGAAGAGTCACAATGTTTCCATTGGGTCATTAAGTAATATATGTCATATTTGTACAGTAAAAGCATTTTTTCTCACTAATTTAATGTGATGTGATATATTGTGATTTGATTTATTGTGATGTTATGTGTCTAATGTGATAATGCAATACTATCGGATGTAGTGTGATAATTTGATTATGTGATGTAGTGTGTTGTATTGTGATAATATGATATTATGTGTAGTGTGATGATGCGATGCAATGTGATGTAGTGTAATAATGTGATGTATTGTGATGTTATGTTTTGTAGTGTGATAATGTGATACAATGTGATGTAATGTGATAATCTGATATTAGGTGATGTGTGATAATGTGATACTATATGATGTAGTGTGATATTGTGCAATAATGTTATGTAGTGCAATATTGTGATGTAGTGTGGTGTATTGTTATAATGTGATATTAAGTGATGTAGTGTAATATTGTGATGTAGTGTGTTGTGTTGTTATAATGTGGTATTAAGTGATGTAGTGCAATAATGTGATGTATTGTGATTTTATGTTTTGTAGTGTGATAATGTGATACAATGTGATGTAATGTGATAATCTGATTTTAGGTGATGTGTGATAATGTGATACTATATGATGTAGTGTGATATTGTGCAATAATGTTATGTAGTGCAATATTGTGATGTAGTGTGGTGTATTGTTATAATGTGATATTAAGTGATGTAGTGTAATATTGTGATGTAGTGTGGTGTGTTGTTATAATGTGGTATTAAGTGATGTAGTGCAATAATGTGATGTATTGTGATTTTATGTTTTGTAGTGTGATAATGTGATACAATGTGATGTAATGTGATAATCTGATTTTAGGTGATGTGTGATAATGTGATACTATATGATGTAGTGTGATATTGTGCAATAATGTTATGTAGTGTAATATTGTGATGTAGTGTGTTGTATTGTTATAATGTGATATTAAGTGATGTAGTGTAATATTGTGATGTAGTGTGTTGTGTTGTTATAATGTGATATTAAGTGATGTAGTGCAATAATGTGATGTATTGTGATTTTATGTTTTGTAGTGTGATAATGTGATACAATGTGATGTAATGTGATAATCTGATTTTAGGTGATGTGTGATAATGTGATACTATATGATGTAGTGTGATATTGTGCAATAATGTTATGTAGTGTAATATTGTGATGTAGTGTGTTGTATTGTTATAATGTGATATTAAGTGATGTAGTGTAATATTGTGATGTAGTGTGTTGTGTTGTTATAATGTGATATTAAGTGATGTAGTGCAATAATGTGAGGTATGTTTTATTGTGATAATATTATATGATGTCATGTGATAATGTGATGATATGCGATGTAGTGTGATAATGTGTTATTATGTGAAATAGTGTTATAATGCCATACTATGTGATGTAGTGTGATAATGTGATGTTATGTGATGTCGTGTGATAATGCGATGCTCTTTATTGTCGTGGCAGTTATTCACAGTAACTTAACTGTTTTTACTTACTTTTTACTGACACTGGTCGGTTTTTTGTTTTGTTTTTCTGTGTCTCTTTGAGCCCTTCTTCTGTGTCATCGTCCTCCTCTTTCTGCTGCTCCTCCTCTTCTTCTTCTGCTGCGTTACTGTCTGTATCATCACTGACTGTGGCAAAGCCTTCGTCTGTTGGTTGTTTACCAGGTTGGTTCCTCCTCTTGGGAGCAGTCTGGTTCTCCTCTGCCTCAGCCTCCTCCAGCTTTCTCTTCTTCACAATAGGGCATCCTAGGACACTGAGAAGTGCAGGGTAGGTATGTAAAGAGAATGGTAACATGCTAACATCATTATTGTGAAACTCTCACATGGATGAAGCAGCCTCTTGATGCCACTTGGCTGTAAACCTGTATTGAGTACTGTGGAGCTTTTTATTTACTTCATTCAAGTGTAGTTTTAAAAGGGGATTTATTCCGCACATTTGCAGCTTCATATATTGATTGTGGGCCTCTGCTAAATATCATTGTATAATTGAGTTATTTATTACTCTTCTACTCCCTCCAGAGGAGCCCACTCTTTCCTGGTTGGCCATTCCAAAACTCAGGAGGCCATAAAAATAAATGAAAGTAGGATTTTGCTTCTTTTTCTACTTTTTGATTAAAAATGGCAACTTCTCAAAAATATATATATATGTAGTATGAATGTAGATGTTTTAAACATCAGATATTACATTGCAAATTAATGAAATAATGTACCTGTAATGTATATGTATATCACATATACTCATATACTCTTGCAATAAATATGTGCTTTACATGGAAAGATACTTTAATTGTGTTTCTGTACCTCTGCAGTTTTCTATATTGGCTAAATATAATATAATTTACAGCATGCCTCCACACATATGACAAACCTGTTCACATACAGTACCCAAATTGTATTAATTTGCTTTAGAGGGCTTGCGGGCATATAATATGACAATACACAACTCATACAACATTAGTCCACTGTGGAGTTTTATCATGACAAGACATATATAAGGAAGATACCCAAATGTTTATTACACAATGTTTCTGTCAAAGATTCAGTCATTAGCTACACATGTGTATGTTTGTACCATCACAACCCACCTTCTGTGTCGTGAGTACCGCCCGCTAACATGTCCTTTGCCATCACATCCTGGGGTAGGACAGCTGCTGCTGACAAGCAACAAGACAAAAGGTTAATCATTATTATTATTATTATATGCTTACAGGTCTTATGTTATGATCTGCTGAAGTGTAAAAGCACCTACCTTAACTCTGGCTTCATCTCTGGTCCCACAGGTTCTAGGGACAGTGTAGCAGAAAGAGAGGTATTAATTAATAAATTAATTAATTTAAATAAATAATAAATATGTTTTACATAGGTTTCACATATGTATGTCTCTGTGTGTACGGACCCCGGATGCCTTTGGAGCGTGTCCGTGTTCGTGTCTCTGCCGTGTCTTGGCTCATCTGAATAAAAGATCAGAATTCTTAATTGATTAGGTGCAGCACTGATAATAATAGATTTATAGATGGTAGAAGTGGTTACTTTGATTATGACGCTCTTCCTCTGGTTTAATGATTTTCCCTGGTTCACTACTGGCTCAGCGTCTGACCTTTGAAGTCATTTTCTGCTGGATAAAACACACACACACACACACACACACACACACACACACACACACACACACACACACACACACAAACACGCATGGATTTACTGTCAGAATGATTTTTTTTGTTTAAGAAAAACTATTCAGATCTTTTTTTATCTAACAAAACGATGCCTAAAGTTGATTTTATTGGAAATGTACTAGCAGCATTTCTGGAGCTTAATCATTGGCTGTGTATAAAGATAAAGGTGGACAAAATAACAACTCGCTGCCGTTGTCTTTCAACATTACCACCATAGGATTTTATTTGATGCGTAATTTTTTTAAAATTAAATAACCAACATTTTTTCTAAAATAGGGTTCCATGGAATAACCAGAAGGAAAGTAAATACTTTGTCTGTACAGGTTAAAGATCCCCCTCCTCCATGTTAGTCGAGCCCGACTACACGTGTTTTCTTCCTCTGCAATTATGCCATTAAAGGGTCAAATAATTTAGCAGTGATGTTTCTTTTAGCCTCTTCTTTTAAAAGAAACAATGATTATAGAAACCGGATAGACTGTGTTTAATTTTACAGAGAAGAAGGAAAAAAAGATGTCAGAGGAGATTTGTGCGTTACATTGAATACATTGATTTCAGCAGTATTTTTTAACCATCTGTGAAAAATTTACCTTCCATTACCATTATCTTTGAAGGTTAAAGTAAATCCAAAATATCTCCTACACATGTGTGATAGAAAAAATAGTCAATAATCTTATTATGGATGAAGAAATAATAATCGGATTTGTTTCAGTAGTTTACAGCCTTTTTGGGCTGGCCACTGGAGGGTATTATTGCACCCCTTGCCACCTCCGTAAAAGCAACAACCTCCAACCTTGACTTTAAAGATGTACATGCCCCCTCCTCATGCGTTAAAATATATAAAATATATTATTAGTATTCTACGGTCTATGGTGGGGTTTTGGGATGTTGAATGGATTCCAAACTCTAATCTAAACCCACTTCAAAAACATCCAACAAATTATTGCAAAATTTGTGTTAGGGCATCACTGAATACTTTAGAGATTTGCTGGATGCCCTGGTAATTAAATGGCAGAATCTTTATTTCAATATTCAGATATTTTCGTTTATATATGCATTTCAATAATGCCAAAAGAATCCCCCCCAAAAAGCATTTGGTACAGACAAGGCCCCTCTAGGCCCCTGGGGTGGAGTTAATAAACTGTATGAATATCTATATACAGTGTTATTGTTAATATCATGTGTTAAATTAATATACTGTACTACTGTCAATATACTGCATCAATATTCATAAACTGTATTAATATTATTATACCAAATTGATGTTACTATACTGTTAATGTTAATATGATGAATTCATGTCAATAAATTGTGTCAATGTTGATAAACTGTTAATATTAATTTAATATTTATAGACTCTTATTTGAAACAAAAACAAAGCTTTGTGTCACCTGACACTTAGACAGCAGGGTGGTGATGAAGAGGATGAGGATGATGATGAAGTGGGTCAGGGACGGTAAAGGTTGATGTGGGCGGTTTATAGACTTTTTGGCTGCTGCCTTCCGTTTGGACGGTGAATCAGCTGCTGAACATTTGACACAAAGACAGAAGCGATGATGAAGGCCCGCCTCCTCCTCCTCCCCCCCCTCCTCAAGGGGACGCGGCCTTGTTTCTGTTCTAAACCGGCTCCCTGTCAGTACAGCGACTACAAAGAGCCGCCGCCTGTCAGCGGCTCCCTTTGAACGTACAGATAACCTGACACCGGCGACGCCATTGTTTCCGCCGCCTGTAATAATCCCGTAGAAAATCCGGATGGAGAAGGAATGGTTTAATGAGCCTGTCGAGGCTGCCAGTCTCTCATCGCGACCTCTGCCCGGTGAAACGCAGCGTCAGGCCGCAGCGAGGCCTCCGACATACCGACAAACAACAGATAGATCCGTGCTCCGTCTTTGTCAGAGAATCTTACCTTCTCCCCTCCCCCTCTCGTCCTCTCCGCTCACAACTCCGGCCCGCAGACACGCACAGTAATCCCGCAGCAGCTCCGCAGAGTTCCCCCTCAACCCGCACCCCACTCACCGGACCGGATCCTCGGAATGAGTCCGGTTCTCCTGAGAGATTCAGCACCCCGGACAGAACGAGTCCACTTCAGCACCATGGACAGAAACCTACGCTGCTTACAGACTACACTGCCTTCTACAGGAGGAAAGGAGAACTGCAGGGGAGGAGAGTGGAGAGAGGGAGGAGAGGAAGGGAGAGTAGAGAGGAAAGGAGAGAGGAGGAGAAGAGAGTGGAGGAGAAAGAAGAGGAACAGGAAGAACTGTAGGGGAGGAGAGAGGAAGGGAGGCAGAGAGTGGAAGGAGAGAAGAGTCTGAATTAGTTTTTTAAGGAAAACCAATATAGAGATAGCTCAATAATATCATAACTCTAGTCTTTATTAATGCAACATTGAGCTTCAAGCTATTTGCAGGATTTAAAATTATTCAGATAACATCTAGATAAGTGATGAGTTAGATATCATCATGTTGTGTTTTGTTAATTTTATATAAATGGATGGTGATATAAGCATTGAAACATTAAAACATCGAGGCCAGTCAGATGTTCTGTGTGTAGATTGTGAAATTTAGGTATCTTTTTCATTATTCATGATTTACAATATTGAGTGATTATAAAGCATGTATTAACACAATGTCCAATGTGAGGAGTATACAGTTGTGTCTTTTCTTCTTTCCTTAATCACTTGAAATGTTTTTTATTGAAAAATAATTTCAAGGTGTAGTTAATCTGTGCAAATGACTTCTTTGTGTTATCATCCTGTGAATATCCACAGGATTAAATTAAGGTGAAGAGCACAGCAGCAGCTTCCATCTCGCAATAGGAAATAGACCTGACAGTTAGAGCTGCACACATTCAAACCTCCTGAGAAACAACTTGTGTTTGTAGTGCAATTATTTCACCATTAAACTCAAAACCATGACTGAACTCTGTGTTTCTGGATCTAGGACCAGCACTGCCTGGTAAGTTGATCCACTTCCAAACAGTTTCTTCTCTCTTGATAGCCAGTTCATCTTCTTTTAGTTTCTTTCACCAGTCTTCAACTTTCAAACAGTCTTCTTCTTCAATTCATTTAATTTTCATTTATTCTTCAAACTATATTTCATTAGAAAAAAACAAAAACAATCCAAAGTTCCTCTTCAGCACGTTAGCTTCACTGACTAAATGTAACTACATTATTAATCCACGTATTCCTACAACCCTCAGCAGTGATGACCTCATGGACTTCTTTAAGGACAAAATTCTGACAATTAGAGACAGAATTTATAACCTTGTTCCATCCACTGGCTCTAATCTGCCCTCAGATGCAGTTATTGTAGAGACAGATGAAATAGCTAATATTCACCTCGACACATTTACTTCAATCAACTTCGCTGAACTAGCTTCACTGATGTCGTCATCTAAAACTTTACCTGTCTTCTGGATCCTATTCCATCCGGATTGCTAAAAGACATTTTCCCTTTGATTAACCCTTCCTTACTAGAAATACTGAATATGTCTTTATTATCTGGCTATGTACCACAGTCCTTTAAAGTAGCTGTAATTAAACCTCTCCTTAAAAAACCTGCCCTCGACTCAAGTATTTTAGCCAACTATAGACCCATTTCTAATCTTCCATTCCTCTCTAAGATTCTGGAAAAAGCAGTTGCTAAACAGCTGTGTGACTTTTTACACAACAATAACGAGGATTTCAGGTTTTAGAATGCATCACAGCACAGAGACGGCTTTAGTTAAGGTTTCAAATGATATTCTCGATGCATCTGATAAAGGATTTATTTCCATCCTTGTTCTGTTAGATCTTAGCGCTGCATTTGACACAGTCGACCATCAAATCTGGTTACAGAGACTAGAGCATCTTATTGGTATAAAAGGGACTGCACTAGACTGGTTTAAGTCCTATCCTTCAGATCGTTCCCAATTTGTCCATGTCAATAATGTTTCTTCTATCCATACCAAAGTTAATCATGGGGTTCCACAAGGTTATGTGCTTGGACCAATACTTTTCACTATCTATATGGTCCCAATGGGTAAAATCATTAGGAAACACTCTATTATTTTCACTGTTATGCAGACGATACACAACGCTATCTATCAATTAAGCCAAATGAAGCCCATCAGCTAGCTAAACTTCGAGCTTGTCTTAAACATATAAAATCCTGGATGACCTGCAATTTTCTTCTACTAAATTCAGATAAAACAGAAATTATTGTACTCGGGTCCGAAATCCCGAGGAACTCAACATCCAGTGATATAGCTATCCTGGATGACATCTCCCTGGCCTCTAGCTCCACGGTGAAAAACCTGGGAGTCATCTTCGACCAAGACTTGTCATTCTCTGCCCACATTAAACATATTTCTAGGACTGCCTTCATTCACCTACGCAACATAGCAAAGGTCTTCCCAGACACTTCTTGTCTCTGAAAGATGCGGAAAAACGTATCCATGCATTTATTACTTCCAGGCTTGACTACTGCAACTCTTTACTGTCGGGTTGCACCAAAAAGTCTCTAAAGACTCTCCAGCTGATCCAGAATGCAGCTGCACGTTTATTAACTGGCACTAGAAGAAGGAAGCATATCTCACCTGTATTAGCCTCTCTACACTGGCTTCCTGTGAAATCTCGTATAGAATTCAAAAATCCTGCTCCTCACCTATAAAGCGCTCAACGATCAGGCGCCATCCTACCTGAGGGATCTCTTAGTCCCATATCGCCCATCAAGAACATTACGCTCCCAATATGCAGGCTTATTGGAGGTTCCCAGAATTTCTAAAATTAAAACAGGAGGCAGAGCCTTCAACTTCCAGGCTCTTCTCCTGTGGAATCATCTTCCAGTCTCAGTCCGGGGGGCAGACAACCTTCCTATATTTAAAAATAGGCTAAAAACTTTCCTGTTCGATGAAGGGTATAGTTAGGGCCGGCCCTGGCTGGCCTAGTCATAGTTATGCTGCGATAGGTTAGTCTGGTCCTCATGAGATGCTCTGGGCTTCTTTTTCTTCTCCTATCTGTAATACTGATGAACCACTATTGTACTTTTGAATCTGCTGTGGTTCCGGAGTCCTGCCCTGTGTTTTGTCATTCACAGAGCATGCTGCAGTGCAGCCACTGAGAGATCTATGGATGTTGGAGGGTCTGATGCTGTCCTGGTGAAACCTGGAAGCTGTGATGGATCCTGCGCCTCATCTTCCACTTATACCAACATTCATTACATTTCTGTTTGTCTGTTTGTAATATCCAAAGTTCTCTGTAATGTTTCCACCTGCACACATCATCTACTGCAGCCTGTCCGTCCTGGAAGAGGGATTCCTCCTCTGTTACTCTTCCTGAGGGTTATTCCATTTTTTTTCCCTGTTAAAGGTTTTTTTTAGGGAGTTTTACCTTGTACGATGTGAGGGTCTAAGGACAGGGGATGTTGTGTTGCTTTTGTACAAACTGTAAAGCCCTTTGGGACAAATCTGTGATTTGTGATTCTGGGCTATACAAATAAATTGAATTGAATTGAATTGAATTAATCAGTCACATTTATATTACATTTCTTTCATTACATGATGAATCCATCATTCATAAAGCATGAAATCAGTAAGCATATGCTATGATCTATCTATCTATCTATCTATCTATCTATCTATCTATCTATCTATCTATCTATCTATCTATCTATCTATCTATCTATCTATCTATCTATCTATCTATCTATCTATCTATCTATCTATCTATCTATCTATCTATCTATCCCAGGCGGCAGGTGACAGGTGCAATGATTTAAGGGGAGGAGCTAACTGGCTGGCCCTTTGACTGGTGAAAGAAGGCGTCAGGATTGCCGCTGCAGAACCCTGGGCAGTAGGATAGGGTAAAATTGAGCCACTCCATGAAAAGGGCCCACCTGGCCTGCCTCGATTTAGGCCAGATACGGAGGTAGGCCAGGTTCTGTTCTGTCACATATTCGTGGTGGGATCCCAGAGCAGACACAAAGAGGGAGTCACTGAGTGTAGTGCATGGGGAGAACAGGTGACCAGAAGGAAGAAAGGGACACACAAAGGGAGTAAACAAACACAAATAGGTGGATCAGAGAGATACAGTCAGGACTGTGACTGTTTAATTTATATAGTTGATTTTTCATGCGTGATGGGAATATGTCATATCACTTAGATTGATAAAGCACTTGTTTATTAAAATAAGGTGCTAGTTCATTTTTTTCTTTCTTTGATTTGTTAAGCACAAGAAATGAAGCAACTGGCTAGAGAGTCAGAGGAGTGTAAAGCAGCCAATGACCCCACCACCACAAACAGTGCCATCATTGGTCAACCAAAAAAGGCTATTCGACCAAAGTGAACATCTAGATGTCTTGCTCAGGAACATGTCTGCAACAGGGTTCAAAAGCAATGCCACTCAGCCTTCTTGATTTTCAAATAGGAACACTTACGTTGAACCCACTGCAGTCCCACAGAGGGAAGAAGAAATATTTGAAACCTACACTCTGATGTTATTTGTGATCAAAGGTCACTGGTCTTAGTTTTACCTAAATATCATTTGTTAATGACAATAGCTTGCCTGTACAGGACCAATGACCTCACCACCACAAGCGCCGCCACTGGTCATTCAAAAAGGGCCGTTTGACCAAAGTGAGCATCGAGATTAAATGTCATGCTCAATGACTTGTCCGCAAAGATTTTCGAAAGCAGGTCTATCAAGCCCTCATGAACGCCCAGCATGCACACAATTCTCAAACCCACCGCGATCCCAAAGAAACACAGAGGCAAAAAGAAGAAATACTTGAAGATTACTCTCTCATCTTTTTCTGATATATTAAACATCGCTGGTTATATTGGTCTTACTTTTACCTAATTAAATGTCTCTTCTTAATGGCAGTTGTTCAATAAGTAAAATGTAATCAATCAAAAATGAATAAATTCCTGAAGGGAAAAAGCCTGCCAAACTCTCCCCTTGGTGACACAGCAACAGCTGGATGGGTTGTGATGGTCACCGGGCTTACCCTGCCACCAGAGCAGGTGCCGAGCACAGCTGGAACCAGGCATGAAGAGGCCGTTTCAGCTGTACAGTCCTATACAGGGAGTTGAGTGTGTGTGTAAGATCTTGTAAGATCTTAGTGAAATAAACTCTAGGCTATAAGAGGATCTAGGAAAAAGTTGAGCAGACTGAGGACAAACCCTTGATAGATGTTATGATGCAGGTAGTGCTAACGTTTTCCTTAGAGCTGGGAATGGCAGCCCAGATCAACAGCTGATGGCTGTGTTTTGGTTTTGGAGGGAATAGAAATGGATCTGTTAGCTCTGTTGCTCTGTAGCTCTTTGTTGAAGTGTCACCAGGAGTGATGATCTACATCGAACTAACATAGCTTGAGCATACCTGTAAATGAATAAAAATATTGGTTTGTAGACAATATGATGGTTAAGTTTCCAGTGAACATTGTTACTCTATTTACAGACAGGACGCAACACAACCTGAACAATAAATAATTTTAGCACAGATGAGGTTCCAGTACAGGAACATTTAGGTCAAAGTCAAAGTCAAAGTCAATTTTATTGTCAATTTCCTTCACATGTACTTGACATACAAAGGAATCGAAATTTCGTTTCTCCCTATCCTATGCGTTTACATGTACAACAACAGGTCATAGGTCATTTAGAAACAGTGTCTACATTGATGAAAAACCTCTAAATGCAACTGGTACATTTCTAATAAACTATTAAATAATAAAACAGAGTCATTGCACCTGTTTTTATTTGTTTATTTTCTTTATTTAATTGATCAGGGACATTGCACACTAAGAATTTTGCACTAGAAACAGATATCAGCTAATTTTTCACAGTATCAATAGTACAGAACTGTTTTATATAGATTATGTAACTCAGTTTACAATAATAATTTGTGTTATATATGATTTTTAGATCATAAAATCATCTTCTCATCTCGATCCCAAAAAGAAAAAATATCTGTGTTTCAATAAATGTTGCAGAATCATGATGCCTCTCTATGGCTATATATATAATGTACACATTATATATAGAGTACATATGATAAATAGGCTATTGTTGTCTATGTGAAACTATCAAAATGCCTGGAAAACATTACAAATGTATTTGTATAGCCCAGAATCACAAATAACAGATTTGCCCCAACTGGATTTACAGTTTCTACAAAAGCAACAATCCCCTGTCCTTAGACCCTCACATCATACAAGGTAAAACTCCCTAAAAAAAACCTTTAACAGGGAAAAAACATTTAGAACACTCAAATTCTTATGTCAGAGGAGAAAAGATTTGGCAGCATCAAGCAGAAAGATTTGATAGAAATAGAACAGATAGATAGAAACACAAGATTCATAATTATTCTATAATTAGTGTAGAACTGCCATATTTAAATGTTGTTACATCAGTGTATGTTAGGTTGTTGACCTAAGTTACCATGGAAACAGGTGATTTATGGTTGTGTTATATTCTGACTGTTTTGACTATTTTAGCCTTATGATAACAACATTGTGAACACATTTGTTTCTTCAGTCTCTGATGAGCAGAAGTAATTGAACAAAAATGTATTAATAATAGCATTATAATAAAGCAAAGCATACACCAAATATCAAACCTGGCTGCTCATTAAACATGTTTTTTTCATTTAGACATTTGCCCAATTTGCTTCTAATATTGCCGATAATAAACACCACACCAGCCTCTGTGACAGCAGCTAGTTTTGTGTTTGAGGGGCGTTGCAGGGGCGTGTTCACTAGAGGAACTCCACCTGTGATGGATCTGGTGGAACATATCAACCTGGTGATGGCCTCTCAACACTCTGGAGGAGTAGATTCTTCTTCTTTTGATTAATAGACAGTCTGAGCAGTGGTCCAGGCTTCTAGCAGTGAGTTGAATCTTGTTTTCCTTCTAGAGGAATTGAGGGGCACCCCGGGGGCACCGTGGGGGGCTGCTGCTGCTGCTGCTGCTGCTGCTGCTGCTGTGGGGGGTTGGAAGTAAGCACTTCAGTGTCCGCCGATACTCCGTTTCTCCCCACTCGTCCAGTCAAGCACGATGAATGTCACGCTCATTGTCATGAATATGAACCCAAGTGCTGTGAAACATGCAGCCTGAAAAACACAGACAGAGAAAGGTCTCAGTATGACCAGAAATGTCAAAGAAAACACAAGTTCAAATACTTTGTTACCTTACTTACTAAGGTAACATAGGTATTCAGGTATCTATACATGATTGAAGTAAGTACTCCTACTTAATCAGTTGTCTTTCTCATTTTACTCAAAACAATGTTAACAAAAAGTAAGAGCATCCATCAGCACAGTTAACATTCTACTAACACTACTACATGCATCATAAATTATGATTAATGTCACAACAACCACTAACAAAAGAACAGATTACATGAGTCACAAATGCATTATTGTAGTAGAACAGTTGCTGTTCATGGTAAATCATGTGTCTTTTAATAATGTTCTTTAACAACCACCTGGTCTGTAGGAAATGTCCTACACAGGTGTATTTTCATTTTTTCTTTTACAAATTTTAATTTTCGAAACCACATAATAAATAAATAAATAATCAGACATTCATGCATATTTATATTAAGTATTTTTATAATCGTGAAAGATTATGTTGTAGAAGTGTGTATTTCAATGAAAAGAGCACTTCTGCGTGTGTAGCCGCCATGCAACGCATAGACGGGTTTTATTGAATCTGAACTCAAGTACAAACTGCCCGCCGAGACCGTGCTCTCGGGGAGGGGCGTAACGTGTGATGTGCTGTTCAACAACGTAACCGAGAGCCCACTCAACGGAACGGATAAGGGGAATCATGTCCATGAATAGCTACCGCTACAATGTAGTAGAGTAGAAATGAAGTGCTTCTGTCAACCACTTATTTCATTACCACAATGACTCAAATGAATCTTTCTATATGCATGTCAAGCTACAAACATTGTGGTTTAGTCTTTTCTAACAGGACAAAGTTTGATACTCCTCAGGTTCAGTATCTTTAACTGGCACCTTTTTGTATTTGACTAGGTAAAATGATATAGTTGGGGACCTGAACATTTACAGACATTGCTCCATCATATAAATGCTTTGTGTTGGGCCATGGCATCAATTCTAATTTCTGCATTCAGCATCATGTATTTTGCATCATAGCTCCTGAAACAAATCTGATAACACATCTTCAGTGATGGCTATTCTTATGTTTTGATGATCAGGGATTATAATGATGCCACATAAAATATCCTAAACTGTTTAGGTGAACACTTAAAGGTGAATTCATTTATGTTTTAAGAAGGGAATCATAATATTTGAAAAGGCTGGACTTTATATCATGTCTGTTGTATGCATGCTATGTGGATATTTAAAAGCTTGATGTTTAGTTTGGATAGTAATATTTTCATACTGCAACTTAAAAACGTTCGATAGCTTTGCTGCTGTTGTTGCACCTATTCCACACGAGCGCCTTCATTATTTCATTATCTAAAAAAAAATCGATCTGAGAACAGATTGGCAGATTGATCAATGATTCTGCGTTTGATTAGTACAGCCAGATGTGACGCATGCGCACGGCTCGATCTTCCTTTCTGCTGCTTCTCCGCCATGGCGCCTATTGTGAGTAAATCTGCTGATTATAAATCACATACATTGCGTGTTTCCTTCAGAGTCAAAGACCACAGAGTCGTTACCGGACAGCTTACATCCGACAGTTCTTACCGGGGAGTCTGCACCGAAGAGGTCTTAGCGGAGAGCCGTTACCGGAGAGCTGTTCGGCGAGAGCTCAGAACCCGGCCGGAAGCCGCAGTCTGCCGGCCGCGAGCAGCTGTGGAGACACATGGAGCCTGTGGCCTGTTAGCAACGCGGCTAATGTTAGCAGCACTGCTAATGTTAGCTGCAGACAAACATCTGTAGAAACCTAAATAATATGATACATACATAATGTTTGGATCGTGGTGCTGCTTTAACTTCTGTTGCTATGTCAAATAAACTTTATTAATCCTCAAAGGGGAAAGTTTTGTCACCTGCTCAAAAGATAAACACGACATCAACTATATATATATATATATATATATATATATATATATATATATATATATATATATATATATATATATATATATATATATATATATATACACACACAAACATAATTATAGGTGTATGTTACAAAGAGAATATACATATACAGAAACCAGACTGACACAACATAACACAGCTGTGTTTATATACCAACAACAGAGTTTTCAAATTAACAACTGTTTTTTTAATCCACAATGTTTATAAATCAACAATTGTGTTTATAAATAAACTGTTTATAATCCAAAAGCAACAATGTTTTCTAGATCAAAATTTTTTATAAGCCAACAACGTTTACAAATTAACAGCTGTTTATAAACCAATGATGAGCAGAAGATCAAACACACCATAAATGCAGATATATATATAGAAACATCTCAATGTGTTTCTGCTCTCTTGTTTCAGCAGAAGAAGCAGAACACCGGTAAAGGTGGAAAGAAGAAGAAGCAGGTTCTGAAGTTCACTCTGGACTGTACACATCCTGTGGAGGATGGCATCATGGACGCTGCTAACTTTGTAAGTCCGACTCTGCAGCTCAACACCTAAACTCCACATGGCCGACTTCTTTATATCTTATCAAGCACACAAAGCCTTGGTCCTCCACGGCTGCTATTTTGATTGTGCCCAATCAACAAATTGGGGAAACTGCTTTTATGATATGTGGACCAAAACTGTAAAACACACTACCCATTTATATCAAACAGGAACCTCTGTTCCTTGTACAATGTGAGGGTCTAAAGCAGAGGTGTCAAACTTGCTAAGTACCTTCATTAGTAGAATCAGGTGTGTTACTGCCTAGTTGGAACAAAAACCTGCACCCACATGGCCCTCCAGGACCTGAGTTTGACACTCCTGAAATAAAGATAGGGGGATGTTGCACAAAATAAGTGATTTTGGGCTATACTAATAAAATGTTGTTGACTTGACTAGTTATTGTTAGTTACTTATAATGTATCAATAATTTATTAAGAAGAAGACCAAACATTAGACTGCAACTCAGTTAAAATGTCTCCAAACATCTTAAGTTTGATTGAAGAAAAACCCAGTACACTAAAAAAGAACTCTGTAAAGTAAAGAAGAAAACGAAATAAGAACCCTGTAGAATGAAAAGGAACCCACTGAATTGAAGGAAAATTTTAGACTAAAGATGGATCGTGTGGACTGAAAAATAACCCTGTTGACTAAAGAACTCTGGACTAAAGAAGTACCCTGTGGTTTAAAGAAGAACTTTGTTGAATAAAGAAAAATCCTATGGGCTAAAGAAGAACTTTGTGGTCTAAACAATAGCTTTGTGGACTAAAGAAGAACCCTGTGGACAATCTTTAGATTAAAAGCTTTATAACTGAGGGGGTGTGTGGTTTGGAGTTCTTGCAGTTAACACGTAAAGCTTAAAAAGAGATTTTCTCCATAAACAGACTTTGACTGTGGATGGTGATCGTCATCACAAAAAAAACACATTTTAAATTGAAAATATTTCCATGATTTGATTTTTTTTTTAATGAAAGCAAGTGGCACTTCAAAGACCCAGGCTGGTTGAGGGTTGATTTGCTGATTTCATTGATTGAGTTTTAGTGGTAAAGATGGTTAGAAAGATACACAAAGAACATGATGATAGTTAATCCTTCACGACTCAACCTGCCCTTTCATGTGTTGTGGTTTCAGGAGCAGTTCCTTCAGGAGCGAATCAAGGTGAACGGAAAAGCTGGAAACCTGGGAGGAGGAGTGGTCTCTATTGAGAGGAGCAAGAGCAAGATCACAGTTTCTTCTGAGGTGCCCTTCTCTAAAAGGTAACACATACACCAACCTGGTAAAGTTTACCCACACACACTGTTGCGACACATTGGTTGTCTGTGATAATGGTGCAGAAATGAAACATGTTTCATTCCTTCTTCAGTTTCTTTAATAAAACTCACACTCAGCCTTATGCAGACCGAGTGAGAGTTTTGGTTTGATATTTTGAGAATTCTTTTTTTTTTTAATTCGTTCCCACAATGTATCTTATGATTCAATCGGCAACATGCTTATGCCAAATAAATAATCCTTGACTAATAAACCTGTAAAAAATTCAGACATCAGTGAGTTGATTAAAACTGTCAGAGTTAAACTTATGAACATTCGTAAAGGGAAATAACTTATAAACTGATTAATAGATTATGAAAGTTGATTGCTGATGCAAAGTTTGAATATAACAGAATTAGTCATTAAAGGCTTAAAATACATGTAATTATAAAGGACTTACACAATATGTTGTGCTGTTTAATTGGATGAACCTATTCTGAATACATCTCCACATATAGCCATATAGCATTAGTTTCCATGGTGATATAACCCAGTAAGAAGTGAATCACCATCATAGGGAAAACCCAGTTACACCCAAAGCTACCTTGTAACACCAAATCCTGTTTCATAATACAAACCTGGACCTGATGATGTGTCTCCTGTCCTGCAGATACCTGAAATATCTGACCAAGAAGTACCTAAAGAAGAACAATCTGCGTGACTGGCTGCGCGTTGTGGCCAACACCAAGGAAAGCTACGAGCTCCGCTACTTCCAGATTAACCAGGACGAAGAGGAGGAGGAAGATGAAGATTGATTTCATTACTCACCTGATTTTGTATATTGAAATAAACATTGTTTACAGTTCAGAGGTTGTTATGTGTATCAGTTTGGGAGCATTAAATAAACTCAACAGTAAATACGGAGCTCCAACAATATGAAGACCAAAATATTCATGAATACAAACAGAAAAAATCAATTTACATGAATGTTTTATTTACCATTTCAATGAAAAAACAAAGTAACCCAGCGAAACATTGATAAAAACAAAAGAACAGAGCTGTTTAAAATGGGGACAAGCCTTATGCAGAAAGACGGTAGGTATTGGTACTGAAAATTCTGACCTGGTGTGAAACCGCTTTGAGCGCTGGAAGAGTTAAATCTAAAGATGAGGACTAGCAGCTAGCAGACTGAGGTCTGGAAGGACAGAGGCTGCATCTCTGATGCAAAAAGAACAACAACAAAGGAATGTAACATGAAGGAGTGCACTAACTCAGAACATCACGTTCAGAGTCCTGATTGTATTCTGTGGCAGCTTTACATAAACCTGCTCGTACCACCACATGTGACAGACTGAAACAAACAAGACTTCCATATCCTGAACACACACACGTAGAAAAAGGCACAGGTATGGAGTGTTGGTCTTTGAAAAGCCCTCAGTAGGAAAAGACTGAAGGTCCTGCTGTAGCACCCGTAAATGTGACAAACGACTCTCATCAAATACAAATAACAGAACAACAGACATGAAACACGAACGTTTGGCTGTTTATAAAATGGAAAAAGATTTGAAGGTTTGGGAAGCACTGTTGCCAACAAGTGCTGCAAACAAGTGCTGCAGGGTCACTGAGGAGAAGTGAAGCTGAGATGGATCAGCCCGTCAGAGGAATATTGATCCGTCTCCAGGCCGTGGTGTTGGTTTCAGTCCAGATGTGATATCCTGTGAGCTCCCCCTGAAATCAACATCCCACTAGTCCCACCGGCCAGGTGTTCTGCTGAGTGACAGGTGGAGGTGTTGCCGTTGGCCAATCAGAGCGTTCGGGGGTTGTACTCCGGCAGCTTTTTCAGTTTCTCCTGCTCCTGCTCTGTCTCCTGTCTAGCAATGATCAAGGAGTGAGCGTAGCCCATCACCACCTGCAACACAGAAAATGACATGATGATTCCAACACAAACAAGCTGCTTCTTCACACAAAGTCTTAGAGATATTTAAAAGTCCTCCAACTAAGACAATCCATAAATCTTACATTATTTGGAAAAGGTCTGGGAATTTACTACAAACTTTCAAAAATATCTAAATTACTTTATCAATTACTGTTCATAAAAAGCAAATAGATACTAGAAAAGGTAACTTTGCCATAATATTTTTCAATCCAGTTTCTCAAACATCTCCAGCGGATCTACTTTAGAAAAACAGGAAGTCATAGTTACAACAGAAGATCAATAAGGGTGATTAATTACAAAATATAGGTTATAGATCCCAAGGCTGACATTTATCTCCAGTTGCTACAATCACCAGCTAATAACAGTAATATAGTACTTACTGATTAATTACTAGGTGACATAGGAACCAATTATTAAGTATCTCATTTGTATTTTTTTTTAATTTGTTAATCAATATGCTCTGATTATTGATCAGCATAATGTATTACCGGGAACCTTAATGAGCGATTGGCTTGTTGGTTGGTTGGTTGATTGATTGATGGATGGATTACCTGCTCAGTGTAGATTCCATCCAAGGTCTTCACCTCTTGAGCCATGATGGAGGATTTGGGTTTGTTGTCTCCGTATCCCTGAAGACCACATGAGACACCATCAGATCAGAATCACAACTCTACAGAACCCAAACCTACAGGACCAGAACCCCAGGTCTTACCAGCTCTCCATAAGTAGGGGAGGGGCCCCAGCTGATGGTGCTGTCGTCTGCAGCCACGAGGATGCTGCTCTTCCTGTTAGACACAAGCACATGCGACCTATCACATACACGACGAGTTCCAGCATGTGGTCCAATGGTTTTATTTGAAGATTGCACTGCCCCCATAAGTGTTGTTGAGAACAGGTCGATGTTCTCAACAACCACACTTATGCCACAGAAGAACCGTGATGTCACTCACCCGCACGCCAGACTGCGGACCTTCCAGCCACACAGGTCCTGCACAGCTTTGGGGTACATGGTAGACTCTCTGGAGGTGTTTGTGACCCCCCAGAAGAACAAACCACCTGAAACACAGTAAAGGCACATCTATTACACACAGGTAGTACTTCTATACACTGTACAGCTACTGTAGTATTCATATATACACAGTTCAGATTGCAAAGGTCAGCCCTTGAAAAAACATCTTGAAAAATGCATTGTGGGCCGTCTTGACTTTTTAGTATTTTTTTAATGAAGTATATTTTTTATATATGAATAAAGTCACAGCTTTAATAGAGTTCATATCAGTCTAAAAATCAAATAAGAATCATAGCTTTTAAGTTCTTAGTAAAATTTAACACAAGCTGAGACTTTCCCTCATTTTTTTCAGTTACGAAAAATCATAATATGAGATATCAGAAATCTGAGATTCAATTTAGAATAGAACTTTAACACCCACTCTCCAGAATGTTAGAGAGGAAGGAAAATGATACATGTTAAATCCTTATTTATTTCTGTCTGTAAAGACACTAGAAAATCACTAGAGCCGGTTGAGGAAGGAGCTGAAAGAGTAATTTCTTCTAGGTGTGTGTCTAATAGGTTATGGATTTGTATTTTTTTTTAATTTTCTTTTTGTTTGTTTAACCGGAAATAAAACAATACCTGTTAGGTTCCAGAGTACCCCCAGTATTTGTATGAGTAAAACGCAGTATTTATACCCATCTCGTTGATGGCGAAGGAACACTGGTATCCAGTAAAGATCTGAGAGGCTCCTCGTCCGGGGAAGTCAAACAGTTTGACCAGTCGTGGAACCATCTCGTCTTTCTGCTCTGTGTGGCCCAGACGCCCATAACCTCCAAAGCCCCAACTGAACACACGCTTCTGAGAGTCCAGCACCAGCTGCACACACAAACAGATGTACACACACATGTGTAAAGATAGACACAGTGAGAGTCTCTCTTATCACATTAATACCATTTTAGAAACACAGCAACACTAACAGAAGTAGGAAATTGTGTGGTATAAATTAACTACAATGTTTACCACCTGAAAATTGGGAAATCTTACATATAACTACAGAGAGAGCTTCTATTAACAAATAGGGACTTGTTTATTTGTTTGCTATATTCCTAGACTCAAAATGCCCGACTTCTCAGAAGATACAGCCAGACCCTTGAGTCATTTCCAGGCCAAGGAAAATGTGCTTGTCTGTGAGAACACATATACACAGTGGAACACTTGCTGAATTATCAGATCCATAAGAGAACCATACATCATTAGAAATAGAGTGGCTAGGACTCAAAAGACAGTTTGAGAGCAGTTGTCCACCAGTTCATTGTTGATTGAAATACTAATATTGCGACTGATATTTATCCACTTTCCTGTTCTGTTTTTTTATTGCACCTGGAGAATCTGCTTCTGCCTCTTATTTTAATAGACAATTCCTACTACTGCACTTTTAACAGTCAGTTCTACAATGCGTTTTTCTTAATTGATATACACTGGTATATAACGAACTTCAGTACTATAAATGTTCTAATGTTCCCTGGTCAAAACTGATCTTTTTATACTGACTGCCAAGACCATTCATTTAGAGTCTAGACTGTTCAAAAGCTTCCAAGCTATCTTTTCTCCTCTATTAGAGACATCTAAAGTGAGAACACATTCTAAACCTCTGGAGTGGGGGGTTTTCGTCAGTTTAGGTATGAAGTCTTAAATGAGCAGCCCTTGTTACAGGATGTGTGTAATATGCACTCTGGGACAGACAGACGTTTCCCTAAACAAGCCTCACTTTGTATTGTTTTTAAAGTGCTCTCTTACCGTATGGTTGGCGCCACAGGCCACATCTCGGACTACCACATTGGGCACAGGCATCACCTGCCCGTCCTTGGACTTTTCAATGAAGATGGCAACCCGACGAGGGATCAGCTCACAGTCAAACTCGATACGCTGAGCACGAGCGATGAACTTCCCATCGCTGTTGTGACCTGTGAAGAGAATGCAGAAAAGTGTGAACCAAAAATGACGCCACATTGAAGAACCCAATCAGAAACCAATATCAGTGTATAATACAACACACATCACACTGAACAGCCTCAAACCTGACATATTATAGAATGCTGCCTAAAGACTAAAGAAACTCAAATCAATCAATAGACTATCGAAATAATTGATGATGTAATAGTTGGAATTTAATCAATTCATCAATTCGTTAGTTGCTGCAGATCTACCTTGTCCTTTGGGGCTTTGGTTGTCTGTTTCCTACATATTCTAGTTCCCATTTTGTTTTGAAAAGGTCTTGATCTTCACTTCCCTTTTTCTTTCCCATGTCAATTAATGTGCGCCACCTGTGTCTAGTCTAATTTACCCGTCTAGTATGCAATTTGTTCTCTTTATTTAAATACACTTTCTATTCTGTCTTTGTCACTGTGTTGTTTGAAGTGTCTGTCTCCTGTTACTACATTGTTTTTGGTTTGCATTTCATCATTAAATTCACTGCACTTCCTCTCCTTTTCGGCCCATCTCTTTTCATATTGTGACAAACACAAATGATTTAACACAACAGAAAAACAAAATGAGCATCAATAGAGTAAATGCGTACCCAGTTGTCCGTACTCCGGGCAGCCGAAGGAGTACAGGTTTCCCTTGCAGTCCACCACCATGCTGAACTCTGCTCCACAGGCCACCTTCACTAGAGGCTGCCCGCTGTAGCAAATCTTCAGGAGAGGGAACATGGCTGAAGAGGTGTATGTAGGTGTGTGTGTGTGTTTGTGTGACATGACATTTTAATACACAAACTTGAGGCCTATCTCAGTTGGCACTGGGCTGTTTTGATCAAATCACACAAAATAATTTTTGAGTTTGTCTTTTAGCTACTCAAAACTGGATTGTTATCATTTAAGAAATATCAAGAGTAATATGCTTTTTATCCCAGAGGACTCTGAATGACATGTTCATGCTTTTACTTTCAGTCTGCTAGACTAGTCCCTACTGCACCTTCTCCAGAAAACAGCTACTAGGATTTTTTTGCAAAATAGTAGCAAATTCCAATTTTTAAAGATCAAATATTGAAATTAAAATACATTAACAGTCAAAATGAAGCTGCAATTAATAATCAATATTCCAAACTACATTTTAATCTGCAAAGTAAGACACTTTTTGCTGTTTTTGCAGTCAAAACCAGGCCATGCAGGAGTGAGACGTCACAGGCCTCTCTCCTTCTTCTGGGTAGGTTTCCTTTCCATGCTCTTTGACTACACAGCATAGGTCTTTCTGCCATTAAACAATCTTTGCTTGGGTTAGATTTTCCAGTTAAGCTTTATTCTGTTTGTCATTCGGATGCCTGGGAGAGACTTGAGGAAACAGATGAGAGTTTGGTTGCATACTCTGCTGCCACAGATATAAATGTCAATGCAGTTCAAAGACTGTGGTGAAAGTTGGCTCCTTATTCGATATTTTCTTGATGTTTTGTTTTATCTGACCTTTAATTGAAGGCCAAAGCAGTGTTGATGTAAATAAAGAGTGTAGTATATAACATCAATATCATACTTTGATGTACTATATTATTACCATCATCTTTTATCACGATTTGAAGTTTGAACTGCATCTCCACGTTGATCTACTGTCATACTCTGGTCTATTTTAGGGACTGTCTGCAAGTTACATGTATCAGTATGAATTGATTGATGAAAAATGTTCACCAAAAATAAATCGCTTTTCCCTACTCTGTTTGCTGTATCACAATATATTCACAATGCTTTAATTAGTTAGGTTTTGATGTTGCATTTATTTTAGTTTATATGCATGGAAACATATAGATATTTTTTTTTTACTAAAAACGTACCTGAAGTTGTTTGACCATTGTGAATATGATGTGCTACAGCAAACATAGTAGGGTAAATAATTTTTTTGAACATTTTTTATCAATCAATTCATACTGAAACATGTAATTTGCAGGTTGTTCCTAACAGACCACAGTAGATAAATGTGGAGATGCTGGTTTTCTGGTAAAAAAAAAAAAAAAAAAAAAAAGTTATGAGGAAGTATGATAATATTAAGGTATATCATAGTATGATGACGATGATGTTATATACTACACTCTTTATTTACATGGACACTGCCTTGGCCTCAGTTTAAAAAACTGAGATAAAACCAGAGGTCAGGAAAATATCCAATAACTCCACCAGTCACTGAACTGCATTGACCTTGATATCTGTGGCAGAAGAGTATGCTTTGAAATAAAAAGGATTTCTGTTAATACATTTTAATTTTCAACTTTGTCATTTCAAATTGCATTTTAATACCTTTTGGATGTAAAATGTTTTGAAAATTAGATTTTTCTTTTTAATTAAACACAGAATGAGCAGTTTTGAAAAAGAAAATACAGTCTTGAATCATGACTTTCATATATAATGATATATATACACATTTTACTTTATAAGTCACATTTGCTTTACAGCCATATCAACTGGAAAAGTGGTTTTGCAGCAAAACAGGAGAAGTAGCTTTGAGCTTTTATACTCCAAGCCATTTTGATCACGTTGGGAGGGCTCAACACTCAGTTGAACTAAATTGAAAACATTCTTGACTTGTGCCTTTCAATGGTCTGGTTGGCTGAATTATTTTTTTCCCCCATTTTAACTCACGTTTTTGATGTTATCGTTTTAATTACCTTCACTTATGTGCATTTTCACTTGTTCTGTGAGCTGGCACTATATAAAGCACATGGTGCATTCACCTGGAATGAAATGTGCTTTCTAGACGAAGTCTTACTTGCTGTTTGTGTGTGTGTGTGTGTGTGTGTGTGTTGGGGCTTACTGGTGCGGGGCTGAGAACCGCATCAGTCTGGTTTCCTTGGCCAAGCTGGCCCATCTTGTTCTCACCAAAAGAGTAAACGGTGCCATCCTCTGAGGAAGAGTGTGACATCATCACTCTATTCTGTACTCTGAGGTTTATATAGAGAAGTACAGAGCCATTGATCCTACCTGTGAGTGTCAGGGTGTGATTGCGTCCACATGCTGCAGCAACAATAATATGATCAGCCAGACCCTCGATTAACTTCGGAGCCTCCATACGCTTTGTGTCCCCGTGACCCAGCTGACCTTTGTCATTACGACCTTAGGACACAAACACGACTGATCTATGACAGACCATCATACTGATCTATGACAGACCTTCTGGTGTGCTGGACCACTTACCCCAGCTCCATAGCTTTCCCTCAGTGGTCAGGAGGAGACTGTGGGCAGCACAGGGTCCAGCCATCACACAGCTCACCTGCACATCCTTCAGACAGCCATAGCGATGAGGACCCCACAGATTCTGACCAAGGTTACGGAAGGCCGCTGGAAACAGACACACACAGACACAGACACAGACACACACACACACACATTGCTGTGCTGTTAATATCTTGTTACAAAGCGACTTACTGGTGGTGAGAAACCAAACTTCATTAAATAATGGATAGCAATAACAACCATGTACATTAAATAATATTCAATATAACATGTATAATTATAAATGTAATAACTACCCAGACATGATAATAAAATATTTTAATTATACAGTGGGGAAAATAAGTATTTGAACTGCTATTTTGCTATTTCTCCCACTGAGAAATCATGGAGGGGTCTGAAATTTTCATCGTAGGTGCGTGTCCACTGTGAGAGAGATAAACTAAAAAGAAAAATCTAGAAATCACAATGCATGATTTTTTAATGCTTTATTTGTGTGATATAGCGGCAAATAAGTATTTGAACACCCGTGTGTCATATAGAATTCTGACCCTGAAGGACCTGTTAGTCCGCCCATTAGAAGTCCACCTGCACTCCATGTATCATCCTTAATCAGATGCACCTGTTTGAAGTCCTTAGCTGCATAAAGACACCTGTCCACCCCATACAATCAGCAAGACTTTAACTTGTAACATGGCGAAGACCAAAGAGCTGTCCAACGACACAAGAGAGAAAATTGTACACCTCCACAAGGCTGGAAAGGGCTACAGGGCAATTGTCAAGCAGCTTGGTGAAAAAAGGTCCACTGTTGGAGCAATCATTAGAAAATGGAAGAAGCTAAACATGACGGTCAATCTCAATGGAGCCCCATGCAAGATATCACTTCGTGGGGTCTCAATGATTCTAAGAAAGGTGAGGAATCAGCCCGAAACTACACGACAGGAGTTGGTCAATGACCTGAAAAGAACTGGGACCAACGTTTCCAAGGTTACTGTAGGTAATACACTAAGACGTCATGATTTGAAATCATGCATGGCACGAAAGGTTCCCCTGCTTAAATCAGAACATGTCAAGGCCCGTCTTAAGTTTGCATATGACCATTTGGATGATACAGAGGAGTCATGAGAGAAAGTTTTGTGGTCAGATGAGACCAAAATAGAACTTTTTGGTCATAATTCCACTAAGCGTGTTTGGAGGAAGAAGAATGAAGAGTACAATCCGAAGAACACCATCCCTACTGTGAAGCATGGGGGTGGTAGCATCATGCTTTGGGGGTGTTTTTCTGCACATGGGACAGGACGAGTGCACTGCATTAAAGAGACGATGACTGGGGCTGTGTATTTTGTATGGATTTTGGGGAACAACCTCCTTCCCTCAGTCAGAGCATTGAAGATGGGTCGTGGCTGGGTCTTCCAACACGACAACGACCCAAAGCACACAGCCAGGAAAACCAAGGACTGGCTCTGTAAGAAGCATATCAAGGTTCTAGCATGGCCCAGCCAGTCTCCAGACCTGAACCCAATCGAAAATCTTTGGAGGGAGCTCAAACTCCGTGTTCCTCAGCGACAGCCCAGAAACCTGACTGATCTAGAGAAGATCTGTGTGGAGGAGTGGGCCAGGATCCCTCCTGCAGTATGTGCAAACCTGGTGAGAAACTACAGGAAACGTTTGACCTCTGTAATAGCAAACAAAGGCTACTGTACCAAATATTAACATTCATTTTCTCAGGTGTTCAAATACTTATTTGCCGCTATATCACACAAATAATCTTTAAAAAATCATGCATTGTGATTTCTGGATTTTTCTTCTTAGTTTATCTCTCTCACAGTGGACATGCACCTACGATGAAAATTTCAGACCCCTCCATGATTTCTAAGTGGGAGAAATAGCAAAATAGCAGGGTGTTCAAATACTTATTTTCCCCACTGTATATGCAACAAATTCCGGGTAAGTAAGCTTCATTGATGTATACAAACATACACTCTTTATTTATATTAGTGTTCAGTAGGAACCAAAGGGCTCAGTACCACAGACAGACATTCTTGGTTTCAGTTCTTTCTTCATGAGATTTGTTGACAACAAAATAAATGAATAATAAATGGTTAAATACCCTTCAACAATAACATTTTATTGAAAAATATGTTCATGCGCCCGACAAAAGAGTGATTTCCATGCATTGCTGGTGCTCTGGCAGACGCAGCAGATCACATCTAGGGATGCTCTTTGTCTATGCAGCTGCTCCTGCTGACACCCCCCATCCCCCCAACCCCCATCAGACCAACAAAGCAGATGTATCAATAGACCCTTTTACAGCCCGTTCAAGGTGGATTTGCACTGTTACTCTGCTTCGCCTTTCTGTGTAAAATGTATGAAGAAAGAATGGGGTGTCTAATGGAGCCAGGAAAGGAGGGCATCTTATTGACATATTGACACACCGACAGTATAAAAGTGATCAGTCGACACACCACAACCAGCTGGGACAGAGATGTTTTGATGAGATGCTGTGGGCAAACTGCTTTTATTCTACACTGCTATTCTAGAGTTCTAGACTCTTTTCTTCTACACACTGTATGTTGTTTCACACTCTTTTGTAGCTTTACGCAATTCTTTTCTGGAGCTCTACACATCTCTCTTCTGTAGTTCACTGTATGCTGTTCTGTAGATCTACAATCTCAATCTTTAAGAAAAGGCTAAATACCCAAGCCTTTCAAGAGGGGAAGTCTATTTTACTTTGACTGAGCCCTCTCATGGCATCCATGTCCTGTCAGGAGGGAACTCAGCTTTTGTGACTACTCTCTGCTTGTGTTGTGTTTACTCTAAGGTCTGTTGGATAAAAAATGTCTGCTAAAGGAAACCGTAAAACACTGAGTGAATAAAAACCTGATTATAGGAGGATCAGACTGATCATTTAATTGTAAAAGTAATTATTTACTAGATGCATCAGATTCTTTGTTGGAGATATTTGGCATTAAAACAGAAATCTCCAAACCAATACACATACACACCCTGCTCTGTTATCACCTGTGAAAACTCAAGTCAGTCTGAACAAGGCAACCAGCTTCATTATGAGATTTTCTGCTCTTTGATTTTATTTACTTTAAAATGACCCCGAGCAGATTGTTTCACCATTTTAATCTTAAAAAACATGTCTCTTGCTGCGGGTGACATTATGAGGGATGATGTCTGACAAGGTATGAATGTCATCAGGAATTTAGTGATACCTTGCAGCCAATCAGAAGTCAGTATTAACCAAGACAGTTTAAGAATTCAACAGTAATAAAGAATGGACTTGAGTATTGATAGAAAAATATTCTACCTTGTGATTTGGGAACCTCCTTTCTTCCAATCAAATCCCAGTTAGTGGCTCCAAAGATGAGCAGTTGACCTTTCACCTTTGGGCACTCAAGTTTCTGTGTAAAGGATATAAGGTCAATGCAACCCTCAATACACCAAAAATTCAAACATTAAAATATTTTAAATGAACGACATATTCTGGCAGTTTTCCTAATAGCTTAAAGGCATATATCTCACGATGTTCTCTTTGACATCATCAGCCACGGTGACGGGCTGCAAACCCGTTTTTGCGGCCGGTTTTCCAGGCTTCTTGTTGTTCTCCTGCTCATAGTCAAACTCGTCATCACTGCTGAAGTCCCTCTCTTTCCTTTTGCCGCTGGCCCTTTTCTTTTTCATCCCACCGTTCCCCGAGACGTCCGTCACCTTCTTACGTGGCATTTTTCAAAGAAAAGCTGTTTTTGAGAAAATTATAATAATCAGGACAGCAAAACAAAAACAACAACAACCAACAACAAACAATCTGTCATCATTCAGACAGTATGTGTAACTCAAGTCTTCTAAGAAACCATAGAACCAGAACAACCTAGAGATGTCAGGCCACAGCAGAGACAAAGACAAGTGGGAAATATTACATATAGACCTTGGATTTTCCATATATTGTGATATATATTGGCACAACATTGAAATTATTTTTCAAAGTAATTTATTATAGTTTTCTATAGTCCGTGCTTCATTTTTGGTTCATTAGATTTTTCACATCATTTTGAAGACTTAATATAAATAACTAGTTGTCCCTTAATCTACTCAGTAACATTTTTGTCTATTTTATGAATAAGTACCAAAATGTGTTGGGCGGGAGCCTGGTTTATGCACAGGGTGCATGGAAACCAACCCTAAACATTACATACATACAACAAATTAAAGGCACCGGACAGCTGGTAAATAAATACATTAACGGTCAGTGGAAGCCGGTAAATAGGAAAAATCCAGGGACGCTGAGAGTCGGTAAATAGGAACAATAAGCGCACCAGATAGCCGGTAATAACGAAAATTAACGGAGAGCTGGTAAATACTAACATTAACTGACTCTTGACAGTCGGTAGGTAGGAAGAATATGGACATCGGACAACAAGTAAATACGAACAATAACGCCACTGGAGAGCAGGTAAATAGGAACATTAACGTACACGGACAGCCAGTGCTTCGGTTGAACGGGTGACCGTGTTATCTAGTGACTTTTGGCTTGGTTGAACACCACTTTTACTATAAAAACCTTGACATGTCTAACCTTAAATATCGTCACTGCGTCTCTGGTCATTTTTGTCTCAGCGTGTCTATAATATATTACCATTTCTTCACTTATTTTCCTGTTGAATGTCACCAAATAACACGGTCACTCTTTAACCCGAAACACCGGCGCCGTCTCGCTGCTAGCTTCATTATGCTAACAGCGGCAGCATCGCTCTTTGTTCACAGAATGGTGTGTGGTAGCTAACAGCTAAGTGCTAACGCACAATGTGAACTTCTACAGTTAGCTACAGTTAGCTTTACAAACAGAGTGAAAACATAGCCTCGTTATCTGCATGATACGCTGTGAGACTAAAGCAGCTGATTTCGGGTTTATGAAGCTAATGGTAACTTGTTACAGTTGCTGTTCGTTAAGCTAACACCGGTAACATCAAAGATGCTGCGACTCAAACTTTTCCAATGTTCTGATTGGAGCGTTCAGTTTAAAGTTAAACAGTCTCTCTGTTTAAACGACGTTACCGCTAATTTTATCACGTCGCAATAAATCACGAAACGTTAAGTTACCGGGTTTCCTGATTCAGCAGCTCCGCGTCCGTCTAACACAAACCTCCGGTTTGATTGATGTGAACAAAAGAAGCTGCAGTCTGCTTCCACACCACGTGGTCTGATTTACTAGAATACAGGAAGCTGGGACTCACAGAACAGCCCATAATAATAAATGAGATATGATGTATGTATGATGTATCAATATAAATTGAATATATTTTATCAACATGAATATGATATATAAAATATATCAGCATAAATATAATAAAGTACAATATATCGATATGAACACCGCATATTAATATGGATATATCAACATGTCAGCATGAATACATTAACCTGAATATATCAGCATGAATATATCCATACGGTTGTTAAAAGTGCACCCGTGATGTTTACTGTGTATGTATTGATTGTTGTATCTGTGCATTTGACTGTACCTTTGTTGTTTACTGTATCTATGTTTACTGTACCGGTGTTGTTTACTGTACCAATGTTCTTTAATATACCCGTTTTGTTTAATGTGCCCTTGTTGTTTATTGTACCAGGTTTCACGTGCAGCAGCTGCGATCATCACTACAAACAATGTCAATAACTGTAACATCCAAACGAACAATTTTTGGATTCCGCCAACATCACCCGGAGGATGCAGGAACGCTCGAACCGAACCCTTCTGCGAAGTTTATCCGTCTGTACATGTCATTACCATGGTCACCGGCAGACCCGAAACACCGGTCTAACACTAAGTCCCCCGCAGCTCCGCCCCCCGCAGCTCCGCCGGCTGAGGAGGGAAACATGAGGAAGCACTCCCTGCTACAGAGAGCGGGACAGAATAGGAGGAAGAGAGCGGGAAGATCAATCAGTGATCAGTGATCAGTGATCTGAGGTGAGCTCACATTAACACACACAGAGGAGACATAACGACACTTAAATACTCTATTATTGATCTGAATTTGTTTGATCTGTGAAGATCAGCCAGTCAGCCTCATTATGTTCTCTATCCATCAGTCTTTTTGGCTATCTGCCTGTCTGTCTCCCTGTCGTCTGTGTCTATCTGCCTGTCTGTCTGCCTGTTGAGTTACAGTAAAACCTGCTTATTGTCAGAGGACAGAATCAAGTGACAATAAATTATGTTGATTGGAATTATGAGGATGATGATAGCGAGGAAGAGGAGGATCACAATAGTCAACAGCAGTAACATTATGCAGGAATGTGCTTCATCTGTGTTTGTCCGTGGGCTCAGCCTGATGATGTCATAGCAGTGGGACAATCCAGAGGTTGTTTTCTTCTCTCTGCTTCATACAGAGTGGAGTTTCACACACAGCGTCTCAATTATTCCTCTCTTCTTGTTGTTGTTGAGCATCGTACAACCACAAACCCGTGTAACATGCTCTAATACGCAGAGGTGGTAAGAACCGTTCCTGGCCTTTGTTAAGCCACACCTGTTTCTGTGAAGCATTTGACACTGTCATGTGTAGGTGACTTGCTGTCATGTGTTGGAGTTAGTGTGGGAGTGGACATGTCTGGATCTGCACTACAGGAATGTAACATGCTGTTTCATTATATCTGTAACTGAGGAACTTTACAAAGTAAACACTCTGTTTTTATCAGATCAGCTGATGAGCTCTTACACATGTGTTCAGCCAGGAATTTCATTTCTTTGCTAATTGGCTGTCTGGTTTGTGGTTTTATCTGGTTGATTCATACGGACTGATTTCGTGATCAGTCTTGTTTATGTTGAAGTTATGCAAGGTGTCACAGCTACTGATGACATTTAGAAGCCTGAGAGAAGGTTTGGATTTAGCAATAGATGATGTGTGCATGGGATGTAAACAATATATTCAAACAGGGAATGTTGAGTATGAGCGAGAATAGAATAACAGAACTATATTGAATTGTTGTGTATGTGGAGGATGAGGTGACAGGATCCATCTCAGCTTCCAGGTGAACCAGACCCTCAACAACAGATGATCCTTTAGTGGCTGCACTGCAGCATGTTCTGTGAATGAGAGAACACAGAAAACAAAGGGCAGTACTCCAAGACCACAACAGATTAAAAAAGTAGATCATTGGGTCATGAGTATTACAGATGGAAGAAAGAAAGAGAAGTTTAGAGTATCTCATGAGATCCTGGTAGTCTAAACCTATAGCAGGATAACGATGTACTTGTCATCAGTGTTCTTGATGGGTGTTATGGTACTATGAGATCCTTAAGGTAGGATGGAGCCTGACCAAGAGTGAGGAGGAGGATTTTGAAGCCAGTGCCAGGCTAATACAGATGAGATATGATCTGTTCTTCTTGTGCCTGTTACCATACACACAGCTGCATTATGGATCAGCTGGAAAGTTCTCAGAGACTGTTTGGTGCAGCCGGACAATAAAGAATTGCAGTAATCCAGCCTGAAAGTAACAAATGCATGGACAAGTTTTTGTGTATCTTTTAGAGACAGAAAGGGCCTGACCTTTGCTTTTTTCTACTCTTACTCTTTGTGAAGTTTCTTCCTCTTATTTTCCCCATTAAAGTTTTCAAAGGGAGTATTTTTGTCCAATGTGATAGTCCAAGGGCAGGGGATGTTGCGTTGCTGTTACTGTACAAACAATAAAGTCCATTAGGGTGAATCTGTGATTTGTGATTTGGGCAATAGAAATAAAAGTGACTTCACTTGAATAATGAAAGTGTGTTCAATGAGCTGACCTGTGTGTTCACAGTAGCTGATGTGAACACACATCCTCCTCTCTGTGTTTCTGTGGGTGAGACATTCACCATTAGTCTGATTTTAACCATCATTTATATTTACGATTTTGTTTTTCTACTTGACGCTGCCTCAGTGTATAGCCCTAAAAGACCCCGAGCTTCTTTATGATCCTGTAGTGCAAAGGATTTAGTGGCGTCTAGTGCTGAAGCCAGGTGATCACCCCTCCTGCTTCTCTGCGTCATAATGTAGTTTAATCCATATTCCTCCCTGACACACTTTTACTTTTCTTGGAGTCTTGTAAAGATTCTTTGTGAAACATGTAAAGGTTTTATTGATTTTCAGAGATTTTGAAAAGAAAATGAGAATGGATTAAAAAATGTTGCCAAAGTCAAAATGGCATGTAGATTTACAGTAGCGTAAAAAATAGATATATCTAATATCGAAAATCCAATGTCACTAACCAGATTAATCTTGGTTTTTATTATATTTATATCATACATGGCAAACAAATTACTAATATGTGGAGTAGATTCTCAGAAAAATAACAAGACCCAGCATTTATGATATGCATGCTGTTAAAGCAGTGCAATTGGGCAATTTGATAAAAGGGGTGTGTTCAATGAAATAGTGTCTGCTTTATAAACTCTGAACTATTTTGTACAACCTTTTTTGTTTCTATGATTTAGCAATCATGTAAATCACTAAACTAATATGTAGTGGTACAGCAACAGTTTTTTAAACTGCTTCAGAGCTGTGGGGCCTGGAATCAACCGACTTGTGGCACCTTTAGGCTGTTATTTCACTCCAAGATTCTTTAACAGCATTCCACAATTCATTTGCATTTCTTGGTTTTGCTTCAGAAACAGTATTTTGATGTCACCCCACAAGTTCCTGATGGGATTTAGGTCGGGGGATTGGGCTGGCCACTACATAACATTTATTTATTGGTTTGGAAATAAGATTTTCTCTTCTGCACATGCCCCCTTTTTTTTAAAAAAAAGAGATGGAATTTGCAAGGGGTTCATGTATATAGATTAGCTTGACACTGGCATCTAAATTGTCACAGCAGTTTCTCAGATCCATCTGCACCACTGAAGTGAGTTCAGTAGGTAAAGAGAAAAAGATATTCTGTGTGTGCATGTGTGGATCAGTCAATAAACAAGTACAGAAATGGCAAAGATAGTGTACATAAAAGTCAGAGAAGAGTGAGTTTTTTTTTAATTTTTTAAACTGGTACCTGATATACTGATAGACGGTGGTGTTCTGGTCTTGTTTTTAACAGGTATGGAGGACAGGGAGGCACCAGAGGGGTAAGTTATTACAGCTTGTAATGCAGTCTGTAGGCGTTAGCAAATCAATGATCTCTGAATATCATTTATATAGTGTTTGTACAGTGGGTCATTGTCATTCGTCTAATAAATACAGGTTCTTTGTTTCAAAATAAGAAGGAGCCAAGAGATTAATTTCTAGTCTTCCAACAATATGCAAGTTTTATTAAGACCAATTAATCTCACATACCATGCCAACTTGGCTTAGTAATAATGTCACTATGAAATTATATTTTCTTTAAAAAAGTGTTGCTAGACTGGAGCATTTACCAGAACAATGCACTGTAGCCGAAAGGTCAACAGGAGTTGTGATGGGGGAGGGGGTCACCACCACTGCCACGTAACAAAGCAGAAGATTAAAACTGATGTGAAACATGCAAATAAAACAAATAAAGTGGGGAAACCCTCCATCTAGTAACCCACCAGCTGTAAGCCTATGACCAGACCACCTGTACTGGCATTAAAAGGGCTCCAAAATAGAAAATTAAACTCAATGTTGGTTTACAAAAGAAGGAAAGAAACAGGGAAGAAAACCTAATAGTGACAATGAAATATAAAGAAATTGCTTAACATAGGATAGGCTTAATGTAAGGAAGTGTTATGTAGATATGCCAGAAATATTTTTAACAAAACAAGGTCTCCCAATCACATATAAATGGAATGTTATTATTAATGTTATGTCTTATGTCTAAAAGTTGTTTTTAAATCCGAAAACAAATAAAAAAACTATCCCAAAGAGCTCAATTAAGGCAGTATTTTCGTTGTACATATACATAAAAAAATAGAATAAACATCAGATGATCTTATTTAATGTTGTTTTAGTGCACCAATAACTTTTTTTCTTTCAAACAAAACTAACAAAAAAACTTGTGTGTATTTGTGTTCTCAATGGTGGTTGACAACCAGCTTGTTGCATTACTGTCACCTATTGGACAGGACGATAATTGTCTTGAAGTTTTGTCCCATGTTATACAGAACATTCAAACTGCTATTTCTGGTAAGTCTGTTCCCAGAATGAGGGCTAAGTCCTAAATCGTGATTGGACTTAAGTCTCAATGAAGGGCGGGCTTACCAACTGCTCCGTGTATAAAGTCACTATTACCACCTGATCAAAGGTGTAACATGTAAAAGGATCTAAAAGGATCATGTAAAAGGTATATTTAAGGCTTCATGCGTTCATCTGTTTAGTAGCTCTGCACTTCAGTTTATCCCCACAAAGAGGCGTCTCACTGACTAATAACAGATGTTAGGGGGGCAGGGTTAGAGTTATGGGTTAAAGATCTAAGGATATGGGGTAGGGTTAGAGGTAATAGGTTTAAAGACAGGGGTTATTGTTAGGAGGGCTGGACTAGGAAATTAGTGTTGGGAGGCTAGGGTTAGGAGGGTTAAGGGACTAAGATGACTAACAATATACATTTCACCCTTTTTGACATTCAAATCTTATGTAAAAAAACGTATGTAAAAGTTGAGTTCATATATATAGTACTGTTACAGCTGATTCTGGTTGTTCTCAGAGTGCTGTTGAATAGTAAATGTGTTAAATGGCCTCCGGCCATGAACTTACATAACCTCCAGTTTACTGGTCTCTACAGAGTTAAGTGGTAAACATAGAAATTCTTTGAATGACTTTAAATTAAAATGCTTCTTGCAGACGTTCCCATTACTCTGATCTGGGACAGACTGCATGGACGGAGAGTTTTTGGAGTGACAGCAGTATTTACAAAGGTAAGACCTGATGAGCTGGACAAGCCCTTTGGCCCCACATCCAGATCCCAACCACTGCTGCTTTGTGTCTGTATATAATATATATATATATATGAAGTGTGATACAAATGAATCTTTGTGTGTCTTTGTGTTGGAACAACCCAGATATCAAATCAAGCCAAGGAGTGGCTCAGTGTTCTGTCAGAGCTCACTGAGGCTACACAGAGGTACTTTAGATGTGAGTGGTCGCTCTGTAGAAAAGCTAATGACACATTTCAGTGAAGTTCCATGTTTTTACCTGAAAATACTAATAAATATTAAACCCTAAAGTTGAGCCTAAAGTTTGATTAAAGTTTGATTTCTACTCTCATGTAGTTGACTTTACTTTGCCCTGATTTCAACATCGGTATGATACATCTGTGATTAGAGGTGTTGTGTGTCCTTAGCACAACACATGTGAAGACACAATTGCATGTTCAGAACAGAAAGTTTAGATCAGAACATTCAATATTGCTTTAAAGCCTAGAGCTTTCCAGGACAAGCTAGCTAACGCCTCAGTGGACCACAACCCCTGATTTTAAAAACCATTAGCAACAACAGTTTGACTCCATCAGCAATGTCCCTGTTCAAAGCTGTTTTTTATCGCATCTGATATTTTCTTAAACTGTTGTTGCTGGTCATTTCAAATCAAAACCCTAAAGTTTGATTAAGGAAAATCCTAAATTAAGGTGCTTTGTGCATCTGTCCCCTGTGCTCTATCCTCACAGCTTAACCCCTCTTTATAAAAGCAGCAAATTGCATTCCAGTTAGCTGTAGCATTAGTGGTAGTTGGCAGCCTGTATAGTTTGTAGACATAAACTCATCTGAATGATAACACTGGTGGATTGTTACAATCTGAATAGTTCAAACAACCATATTATCCGGATGTGATGCATAGATATTGTTTATGATAGTGATAATAGTTAGGGAAGGCTGTAGCTCAGAGGTAGAGCAGTCGTCTACTAGTCGGAAGATTGGTTTTTGGATTCCTGGCTCCTTGGAGTTCCATGTCGTTGTGTCCCTGGGCAAAATACTTAACCTAGATTTGCCTCCAATGGCATGAGCCATCTTTGTATTAATGATTAGTTTCCTGACGAGTGGGCGTATACAACCACCGCCATCACTGTGTGAATGGGTGAATGAACATTTGTAGTGTAAAGCGCTTTGAGCGCTAAATGCAGGCCATTTACCATTTATAAATGTTTTCTAATAGTGTTTGCCAGGTCAAAGTCAAAAGTGGACAAATGAAATAACATGAAGATAATAAATACATGTTTGGCCCTTTACTTGTGTGACTGAAACTGATGCTTTCATCATTTTGAAGGAGATGCTCCTTTAAAGCCAGAAGCTGGACAGGAATGGTTCAGCCCTGTGGTCAACGGATTCAGTCCACAGGAGGATGTGTCAAACCCAAACCCGGACCCCGACCCAGACCCAGACCCTACAGAGAGACAGAACTGTCAGGTCAGAGACAGTGAGGTCATTTACGACAACGTTCCTGCTGAGAATCCTCAGCAGCCAGTGGAAGGTTGGTCTCTTAACAGATGTACATTTTTGAAAAAATTTTCATCAGACTGACAGGAAGTGTGTGTTTTGATCTGTTGGTTTTGTGTAGATGTTGATGGCGTATATGAGGACATCCAGAGCCCTGATCCTCGTTTTGGGTCTAGCAGCTGGAGCTCCAGTGAGTTTGAGAGTTATGATGACGTTTCCGACATTGAGACAGCTCCTCCAAAAAACAGCTGGAAGGTAGATTATTTACTAATTTAAAAGTAAAGGTTCTGCTGTTCAGCTTTGATGCTGTGTGTTTGTCTTCTTATTATTTTCTTGCTGCTCTTTTCCATGAAGAAGAGTTGAACTTATGTGTAATTGTTTAAATTTTAAAATATTAATCATGTGTTGAAGAGTTAATGTCAAATGTGAAACTCATTTAAAAACCACAGTGGAAATAAGGTGAGTCTTGCTCATCAATATGTCCCATTAGTTTTGGGTTCTACATTATTTCAGAATTTCCATGTTTCAGTTTTTTAGTTTCTCATCACGTCTCGTCGAAGAGATGTTGTTTTCTTTGTCTATTCTGAACAGAATCACAGAAAAAATACAGAGCTGATTTTGGGGAAAGTTAGAGGTTGAGTATAGAATTGTCTAATAACAAACATAAATTATAAGATTGAGCCCTCTTACAAAATGTGCACATTGATTCCTTTAGTGTTTTAGTGGCTACTAGTGGTTTCTGCTGGTCAATGAGATGAATTCATTGAATTAGCAGCTGACAGAACCTTGCTGTGGATTCACCTGATAGTGACACATATACATATATTGGTTGTGCTGCACATTTACACATCAGAAAAGATAGATAGTAGATATAGTTATATAGACTATATATCAGAAGCAGAGAGGGCAGGGCACCCCCAAAAATCGATTTGTCATGGCAAAGTTATATTTATGGTGTATCAAATAAATGAATGTATGGTAAAGATCTACACTATTGAATTTAAAGGTAATTGATATTGTTAAATATAATTGTCCACACTGTTCGTTTTCCCCGTGAAAAGTCCCAACTTGTTCCAACCTGAACATTACCCTCAGATGACAGTCGGTGTACTTAAACATACAGTGTGATTAAAAAGAGGAAGTAGATTGTTTCGGTGCCTGTCTCGCTTTGTCAGCACTTCTGTCTTCTGCTTCTTTCACCATGTGCCACTCCTGCTGCTGGACTTTCCCCTTCAGCTCAAGTTGTCGTGTTTCTGAGCAGTGGAACCAGAGTAAAGTTTTAGTGCTGCTGTTCCACAGCTCAGGAAGAGAAGAGTATCTTTATATTCACATGTTTTTTTTTCTTGGTTCTGAAACAGAAGTGATGGACTGATTTTTTTTTTTTTATTTGAGGTAGGTGCTGATGGATACTGAGCTAGATTTCAGTTCCCAGAGAGATAGGTTTATATTACACAGGCAGTGGAACATTAAAATATTGTTAGTCTCTGGTAAAACATTGAGGCCTTTTTAATGTATGCTGCTTTCTATTTCATTTACTGCAGTGGTGGGAAGTAACTAAATGTGTAATGTTGAGGGACTTGTACTGTAATGATCTTCACCTTTAAGAGGTTGTTCACTCATCTGGGGCTTTCATTAAGGAATGAGTGAGGGGTATGTCAAAGGAGGATGAAGATTTGTCCCTTGTTTCTGTCAAAGAAGAGGAGAGAATGCCAAAGATACTTTGCTGCAGATATTACAGAGATTTTCTACAGAGGGATCTATAGGTCCCCGAACTAAACCTGAACATGAACTGAACCTGAATTTCAACCAGCACTGAACCTGAACATGAACTGAACCATGAAGCAGTTTCCACATTTAACAATGCCCCCCAAACCACACTACACCACCTCCTTCCCTCACTCTGCTCCATTATGGCAACCCACATGCCATGCAAATGATGGTCAGAGACATCAAGATACAATAAATGATAATTATTCTTTGATTTAGACCTGCAGTGAGGTTTCAAAGACTTGATTAGTTTCCAATTATTACATTTATCATCATCTATTTTGATAATCGATTAATGCAAGTGAGTCATTTGTTTAGAAGAAAATTCTCTGATTTCAGCTTCTCAAAAGTGACAGTAAATGAAATATCATTGGATTGTGGGGTTTGTTGGGACATATTGATGGCTGTAGGAAATGGGCAATGTCCATTTCTGAAATTTTAGGGACCAACAACTAGTACTTATTACATATCAATAATATAGTAACTAATGTAGAAAGTAGTGGATAATAGAAATAATGGTTTGCTCGTGTTTGTTCTGTCTGGTGTTGGACCTGCAGCTGCCTGCAGATGTTGTGAAGCTAAAAAAGTGTAGTAGTGCTGTGACCCAGAGGAAGCTGCAACTGGGTCTCAGTCCTCTTCATGTTACGCACATCAGACACAACTGTAACACAAAGGTAGGAATCACTGATCTACTATCTGCAGAAACCAACATGATGTTCTACAAAAAAGTCTGGATCTGTGTTTTCAGGTGCAGCGACTGGTAAAAGCAGCGAGGAACGGGACTAAAGACAGTTTAGAGAAGACAAAGTTAGCCATGTTCCGCAAAGTGTCTTTTCTGCAGCGAAAAGACTCCACAGGTACAGATTCTGTAACCATGATTTTTTTTTTCTGCTAATGAATTCTCATTGTCTGCAACTTCAATTGCAGAAGTAAGAATTTGAAAGAAATTGATGTACACATATTTTTAAATTGACATCATTTCTGCATATGCAGCATTTTTCTGCTAATGAAAATGTTGTGAGCTAACACAATGCATTTATCCCTGTTGGCCACCGTACACACACAGGCTCGGCACACGAGCAAATCTGTAGCGCAGGAATCCAATTAGCATTGATGAGCACAGCCCTGAAACAACCACAGATACTGGTATAAAACACAACAGCAACTGTTCGTTTTGCGTTCACTGTTGCTACAGCACAATTACAGTGGTTTGCGAAACTATTTGGCTCCCTTGAACTTTGTGACCTTTTGCCACATTTCAGGCTTCAAACATAAAGATATAAAACTGTAATTTCTTGTGAAGAATCAACAACCAGTGGGACACAATCATGAAGTGGAACACACTTTATTGGATATTTTAAACTTTTTTAACAAATAAAAAACCAAATTTTGGGCGTGCAAAATCATTCGGCCCCTTTACTTTCAGTGCAATAAACTCTGTCCAGAAGTTCAGTGAAGATCTCTGAATGATTCAATGTTGACCTAAATGACTAACGATGATAAATGGAATCCACCTGTGTGTAATCAAGTCTCTGTATAAATGCACCTGCACTGTGATAGTCTCAGGGATCAGTTTAAAGAGCAGAGAGCATCATGAAGAACAAGGAACACACCAGGCCGGTCCGAGATACTGTTGTGGAGAAGTTTAAAGCTGGATTTGGATACAAAAAGATTTCCCAAGCTTTAAACATCCCAAGGAGCACTGTGCAGGCAATAGTATTGAAATGGAAGGAGTATCAGACCACTGTAAATCTACCAAGATCTGGCCGTCCCCCTAAACTTTCACCTCATACAAGGAGAAGACTGATCAGAGATGCAGCCAAGAGGCCCATGATCACTCTGGATGAACTGCAGAGGTGTACAGCTGAGGTGGGAGAATCTGTCCATAGGACAACAATTAGTCGTATACTGCACAAATCTGGCCTTTATGGAAGAGTGGCAAGAAGGAAGCCATTTCTTAAAGATATCCATAAAAAGTGTCATTTAAAGTTTGCCACAAGCCACCTGGGAGACACACCAAACATGTGGAAGAAGGTGCTCTGGTCAGATGAGACCAAAATCGAACTTTTTGGCAACAATGCAAGACGTTATGTTTGGCATAAAAGCAGCACAGCTCATCACCCTCAACACACCATCCCCACTGTCAAACATGGTGGTGGCAGCATCATGGTTTGGGCCTGCTTTTCTTCAGCAGGGACAGGGAAGATGGTTAAAATTGATGGGAAGATGGATGGAGCCAAATACAGGACCATTCTGGAAGAAAACCTGATGGAGTCCGCAAAAGACCTGAGACTGGGACGGAGATTTGTCTTCCAACAAGACAATGATCCAAAACATAAAGCAAAAGCTACAATGGCATGGTTCACCAAAAAACATATCAAGGTGTTAGAATGGCCAAGTCAAAGTCCAGACCTCAATCCAATTGAGAATCTGTGGAAAGAGTTGAAAACTGCTGTTCACAAACGCTCCCCATCCAACCTCACTGAGCTCGAGCTGTTTTGCAAGAGGAATGGGCAAAAATATCAGTTTCTCGATGTGCAAAACGGATAGAGACATACCCCAAGCGACTTGCAGCTGTAATCGCAGCAAAAGGTGGCGCTACAAAGTATTAACTCAATGGGGCTGAATGATTTTGCACGCCCAATTTTTCGTTTTTTATTTGTTAAAGTTTAAAATATCCAATAAAGTGTGTTCCACTTCATGATTGTGTCCCACTTGTTGTTGATTCTTCACAAGAAATTACATTTCTATATCTTTATGTTTGAACTGTATCAACCACATCCACACAGCACAGAGCTTTTAACATCGTCACACACAGCACAGGACAACAGACACTTAAAATGAGTCTATACACTAAAAATATATATAACGACATATTAACATCAGTAAGAGCTGGCTATTTCTGATTCTACAGCTGAAGGGAAGGAGGATGTAGGTTACATGGATGTGTTGGTGTGTGAAGCCAAACATCCTCCACCACAGCTCAGCCCCATGCCAGAGGGGCTAAGCAGCCAGCAGGTAGGTACAAGGTGTGTGTGTGTGTGTGTGTGTGTGTGTGTGTGTGGTCGAGTTACTTATTTATTAAATAACTCAGCATTAATATATTGACAATAGTGTTGCTGCCTCTTGCACCCTTGTTTCTTTTGTGACTCTTCAGGTCGTCAGACGTCTCATCCTCAGTTCCATTGTACAGAGTGAGAGCAGCTACCTGGACTCTCTGAGGAGGATCCTGCAGGTGAGCTGCATGTCTCTGCCAATCTCTACCTGTCTCTGCCTATCTCTACCTGTCTCTGCATCTTTCTACATGTGTCTACATTTCTCTGCATGTCTTTACATGTCTCTATATATCTGGTATTAATAAATAATTAAAGTCTTCAGTACGAATGCTAAGCAGAGCTTGTTGTAATGTGGCAGGAGTACCAGAGGCCTTTGCTGGATCCTCACAACTGGATCCTGAACCCTAAGAAGGTCTGTCAGATCTTTTACCGCCTGCAGGAGATCCAGCAGTGCCACTCCATGTTCCAGATCGCTTTGGCGTCCCGTGTGGCTGAGTGGGACCACAGCGAGAAGATCGGAGACCTGTTTGTAGCCTCGGTCAGTCACTCTCACACACACACACACACACACATACACAAACACACACACACACACACAAGTACACACACAAGCACATACACATATACATGTATAATTCACACAGGCTCTCTTTTCTCTCCTCCAGTTCTCTAAGTCCATGGTGCTGAACGTGTACAGCGATTACATCAACAACTTCACGAACGCCATGGCACTGATCAAGAAGGCCTGCATGTCCAAACCTGCATTCCTGGACTTCCTGAAGGTACTTTGTCTTTCATTTCAAACCTGTGACCTGTGTTTCAGACCGGATACTTTCAGATTCTCAGTTGTTTGATAGGAATTATACTTCTCCATTTTCCTCAGGACACCAGCTACAGAATATGTGAACTCATAATGATTTACATTATAGATTTATCAGTCAGCACAGCTCACAGTGTGCTCATAATTCGAATCTCAAAACCTCTGATGAACCTGATGTAATGTTATAAAATCAGCAATGCTTGATCACAGTGCAAAGAAGGTAATATCACAATTACAGCTATCAATTAAAGTCACTTATCAGACCAAAACAAAAATCAAAACATCGAAAATGTCTTCTCACAGACAAATGTTGTTCAATGCAACCCCAGACAACTGTTGCAGAAAAAGTGACGCTATAAAAAAGTGAGTATACGCTATAATATGCTGTACTCATGACAACACTTAATATGCAGAAAATCTACTTCAGTATACTTGCTCTTTTCTAGCTCTTACTTTAAGACGTCCTCATGAGACCACTCTGTTCTGATTGGTCAGCTTTAGGCTTGTTCTTTGTGAACAAAATAACAAACTCTGCACCAAACAGCAACCTCAGTACCAGTTGTATAGTGTTTTTTTTACTGGGGGAACACTATTTTAATTACGTCATCCCAAATCTTCCAAACAGGCAAGTCTACAGAAAATACCGCTCTGCATAGTTTCACTTTTGTTACTGTAAAACAAAAAGTAAAACAGTCACACTCAATGCCATGGACATTTTGTCCACATGAGCAACACAGTCTAAGCCAAACAAAACAATGAGCTTGAGCATTGAAATAAGCAGACAGTTACTCTCTTTCTCACACACACATACTCACACTTATTTTATATACTTTATGAAAGTAAAGTAATGTTTTTTTTGCTATATTATAGATTAAACACTGAAATAAAACTGCAGCAATCTGTTTCCACACACGACTTGTGGTTGGTGCATGCTTGTCCGAGGGGGCAACACATTATAGTCGGGGTTCATGGGATCCTCCTCCTGATATAAACAGTATGCACAGCTTTTACCCAGTCTTAGCAGTCTTAACAAATCGGAGCAGCACTTTGATAGAGGACCAGAGGAGCAGTGGAACTGGATATGATCCTATCAGAATCATCTCCTGTGTAATAATAATTATAATAATAATATCTTTACTTTTAAAGAACCGTTTATACATAAAGATGCAGCACAAAGTACTTTATATGTTATGTCATGAAAACGTGTAGCTAAACACACAGGAGCCAGATCAGGAAACACTGTCACAGGAGGCCAACTGCACCAAGGGCTGCCCACAGCAAAGACCAAGAGGCCTCCAATTGGGTGCCCAACCAGCAGAGACCAGTCAGGGGCCAATAGCACCGCAGCAAAACACTGCACTAGGGCCCCCGCCAAGACCAGCCAAAGCTAAACATAGCGCCCACCACACACTGGAGATATTGGAAAAGGGCATACAAGAAGCAAAGACAATAAACATCATAAAACTACATAAAAACTACTTACAACTAAATTACCATTAAGAAATAATCAAATGAATCACTAAAAGTAGCTCAAATTAGCTTTTCATTTAAAAATACGATAAGTAAATACAGTTGCAGTAGGTCAACAAATTTGCAGATGATTTTGGGAGCAAACATCTATTTAATGTGTCTGGTTTGAAACGGAAACTTACCGTACAGTAAAATCTGGTTCATCAGATTTCCACTGTTTCAGCACAGCACTTTCGTGATTTTTAGATCCTTTCAAAAACTTTGTGATCCAGCCTTTTAGTGCAATGTCGTTGCATAAACTTTTTAGCATAAATCCATTATCATGGTCACAGATAAATAAATGGAAAACAAGTTATGCTCATTAAGTTAATAATTAAAATGATGTTTCCATACCTAATCTGTCAATGTGAACATATTTAATAGAGTTTCTAAAATGTGTGTTAGAGTTCAACATGATATTAAAACACAGCAGTGAGTCTGGTCCCCATGTGTCTCTACAGAAGAAGCAGGCATCCAGTCCAGACAGAATCACTCTGTATGGTCTGATGGTGAAACCCATCCAGCGATTCCCTCAGTTCATCCTGCTGCTGCAGGTAAGTGATGAGACAGCAGCGTGTTTGCTTCTCTTATAAGCATGTTAAAAAGAAAAAAAAATAGTCTTTGGTATTGCCCTGTAGCCCAAGGGGAAGAGACAGCATATCATTGGGCCTGACATAGGGTTTGGTGCCCCAAAGTAAGAGAGGTCTTTACCTGATAGTCCTGGGTGGGTGACAGATGAGAATCGGTAGGGTTAGGATTTCATTTGAGAATTGAGAATTAAGATGCCACTAGTTCTAAACTCTCATTTATGTGGTTTAAGTTGAATAATAAATATTTTATTTAAACTCATAAAAGAGAACATTATTTTGGTCAGTTGGTGAGGTGCTAAGAGCATCTGACACCATTGTAACTGAAACAAATAATATCTGACCTACATGTCTCTGAGATAATTGACTGTAAAGCTGCTATTTGTAATTTTTAAATAGTAATGCAAATGTAGCAGTGAAGTGGTATTTTGTAGAGAGAAACTCAAAACCACCAACAGAACATTTAGTTCATTTCAAGGTTTAACAGATGCGCTGAAATCTTTTGTTAGAGGAAGTGAAATGCAGCTACTCCCGCATCTACTGCACTGGATGGTAGGCCATTTTTCTCTAATTCAGCAGCTCTGGGCAACAATGACTAAAACAAGCTCAAACCAACAGATTTTCTCTCCTATATGATGAAGAAAAACTGCACATCTGAGCAGCGGAAAGAGAATAAATTGTTTATCTTGTGGAGTTGTAGAGAAAAGTAATTGGACTTCTTAGTCGGTTAAAGATGTTTTGCTTCTCATCCAAGACGCTTCCTCAATTCTGGAATTCACTGCCTGGGATCTCAGGACTTTTATTTTTAAAGTTTATGGTGTGAAACCTAATTAACATGCAATGTTTCTTCAAACGACTTAGAAGTCAACTTGCTATTCTCTACCACTCCACAAGACAAAGATGACTGGATGACTGAGAACCTTTATGGACAGCATGAACAATTACTAAATTGATAAATGGATTAATAAAATTTATACAATTATCCAATCAGCTCTGAACAGTAAAGTAGCTTTAAACTGTATGCAGTGCATTGTGTAGAACTGGCTGGGAATTGGGAGTAACACATTGTGAAAATCACTATGGAAACACCACAGACAGGACTCAGACAAGGACTGGGGGTAAATGTTTGTCTCTCTGCATCAGGACATGTTGAAGAACACACCTCAGTCTCACGCTGACCGGCTGCCCTTGCAGCTGGCTCTCACAGAGCTGGAGACGCTGGCTGAGAAACTCAATGAACAAAAGCGTCTGGCTGACCAGGAAGCGGAGATCCAGCAACTGGCCCACAGTGTGGGCGACCGCAGCCTCAACAAGGTAACGCATGCATGGAATCTTCTTCAATCTTCTGTCTCACAGATCTTCAATCAATGATTAACATGCTTCCAGTGACCTTGAACTCTGTCTTCCAGTTGTTGAACTCACAGCCAAGGCAGCTGATCCAGTGTGAACTGCTCACTGAAATTGTTTACGGTGAAAAAGGTCAAATTATCAAGTCGAAGGATCGAAAAGTCTTTCTTCTCAACGACACCCTGATCTGTGCTAACGTCAACCTGAAGTAAGTATCCTAACCTCCATTTTCCTTGTTGCTTACAAAACTTTCTATATGTGGCCCTTATAATATGGGAATGGCTCTACATGAACTAGATTTTTTGGGAACACCAAAGAAATGGAGCCTCCAAATCCACTGCCAATACGTAAATACTAGGTCTCATGTACAGCAAGAGGACAAAGCTTTACATTTTAGGAAGACACTTAGGAAGACGCAAAGGTTCTCGGTCTGCCAGAGCCAAATTTGTACTTGTGGCTTAAGTTGGGCCTCCAAATTTGATGACCACTCACACCCAGGACACCGTTCCTGACCAATGAGTTATAAGAATGAAAGTTCAAGTTGGCTCTTGTCAGGGGGCCTATTGTGAGAATATTGTGGGTCAGTTTTGGGCTTCATTAGAGCTCACAATAAAGGGGACACACAGACAGGAGGACACAAGGTCCTTCAATTGGAAAGCAGTGTCAGAGACATCTAATGGCACAACATCATATGTGTGTTCGCTTCGAAGACCTTCTACATTTTATGCAGTTTTTGCATGGCACATTTATTATGATGACTTTGTGATTTCAGCAGGATGTCATCATTCATTTTTCACCTATAAATTTTGACATTATCTCACATGCAAATATTTTATACCAAAGTCAAGCAAGTCTGACTGTAAGTTAAGGATTTCCGTAACTGACACTAGTAAACATTCATAATTTGTTTGTCCACCAGGGGTCCCCCTGACATCAGCAGCTTGGTCCCTGTTGGTCCAAAGTACACAGTGAAGTGGTGTTGTCCATTGCTGCAGACTCACGTGGTTGAGGTGGGACAGGACAGTCTGCAGAGCAAGGACAGACGCTTCAGCAGCTCATCCTTCAGAACCACTGGTACTGTCACTGCTCAGCATGCCACAGACTAGTTGACTAATCATTGTGTCAGTTCTAGTGCTGAACTCTTTGTTGATTGTCACTGATTGTGTGTGTCACAGTAGTGAATAAAGTATGATGTTGACTGCTTCAGGTAAAGTGTTCCTGGGTCCTCCCAGATTGTACCAGCAGCTGGAGGAGCTGCAGCATGATCTGTGTGTGGTGCAGGAGGTGTCTCAGCTGGTGGGAACGCTCAGTGGAACCTACCAGGTAACAATCATTAATACTGTTAATTAACTTCAATACTTTGTCAGTAATATTTATGTTTACAAAAATTAAGGTAGTAATCAGTAATTCTGAAGCGGCTTTCTGCTTCACATGTGTGCTGAGATGGTCAAGTGAGGACGTGAGTGGTCATGTAAGCTCTTGAGGTGGACCTGATAAAAAGCTCATAAATATATTGAACAGGAGTTCACATGTGAAGCAGGAAGTGGCTTTAGAACATCACCTGAAGCCACTTCCTGGTTAATTCTTAATGACTGACCCATTTTTCAGAACCTAAACAGCACTGTGTCTCGGGACTGGTGTCTGGCTCTGCAGAGGCTCATCCGTCTGAAGGAAGAGGAGATCCAGAACGCCAACAAGTGCCGCCTGCGTCTGTCTGTCCCAGGAAAACCTGACAGGTGAGTGACAAGAGATCACCTGCAGATAGACATGTAAACCGAGTCAAAATGTTTACATGGTTTTATACCTACTAACATTTGGCTTCCAGGTCTGGACGACCAGTAAGCATTATGGTGGTCTTCAACACTCCCAGCCCCCTCAGTAAGATCTCCTGGGTTAACCGGCTTCACCTTGCCAAGATAGCTCAGAGTAAGTCCAGCACATATTGCCTGTTTAATAATACCAGAAGAGCTATATTTATGAATATTATATAAACATTTATAAACTAATATTTGCTTTAAGTACCAAGCTTTACACCAAGCTTTACATATTATTAAGTTTTAAGTATAATTGCTTTGAGCACAGTCCACCATGGTGATGAATGAAAACTCACATCCCTTCAAAGAGATCATACAAATACCTCCTGGATGCACCTAATTGGATATATAAGTATTGACTTTTTTGTTATTTATCTGCACAGGGCAGGAAAACAGTCTGGGGTGGGAATGTGCCGAAAAAGATGGAAAAACCAAACCATCATTCAGTTGTCCACTGTTGACCTGCAAACTTCCTGTTTTCTCCTCCAAAACATTGAAGGTATGACTGAGCTACTGCTTACTGATATTCATATTTCCCATTGCATTTGCAGTGTTAACAGTGCACCACTTTCTCCTACTGATCTCCTGGATAGAGGTTTCAGAACCTCCTTGAATCTGTTCTTAAGTTCCTCCATGGCCTCACCTAAGTCCTACCACACTTGGGTGGTTCCCTCTGCAACTCCTAATTATCTGTCAGCTGCTTCTGGAGTCCCGCAGACCAAAAAGGTCCTCTTGAACTTCTTCTTCAGTTTGATAGTGTCCCTCATCACCAGTGACTTACTGGCAAGGCAACATCTCAGACCACCTTACGGCCACAGCTGCTGTCAGCCGCCTCGACAGTGGAGACATTATGTACTCCAACTCAATGTCCTTTGACCCCAAAGAGACATAGTTGAAGGTCTCCCAGAGGTGCACGTTTAGGCTCTACTCAGCCAAAAGTTCTCAGCAAACCTTCGCAGAACATTTAGGCCTGTCAGGTCTGACCAGCATCCTCCCTCGTCATCGGAGCCAACTCCCCACCAGGTGGCGAACAGTTAATAGCTCAATCCCTCTCTTCACACCTGTCCAAGACATGTGGCCACAAGTCAGATGAATGCAGCTAAGGGTGTTTTTCATGATGAACACGGATGTCCAATAATAAACACCATTTGTGTTCAGATCAGGGGGGCCCTTCCTTACAATCATGCCCCTTCAGGTCTCACTGTCATTGCCCATGTGAGCATTTGAGTGCTGCAGCTTGGGGGGATCCTTCTGGGAGTCCCCATCTTGTGCTCTCTAGCACACCCCGCCCCAAGGAAGGACTCCAAAAAGGGTGAAAACTCTGAACTGCTGTTCAGTGCTTAGGCACAAATGAAAGTCAGAACCCGAAGACAAAGAGAGATTACTCCTTTGTCCACTAGGGTGAACACCACTATACATGGATATATGGACCTGATTGCCATCCAACCCTACCACAGGCATAAAGCCCCAGACAACATGGCTGGAGGAGGGGCATATTCATATTTAGAAAGCTGTTTGTTTTTTGTGAAGGACTCAGCAGCATGATTGTTTTAAAGGTTGTAATGGCATAGAAATTATCATTAAACCAATAAATACATAAATGCTCACCTAATATACCACTGGATGAATGAAAAAGAATACATTATATAAAATAAATAAATACAAAAAAATATAATGTATAAAAAAGAATAAATAAGTATGTATTCTAATCAATAATTGGAAATGAAATTGTAAATTCAAAGTAATAAATTATGATAATTTATAATAAATATCATCTATAAATATATAGTTTTTCTAGTTGAGTTGTTTACTGTTATGTACAACTTACAAATCAATTGACTATTATCAAACAGTTATACCCTCCACCCAAAAACATATAGTGAAAATATTTATTGATAGGTTTTATTATTAGTTTTAGTGGAATTACCAGCATTGCTTTAGTTTTTCATTCAGTTATTAATTATAGATATATTTTTCATCTTTAAACAATACGTATATTGTTTTATAAATCTATTGAAACAATTATTATTATTGATGCATTTATATTTTAATAAAATATAATATGTTGATTTATTTTTCCTTCTTTGGTGCATCTCAACAGCATCTCTTACTGAACATGTGTGTTTGTGCCCATGAGTCATGAAGTAAATAAGCATTTCTGTGTTTGTTTGTGTAGCTGTGTGCAGCGCTTCACAGTCCATCTCAGTCCAGTCTGCTGGGTTTTTGCTCTGCCAGCACATGTTTACCACAGGGTTACCTCTGGGTGAGTACTGTACAGGTTGACTTGTGATCATAGTTCAGCTGAAAAAATGTTCTGGCACGAAGTCGACAGTCGTTCACTCATTTCAGTCCACCAGCAGCTAGTTGCTGAAGTTTATGACTCCTTTTCAACTCAAAATATAAAATCTTAACAATACTCATACAGATTTTTGAATGACTTGATAGCAAGGAACTTAAACAGAAAGATTGTTTTGTTTAAACTATTGTGTTTTTCAACCCCTGACGTGTATATATCTGTTTCATTAAAGTTTCTAGAAGTCTACAGAATTACCCCATTTTTTTCTGGGATAAATACTTTACTTTGGGTAATGAGGATATTTGTGCAATTGGAAACTCTAGTTGTGGGTCATTAAAATGAAGTTTTCTCCAAAGCAGAGCACAAAATGAAAAAAATAGATATATGACACAACGGTACCATAAACGAATGATTACTTTTTGATAATGATCTGAAAGAAATCCTGGTTTCTAGATCAATTTAAATATTCAGTCGTTTAGTAACATTGCAGGAAATGGATCTTCTAACAGGGACTGGTCTAGTTGCCGTCAGACCAAGAGATAAGTGGAGCCCGAAACCTACAACCGATTAAGCCTAGTTTTTACTTCTGAGGTGTTAATGTGACACAGGCATTTGGCAATCAGAGTTGAGGTAATGCATACATATTCTTGCTTCCTCTTTACAGTGGCAACCATGCACCAGGTAAAAGGGGAAAAAAAAGTCCGGCACAAGACGAGATTTAAAATAGACACTAGTACATTATTTAGGGCCATCTGGCGATGATATCTTTACATACACAAAATTTTCTGTCAGAATAGAAGCACATATATCACATAAACACAGCCATTGTTTATTGCATGTTATCTTTTGTCTTGTATTTGATATCTGTTTCTTTATCTTATGTACAGTGATCTTGTGTGTCCTGAGAGGCAGTTTTAAATAAAATGCATGCTTCTTGTTTGAATCTGTCTTCTTTTTTGTGGTATTCAGGTTGCTGGTGGAGGAGGCAGCTCCAACCATGGTCATGTAGAGATCTTCTCCCTGAATAGGGCCAGTCCTCGCCTTGTGAAGAGCGTTCCACTGACGGCCAGTGTCTTGTGCGTGGAGTATGTGAAGGATGTTGAAAGAGCACACACTGCAACCAAGACCGGGAACATTATCTGTGTAGGTCTGCAGGACGGCAGGTCAGTGGTTTCTGTCTGTTGACACTAACTGATCCAGGACCTGATATACAGTGGCTTGCGAAACTATGTGGCCCCCTTGAACTTTGTGACCTTTTGCCACATTTCAGGCTTCAAACTTAAAGATCTAAAACTGTAATTTCTTGTGAAGAATCAACAACAAGTGGGACACAATCATGAAGTGAAACACACTTTATTGGATATTTTAAACTTTTTTAACAAATAAAAAACAAAAAATTGGGCGTGCAACATCATTCAGCCCCTTTACTTTCAGTGCAATAAACTCTGTCCAGAAGTTCAGGGAAGATCTCTGAATGATTCAATGGTGACCTAAATGACTAACGATGATAAATGGAATCCACCTGTGTGTAATCAAGTCTCTGTATAAATGCACCTGCACTGTGATAGTCTCAGAGGTCTGTTTAAAGTGCAGAGAGCATCATGAAGAACAAGGAACACACCAGGCAGGTCCGAGATACTGTTGTGGAGAAGTTTAAAGCTGGATTTGGATACAAAAAGATTTCCCAAGCTTTAAACATCCCAAGGAGCACTGTGCAGGCAATAGTATTGAAATGGAAGGAGTATCAGACCACTGTAAATCTACCAAGATCTGGCCGTCCCCCGAAACTTTCAGCTCATACAAGGAGAAGACTGATCAGAGATGCAGCCATGATCACTCTGGATGAACTGCAGAGGTCTACAGCTGAGGTGGGAGAATCTGTCCATAGGACAACAATCAGTCGTATACTGCACAAATCTGGCCTTTATGAAAGAGTGGCAAGAAGGAAGCCTTTTCTTAAAGATATCCATAAAACGTGTCGTTTAAAGTTTGCCACAAGCCACCTGGGAGACACACCAAACATGTGGAAGAAGGTGCTCTGGTCAGATGAGACCAAAATCGAACTTTTTCGCAACAATGCAAGACGTTATGTTTGGCATAAAAGCAGCACAGCTCATCACCCTCAACACACCATCCCCACTGTCAAACATGGTGGTGGCAGCATCATGGTTTGGGCCTGCTTTTCTTCAGCAGGGACAGGGAAGATGGTTAAAATTGATGGGAAGATGGATGGAGCCAAATACAGGACCATTCTGGAAGAAAACCTGATGGAGTCCGCAAAAGACCTGAGACTGGGACGGAGATTTGTCTTCCAACAAGACAATGATCCAAAACATAAAGCAAAAGCTACAATGGCATGGTTCACCAAAAAACATATCAAGGTGTTAGAATGGCCAAGTCAAAGTCCAGACCTCAATCCAATTGAGAATCTGTGGAAAGAACTGAAAACTGCTGTTCACAAACGCTCTCCATCCAACCTCACTGAGCTCGAGCTGTTTTGCAAGGAGGAATGGGCAAAAATATCATTTTCTTGATGTGCAAAACTGATAGAGACATACCCCAAGCGACTTGCAGCTGTAATCGCAGCAAAAGGTGGCGCTACAAAGTATTAACTCAATGGGGCTGAATGATTTTGCACGCCCAATTTTTTGTTTATTTGTTAAACGTTTAAAATATCCAATAAAGTGTGTTCCACTTCATGATTGTGTCCCACTTGTTGTTGATTCTTCACAAGAAATTACAGTTTTATATCTTTATGTTTGAAGCCTGAAATGTGGCAAAAGGTCACAAAGTTCAAGGGGGCCACATAATTTCGCAAGCCGCTGTAACATCAGATAATCAGTAAGCTTTACTGGTCTTGGTACTTTTATTCTTGAACCTTGAATTCTTGTTTTTCGGTCTCCTTTTCTTGCAGCATCCATGTGTACAGCAGTGTGGACACAGCTGTTCAGGTTCTGCTGACTCTGGTGAACCCAGACAGTTCTCCAGTGTTCTGCCTTAAACACTTGCGATCTACCCTGTTTGCTGGACTGGCCAACGGCAGCGTAGCTGTGTACCACAGAGAGTCAAGAGGTGAGGATCATTGACACTGAGAATCCCTCAATGAATGAATGAATTAACTCAGAGATGCAGATTTTTTGTGGTACACCACAACTGATTTGTGCAACTTTCTGATTGTTCTGAAACACTGCATTGGAAGGTAGAAAAAAGCTTGTCTTTTGTCAAAGTTGTAACAAACAAACCTCAAACCCTTGGATTGAGAGTTGGGATCTAAGCCACAATGTCATTTTTTTAGAATAAAATTCAGTTTAAAATGTCTATGTGATGTATTAAACTTGGAGTTTAATGTTTTGGAACGTTGGTGGTGTCGTACATGCCAGTGTACTAGAGATTGTCCACAGTCTATAAATGACTAAATCTCTTAAATATTGTGTTAAGCTGTGTACCTTTACTATCCCAAATTAATTCTTTTATGAATTCATTGTTAAAAAGTTTAATTTAAGGGATTCAATATGGCAGTGATCATATTCCTTGTGCATTTGTTCACTGTACTCTATGTCATGAATTCCAGTTTTAAGGCACATTTTGATGATGAATGTCAAAACATCTTGGCTTGATCTCAAGATATCAGAGCAACAAGCCAAACTAATGTTAACATTAGCTTGGTGAGCAGTCTGGACTGCCTCTAAGAAACACCTATTTTTACCATGAAAGCTGCTTCATTCAATGTTTTTACTTTTAACACGGGGTCTGTTTGCTTTAAGAGGTGGTGACTCCAGATAATCCAGCTTCAGTAAAAGAAAAAAACATCTGATCGCCTAAATCTAGAGTAATTTAAAATGGAAGGTAAACTAAACATAGTACCATTTCCCATGATTCATTGCTATGTTGTGATATTGCTCAGTGACAGGCTTAGCAGAGGTAAATAAATGGTAAATGGTCTGCGTTTATCTAGCGCTTTTCTAGTTTTTTTCGACCACTCTAAACACTTTACACTACATTGTCCATTCACCCATTCACACACACTGATGGCGGCTGCAATATACAGAGCTTTTTGTTTGTTGTTTATTTGTTTGTTTAGAGAGAGACAGAGAAGCTGTGCTTGAGAGAGCTAGAATATGAATGAATAAAAAGCAATAAGCAGAGAAAATCAAACCTGTCTCCTGGCAGAGCGGCTGTGGGGGGTTGACTTATACCGGTTGGTCATTCTGGGGTCTGAGCCGGTTGTCAATCTTCTGTCACTTGAAGACACAGTGTGGGCCAGTTGTGGGAACCAGGTCACTGTCTTCCAGGAGTGCAGCCTCCTCACACAGGTAGACCACTCACCCCCCCTCCAACTCCCCAGTCACCAACCCTGCTTCCTACTGACAGACCTACCTATCTGTACCCTCTAAATCACAGAGCTTTGAAGCCCACCCTGATCCAGGCTGCAGGGTTAGCCACATGGTCCGTTCAGGAGGGGGGGTCTGGATGGCCTTCAGCCAGGGATCCTCCATACACCTGTTCCACACAGAGACCCTAGAACCGCTGCAGGAAGTCAACATCTCTACCCGCACTGCTCATCTGACACCAGGCAAGACCTGCTGACCCACAGACCTCACAAGATGTCACAGACCTACAGACTTACAAACCTTATAGACCCACAGACCTCACAAGACCTACAGACCTTCAGACTTCAAAAACCTAGACCCTACAAGACCTACAGACCTTCAGAATTCAAAAACCTAGACCTCACAAGACCTACAGATCATCAGACCTCACAGATTTCAAGGTTCAAACAACCTATAACAAATTAAAAACACACACAGAATGGAAAATACAGCTGTAATGGGTTTCTTACTCGCAAAGAGAATGGACAGAGATGTGCTTAGTTACAATCCAATCTACTCTGAAGTACACCCTGCCATACCCTGTCATTTAATTTCCTTGGGGTGGTCTCTAGTTACATGAACTCACAACCTCTAGTTTGCAACAGAATATCAACTTAATCCTTTAATAGCATTTTTTCTTGAGGTATGAACAATGATTATCAGTCTTTGTTTATTTGGTATTCCTCCTGGACATTAGAATCATGATTATCAGTCCATTGGTCGAAGGGAACATTGGTCAGAGAAGGGTTGCATCTTCGGTTGAGGTCTTCTGCAACATCTCCATTGTAAATGTCTTACTAGAGCACAACTCACTTAATGCATATCAGGACACTCATAATTAGATAGTCATGGTATGCAGTTCAAGAATAAATATGGTTAATGAATGTAAAAAAGTAAATATGGGATAACTTTTTTACTTCATTCTAATATTTCCCTGCTGTTAATCACAGATTTACTCAAATCCTCATCATAATATTCACCCTAATCCTCATAACCATCAGCAGCAAGTAAAGGATACATTTGAGCCTTATGGTCTTCCATAGGGGAAAAAACTGTGGTGAACAAACGATTCAGAAGAAAACACAGACAAGGTGCAGAACAACATCCACAAAAGGTCAAAATTGCAGTGTAAACTGCAATTGAGTCTAAAACTGAGGCCACTAAGGCTCTATACTTGCCAAAAGCATTCATCCATGAATCCAACATAAACGTGTCAACACCAAAGTGTTCCTTCATTTTGCTATTGAGAGTCCTAGGTCCCTCTATAGCTTTGGTGAGGCTTCCGTCAGCAGCTGTTGTTGGGAATGAACGAGTAACATTGCTCCTTGAACATGAAGCAAACCCTCTCCTTCTCTGCGAACAGCATATCCATGGCTATTCTGTTCTGGAACGCCATAAGGGAGGTTGCTGATAGGTGATTATGAACTGCCTCAATCCCACTCTGTGTCCAGTTCCCCAGATTTTTAATGTAGTAGTAGATGTAATTGATCCTGTCTATTTCCTTTTTAATCGTACACCACCAACAAAGTAGCTAATCAGCTAATTTGTATTCAATACAATTGAATTCAAAAGACAAACATCTATGGCACACAGGATATGTTTTGCTTTTCCGGCTGTGCTGTATGTTGGCTCAAAATAGACGCCCATTTGTATAGGTTTTTTAGGTAGGATACGTTTTTTGCTGGGTCATACATAGAGTTTGAAAAATTGCTCCATTCTTTTTTCCAAAAATTCTTCCCTCTTCTTGTCACTGACCCTGTTTCATCATCTTCCTTCCTATAAAACATTAACTGTTTCTGTCTGTCTGCACTTTCTTTGTCTTCCTTTTCTCTTTTTGCTGCTACTTTCATCCAGTATTCAGTATCTTCATATCCATTTTTTTTTCATCTCTTGTACTACTGCTTCCTGCAGCGCTGCTATTTTGTTAATTAATTATTAATTGATCTCTACACTTGTACTTGGTTATCCATCATATCTAAATTCTAAACTTTTCTACTAAGGTTTCTGTTTTTCAATAAATTTCCCCATCTTTGCACTGCAGGGTATCTTTATGTTTAATTTTACTTCCCCTTTTTTAGACATTTTATTCCATTTTTTACAACTAGAGTGTTCTAAAAACTGTTTTTCTGTTAGTAGGGCAGCAATTAAAACTTTATGTTGTGGTAATTCTCACTTCAGCTCAAATCTTTCTTTCAAGTGGAGAATTCTTGCCTCTGCATCTACACCAGCTTGTTGCTTACAATCCTACTGTTTTGATAGGAGATAAAAAATACCTAGTGGTATTTTATCTCCATTCACACTCTTACGCTCCTGTAGATATTCCATGCAATTTTCCACACAATTTAAGTGTACAAAGGACTCCGCTGTCTTCTACTTTACACAGAATTTATCAGACTCTGCCGTCCCTTATTACCTGTTAGTGACTAGTTTTTCCAGGGTTTTTTCTACTTTTTCTTTACTACAATTTACCATACAATTTATCACAGAATTAAAGCATTTACTTACAGGACTCAGCCATCCTATCAATCACACAATTTATAACTGAATTTAAGCATTTACCAACACGCAACAACCCTCAGTCATTTACTTCTTTTTTTTTTTTAGCAAATCCAACCTCCCACCATTATCTTCCCTCTCCTAGAAAACCGTCAACCTGTCGGGTCACAGTTGGTGATTTGGAGGCGGGTCCTGCAAAGGTTCTGATAGGCTGCTCCTAGGTTAGCCTGCCATGGCTACGGTTCTTTCCAGTGTCTCACCCTCTCACCTAACACTAAAAGACCCACAACCTACAGACTCACAAAACCTATATATTTGAAAAATGTTTAGACCTTGTATATTTACAGCATATACCACACAGACCTCACAGACCTCACATAACCTACAGACTTCACCAACGTACAGACCTCGCAGTCCTTAAGGAACTACAGAATATTGGAGCACATTTTCAAGGCTGTAGAGCAAGGATGACCATCCCTACTCCTGGAGAGCTACCATCCTGCATGTTTAAGCAATTTCCCCACTCCAACACACCTGATTCTAATTATCAACTTATCAAGTAGCTAACACTTATAAAATGAATTTGTATAATGACAAATAATAATATGATTAGAATACGTTGTGTTGGAGCAGGGAGATTCCTAAACCATGTAGGACAGTAATACTAAGTTCAAGTAATGGGAATATCCACAATGGCTAGTGTTTACAAATAGTGTGAAGGTATTGGATCCTGTAGCCTTGTAAATCATGGACTGGATTACTTTGCTGGTTCCTGATCATGTTAATGGTCACAGTTGTGTTTGTGTTACAGGTCCAGTTTTTGTCTCCAGCCTGCTGGTCTGTCAGGGTCTGCTGTGGGTGGGGACCAGCCGTGGCATCATCCTCACCTTTCCTGTTCCCACGCTGGAAGGAATCCCCAAGATCACAGGTCAGCAACAAAGGGGGACCAGTCAGTCTGAGACCAAACTTCTCAATCCTGACAACTGTGGTAAAATCTTCCTTCGAGCGTCAAAGTGGCAAAGAAGAAATTCTCACTAACCGGGATTGACCATATTTATCTACAGAATTTGAGATAAGGCTATACATATAGTGTACATTGTGTGTGTATAGAACAATAGTTAGATCTTTATTTGAATTCACAAAAAGAGCTGCAACTTCACTAAAGAAAAGTGTTTCCCTGTAGCAGCACTTCGAGGTTGAGGTTTAAGACTTAAAGTGAAAGTGTGTTTAATATTTCCAAATTAAAATGCAGATTAAAATGTCTACAAATGACTAAACCTGTTAATATTTAACAGGTATTGAGAACTTTAATTATTCTGTTTATGTCATACTTCCCAACATTTTGAAATTTGTATGATAGATTTTGTGAATTTATGATAATTTAGGTATAGAACAGGGGTAGGCAACTCTGGTCCTAGAGGGCTCTAATGGTTGATTAGTAGAATCCGGCGGGTTACTCTCTTGGAGCAGGGTTGCCTATCCCTGTTTATAGAAGAGGACTTACATTTAGATTTATTTCAACTCGTGAAAAATGGGTTTTAAAGTGTTGCATCAAACTTTTTTTCTTCTGGTGGTAATCATTGTTATTCACTTAAGAAGAAATACTACCTACATTACCACCTCTAGGTTTTTATATTAAAATAGTTCTTTAAGCATAAAATGCCCAAATATTAAAACAAAAATCATCAATAATTGTATATAACAAAGTATAATGCAAAAAAACAAGAACGGGAATTATTTTAAAATCAAAAAACAAATAACTTGCGTAATTAGTTTAAGTCCCTATTTACAACTGCACATGCCATCTGTCTATAAAGCAGTGCTACTTAATTATTTTCTGTCACGCCCCCCATATATGGAAGAGGAAAACATCTTGTGCCCCCCGCATGACTATAAATGATATAATTTGTCTATAATATTGTTATAAGTACCTCTGCATAACACTGTATCTTCATTAACGTATAAGAGAATAAAAAATAAAGAAATATGAACCAACTTACAACAAAGAATAGCTTTAGTAACTGTAACAGAAGAGATTTAAAGTGCATCTGAAATTCAAAAATAAAATTAAATCCTTAATTAAATTATAAAAAATTTAACTGACCATGTCAAACCATCTGATTCTGAAAAATAAAATTACATAAAATGGGCTTATCAGCGTGATTGGCGAGTAATGTCTTTAATTTCTCATGCTGCCAACATTTTAGACTCAGTAACACACCAGTCTTTCACAGTAAACCAAGCACTACATATGCTTCATCATATTTCCTTGTCTTAGCTTTCAGGTCAAACGTGCCCGCCTTGACGGAGCCTTCTCAATTAGTGAGATTTGAGAACCACTGCTATAAAGCAAGCACTGTCTATGGCTCACGGATCTCTGACTTTTGTTGGATTAACCTCAACTTTCAGCTATAGCTTGCATATGGTTTAATGGTGTGTAATATTTTTTTGTGGAAACTTTGTGTAGATATTTATTACATCATCCTTAGATGATAATTTTTCTTCAAAAAACTTTATTTTTAATTTTTTTTTTAATTTTATTTATGATTGACTTTTTCATTCTCTATATCCCATTTACAATATCTTTCTATTTGAAATCACTTAAGATAATCTTTAAATTCTCCCCATTAAGATTGTTAGTCGTTAGTAGTTTTTTTATTTTTTACATTGAGAAATATTTTTTTGTTCAGGTAAAGGAATGGCATCTCTGAACGCTCACTGTGGTCCAGTTGACTTCCTGGTGTCAGCCTGTAGCACACTGTCCTCTGACATGCTGAGGCGTGACTCCATCCTCAGCAGCGGTGAGGAGGGCAGCTACAGAGAAGGAGGAGGGAAAGGGGATGTGAGCGGAGATGCCCAAAGGACCACATTGGCTAACTCCCCCCAGGGCTCGCAGAGGGAGGAGAAACCCAAACGTCTGCTGCTTCAGTACCGACTCCACTCCACCTGCCAGCTGCCCGGCAAGCTGCTGACGGCCCAGTCAGACCAGCCCCGGGCGTCGGACTCCCTGGAGCACAGCCCAGAGGATGGGTCCATCTACGAGGTGAGCGAGGACCCTGACGTGTGGGTGAGGGGGCGACCCGTGGAACTGTGGAAGGAGGGGGATGCCAAGCGCAGTAAAGTCACCTCCACCGCGGTCTTCTCTGGAGGCAGAGGACACCAGCGGATAGGACCAGCGGCCTCAGAAGAGTCCGGTCCAGACCCCAGAGAGAACACACTGCTGGTGTGGCAGCTGCCTCTAACTCTCAGCCAATGACAGGCTAACAGGTCACCTGGCAAACCTGAAAGGTTGGACACTACCTTCAGCTGAACATTAAAACAGTTCTCTTTTTATTCCCCCTTGATTCGTCACATCCGTATCACAGGGCAAACATCAGCAGAGGTTGTCTTACCTGAGTGACGAGGGACGACTTCAGAAAAAAGTTGCATCTTGGCTTCCTCCGGCTGGATCCTTCTCCTGGTGCCACTTTGATTTGTTGACGTATTTATTTTGTGAACAATCTGAGACTGCTTTCTGTTTATACTGGCAAGCACACAAAAAAGTAAACATTCCTGGGATGCATTTATAGCTGGTTTAATCAAGGGAGTGGCGCAGGTCACGGCAGCCATATTGGGAAGGTCCAGCTCCAGCTGGAATCTGGTTCTCTTATCACAATAAAGTGAGTGATCTATGCAGACAAAAATACTCATAACAGGCTGAAATTTAGACTGATTTTCAAACGGTTTGGTTTGTTCCACATGTTATTAGCATACATATATTTTACAGGATGATTGAATATTTTGAAATTGCAGCTTTTTATTTATTTGTCATTGCAATGCAATTCATTGTTATAAAGCATTTTCACTTTGTGGTATTTTTGCATTTGATTATGCAACGGTTCTTCTATTGTGATGATGTGTAAAACACTTTGTGTGTGTATAATAATAACTTTAAGTATCTACATAATGTTACTGTTACTTATAATTACAAATAATCATAATCATGAATTTTCCTATAAGTATCTAGGGTCATAACAACATTATGTTTATAGTATGCCAAGCAGTTTAAAAATCAGTGGTAAATTGAGTAAATTATGATTATTTAAGCTTAATGCTCTAAAAGAGCGAGTTGGCTGACAAGAGATGGCAGCTGTGTTGGGACACGGCTCATTGAACAGTGGCGTTGGTTGAGTTATCTCGTCTTTAATAGATATAAGATAAGATATGACTTTATTGATCCCACAACGGGGAAATTTGCTTGTTACTGCAGCGTACAGAGTAAAGAAAAAGAAAAGAAAATGAAAGCTAAAGAAAATAAAAGCTATTAAAATATACATATATACACTTTATAATATAATAATAATATAATATACACTATGTACAAAATTCGTAGAATTTGTTGATATATATATATATATATAATATATGGTTTTAATATGGACACAGATTCAGCCTAGATAATCTAAGGTCATAGAAGATTGTGTTTTAATAAGAAACTGTTCATGGTGAATTGTGGAAAATTGCATGGTGGATAAAGACGTTGATTCTTAGAAGAGGAGCATTATAAACACATTTGTGTCCATCACTCAGTGATGGAGTTATGCCTTTGGAAGTTCCTGCAATAGTTTTCTATCGTGCCATAATTTACAGCTCAAGCTGCTTTCTCTCTACCACACTGAGCCAGCACAGTCCAAGTAAAAGCACACATTTATCTAAAATATGTCAGTGTGTTGAGTATTGAGTGTTTTTAATTGAGAAAGTACCATTTATATTCACAATGTGTGGTCAGTTTTCCCAAATAATAATGCCTGTTTGTGTCTGTCGACTGCTGCACATTACATGGCTCTTTAAACTAAAGCACTTCTATGTTCATATAAGGATTAATATTAAAGGTGAAGTTATATATATATATATATATTTTATGATTTTGTTGTGTGCAGCAGCTTGAATTACAACTACTGTATGAAAGGTTCTTTATAGATAAATACACTTAAACTTACATTCCGATTTTAATAATTTTATTTTTTAATTATATAAAAATTGATGTGAACTGAGTTACAGGATGTTTTTTTTTTATCCAGTGTCTATTTTAGTTTCTAATTTAGCAATTAACTTAATTTATGCACATGAACATGCTTTCTCATAACAATCCTGTTAGTCTATTGAGATATAAAGCAAAATAAAGGTACGTAGAGTTGATGTGAGTATGACAAATAGGCCACTGAGGAAGAATGATCATAGTCTCAATATAAGTAAAGCTCTGTTTGACTAGAATTAAGTCGAGGTTAAAAGTCAGAATATAGTCATAATTTTAAAGTAAATAAATCAAAACAAGTTAACCTTTTCATTTTAGTAAAAAGGAAAACATAGCTTCAGCTTTTAAATTTAAAATGTAATACAATATAAATCATATTAAGATTTTTCTTAAAATGTAAAAACATTCTCTAAATATTATGACTTCAACCAGCTAGCTTTCCTTGTTTTTGGCAGTAATTCTAACACTGAAAATTGACTGAAACAGTTTGTCTCTGATTGGTCTGTAAGGTTTGGTTTGTTGCCATGGTGATGGAGATGTAACCATCGGATCCAAATCTTGACATGTTTAATACTGTTTGTGATATAAAATTAATTTATTTCTTTTTTTTTGCATGTGAATAAGACTTTTTCTCAGAGACTTGACATTTCTTCATAATTTGCCAACATGTGTGTGTAAACATTGTACATTTACTCTGGTTTCTGTATAAAATGTAAATAAATAAAAAAAAAATACAATTTATTTCCCACTTTGAACATGTGTGAATTTTCTAATTTAGCAAATTTGAGTTAAATCTTCATCACCCATGTTGCTTTGTCTTTATGTCAGAAATGTTAGTGAGCTCATTAGACTGAGCTTCACCTGATGGTAATAATGGGAAAAAACAGATCAGATCATTTATTATTTAAAGCAGTTTTATTCTGATATGTCTGAACACATCTGTAGGGGAGCTTTAAAAATAGTACACTAAATTAAGGCCTATTTTATATTCATATCCTTTTTATCCGTCCTGAGTCATGGTGGCATCTGACCCAGGTCTTCTTCACCCCAGCATCACTCTCCTAGACCAGATGAGATACATATTATTGGTGTAACCAGGGGCCTAAACCAATATATATATATATAAATATATATATATATATATATATATATATATAAATATATATATATATATATATATATATATAAATATATATATATATATATATATATATATATATATATATATATATATATATATATATATATAAATACATAAACCATATATTATATATATATATATATATCAACAAATTCTACGAATTTTGTACATAGTGTATATTATATTATTATTATATTATAAAGTGTATATATGTATATTTTTATAGCTTTTATTTTCTTTAGCTTTTATTTTCTTTAGCTTTTCATTTCTATATATATATATTGGTATATATATATATATATATATATATTGGTATATATATATATTGGTATATATATATATATATATATATATTTATATATATATATATATATATATATATATATATATATATTTATATATATATTTATATATATATTTATATATATATTTTTATATATATATATATATATATTTATATATATATATTTATATATATATATAAATATGTATATATATAATATAAATATATATATATGGTATATGATGGTATGTATATGATATGTATGTATATGATATCTCATTTTGTCTGTTTACTATTTGTCTATTTAATTCCTTCATGTCCCTAAGACTATAACTCTAACTCTAATACCCTGCTGCACAAAACAAGTAAGTGAGCCAAAAGGATAAAAAGAAAAAAAAAAAACATTAAATGCAAACCACCCAAACAAACACTACTATATATCTATAAAGCAAGCAGTGTCTGTGTGACTGTCGGCTAAACCTCAACTTTTGGATACAGCTTGTATATGGCACTATGGTGTTTAGGCCTGAATGATCTATCATTTTAGATTGAAAAGCATGATCATCAAAACTGCAATTTTTTATTTGCTGTTTTATTTATTTCTAATTGTAGTTTTATTTTCATCAATTATTTTACATGCGTATGTCCCCTCCCTGTCCTTGCAGGATTTAAAGTTAAAAGATTTTTTTGCTCTAATTTATGTTAAGACATAGATGGACTACATTTAAAATCAATTCTTGACCTCATTTTTATTCTAAGTTATGGCATTTATTGTTGTAATGGTATGATCTAGGTTTCCATGATGCTTGTTAATGTTGTCGTGCACTGTAAATCATGAACTAAATTGAAATCGCAATATCTGCCAGAAAAAAATCGCCAAATCAGTTTTTTCTTGAAATCAATCAGCCCTAATGGTGTGTATCCTTTTGAGTGGATTTTTTTGGATAGATATGTTAAAAGTTAAAACCCAATAGATGAACTGTGTTGGTGTAGGGGTAGAGTGCTTGTCATTTGAGTATTACTCTAAAGTAGCCAACAATGGATTAAATCCTAGTTAAATCATTCCTCTTTTGCATGTCTCCCCCTCTCTCCCATTTGTTCCAATCTGGCTACTGTATAGTAAAAGTTTTCATGCCACAAACAAATCTTTTACAAAAAAATCCCATACACCTACATATCACAGCACTATTCTGCAGCAGCACTTTAGTTACAGTGTAAAGCTCTATATCACAGCTCCTCTTCATGTTGCTTCCCAGTTCTTTAGTTACACTTCAAAGTTCCATTGTCCTTCCTGCGCTGATCGTACAGCCAATGTAACAAAATATTGTAAGGTCTCTAAAAAAACACATGCTAAGACATTAGCTGGTTTAACTAAATATGTATTCCTCATTCTATCCTCAGCCTATTGTGAGCCTGCCTTACTCCAAGATGCATTCACAGAATCTCAGGAAATCTCAGGACTATCATCTAACAGAACAGAATCTGGGCCTAAACACATTTATTCATAAACATATATAACACAAACACACCCAGAATGGTATACAAGAAAAAGTACTAAGCAGAAAATTTATCACAAGTGCAGTTTTACTTGGCTTCTGTCAACACAATTTAAAACCTGATTTGCAGACTGAGATCTGCATTTAACATAAATTGCATGCTTTTCTTACAATAACAGTATTTGCATTTCTCTCTTTATTTTAATATATGTCCATGTCCTACTCAATGTAAAATGTATCTATTCTATAGACTAAGTGACAGTCCAACACACCCTCATTTTGGCCAAACATAAAAAAATCTACTCAAGCTTACACTTTTCTATTCTAGGAATCCATTCACAAGTACATACTAGTATGCTAAAATATAGAAAATCCAGTCAACAAGAAACGAGTGTGCCTTCATAACACTTAACCAAGGCTGGATTGAGTCTTTAATAACTGTAGGCTCTCAGCAGGAGGAAAGTTAAGTGGATGGATCAGTTCCTGTTTCATGTCTGGAGTTGGAATGCTTGCAGGATACTTGCCTGTCTATTCAAGAACACTGACATTCACCATCATATCACGCATTGATGATTTTAACCGAATGCATGTTTGTTTCTAAGACTAACCAAGTGTTTTTGGGCATAAACACATAATAACTACAGCATTGTCACATCATAAAACAGTATTTGTCCATACATGCATCAATCAAAAACTGTTGATATGATCCATATCTTCAGAAACATCTCCCTCTGGAAATTGAGTACCACAACATGACGAAATGTCTGAAGCAAATGATTACTTTGTTGTTAATGGACTAAATAACAATAGGTTATATTCATCTTTAAGGAAATGGAAATTGTTATTTTTATTATAAAGTCAGAAAGAATCTGATTGGAAAAGTTTAACAGTGTTATCAACAAAAGGCATTTACAGGCAGCAGAATAATGTTTATGGATGATGCTGAAGCAGGATCATTCTCTCTGTGAGGAACAGAATTAAAAATAATAATATGAAAGAAACTGTTCTCTAATTGAGTTTTTTTTTTTTGGAGGGAGCAAACAGGAAACTCAAACTGATCATCACTGACACTGTGGATCTGCTGTTCTGTACTAATGTTCTCACCACATTCGCAGAATAATGATGCCAGGAGAATTCCTGCAATAGTCAAAGTCAACATTCTCGGAGGGTAACAGTGCTTGTTCAGAATCCATCTTTTCTCTGGTCGTCTTTACTGACCCAGCAGCTTCTTGCTGAGTGGATGTTCAGCTACAGCTAGGGGCAACAAGGAGCAGGTTCCCTGGGTAGATGTGGAGGGGAGAGGGGTTGGAGCAGCCTCAGGTCACGACAGCTCACAGGTGAAGCTCAGCAGCAGAAATGTGAAGGTAACGGTGAATGTGGCGTAGCTCTGACTGACAGCTGCGTCCATGGCTGCAAACAGGACAACATGATGCTGATTGCATCATGATTGTTACAATAACAATACAAATACTATTTTTTATATTAATGGCTGTAAAGCTGCTAGTAATGATGATTTATTTTTGTGTTTGTAAAATCTAAAGGATAGAATGGACTTGTTGACCGAAGGGATTTGAGTTTTTGTCATTGGGTTTGTGTTTTGTTTATTGAGAAGAAGAGAATCTTTGTGTTTAGGAGTTGAGTTCTGCTAAGAAAATCTTTGTATTGATAAAGGTAAGTTGTATGGGTTTAGAGACGGAGATGTTAAACTCCTCCTTGTTTTAATTTGCCCAATACAAAACCACTTTATTTTTCCCTAAGATTCACACGAGTTGCTTTGCAAAAGTTTCATGAGTAACTAAATAAACTTAACACACAAAGGAGTGTTAAAACTCTTAGATGGGTCCTGGATCCAAATGTTGATCCTTATGTTTTAACTAAGAATGATTTAAAAAATTTAAAAGTCAAAATTGAAAAAACTATACTAATCAGTTGGACAGAAAAGTTTAGAAAAATACCACTTGCAGCTTCACTTCTACTTAATATGACATAAGATTAGTCCATCTGACATCAGGTCTGTTAACCTGCTAGTGATATAAAAACACCTACCACCAATAAAATGTTGTTTTCCTTTCTTCAGGGTTGGATTATCTGCAAAACACACACAAGCACGCACGCACGCAAGCACACACACAGATAGATAAGAAGCATTTTCTTTGAACAAATTGAAATAATAATCACAAGCAATTTTACTCAGAAATCCACAATAACATAGGTAAACAAAGTCATATTTTACTGCATCATGTGTAATGTTAGACATTATAACAGTATTCTGGAATCAGAGATACAACAGTGTTTATTGTGACACACACCACCAGATATTTTAAACTCCTCAACTCATCTGGAACTATGACAGGAAAAGGTAGACAGTTGGTTGACATGATGCAGAGGACGCACATAGACATACTGTGTGTCCAGGAAACCAGGTGGAAAGGTAGCAGGGATAGAAGTCTGGGAGCAGGGTTCAAGTTGTTATATCATGGTGTAGATGAGGGAGAAAAATAGAGGAGGAGTTATCTTTAGAGAGGAGTTTGTTGGAAATGTCGATGATGGTTAGATGGAGCGATGAATCTGAAGATAGAAACTGAGGGTGTGATGTTCAATGTTATTAGTGTCTATACTTCACAGGTTGGATGTGAGTTGGAGGAAGAGTAGAAATTCTGGTTGTACCTTGATGAAGAGATGCAGAGAATCCCTAGAAATGAGAGAGTTGTCATTGGTGCAGATTTTAATGGACAGATTGGTGCAGGAAACAGAGATGATGAGGAGGTAATGGACATGTTTGGTATCCACGAAAAGAACCAGATGGCTGTAGTGTGGTTTCATACCAAAAAGACAGTACTACAGATGCAGTATTTGTTTTGTGGATATTGATAGGAAGGTAAAGAGAACTTCAGCGGGAGCTACATTACATCTTTGTAGACCTGAAGAAAGGTTATGACCTAGTTGACCCAGGTGCCCAGAGAGGAACTATGGTATTGTATGATGAAGTCTGGAGTGGCAGAGAAGTATATTTGAGTGGTGCAGGACATGTATGAAGACTGTAAGACAGTGGTGAGGTGTACTTAAAGTGTGACAGAGGAGTTCAAGGTGGAGGTGGGACTGCATCAGGAATCCAGCCCTTCTTGTTGCTATGGTGATTGATATGCTGACAGGCTAGGTTAGACAGGAATCTCCGTGGAATATGATGCTTGCAGATGACATTGTGATCAACAGTAAGAGCAGGGAACAGGTGAAGGAGAAGCTCGAGAGGTGGAGGTTTTCCCTGGAAAGGAATGGAATAATGGTTAGCCACAGTAAGATGGGGTACATGTGTGTGGATGAGAAGGACCCAAGCAGAAGAGTGAGATTACAGGGAGAAGAGATAAAGAAAGTGAAGGATTTCTAGTAGTTAGGATCAACAGTCTAGAGTGATGGAGAGTGCGGAAAAGATGTAAAGAAGCATGTACAGGCTGGCTGTAACAGGTGGAGAAGAGTTTCAGCTAAAATAAAAGGAAAGGTGTAGAACCATGGTTAGACCAGTGAGGCTGTTTGAGCTGGAGACAGAGTCACTGAGGAGAAGACAGGAGGCAGACCTCCTTTGTGAATAAATATTTTAGATAATATTATATATAATATAATATTTGGGAGAAATGGTTAATTGTGTAAGAAGAAAATGTTTTAAATATTTGAGCTCATCTCATAAAGAATGGAAACAAAAACAAAAGTGTTGCCTTTATATTTTTGTAAATGTTATAAAAGCTGGTCCTTTTTTACAGACAGTTGATTCTCCAATAAAACTACCTCCCTTCTTGGCTCATTGGTGAACCAACTCTCAAACAAATTGCACCTTAAATAGGCTGTAATAAGTTTATTGATGAGCTCAAACGCCTCCAAAACCAAACCTACCAAATACAATGAGGCGTGTGTGTGTGTCAGTGGAGCCCAGAGGATTCTGGGCCGTGCAGCGGAACATGGATCCATTCAGCTCTGCAGGAACCCTCTCAAGAACCAGTTCTCTCCCATCATGCATCTCTCTGCCATCCAGCAGGGGCCCCCCCACCTTCGTCCATGTGAACATTGGCTCCGGGAAGACCTCACTCTGTACACACACACACACACACACACACACACACACACACACACACACACACACACACACACACACACACACACACACACAAACACACACACACACACACACACACACAGGTAAGGATTCTTCTACTGTAACACTGCATGTTAGAAAATATTTATAATTCAAAAGCATTGAAGCATTCATAATGTATTTTCATTATTCTGGTTACTCATCTTATTTTGAAGAACCATTTATTAGGTGATGCGTTAAAAAGTTGTGTGCTAGCTCAGAGCTGCTGTGAGTGGTCCCTTCATATTTCAGAAATCATGCACTTGTGGTGGCGGTGGTTGTTGCTATGCTATACAAAGTTGTGTTGAGTACAGAAGAGGTTCAACAATGTTCTGGATTTTTTCACTTCATGAAAAAAAAGTTTTTAGAGAAGCTAGAGCTTCAGCTTTAAAACCAGCGGTGGACAAAGTACTCACATCCTTTTCTTGTGCAAAAAACATACTAAGTTTCAAAGGTGAAAGTACTCAGTTATGCAGACTGTGGTATATTAATGTAGTATGGTTTTCTACTTAATCAGCAACATATTACACAACAAATTAGATCATTTTTTTAAAGAAAAAGAAAAACAATTAAAATGGTAGAAATATATGAGCCTATTGTTATGTAAAATCTTCATCCGAACAGTAACTAAAGCTGTTAGATAGATGGAGTAAAAAGTACAATATGAAACAAATTTCACACTGCTAATTTTAGACAATTTACAGAGCATGTCCCTGATCAACGAGTCACTGCAGTAAAAACTCACTGCAGAAGGTCCCAGCTGGAAGCCCTGGACTGTGATCCGCACTGTGTCTCCCACCTTGGCCTTACTGGGGCTCATGGACAGCTTTGGTCCTCTAGGAGCAGCTGAAAGCAAAATGAAACATAACATTGCTGCTGTAAGACAACATTCAACTTTCACTTTGAATAAATTGAAAGTAGTACTAGTACATGTTGGCGAGAGTGTGTACCCACCTGCTTGTCCTTTACATGTACCAGTACAAACTCTGCTGGAGGCTCAGGATGATTCACTTACTGTTTTTTTGTTCTCATTTCAATTCAATGGATTCAGTGGTTTGCCCCTGTTTATTTTTCATAGAGAGGTTGTTGTGTTCAAGTTTAAGTAGCAATAGCTCTTATACATCACAACTGCAACTGCAAATCTCTAGTGTCTTGGGTTAAATACTGTTCACCAAATAGGATTTCCGAGTATGTTTCCAGTAACACCTTGTTAGATGTCAATAGTATGGTTGAGGTTAGATTATAGATAAAGTTCTTGACTACCTCCCAGGTAAGGTTCTGGTTAGGTATCACAGGGAAGGCAGGATCAGGGTTATGTGTCCATCACTACCGCTGCATTGAAGTAAACTACACTATGCCACCATGTATGTTATATTCGTGAGGTTATAGTTATAGTTTTTCTCATGTTTTTCTGTCACCATTCTGTTAATCTCATAAATAGACTATGTTTTTTTTACAATGTTTTTTACACAAGCATACTGCCTTGTTAGTATTTTTCTAATAGTTGAATGATAGAATTCAGGGAAAACTACAATGCTGCTGAATATGGTGCAGTTGGGTCAGTAGGGGGCACTCTTTGGTGAAGTAGTGTGGTATAAGTAGGTCCCATGCACCATTACAGTGACTGGGACACTATAGGACATGCCGTTATATAATGATAAGACATTTAATCAAGATCTTCCTTTGGTCATCGAAGATCCCAGGGTACAGAGTCTAGATTCAGGTGTCAGGGCTAAATGTCCACTGTTACATTATTATCATGTGAGCTCAGTGTGTGCTGGACTCACCCAGAGTGACCTCAGCCTGCATGGGCATGGACAGGGCAGGGTGGTTGACCTCACAGCTGAACAGAGCCTCGTTGTCCAGTTGGGGGTTGAGGCTCCACGTCAGCATGGCCCTGACCTCCATGGTTCCATCACCCACAGCCTGCTGCTGGTGTTGGAAGAAGTAGAGTGGGTCGCTGGTCTGGACCCACCGTGGAAACTCTCGGCTCACCACCGTCTCAGGAATCACCTCAGGAGTCGGCTCAGTGTCTGGCTCGGACTCCTGCTCCTGGCCCTCTTCGGGGCCATTAGGCCCGTCTTGGCCCAGCTGAGCCAGCTTCCCCTCTTGCTCCAGCAAGGGCAGGGACTTATGGAGCTTGGTGTCATCGAGGTCTCGACTGGCAAGGGCTTTGGAGTTCCCAAACCAAGCCTGGCTCTTGCTTCGGTTCTTGTCTTGAACAGGTTTGTTGCTTTGGTCTCTCGCTGTGAAGGAAAACTGAGTGCTTGGCACCACATCAAGAAGCTCCCCATCACGCTTGAAGTATACCTGAAAGATGGGAAAAAAACACAGGTGAGCATAACAGGATGGAATTGCACATTATAACCTGAACCAACCTGGATCACCTGGACTACAAAAACACATGTTTTGAACCTCAAAAATGGATTAGCAGGTCCTAGAGAAGTAAAATGCAATGCCCTGAACAGAATGTGTTATTACATAGGGCTGCACCTAATAACTATTTTGATAGCCGATTAATCTAATAATAATTGACTTAATGAACCTACTAGTTCATAAATTGGTGTAAAATGTCAATCAGTGTTTCCCAGAGCTGTAAATTCAAACTAAAATGTATTTCTTTGTCTCTAAAGCCGTCATTGTTGCAGGACACTAGAACATAGCATTTTACAGATCTTCTGATGTGTGTGCCGGTTAAAAAGAGTGTTAGAAAATCAAAATCACCTCAAAATGGGGTCAAGGGGAAGATAAATAATTTGGGAGTGTTGTTATGTATTTAAGCTCTTTGATTGAACACAGTAGTCAGACTCTATAAAGCCCATTTAGCATATTGCCCTCTGTCTTTATCTGGTTGATGTTAGTCTCTTTCATGTCCAGATACTCTTCACTCCCTTCATGCTGGACTTTATTTGATCACATATGCAGGTGCCCTATAATCTCCTGATATTAATTCCCAATACATTTCCAAAGAGGTCATGGAGGATACAGACCAAAGCTGTAAATAGCTTTTTCATTTAAAACTTTCAAGCCGTCGTATACAGCATCAAGCTGCTTTGTATTTTCTATTGAGCGCTGGACATTTAAAATCCAGTGGTGCTTCAAATTACATTTTGCAGTTAATGGACAAGTTTTTCCCTCTTTTAGGATTTCTAAAAGATTGATTCTGAGTATTTCCTCAGGAATGAAAAATGGATCATGGATTTTACATCCAAGCACAAAAATAAATAAGAAATAAAAAGAGTGAGTCTTCAAAGAGATGTTGAGTAAAAATGCTACAGCTCACCATTGGTGCTGGTTTTGCTCCAGCAACAATGCAGACCAGAGTGAAGTTCTGGGCCTCGTAGCGGCTGAACGGAGCCGGACTGTTGGCCGCCAACACTGAGATGGACTTAGGAGGAACTGCAGAGAAAACACAGAATTAAGACACTCAAACGCATTAGTGCTCTGCATTAGAAACACTGAGGTATTTATCTATTATTTTTAAAGATGATGTTTAGTTTATGAATGTATCATATGATAGTGACATGAATTGTTATGTTGGTGCTGGTCCAAATGAAAACATCATATGTACTTATCTTTAGTTATAGTCGAAATTTTCCTTAATAAATATTTTGGAGTTGAGGGTATGAGATTAAACTCTGATTTATGAGTTTGCATAATAATAATAAAGTTAATTTACCTTAATGAAACTTCACAGCCATCTGTTCATTAGTTCATAACTTTTAAACCACGAACTGCTTTTATATTCCTGAAGGTCAAATCCAAACTACAGACCTTTTGTCCTTTGTTGGTAATTAAAGTGTGTAACCCAACAGCCTAGTAGTGTTTCTGTGATAAACCACCCTGACTGAAATATGAGCAGATATCAGCTTCTTACAGATATTAGAATACAATGTTGTAAATAATGTTGAACTAGGCTTATGTAATTGAATAATTCTCCTGCAGTGGAAGGAAAATAATCATAATATTAGCTTAAAACAAGGTTTTAGAACACATTTTAAACCTCACTGTGAATTTTGTCCCTCATCACTTACTAATGGAAGCAGACTGTAATTCTCTAGATATAAGACAAGAACACATACCTATGACAGTGAGGGCGATGCTGCCTGAGGCTAGAACCACTTTATCTGTGGAGCTCCGGTCATAGATTCCCACATGACACTCATACAGGCCGTCATCCTCCATCTGGACCTCAGGAAGCCTGGACACAGCAGGACCAGACATTTCAGGTTCTTAAAGTGCTTGTTCACTCGGAATGTTTTATTATAGTGTTTTTCTATATTCTGATGTATGAAAAGTCTTTTCCAAAATCAGAAGTAGCCTCCTGCCTCACCTTACAGTGGACTGGTAGACCAGGTCCTCTGGTCTGCGGTGGTCCTCCAGGTGGGAGTAGCTGGTGTTGTACATAGCGTCGTAAGTAAAGATCTTCTGCTTAGCGCTGCCTCCTTCAGTCACCTGAACAGAGTACCTTCACGTCAGCAATGTGTGAATTTCTAGCACTAAATTCTTTCACACTGAACTTACTGTATGTTTCAAAATGTGTCATTTCTGAATTGAAATCCCTAAATTCATTTTAACAAATTCAGTTCAAACATCCAGCATAATGTTGGATACTGGCTACAAATCTAACAGACATCTTGCCACTTATCTTACACTCTAATGGTTATGTACCAGATGCTTGAAATGACATAAAGACATCAGTTGACTTTTTTCCAAATTTAGGATCTTATCTATTATTATTTGAATTTTTAAAGTTAAATTTTTATTTTCCTGTTTGTTTTCTACATTTGTACTTTTCTGTACTTTATTTCTATTGTGTTTATTCTATTTTGTACTGATTAAATGATTTTATTTTGTGTGTATAAAGCAAATTTTTATACGTAGTGAAAAAAATTATAACACATTACTGATAAAAACCACTCACCAGGAACTAAACATTAAAAGGAGTATTTTGAAATAGTGGAGAAACACTGAGGGAGAATCATATATGGACAGATGGTGCAAACAGCTCCTCTGCAGCAGTTTACCTGAGTGCTCACCCGGAACCACACTATCTCTCGCAGGTTTCCATCTGTCTGGAAATTGCATTTGAGTGTTACTGTGTCCCCAATGACAACATAAGGAAGAGGGTCGATGGAAACTGTTAGATAACCTACGAGAAAGAGGAGCAGGAAACTTTAATGACATTAGATTCATATAGTGAACGATGATGCATCTAAATAAGCAGCTTCACACTTAAAATGGTAACCTGTAGCCTGTAATAGATATTACTGCTGTTCAAAGCAGTAAACTAGCAGATATCCGGTAGGTAACAAGTAGATAACAAGCAAAAAAATTGCAGAAAACCACCAGATAAAAATATATAAAAATAAAATAAAATAAAAATATAACAACCAGATAACCAAGAGAAAACAAGAAGATAACAAATGGATAATAAGCAAATAAGCATATCACAACCGGATAATCGACAAATAAGCAGCAGATCATAAACAGATACAAATGAGATAACCAGCAGAAAACAAATAGATAATAGGCAGGTAAAAACCAGGACAGTCAGTAGTTGCTATGACTAAGCTTAAATTAAACTGAATATGTATAATACAAAAATACCTCAAAGCAGGAAACATTATACATAGACTTTTAAAGTGAGGAAGCAAAGAGATATGTAAACAGAAAAGAAAACTCAGAGGGAAATAAAACAATGGCAGAGTATATGATATAATATAATACAATATAATGGACTATTTTTTCAATCTTGAATTGTGCCTTTTGTTCTTTGCCTAATTAAAACATTAACAAAACAAATTAAAATAAAAAGTATTAGTAGGGTTAAAGAGGGGTCACTGTTGGGGTCACTGTAAGGTCAATGGGTTCACTGTGGGTACACAATGGAGTAATTGTGGGCCACTGGGGTGAACTAACAGTGACTGTGATGTGTGAGTCATCAGATAGTTGGTAATCCACCAACCAGTCTGTTTACACCATACCAGGGTTTATATGTTCTATGCTGTGATGGCTGGATTACAATGGATTAAACTGGTTAATGTATTAATGTATGATGTAGAAAGAAAAAGTTCATATGTGAATAGTCATAAATGTGGGTACTTTCATGTGGAAAAATGTATATATGATGTGTGATGTACATGTAATATGTGCTGAAACATATAAAGTAGAATTGTGTGAATAAGTCAAGTCAAGTCAATTTTATTTTTATAGCCCAAAATCACAAATCACAGAATCACATCAATGTGGTGTACAGTTTGTACAACAGCAACACAACATCCCCTGAACTTAGACCCTCCCATGATACGTGTAATAAGGAAAAACTACTTTAAAAAACTTTAACAGGGGGGGAAATTAGGGAAATCTAAAAGAAGAGGCTCCCTCTTTCAGGATGGACAGGTATACATTAGATGATGTGAACAGCATAGTAACAAAACATATTGATTCATTCTGTATGTGGAGGATGAGAGGACAGGTTGCAGCCTCCACTTATTATTATTAGTGGCCCCTCTTATAAACCAAAATAAACTCACTGCAGATTTACCACAGCAGAATTGTACATTGCTTGACTGGCCAGCACATATAACTATGTCACATTTATGTTTTCTTTTCTATGTTTTCCAATTATACTATCATTAATTAAAGCAAATGTTGCAAGAAGGTTGTTGTTTATCATTAATGTTGATATTTGGTGCAAAAGGTTCATTACAAATAACCTGCACAGTACAAAGGAATGGTTTCTACCAGATCCACCCGTTTATAGATTCTGGTAAAATATTGGCTTATTTACATAGGTCATGCAGCATAAATGCCACCTATTTCACTTCAGCTTGAGAAGTGTGGCTGAACCATAAAAAGTGAGTTTCCAAACCTACAGAGTGAAGTTTAGTTAGTCAAATTAATTGTATTTGTATAGCCCAAAATCACAAATCACAGATTCACCCTAATGGGCTTTACAGTTTGTACAAAACCAACACAACATCCCCTGTCATTAGACCCTCACATCATAAAAGTCCCTAAAAAAATTTAACAGGGAAAAGAAAAAAGAAGAAACCTCAGGATAAGTAACAGAGGAGGGATCCCTCTTCCAGGATGAACAGGCCAGTGATCTGAGAGATCTTGATGTGTAAAATGTCACAGTTGTTTAGCAAATCCTTTTTCTAGGTTCATAGAGAAAAAGGTAAGGTTGGATATCGGTCGATAGTTAGCTAAAATACTTGAGTCAAAAGCAGTTCTTTTGAGGAGAGAATTAATTACAGCTACTTTGAAGGACTGTGGTACATAGCCAGATAATAAGAACATGTTGAGTATCTACAGCTAGAAAGTCCTATTCAAAGGGAAAATTTCTTTGAGCATCCTGATGGTACGTCCAGAGGACAGGTTAAAGTTTTGGATGAAGACATCAACCAAGCTAGGTCAGAAGGAAGAAAATTAGTCTAGATAAATGTTGGTTCCTTCTGTCTCTACAATTACTGCATTTGAGGGCAGATTAGAGCCAGTGGATGGAACAAGGTGATAAATTCTGTCTCTAAATGTCAGAATTTTGTCAGTAAAGAAGTCCATGAAGTCTGCTGAGGGTTGTAGGAATACGTGGATCAATAGTGTAGTTACATTTAGTCAGTGAAGCTAACGTGCTGAAGAGGAACTTTGGGTGTTTTTTTTCAGTGAGGAGTAATAAGCAGCTCTGGCATTACATAAGGCCTTCTTCTATATTCTAAAACTCTCTTTCCTTGCGTGTAAAGCTTCTTCCAGTTGAGAGCGCCATATTCGTTCATGTCCTCGAGAGTTTAGCTTCAGTTTACGAGTGAGAGTTATACCAGGGTGCGACTCTTTTTTGTTGACCTAACTTTTTTTTCTCAGAGCAGTAATAGGGGATTCTGTGGGAAGAGTGTGGGGAAAAGTGTTCAACTTTAATGCCATACGTGAGAATAAGGTCAAGGGTGTGTTTAAAGGAAAAGGTGGGCTATCACTGTCAACATCAATGTGAATACTAAAATCACATGCAATTATTATTGTATCTGTTCTAAGAACAAGACTTGCAATTCTGAGAATTCAGATAAAAATTCAGAATATGGGACTGGATGGCTGTACACTCATATGACATGATAAGATTGGTTGAGAAAAACTAAAAACAGGGCTTTCAAAAGATATGTAGATACATCTCGGCGGGGGAATAGGAGTATTAATGTGGTTGAGATGCGTTGATTCGTTCAGACTAACATATTCATCATGATGTAGGCAGGTTTTAAGTAAGACAGAGCAAATCAATAATATGAGCTGACTGTTCTAAGGGAGATATAGAGAAACGTGTAGGACTGAGACTACGCCTCCTGGACTCAACTCTGGATTGTCAGTAAGTTAGTTAAAGTGAAAGAGTGAATTATCTAAACCCAAAGAGCACCAAGCACTGCAAAAAGCAAAACAAAACAATAATAATATTCTACCCTACCCTAAGGAAGTACTTAAATTTAGTATTTAAGTAAAAATACCAATATCCTACAAAAAATGTACTCAAGCAAAAGAAGACACAAACACACATTCTGTTCATGAAGTGAGGAGCTCTGACAGCTTGATTAGGAGCCACAACCCTTGGTCTCTTTATAAAGCCAGTTAGGAGATATTTGAGGCTATTTTTGAAGTCCCGTAATAGTTTTGTGGTTGAAAAGTAAATATAAACCAGCCTTAATAAAGTACTTACTTAATGTGGCTTTTGATGTTTGTATCTATTGTTCTGTATGATCTGATTGGAACAACCATTTGGGAACCAACAGGAATAATCTTTTATGTTCTTTTATTTGTTTGTGAGGCAGAGGGAGGCGCTGTGGGGAGAAACCGTGGTATACACACCTCCTTTGCATACAGAACGGTAGATTTGATGAATGGCAAGCATTTATAGTTTGCAGGATTACAGACATTGTTGTGTCATCTGCAGTGGTTTGTAGTGATTTACAGTGCTAATGGTGTACATGTGGTGGGTACCATTGGGTCTTGCAATAGAATCTCCCTATGTTGAATACCCTGCCTGGCACATTTATAGTACAGGAGTATTGAAATTGTGTTAAAATATTAAGGTGAAGTAAAAAAAAAAAGGAGTGTGCTCCTACCAGCAGAGGGCTACAGGCCAGGGAACATGTCCTGAAAGTAGATATTTCACATTTAGTGAAAACATTTTACTCATAATAAGTGTGTGTGTAATATGTGTTTGTCAGTGGCGAAAAGGAACCAAGCACATTTGCTAAAGTACAGTACTTAAGTTAAGTGATGCTACTTTATGCTTCACTCTACTTTTATCTGAAAGCTGTGAATGTAATGTATGTGTGTGTGCACATTGAGACTAAATGCAGTGCTGAATCACCTCCGCACACAAACATTGCTGGACTGAACGACCTCAGCCTGGCTACAGATTATTTTTCCATGTTTTTCCTTTTAATCTGCCTCCAGCCTTTCATCCAGAGATCTAACACACAAGCACACACACATACACACACACAGTGGCAGAGAGATTAACATGTCAGAATAACGTTAAATGATAGAAATACATCAGTCGCACATGATAACTGAATCAGAATGTCCTGTGTAAACACAAAACAGTCGTTTAGCTGAAAAAACATATTTTGGAATGAGATTAGTGAAACGAGATATTCAGGAGTGATTCCAGCATCCTGCACAGCTTTGGTTTTTGCTGCTTTTGCCCTACTTTCAGTTCAGTGTGCATAGAAACATAGAAAGAGTAGTTGAACAGCTCAGCCTTCACAGAGCTGTGGACTGTAATGTGTTGTCTGCTGGAGGAGAAAGCTGCTGAACAGCAACAATCACGACGCAGCTGCTCTGAGCTCGAGGCAGAAGCTACTTTGAATGAAAAATACAGGATTCGGTTCAGTTTAATGTTCAGGACAAAATCTCGCAGATGAGATTCAGCTGACAGGATAAGTGGAACATTGCAGAGGCAAAAAAAAAAAAATACGTGGGAGGGAGTTGTGCGAGGCTATGGAGAGCGACTTTTCAGGAGGTTCTGGACCAGGATCCGGTGGGTCGGGAGGAAGAAGGGTGCACTTTCAACAGGGGATGGTGGGGGGCAAACAAGCTGTGCTGACCTCAGGACCTTGTGATGAATGAGTTTCAGCTGGAGTTTCTCATATTCCAGATATTATGGGACAGTCATGCTTAGCACAACTGTGGAGCATGGTGTGGACATTGGGGACAGTGCTTCTGGGTGGTGGGTCCCCACGTTAGGAAGGGGGACCAGAGGGGAGGCTCCTAACTATGCTGCTCAGCCTACCGGATAAAGTTCATTCAGAAGACCTGAAGAAGAGGGTCCCTCGGTTGGGTAGACTTCAGATTTAGGAAGAGCAATGTAATTTTTGTCCTGGTCAGGGAACTGTAGACCAGACCTACTCCCTCAGCAGGGTCCTGAAAGGGAGCATGAGAGTTTGCTCAACCAATCTACACATGTTTATGGACTTGAATTGGGGAATCCTTTGAGGAGTGGTCCAGGAATATAAGGTACTGGCGACCCTGATAAAGGCTGTTCAGTCTCTGTAAAACCAGCGACAGAACTTGATTTGCATTGCCTGCAGTAAGTTAGTCTTGTTCCTGGTGAGGGTTGGACTCCACCAGTGCCTCCCTTTATCACGGATTCTGTTCATAACATTTATGGGCAGCATTTCTGAGGTCTTGAGGGTGTCCGGTTCAGTGATGTCAGGTTTCTGTCGCTTTTGTAAATGATATGGTCCTGTTGGGGGGGGATCCTGCCCCTGAGTGGGGGACTTCTTGTTCTTGAGGGAGGGAAAGATGAAGGAGGAATCGTTGGACTCTGCATCGGTCGTCCAAAAGGCGGAACTGTTCAATCTCTGTTCCTGCTGTCACCTATAGTTTAACGAGAGTGTCTGGAATCCCCCTTAAACATCAGGTCAGAAACTCTGTAACCAAGGGACATAATTGTCCCATCTCAGCTATCAGATTGATCTATTCATTCCTTTTAAGAAACTGAGGGTTCCATATTTCCTGAAATAACTCCTGCTTATTTCGCAATATGTAATTTGTTCTGAAAACATAGAATATGCCAACGAGTTGCCATCCAGTAAGTTACCTAATGCTGCTGGGAGATAAAGAGCCCATTGTCTGACTCTGACCCATCATGCTCAAGGTAATCTGTACTTAAATGATAAGTGCATGGATGTTAATTCCGAGCAGAATTCACAGATTTTCTGTTCATGATCTTAGTTGCCTCTGTTTAGATTATGAATGAACTTCTATCAAAAGAAATCATTCACTGAAAACTACAACACTATCCACTTTTAAACCCATTTTACCAATACCTGCAATATTTGTAGCACTTCTTTTATATTTTGGACACATTTTCTGACTTTGTCTTTTCTGTGTTTTTCCTTGTTTGTTTTGTGTAGAGGACTTAGTGACATTAAGTTTGAAAAGTGCTAACAACGGGCTGAACTGTTATTAGACTATTAGAGTTTTAACATTATTTCTCTGTTATATCAAAGCTTCTTGGCAATAAATGTTATAAGTTATACAGTTTATTTCCCTTTAAACTATCTTATTGTGTTTTAGTCAAATCCGATGATTTACAAGTTTTCTCTCTGAAAAAATGTGGTTAATTTAGTTTTGCATGAGGTTACAGGTCTTTGTTTACACATGGCATCTGTACATGCAAAATTTACTGTGGTTTTCAAAATCGGAAAGTGAGTGTCCAAGACTATAATTAGTGTATAAAATTAGTATATAAACCCCCCACTTACAATGCACGTGCCTTTCAGCAGACACACAAACCTTTGTCCTTTGTGGTTTTCAATGGTAACACCACAGGAAAATTCTCCCAGATGTGTACAAAACAGGCTCAGTGAATTCTGTGGTGCTGGTTCAGTAGAAGGTGTGTGAGGTTGAGAACCACAGAATATAAAACTAATCCAGTGATGGGGAGGAGGAGCTAGCTGAGGTTGCTGTCACCTTTCAGTCCAAAAAAGAGAATTTGGCCTGAATGTCATCTTCCAGTCAGCTTTCAAATCAAAATGACTTTATGTCATCTGTCTGTATCCAGGGCAGGTGAAATAAAGCCTGTGGCCTGAAAACACACTGTGACACATCTGCACAAGCAATGACCACAATGCATTAACCGACATAGTGTGTGATGTGAGGTGTGTTCTTGGTGTTTATGTGTTCTTTATTTAACTACCTATTTTTTTTTATCTTGCAGTAATAACTAATTCCATCTATCTATCTATCCATCTATCTATCTATCGTAACTGTTAATGTGTTTGGTCATTATTTTTGTGGCATTCACTAAATAAATTGTACAGCTCAGTTTTGACCTGGATCAAGCAAGACATTTAGAGATAATTTAGAATGATATGAAGACATCAAGAGGGTTGAATGGTCCATTTGTAAGAAAAATGCATCTGTGGGGTGAGCAGCTGATTCTACTGTTGACTCATGTTTGGGGAATGATTGAAATATGTCAGTAAGATGGAAATAAGACATAATGGTGATTTCAGAGGTTATCCATTGAACAGTCAGTCTTATCAATGCATGGAAAGATCGATCACAGCAGCAACTGGCTGACTCCTAGAAGACGTTTACCTCCTAAACCAGGATTTGTCTGGAGTTAATGTGGTTGTGTTGGTGACTTAAGCATCCGCACTTCAATTGCAGAACTGTAGAAAACAGCCACTGCTTATCTCCTGAGGACATTTGTCTCTAATCGTTCGTTTCATGGAACTCAGTCTTTGCTTTCATTGCCAATGTCAGCAGCAACAACATAATCAGCTGTTTGATGTAAAGATTTGGCAAATTTTTCGTGAGCACAGCAAACACAAACAGCTGTGATGTGGTGCCCAGCACACAAAATCATGTTCCTGAAAAAAGGTTCCACTCAAAAGGGAATAAACAGACTTTTCAATGGTATAACATCATTGCCAAGAAGCACATTGCACAACTTTCTGCTCATAAAAAAAAATCTAAAAGTTTTGTTTAGTTTCAAGTCTCAGTATCTTTAAACTGAAGAAAGAAGCTCAAAGTAAACTTGTGTTTCAAACATAAGTTATAATAATATCAACAACCAAATTAAAAAACGATAAAAGCAATTATACCTGTTCCCTCTGAACAAAGGGAATGATTAATAAACCTGTGTCCAACCTTCAAATGCTGCTCCCTGTGGAAAGGTTAGTTCTGCTTCCACTTACTGGCTGGGGGACTGAGCGACAGAGCAGAGCAAAGGAAGAGGAGGTAGAGGAGGAGAGGACCGGTCATCCTGCTGCTGGCTGCTGCTGCTGCTCAGACCAAAGGAAAATCCATCTGTTACAGAGCGAACGAGCACAGAGCTTCATGTCCATCCTTCATCCTTCAACTGAAGCCGCTGCTCTGCTGGAACAGATTTATACCAGGGGATTACAACTCGCTCTCTCACGGTCTGTGTGTGTGTGTGTGTGTGTGTGTGTGTGTGTGTGTGTGTGTGTGCGTCTCTCTCTCTCTCTCTCTCTCCCTCCACCCCCCTCTGTTTCTATTCCTCTTTTTTCCCCCACTCTCTCACCTGTGTGCGATTAACTGATTGTTGATACATTACTGAGTGAGGATTTACACAGTGAGTAAGTTTCTATCTCTGCTCTTTTACTTTCTCTCACTTCTGGTTGTGTTGTATGTAGTTTATTAGTAGTATAGTTGTGTGTTTGTATGTGTGATTTTTAGACACAGCGATGATGATCTTAACTTGCCTTTTCAGCTTTAGTTATATTATGTTAGCCACATGATGTAATGAAATGCTATGGTTTCAGACCCAAGGGTTGTGTGTTTCTCTCCATGTTGCAGCATAGTTCCTGTAGAGAAAATACAACACTGCAAAAGACGCAGCAAACGGTGGAGCAGGTTCATGTGGAGATGAGCTGAGATAGAACCGATGGAGCTCAAAGCAGTGAGAAGGAAGGAAAACATGGTGTGAGTCAATGTGAGTTTTTTTTTAAATAAAGAAGAAGGTTTTCATTTCCAGATTCATTAGAGGAAAACATTACATTAAACATTTTTACATTAAATATATATCGGTACAAAACCCTGAGGATCAATGAGTCAATGAAAGAACAGATCTGCAAAATGGTTCTGCAGTTGTGATGCTTTATTTTGAAGCAGTGTGAAGATTCGTGGACTAAACTCCACCTGAACACAACAGGAAAATCTCATCCGACACCAAATAAACCAAAACCCAAGCTGTGACCATCAGCCGCTTGCCCACATGCTCTGTTACTCGCAGAAAACAATTGGTATTAAAAAAGAGCTGTTAAATAAAAGCAGAGACATGGTGTGTGATTGTAAAAGACAAGAGACAGCAGCTCCAGTGTGTGAGGGGGGGCAAGTGTCCCCCTGTCAGTGCAATTCATCCCCAACTAATAATCTCTGATACACAAAATAGAGTTTAAAGGCAGTTTGTTATATTTCACATTAAATCAGCTTCATACTTCATTGATACAGTATGTACACTGCTTATGGTCTGTAGCTATATTTACATTTCATTTTCTATTCACAAATATAGAACAACTGCTGCCACCAGCAGCCACAGAAACACACACTCAGGTTTTCTACACACACGGCCACACCAAACACGTTCTGTGTATGTTCTGTCTCTGTCATGTACATGTATGTGCATCGTGTCTGACTCTCGCCTTCACTATCAAACATGTGATAAAAAAACGAAGGCTTCAAAAAGCCATAAAAGCCATAATTAGAGGTCCTCCAGGCACCTTTTCCACAGGCGGCCTGAAGAGTCATGTGATCAGGACTCCAGCAGCAAGCAGTCCTCGCTGTCGCTGGCCGGCAGCATCAGCTGCTGCTCATAGTACAGACTCTTGGCGTAGTTCACCTCTTGTGAGATTTTCACAGCCAGACTCTCGCTCTTCACATGGACCTATGGACACATGGAGACCATACCGGATCAGACCCAAGAAGAGTTTAGTGTTTACAGGTGCTCACTGTCACACAAGTTCATCACAGCATTCTTTTCTTATTGTAATTGGCTTAGAGATTTTACAAAGTCCATAATAAACCAATCAGAGTCCGTACACATCTGAACATGGATCTGTATGTAACATGGTGTAAGACCTGGGGCGATTGTCTGTTCCACTGAAAACAAACTGCACTGGTAACTCTTGAGTTTCTATACTTTTCTTTTAATTACTATGTACAGAATACACATGTGCATAATGTATTACTTGTTAAATATTCTGTTCATTCAGATGTATACACATACTATTATGTATAATTTATGCTATTTCTCTGTATTGTATCATGGATGATAGAGGGAATTAGTAGTTTAGTTTAGTTCAGTATTTTAGTTAGTAGTTTATCATTTATTTTTTCAGCTTTCTTAGAGGAGAAGCTGGCATCAGAATGATATTCCAGTGTGCCTTTCTCATTCTCAAGGATTTATTGATGCACAATAAATCAATAAATATATAGCAAAAAAAAAAGTATCTGGTTGTGTCATGTTTGGGAAGCAAGTTTATAATTAGCCCATTTAGTCTCGCTGGTAACAACTGGTCTATCTACTACAACTACAGTTTTAGTAGATGGTTCCATTTTAAAACAAATGTACTAATTTTTTAAGTTTCATGTAGTTTATCACATGTTGGAGCCATGTACAGCGACACAAAAATAAACCAACAAATGAAATGAAATTAAAAAGTTGAAAGGCCTATAAGAACCAAAGTTAATCTTTTTCAAGATTCGGTATCCAAACACAAATGCAATAATATTAGCAGAATTTACAAAGTTAGAGATATCCATTCAAAAAACATGTGGATGAGGACTCTCACCATGGGTTTCTGGTGGGAGGGGCCGGGGATGGCCACGCCGCTGCTGGTGCTCTCAGCCTTCTTGGTGAGCTGCACGTAAACCTTCCCGTGGTCCTTGGACACCAGGCAGTGGTAGAGGTCGTCGTACTTGACCTCAAGGAAGATGGCCTCGCGGTCCACATACTCCCCTGGCTTCAGGAAGTAGACCACTTTGGAGGAGATGAGCACACAGTAGCTGTCGATCGGCTCCACTGCAATGAAGCTGAGACACAAACATGTGTTAGTATGATGCAGCTACAGGGAGACAGATGAGAATGTAAATAAGGTTAGAATGGTTCTTTTTTAATCTGCTGCATCTGATTTTCTGTCTCTCCAACTTTGATCAGATATTCACACCAGTAGGGTGCAGAGGCATGCCATCATGATGTGGCTATCCACAACCGACTCTAGAGGATTTGTGTCAACTGTGTATCTATGACTTCAAATACACACAGAAAGGGCTATCCCTTGAGAGGGGTATGTTAAAATGTTCTGTCTGACTTGTATGTGAGAACATTTCTTCAATAAAACAATTCTTATAATATTGGTATTATAGAACAGAGACAGAACAGAGTCAGAAGGAACTGAGTTCATGAACTCACAACTCAGAGTGGATGTTGTCAGTGAGACGGAACAGCTGCTCCTGACCCTCCGCCTGCATGACTGAGTATCGAGGCAGGAGACCCTGAGGTCCTTTACAGCAGCGAGGCTTCCTGACGCGCTGCACCCCCAGCCTACACAACACAACAACAGCACTTCAACAAACATTTGTTTATATAGAGCAGATGTACCATGGTTCCTTGATAATTCTAACGTTTCTATTTTCATTATTTATGTTGTATTCGTGCATGTTTCTCTTCTTACACAGTTCTAAAAAAGTCAAAGAGAGATTAATCGCCAGTTCTTTGATATTCAATTATTGAATTAGAGTCGTTTTAAGAAGAAAATGTACAAAGTCTCTGGTTTCAGATTCTCAAATCTGGTTATTGTCTGGTTTAAAAAGGTTGAATATTCAGCTTTGGGAGAAAGTGATTGACATTTTACATCATTTTATGAACCAAGCAACTAATCGATTAATTTACCATCAGAAGAGCCTTCAAGATAGCCGATGGACCCACCTGTGGTTACTGAGACTAGCCATGTCCCGGACCGTCTGTGCCGTCTCTGAGGCAAAGTCTAGGGCCCCCGCCACAGGTTTGGTGACAGTGCCAACCAGACCTTTACCGAGACCTGAGAAGAAGCCGCTGACTCCACCCTCTGTCTTCACGCCCTCCACCGTAGAGGTGATGATACTTGTCATGCCTCCGATGATCCCTGAGTTTCAAGAACAGTTACAGTAATTAAACTACTAATACATCCAAGCAACAATTCCCCCCCTCCTTTCTCTTCCCTCCTTCGTTTTCTTATTTATTCATTTATTTGATATGCCTGGCCGTTTCACGTCATTGCTGTGCACGATATTATATATAGTTGTAATGTACACGTTATCTGAACTGAGAATAAAAAAGGAACTTTAATAGTAGTAAAATTACTTTAATAATAGTAAAATTACTGTGAGTGCACACACAGACTGAAGTGGACATACATCTGTTTCAATGACCTTTCTTTACTTGTCCAAAAATAATGTATATCGTACTGCAAATTAATGAGGAGCAACAGTCCCCACCCTAATACGGAGTGTTATTGTACAATGTGAGGGGACAGGGGACATTGTGTTGCTTGAACAAGCTGTAAAGCCCATTGAGTTGAATCTGTGAATTTGGGCTGTACTATAAAAATGTAATTGACTTATTTAGCCCCATATCAGCATCAGGTCGCACCATGAGCCAATCCATGGATCCCTGCCACCAGGTGCTCTCCACTGGTGGCTCCGTGATATCTGATGTACTCTCTCTCACTCTGGTGTCTGTTGTCCATCGTCTTCCCAAGTCCATCTGATAACGTGCCTGCAAACTGAGAGAGAGGAACATTCAGACTGAATTAGAGCTGCAATGATTAGTAGTCTAATTGATGGGTTGTCAGCTGTTACATTAAATTCAAACTATCTAGATAATGGATTTGAATCATTTTTAAGAGGAAAATATCTATAATATATTTTTGAGTTCCAGCCACACAAACCTGATCATTTTCTAGTTTCTTTAGTCTTCTACAATAGTAAACTGATGATTTTTGGGTTGTAAATCTTCAGCTTTTGAAAACCATGATCACACACGATAAGCTGGTTACTTCTAACAGCGGAACAGGAAGTACCTTGGCAGCAGAGTTGGAGACGCCATGGGTCACGTTGCGTATGAGCCCGCCCACATTGCCGTACTTTATGAGCTCAGACATTCCCTCAGTGACATCATTCAGGAGGCCCATCGGGTTTCCCAGGAAGTCTACGGAGCCCAAGACTTGAGCCGCCTGACTGATCAGCTCCTGAACAACAGAAAACACCACAGCACTCATGAGACTCCACCAGCAGCATCGATGTTTTATCTGAATGAGGCCGGAGTGTTTAGTTGATATTAGAAACTGGTCATCTCTCACCTCTCTGAAGTGTTTCAGGATGTCATTGATGATAATCTCCTGGGTCTCATAGGGGTGAACTCTGGTAAATGGGTACATGTTGATGACCGCATCCTCAAAGCGAACCAGAGGAAAACCAAGCGTTCCTTTTAGAGCCTTGGAGGCAAAACACATTCATGGAACAGGAAGCAACACGGTAACAGGAAGTAACAGGTTATATGTAAGATTCTGCATGTGAACACTTCAGAAAGAAAGAGATTCCGAAGGTGTCAAACTAAAAGAGACAAGTGAACATGTTGAGTTAAATAGACAGCGATTGTGTTGGTACCTTGAGATCCAGAGGCAGCTTGTGCGAGGTAAAAACACTCAGCTTGACCTGTGGGAGGCTGATCTTCAAGTTCTCAAAGTAGTAGCGTTTAGGGGGTCCTGTAGACTCGTTAGATCTCTCATGGATGTTTTCATCCAACTTCTCCAGCTCTGCATCCATCAGAAAGAAACAGTATTTTATATGTGTGACTTTTTGAGCATCGGCACCACGTGAACTGTAACTAGGACTCACCAGCTTCTATTTGTCCGTATCCAAAGAAGCTGAGCAGCTTGAGCAGCAGTTTTTCCTCAATGATCACTGTAAAGCGTCGGGCAGTGACCATGAGGTGCTGCAGACACAGACAGTTATATCATTAGTCATGTAATTCTCACACAAGAAACCAGAAATAATGCCTCATAACTTTATGATATCTATGACGTCACCTTAAACAGATCAGTGAGCATGAGGCTGCTGGGAACTTTGACGGAGTTGACCTGCAGAGCTGGACCACTGTCACTGACCCCGCTGTCACTGGAGCTGGGCGTTACACACAGCATCACAGGCTGCGTGGTTCCCAGCAGCTGGTTGTCCACCTGATAACAGCCACAATATAAATAAATGTGTTCTGAGCGGAGCTGCATTGATTAGTTTCCAGCTTGTTTATTCTGCACAATCTTCATATTTGATTGATCCATTTGAGTCATTTTAAATAAGGAATTGTCTAGATTCTCTGCCTACAGCTTCTCCAATCTAATTATTTTCGGATTTCTTAAGTCTTATAAGAAAGACTGCTTGTGGATTGTAAACAAATAAATAAAACACATTTCTTCAGCTTTAGGAAACACTGACATTTTGCAACATTTACGAACATGTAATGTTCTAATGGATGAAATCAATATTTAGTGTTAAGTGTTGTTTTATTCTAAATTCAATATCTATAAATTGGATAATATATGCTTCATCCACCAGGCCGTGAGACTGCTGAACTCTCTCTACTCCTCCCTCTAAGCCCAGCCAGAAGGAACACCAGGCTGGCAGACGAAGTCTAGGACATTGGACCCTCATCCCCCCACACCCACCTAAACTGACACTCTGCACATGCAAAATTGCACAAATTTTCTGCTGTTATATTTATACCTATACTTTTATTGCCCTAGCCATTACATTTACAACAGCAACTACCTCAAATGCACACAGCTGGGTCAATCAGTGTTGTCTTTTTTTGTCTTGTCTTGTTGGATTTGTCTTTCCATACCCTGCTATTTATGTCTTGTCTTGGGGTACTCATGTCTTGTCCTGTCATACCTGGTTTTCCTTTTTAGTTAAGCAACACTAGGCGAAGTAGCCTTAAGCTACTGCACTTTACTATTGCTAAGAATCTAGTTTCAGGATTGTCTTGTCTTGCGCACCTGCACTTTAATGTTGTTGTACATGTAAAACACATAGGATAGTGAGAAACGCAATTTCGATTCCTTTGTATGTCAAGTACATGTGAAGAAATTGACAATAAAATTGACTTTGACTTTAATAGATATAGCAGGCTTATGCTGGATCTCGATATGAAAAGCTTGCTTCCACAATATTGACCTGCTCGCTCTACTTCATCACTTCTATTTCATGGTGTGAAGCAGCGTGAACTGTTGCTGTTACAAAAGGTGCAGTAAAATTACAAAACACATAAAATCAATTTATTTTGGAGACTTAACTAAACTGTAATGTAAATATATACATGTTGATCAGCTGGTGACACACCTGAATGCTCTGGATGCTGAGCTCCAGCACCTCGTTGGCAGCAATGCGTGTAAAGTGAACATCTATTCCAGACAGTGTAGTAAACACCAGCTCCTCAGGAACCTTGTTGACCAGAGACACACCCACACCTTCCTCCAGGTTCACCACCACCTGCAAAACAATGATGTCACTGCCACAGGTCAATGAGAGATAAAGAAATACTCTCATCTATTGATGGATCAATAACAGCCCTCATTTAATTATATTTCAATAACCACCCTCATCTAATAATGACTTGACAACATCCCTCATCCAATAAAGGATCACTAACAGACCTCGAGCTCTGGTTCCATCTCCCTCTGGTGTGGTTCTGTGTTTGGAGAGCAGCGGATGTTTCTCCTCTGGTTAAAATCACTGATCTGAGAACAGAGTTGATCTGTGTTTGAATCAAGTTAAAGTTCTGTGTGTGACTCAGTTATTAAAGAAAAAGCGAAAATAGAAAAACATTTCAGCAAATAATAAGATCTGAAGTGTTTACTGGGAATAAATATGGAAGCTGAAGAGGATCTGGAAGTGTGTCTGTAAGCATGTAGAGAATTGTGTCTGGACATTAGTATGGAAGTTAATAGGGAAGGTCTGGAAGCATGTCATACTTAATATAGAATTAAAAGTAATAATGAAGTAGTTCAATGCAGGTTCAGATGGACCCTGCTCAGTTCAAGGTTCCAGGTCTTTCTGAGTTGTTCCAGGTTTGGGTCTCACCTGCAGGACCCGCGTTGGTCCATCTGGCAGCACCTGGACCGACAGAACCCCGGAGCCAGGTCTCATCTTCTGGTTGATGAACTGCTGCTCGGGGCCGGGGTCCATCAGTCCAGAGTCTGGTCCCAGGACCACCTCTGCTCCATCGTACAGACCCGTCGCTGCTCCTTTCACCTGACACACCAGAGCAGCAACCCAATATCAATCAGTCCACAGGAAACCAATCAATATGATTATTGACTAGTCAAACCAGTTAAAGACATTTAATGTACATAAACCATGATGAGGGTTTGGACATCTGATACCATCACTTAGTTCACTAAGATATTGAGATTTTTTCAAAAGTATTACCTTCCTATGTTTCTGGTTTTTAAAGTAACTTCATGTTATTTTATCCTTTATTCAATTTAGTTTTTAAAATGTTTATTTTATCCCTTTTAGCATTTCATTACATTGTACTCTTAAACATTTTTTTTTAATTTTTGTTTTCTATTCATCTTATCTAACTTTATTTATTCTTTCCTCTTTTCATTTCTTGTTTATTTAATATTCGTGGTGTTTTTAATTTTTCATCTGTTTCATGGATCAAAAAGTCCTCTTTTGTTTGGTGTGATGAGAGGAAGTTAAACTGCAGACAGATTTTGTTGTACTGACCTGAACAACCAGTCGAGGGAGGCCACAGGTCAGCATCCCTGAGCTGAAATACCAGGTCTGAGTGGTGCTGCGGCGAGAGTCGGGCCTCCTAAGCATCAACGGTTCAAAGCTGAGAGAGACAGACGAGTAAAGATAAACAAGTAGAGTCAGAGTTGTAGAAGTGAGTGTCATGAGTGAGAGAGACAGACGGGTAGAGAGATGGAAAGGTCCACAGACAGGCTAAAAGACACCTCTTACGTCCGGTCCATGTCCCTGTGTCTGTTGAGTTCACAGACACGGTTCTAACCTGTTGTCGCTGACAGCGGCCAGCCCAGCGATGTCCAGCACCAGGGAGGAGTCCAGGGGGCGGGGCTGCGCCGGTTTGCTCTGCGGAGGGGAGGAGCCTTCGTGACACAGCATCCCTGTCCCTGTCATCCTCCAGAGCTGGGAGCGTTTCCCTGGCTCCTGTCAATCAAAGTCACAGCTGTTCATCTTCATTTGCATTCTACTTCACATACATAGAAAACAGGCAAAAACAACACATGTTCACATCAAAACATGTCAAGGTTTGTGTAACAGAAACACACTAATGCATATTTCCCTTGATAATGGATCAATCATTGAATCAAACAAGCAGTGATTTAACAGGCAAACAGCAAATCAACTTTAATATAAGATGGTCATATTCAGTCTCTTTTCTCCTGACCTTTATTCAAAACATGCAATAAAATATTATTAATAATCAATATTATCCACATATATAAAATATTTTATACCATGTCATTTATCTAGTTTAATATATAATTAAGCATAAAATGCCCCAAATAAAAAAAACAATATTATTGATATCAATGAATATTAACTGATTTATTCGCAATATTGATAGGCTTTTTTTAAATACAGTCTAATAGGTTATCAGTTATTGATTCATATTCTGACCAGTCAGTCGATCTTTACTGAAACACTGGGATAAAAATGTGTTTGTTATTGACCTTCTTCTTCAGGATGACTCTCTGAGTCTTGGTGTCCACGTCCAGGACCAGCTCAGCACAGCTCAGCAGACGCTTCTTTCCCACAGGCCTCTTCTCTACGCTCCTGCAGAGCAACAGGATGATTTTAATTCATAAGAAGCTCAAAAGTCAAACTCTCAATTATAACTCATGTCCATGTCAATGAAGGTTCTCAGTCATCCAGGTATCTTTTGTTGTTGTAGAGAAAAGCAACTGGACTCCTTCAAAAGTGATATATTCAACCAACTAAGAAGTACAGCTGCTTTTCTCTACAACTCTACAAGATTACTCGGGTAGAAGTGTAGATACTATGGTTGAAAATACATTTGTAGAAAATGAAGTATCAACTCAAGCTTTTTACCCAGGTAAAAAATGTGTAAACATTTTCAAAACACTACTTAAAGCAGGCCTGCCCAACCCTGCTCCTAGAGAGCTACCATCCTGCATGTTTTAGGACTCTCCACACTCCAACATAATCCTTATTCTAATTATCAAGTCAAGTAGCTGAAGCTTATTAGGGCTTGTTAATAATTAGAATCAGAGGTGTTGGATTGGGGAGTTTCCTGAAGCCATGGCACAGTTAAAGTATAAAAGTAAGTAAGAAGGGGCGGAAATGTTGTTAAAACAATATATATTAAGGAACCATATACAATTATCTTATCTTTTTATCTAATATTTCAGTTTTCAATCTCATTTTAAGGGGCTGTATTAGATATATCTTATTATCTAAAGGTTTTTTTTTCCAAAAGGTATTTTTTAAAATGTATAAGTAAATGGTTTACTCCTGTAAACGATATACACCCCAAATTTCTACTTAGTACTAGTATTTGTGCTTAGTTACTTGAGGCCTTTGGTCAGTGATGATAAGTTAGTGAGTGTTATTAGACACATACTTTGAGAAAGTGTGTGTGGCTGCGATGTAGATGAAGTTCTCGTAGTACAGCTTGTTGTATTCCCTAAAGAAGTTCATGTCGGCCATGACCTCTGAGGATCCGGCTCCCTTCACGGTCAGGGTGAGGTAGGGGGGCAACGTGGGCTCATCACAGGCGTAGTCCAGGACTGAGCCGGCCTTTACCTCCGTGTGGAGCCGGATGTCGGCCACGCTGTGCTGCCAGAACTGGATTGGAACCTGAATCGATTGAGACAATGAAACACATTCATTACAGACTCTGTTTTCTATTCTTCATATGACTGTGGTCTGTGAAGTCTGTGTAGAACCGTGGCTGTGATTTTTTTATAATAAACATTTATGCTGAAAATGCTTACATAAAACGTTAATGGTTTACTATAGAGTGATGTGTCTTGTGGCAGAGAATATATCAAAAATGCAATTTACAGCATTTTGAGAACAATATTCACTAATAGAAATAATAAAGATACTAATACTAATAATAATCACACTTATAAACTACAAATATGTATGGATAATCTAGAAAATGAAAACCATGATGCTGCCACCTCCATGTTTGACAGTGGGGATGGTGTGGTCAGGGTGATGTGCAGTGTTGCCTTTTCATCAAACATAACGTGTTGCATTTTGCCCAAAAAGTTAAATTTTGGACAGAATTTCTTCCACATTTGGTGTGTCTCCCAGGTGTCTTATGGCAAACTTCAAATGGGACTACTTAATGATTTCTTTGAAAAGGCCTTCCTTCTTGCCCCTGTTCTATAAAGACCGGGCAAGACTGTACATCACGTGACCGAAACTCACCTCAGAGAGGTTGTCGATGCGGAATGGTGGAGGCAGCTGGTCAGTGTCAGTGAAGGAGATCTGGTAGGTGGCTCCTTTCAGAGTGACCTCTGTCCGCAGGAAGAAACAGTTCCCTAGAGTGTCCCTGTTACAACCAGACCACAGACCTGTCAATCACTCAGAACCACCAAAGACCTGTCAATCACTCAGAAACAGACGGGACAGACACACCTTTGGCCTCACACCTTTAGATGTTATTTTTAACTCAAAAACAGACTGCTGAACTGTCTCCCCTCCTCCCTCTCACCCTCAGCCCCAGCCAGAAGGAACACCAGGCTGGCAGACCAAGTCTAGGTCACTGGACTCTTGAGATGATACATTACATGTTTTCCACTGTATGAGGAATGTGTGATGTGCAGTTTCGCACCTCATGTTGACATGAAACGACTTGGGTTTGTTGACCTCGAAACCTCCAGACCAGGTGCAGTTGGGTGTGTCCATGAGGCGAACACAGAGTAACTGGTCATAGTCGTTCCGCGGCCAGTGGAAGACGACGCTGGAGCCCGGCAGGGTGGAGATGTAACCCTCAGGGTTGGAGGTACCCTACAACAAAGAGACTCCTTCAGGACTTTCTGTAAGTCTCACCACCTTTTAGATGAGTTTTGAAATTAAGTCCTGTCTTTGTTTTTTACTTAGAAAATGTCACTAAGTTTATTCACAGCACATCAGGAAAGAGTTGTTCAGGAAGATTAAATCAAACTAAAATAATGGTTTGTGTTGTCAACAAGGTCAGAAAAACAATATCAATTATACAATAAATATATTTAGTTCAATATAATTTCTATTGATAATGGATCAATCATTGAGTCAAATAGCCAGTCACTTAACAAACTAGAAATCAACAATAATATAAACTGGTCACATTCAGCCTTTTTTCTCCTGGTCCCTTGATGACCAATGATCAATAATAATTGTTATTCACATATATGAAAAGTTTCACATCATATTTTCTACAAATATGTATCAAAGGTAGGCAAAGTAAGCCGAAAATGCCCCCACAGATAGTGTTGGTGCCTCAGGTTCAATAATGATGGTGCCTCAGGTTCAATAACAATTAATTACCTGTGTTGATTAAGAGTAACTATGGTACCCCCCATCATGTAAGTGGTAGTGAAGGTTTGATTGATTGATTGATTGATTTCTCACCTTTCCTCTAGCAAACTCTCTCTGAGCGAAGGCCAGCTTGTGTGAGGAGCGATTGTCCAGCAGGTATCGGGGAGCAAAGGTCACAATGTGAGTGTCTCTGTAACGTCCTTTTCCTTTACGAACACTGATGCCTGTGATTGTCAGACAGACACAAATCAATGCCTGACTCGTTATTGATTATTGATCTTCAACATAAGGAAAAACTGTATAAAAAAACTATAATCTGTGATAGATAATCTGTGTCAAGAAGAAGAAGAACATGGACTAAAGTTCTAATACAGGATAGGAACTTTAATAATGATCTAGAGCTGCAACTATTAGTCAATTAATCAATTTTTTTGCCAATTATTACATTAATCACCAGCTACTTTGATAATTAATTAAATACGTAATTTTTAAGAAGAAAATGTCAGAATTCTCTGGTTTCATCTCAAATCTGTATTCTGAATGTTAATTACCCTTCCATATTAGTAAACCGATGATCTTTGGGTTGTGGACTGTTGCTGGACAAAAAAAGATATTTTCATAATATTTTCATTAATTGACTATTGAAACAGTTAATCAATTAGTTATTTGGATCATGAAATGGTGTCAATCGGTGTTTCCTAAAGCTTAACTCAACCTAAATGTTCTTTTTTGTCCAGACCATTCAATTTACTATTATAGAAGACTGAAAAAAACACAAAAATAATTAGTAAATTTCAGAAGTTGGAACCAGAGAATTTTGACATTTTATTTTTCAAAATAAATTATCAGAATGGTTGAATAATGTAAGAGTTGGTAGCTTAAATCAAAGATGTCTAAAAAATGACTCAACTTGAGGCATCAATTATCAAAATAGTTGTCAACTAATCAACTAATAATTGCAGCCCTCATTCAATCTCTAGAAATAATGCAGGTCCCTGATGTTTCTACAACTTGCCTATATTGTAGATGAGTCCTGGTCTGTTCCCATGCTGGATCACCTTCACAGCTCGGACTCCACGTCCCCCGTCCAGGGAGAAGCCCTGACACCAGCCTGGAACGCCATCTGGGTGGATCCCTTTCCCGATCCGCATCGTGCACCTGGGATCAGGACGGTGGAATAGAAACCTTTTAGTCAAATGACAAATTCATTGTGCAGTGGACTGGGTCAGATCCTGGTCTGGTCTGGGACTCACATAGCCGGTTGCTCCTTATCGGTGTAGCAGAACAATAACGGACTGAGACTCCGGGCCAGTTCGTGCTCCTCAAACTGTCCTGCTGCGTCCGCCCTGCCGTTATCCTGACGGAAGATTAAAGGCAGACCTGAGGGAAGAAAATTTAAGGATTAATCACAAAGAAGCTGATTCGCTGCAGTTTATAATAACAGAGGCAAAAATACCTGTCTTGTTGATGAGCCAGTAGGGAGCTGAGATCAGGATCTTCAATGCCCCCTGTGCCCGCAGGATGATGCGGATCGTAAGGCAGAGCAGGCGCTTGTTGGTGTCGTACAGCCTCATGCGGACCACATAGTTCTGAGTTCCGGGGGGAATCAGCAGCTCTTTGCAAACGGCGAAGTTCTCCAGCAGGACCCCTGAAAAACACACATTATGAAGACCAGTAGAGGGGATGGGAACTACAGTTAGGAAACAAAGACTGGTCCTGACCTAGCTCCATGTTCTGCGAGGTGTCGGCGGCGTGGAGCACCGCCTCCTTCCCAGGCTTCAGCGAGCTCTTGATGGAGGATCCTTTGATGTAGAAGTTGAGGTCGCAGGGCAGCAGGTTGGCCAGGACCATGGTGGGCAGCAGGTAGACCGTGTGGCCTGGCTGCCGGTAGATCTGCTTGGTGCTGCCAGAGACCCTCTTAGCAGGCTGTTGGTCTGGGTAGTTCTCCTTCCTGATGACCACACAGAACCTGAGAAGAAAAGACAGAGGAGTTTATTATCGGCAACTCAGACTCAGATACCCAAACAGATAAAAAAAAGTAAAAAAAGTTTTCCCAAAAGTATCAATTCTTTTTTGCTCCCATATAAGAACTTTTCAGCCCCCTTTTTTTCAACCAGACTCCCTCTGACATTTTACTTGTGCTCTCTTGTGCTTTATATATATATATATATACACACATACATATACATACATATACATACACACACATACACACACAACCTGATGAAGGTCTGAGGGTTGAAACATCATTATATTATATTGATATCAATATTATATTGATAGTGTGCAAGAGATTATTCTCACTTATATTTCTATATCTGCATGGAATTTGTTACCTCTCCTACACTATTTTTCTACTTTTGATCCCTATAACACACCCCCATACCAAACATTTGAATGATTGTTTCCACCTGAAGTTGCGTTTGAGGTTGTCATCGAAGTCGGCGGACTGACACTCTCTCTTCGTGCTGCTGATCTCTCCAGGCCGCTCCACGCTGGTCCAGTGGATGGGAACCTTACAGAAGAACAGGCCCAGGCCTTTGGGTCGAGCTTGCAGGCGCCAGGATGTCAGGTGGAGGGGGACAGCCAGGGCCTGACCCGGCAGGATGGGAGGCAGCACCACCGGCTCTGTAAACAGGAACACGGGTCACATTAGGACGGTCACATTACATTAGATTAAGATAATGTAGTTAAAAAGCTGTAGGCAGGATTACTGTCAGGAGCAGAGGGGCTGTCCAGCCGGATCTCCATAGGAACATCCAGCCGGTTCTTCACAATAAGGGCAGAGCGGACAGTGATCACCTTCCTGGCGCTTCCCTCCATCGTGATAGAGAAGACGACTCTGACTGGAGGCAGTGCTGAAAACTGAAGGAGAGATTTGAAACAGCTTTGTGTTATCTGCTGTGACTAAAGGTTCTCCTCTTTATAATAGATCCTTGATCAGCTCCTTTAATTTTTCCAAACAGAGCAGACTGACTTCTTACAACAATACAATAACTATCATAAGAAGTCTGATATACAATCTGAGGTAGGAGAAAGATGCACAGTCTACCTCTGTTATATCCAAAAGTCTTCACATCCATGAGTCAGGTAAAAGTAAAGATACAAAGTATCAACTCAAGCTTTTTAGTTAAGTAAAAGTTTTGGATTCAAAACTACAAAAAAAGTCGTCAAAGAAAATCAGTTGCCTGTCAGTTAACATATATGAGCTGTAATCACCTTTAAGCAAAGATATTACAGTTTCTGTTGCATTGTCCATTTCAAGGTATTTGAAGAGGTAATAGTGAGTGAGCTAAAATCTATTAAATATAGATACCAAAGAAGGGTTGAGGGATATTTAGGCAGAAAGAATCATTAATTACCAATATATATAAGTTGTCATTACTTTTTATCCTTTAAAGGTACATTAATAAAGAAAAGGGCTTGTCATGAAAACAAGCCAGAATGAAATAGAATTAACAAGGATATTTTTAGTGCAGGTGCAGAGTTTAATAGATGTAGAGAGAATTTAGAGAAAGACGCTGTTTGCATCAGGCAGAGCTACTTTTACAATTATTTTCTGTCACGCTCCCCCTATGGAAGAGGGAAACATCTTGCGCCCCCCACGTGACTATAAATAGTATCATTAGTTGGTTTAACCAGGCCAACTACTTCAGAGAGCACAAAGGTAGAGATTATTAGTTGGGCTGGCGAATTATTCATTCATTCATTCAATCAATCTATCAATCTGTCAATCTATCAATCTATCTTTATTCTTCCGTAAAAAGTTTGGCTTGCTTCTCCTCCTAGGGGAAATGGCAAACCCCCACAACAGTTATATCAAAACGACCGGCTCGGTCAGGAATCATGTGGTATGTCTTTTGGTGGCGATATTCGTTACTATGGCGACTTCTTTGTGCAAGATTTTGGCCCTATTTATTTCGGATGGGGACGTTAGAGTGGTGATGTCATCGTTAGAGTTTAAAGGCACAAAAAATTCCTCTGAAAAAAAAATGTCTAGCTCGCGGATACGGACAGTTTTCACCGCACGTTGATAATTTTTACATCAAAACATCGGCACCCTCCGATCGCTCCAATGTGAGTAACAAAGCTGAGAGTTGTACAGTTTTGGCACTGTGACCCTCCAAGCGCAGCTTCACGCTCCTGCTCTTCCTATCCCTCCCATTGTAAATTTTCAGTGACTCATACAGAATTTTGGAAAACATTGAATTTCTAACCTGCTCCTGTGCCCACATTTTTCAAGCTACGGAAATAAAAGATATATCACCATGATCAGCATTATGAGTTATGGTTTTTGAGTTATGAGCAGTTGTTTGGGCATGTGAAACAGCCATTTATGCACACACATTGGGAGAGGATGTCAGTTAGAATCATTATTCGCTCATCTATATCAAAGAGCTGCAGCAGGTGCGTGCGTAACCGTAGCAACGGCCCACAGCTCTAGCAACAAAACAGACAGAGCATTTTGGCTGTTGGTTTTTTCTAAATAACTTTTGATGTAAATGTCCGACACATACCAAACTTGGCAGTAATGACCAGAGGGACCCAGGATCACATCCCTGGCATCAAAATGTTTTAAAAAGCCACAGTAGAGTCCCGACGCCTAATGGCCCAGCCAGAACTCTCACAATTGCCGCAGGAATTGTCTAGTTTGTCTATAAGACTGTTATAAGTACCTCTGCATAACACTGTATCCTTATTAACGTATAAGAGAAGAAAAAATAAAGAAATATGGACCAACTTACTTATTAACTGTAACAGAAAAGATTTAAAGTGCATCTGAAATTCAAAAATAAATTAAAATCCTTAATTAAATTATAAATATTTGACTGACCATGCCACACCATATGATACTGAAAAATAAATTAAAAAAACATAAAACGGCTTATCAGCGTCATTGGGATGTAATGTGTCTTTAAGTGACACGTTAATTTCTTTGTCTTCATGCTGCCAACATTTTTGACACAGTAACACACTGGTCGTTCACAGTGAACCAAGCACTACATACGCTTCGGCATTTTTCCTTGTCTTAGCTTTGGGAGACTTTTGTTTGTCTTTTTAACCTCCGTCTCTCTTTGCCTGTCTTCTCATCCCTGTTAAATATTTTTTAATGGCATCACTTAAGGGTCTGCTACACTGAGCGAATGCTCCCTGCGCACACTCTGCCAATGAGAGCACCACTGCCACTAATGTAGTGGAGGTGCAATTGCACTTTATTCCAGGACGTAAAAAATAAAAATAAAATAGAAAAATAGAAAAGCGCATTCTCCGAGGTCAAACGCACTCCCCTTGATGGAGCCTCACTATGTGAGAACCACTGCATTAAGGGAAGTGTAGCAATGTTAAATTCTTCACATTCATTACTCGGGTAGAAGTTTAAACACTACTATAATACTAAAGCTATACCTATTATGAAATATTTCTGTAGAAGTTTAAGCATCAAGTCAAGATTTTTTGTACACAATGTAAAGCCCTTTGGGGCAAATCTGATTTGTGATTCTGGGCTATACAAATAAATTGAATTGAATTGAATTGAATTGAATAAAGGGAGAATGACAAATACTTAGTACAATATACTGTACAGTACATTAAAATCCATACATAATTGTCTTGTCTTTTTATCTAATATTTTATTTCATTTTATCTCATTTTTGGAGGGATATAGTTAATTTAAAATATTTTTTGTCTTTTTAATATAATAACTTTTACTTTTTCACTTATTTAAATGTCTTTGAATGACAATAATGTTTTCAAACATATATGGTACATAAGTATAAAAGTGACTAAAAATGAGTAACTAAAATATTTTTTATTATGCATAGGTTTCTGTTATTTCAGTTTTTTGAATGGTGAAAAGCCAGAATGAAATAAAAGTAACATGGGTATTTCCATTTTTTTTTTAGATATTGACTTACGTAGACATGTGGGTGGATGATATTGGTCCGGCTGATTGGGCTGCCAACCTGTGGTCACATGATCAATATTAAACACTGGTTTTGATGGAAACATGATCAGTTTGAGCTGTTCTGGTTTTAGACTCACAGTGTTAGAGGAGTTGTTTCTGTCCGGAGCTGCATAACGGAAGAAAATTCCGACTTTGTCCACAGAAACAGGCTTCACTTGCTCCCACCCACAGACCCGAACCAGCAGCTGATGCAGCTTCAACTCATGTGTGTGTCTGCAGAGGAGAGTTATATATTTATGTATTTACACATATACACACAATAATGGACAAAGTAGTCAGATCACTTATCAAGTAAAAATACTCCAAAACCTTTATGAGCAAAATTGACTGGATCTATCAAAAGTAAAAGTACCCATTATGCAAACTGTGTTATATTATTACCTTTAGAATTGTAGATACTAAATAAAAAAAAATACTTAAAAAATACTTTGTAGAATTTGAAAGTATCAACTCAAGCTTTTATATTCAAGTGAAAGTGTAAACGTTCTGGTTTCAAACCTACTTAACGTATAGAATGAGAAGTTATATAAAGGGAAAAATGCCATTAAGGAAGAATAGTACAATATACATTTAAGAAGTTTAAAGGAGGAGGTTCAGTGATTTATATTAATTTAAGACCGTACCGATGACGGAGTTTCTCTCGGGCTTCAAACTCAAAGGGAATCTCCTCCCCGGGCAGCACCTCCCTCCACTGGCTCACATTGTGGGTGTCATCAGTTCCTGGACCGTGCATGTCTGAGATGGAGTCGGCACTGCTGCTGTGTGAGAGTGCTACTCTGTGGGTGACACGCAAAGAGCTTTGCACAAAAAATTTAACAGCAGTTTCTATCATAGTTCTAATTTTTAGATCCAGCAATATAATTTCAGAAAGACTTTCTAAGAGCTGCAACTAATGACTATTCTTATATTTATTTAATCTATTGATTCATAAAATGATTAAAATATTAGCTATTTGGTTCAAAATATGGTGTAAAATGTCAATTACTGTTGCCCAACAATGAGGATTCAACTAATTCCCTTTTATTGAGAGCGTATACATGCACTTTTTTTTAATTGGATATTTATTCACATATAACACTGGTTTATAAAATGATACAAAACATTGAAAAAAACACAGTTTCTCTAAACTTCTTAAAACCAATTAACAAGATACTCAGACTATCAATGTAAGAAAAGACAAAACCACTGATAGCATGGTAAACATGATGATGCATATTTCTCTAATCAAAGTTGGTCAAATCAAAGATTCTGACAAACAAAATACACATAATGAAGGACTCTGAGTGATGTGTTCTGGATGATGGAGGATCAGCTCTACCTGGTGGGGGTCGTGGTCAGAGTGGCGAACCACATGGTGCATCCTGTGTGGTTCCGCAGTGCATATGGCACGAACGGCTGCCTCCTCTTGGACAGCTTCACGTCTGATGGAAACACATATGATTACATTAAAACAGATGAATAAGATAGTATAGTTTATTGAAGGATAACTCTGTCTGTGCTGTAGATCTGTTCTTATCACTTCACTTACCAAATATCAACACATTTATGAGTAATCAATAAGTTGATTTCATTGACAAATCTTTGAAATAAGGGTTCTGCATGAACATAGCTTGTGCACGCAATGTTTAGGGCAAAAGTAATTCAGAAGAAAAAGATGCATAAAAAACAATTCAATCGGTTTGGTCGATTAGTCCATGAAGTGCAGCTCTAACGAGCAACAATAGCAGTCATGCACTTCCCTTAAAAGCAGCACTTTAAAGGGGTACTCCACTGTTTTCAATTCACAGAGCACTCCCTGAACCTGATGATGCAAACTAACACAAACTGCAATAAGACAAATGACGAACCAGCCCAATATTGTTCTATATTGTTTAATTATTCTTTGCTGTGTCATTTTATAGACTTTCACAACAGTTTTGCTGGAGTACCCCTTTAAAAAGGGGTATCTATATAACTGCCAATTAAAACAGGTATAATTAGCTGGATCTTATGTTCATGTTCTACACATGAACATAAGATTGTACACAGACAACATATGGAATCAACCATGAAGTAAGTCTGTACAAAAAAGATGAATGAAAAAAAACTAAACTGGTATTGACTTTCAATAATCATTCAAAGCTCTACTTGATATTTAAAGATATAGCACTCAGGATTTGTTTGGCCCCGGCTCCATGTCAATTCCTGACAGTTTTGGCTGCAAAACCACAACACTACACAGAACATTGAACACAGAGGAAAATAATAACAGCTATATCACATTCCTTAGTAAGCTTAAACTTATAAAGTGGCATAATGATTGGCATAATACAAGTTCACAACTCAACACAACAAAGTTTTAGTGATTTTAGACTTTTAATCTGAAAATTTACAAATTGCAGCATTAAAATGTTTTATTTTGCAATAGTGTTTTTTATCCCACAGACATGCACGCTGCGTACTCTGCCTTTAACTTTCCTCAGAGCCTAAATTAAAGAAAGATAAAAACTAGTATTAACTAGACACAGAGAAAATTAAATGTTTTAATACAAACTTCTCCTATTATAAACTCATCTTTTTTATATCGTATCATAAAAATACTGCAACATTGGCCATGCCGTTCATGCAGAAACACAGAAAGGACAGACGAGGACAGACAAGGACAGCAGGATTCTGTGGGTTTGGTCAGGTTCTGCCTGTAATGATACTAATTCTACACTATTACTACAATAATAACACTTGTGAAGACTTTTCTGAGCACGATGCATCACTTCTACAGTAGGACTGTACATGGCCACACATACACAGATGTGTGAGCATCATGGTGTTGAGGGATGAAGCTGAGACTAAACTCTGAACTGACCTCCGGAGTGAATCTGCTGCTCGAGGCAGGTCAAGCTGGCTGTGCTCCTCGTTCTAAGCTGAGCGAGAGGAGCACCTGACAGCAGAGAGACACAGTTACTGCACAAGAACAGGGAACAGACACGAGGGTCAGAAATCTGCCACCCTCATCCTCAATAAAGATCAACACCTGCATCATGATTCACTTCCTGTTTTCTCCCTTCTCTTCCCAAGTTCACAAACCAACATTCATCCATTTAAACTCAGGACAAGGAAGAATTTCAGGATTTTTTGGTCAATTTCATTGATTTATTATCATTTCTTAGCTGATAATATGAAAAGAAAATAATTATAAAAAACAAAGCAGATAAAATCTGGTGAAAGCAGATAGTTTGGATGCTATTGTATGTTTGCTCTGTGATATATTTGAATTCAGACAACACTATTTATTTAGTTCAGGGGCCACATTCAACAGCATACCATTAAAAATTAACATAGATTAAAACACAATTTTCTTCTCCTTTATATATATATAAATAAAACTATTTTAATCATACTGGATGTTTTTTCTGTAATATTTTAGAAACACACTGTGTATTTGTTATATTTTATTAGAAAAACACTGTATACTCTATTAGAACCATGTTGAATGAACCAAATTCAAACATGTTGTATATTTGTTTTTTTTTCCTTTTAGAATTTGTTCTATGTTTGTGGTCACTCACTCTGTCCAAAGTTAGGCGGGTCCACTGAGGATCCGAGCCAGGGCGGGGGGATAGAGGCTTGGCAGGTCTGTTCCTCTTCGTTGCAGTAATCAGCCATCCAGGAGCTCTTAGTGGTGTTGTACTGTTCTGTAAAAACACAAAGAGACATGTTGAGAGCATCAGGCTGGATCAGAACTTGCAGCAGCTTCCAGCTTCACTCACCCAGCAGCACTGAGGTGATGTTGATGTCTAGTCTCTGCTTGGCTCTTATTCCCAGCTTGAGGCGGGGCGGGTGGAGGCGGCCGGCGGCCTGCTGCTGCCAGGACAGGAAGCAGGGCCACGGCTCAATGAAGGGCTCCCAGCCTAGCAAGCACACGCACGCACGCACGTGCACACGCACGCACGCACACGCACGCACGTGCACACGCACACACACAAACACACCCCTGTTATTCCTCTGTTATTACCCATTTACAACTTTCACTTTAACATGATATATTTATTGTTAATTATTATCATTTATTTGTGTTTATCATATTCAACCAGGAAATTAAGCAGAAATAGGCAAAAATCACACAAATAAAACACAAATAAGATAATTATACCACAATACAAAACCGATGTTGCATTTAATTTAAAGGCCTTCTAGTTAGTTAGTTAGTTAGAAGTTAAGTTATTTCTGTTATCTGAGTTAATGCTGAAAAAAGTCTGTGTTTACAGTTTAACAGATCATACCAAATATTGAACTAAAATTAACATCTTTTTTATTATATATTTACTATTCAAGCCCTAATATTAATTAGAAAAAGTGACTAATTGCGATAAATCAATTGATTCCCATCAACCTATTAATTTCAGGAAAATTGTTTTGTATTGTGTTTGTACTGATGATGATCCTCATTATTACCTGACAGCTCCCTGTTGTAATAATCTCCAGACAGAGTGAAGCTGGCGTTTCCTTCCTGGGTGGAGCCAATACGCTGCAGCACATACAGCCCTGCAACAATAAATACTGCCTTCATCACCACCACCATCCTCATCAACATTATCAAAGATTATCCATCTATATCATAGAACAGTAGTTCAACCAACATGATAAAAATTAGGAAAACTAATAAATATATATGTACATATATAATATCATGAACGTGTGATGAGCAGTCAACTACATTTTAACTGATGCCTGATTGTCGACCAGGACAATCTTCGATTGGAGAATGGATATAGAACTTCAGAATTACAGCAAAACACACATCAGCACTGTAAATACTCAGTTGTCAGGTTTTGAAACTCGAGAAAAATAAAGATTAGATGCAATAGAAGTTAATTGATATTTTTTTCTGATGGAAAATTTGACATATATAGGAAGCAAACTACACTGAAAATGGGAAAATAGACCCTATACCAAACTCTAAATGGAGACACTAGACAAGAGTAACAATTTAAAGGATGAAACAAATTAAGCTTTATAACAATATGACAACTCTCTGTTTAGACTGTTTGTAATTAGTTTTTGCTATTGTATAAAATGGTCAATAAATATGTAAGTGACATGGAAAAAAATAAGGCAGCTTTGTCTTACTAGAGAAGGTTAGCTCAGCCAGGGGGATGTCACAGTCCAGGCAGTCGTCTATGAGGCAGATGCAGACACTCTCGGCTTTCACCTCGACTCCTGACAGAGGAGCCGAGTGGCTGCTGGACCCAGACTCGGCCCTGGTTCTCTGGTGACCCGACATGCTCTCAGCGTTCTCCAGCAGCCACGTGGCCGCCTGGTCCAGCTGACCTGCAGCGACAGGCGACGAGGATTTACTTTTTGTTTGTCCCCACAATACAAACTATTTATTTTAATTGAAGTTGCAATCATGATGTCAGCCTGTGCAATTAAACCACAAAAAAGGCTTCAATTGTATTTTTTTTAACTAAATTTGACCATGACAACCGGTCTGCTATAACACCATAAATAACTGTTCCTTGTTCAAGGGGTACAGGAAATTTTGAAGAAAGCATCAAGTAATTGTTTGGTCTTTTTTTCCTTTTTGTTTTAATTAATCATAACATGTAGAAACAAAAACAGAAAAATAGAAAACATAACCACGACAACAAGGCACATTGTTTGTCCCTCACAAATTAATATAAATTATAAATACCATTTTACGGAGTCTGTTACCGCCCATCAGTTCGTCTGAGTGAGTGTGTGTGTGTGTGTGTGTGTGTGTGTGTGTGTGTGTGTGTGTGTGACCAACACAGATACAGAACAGGAGCATCAAGATTAAAAAGAGAAAGAACATCCATTATATGACGACAGTATTTCAGATTCAGTGACATCTCACAGAAAGATGAGATGTGAGAAACGTTAAAAAGTAAGAGTCAACATTAATAAAAACATCAGAGAAAATGAGTGATGCAGTGAGTCAAAGGTCAGGCAAGTAAAATTAAACTAAGAGTATTCTAGGTAAGAGTCTGCTCTATTTACAATCACACACTTTCACAGGCAAACTGTGCACCTAAAACGCACCTTTACACTGAATCAGGGCTCGCTTGCAGTCGTCTTTCTTGAAGCCAAGTTCCTGTAAATTTGTCAGTTGACCCTCTGATGAAACAAGAGAAATCCTCATTAATCATTGATCTGAGAACAGTAATAATTAACAGTAACAATGCACCATCATCATAACAGTGGTGACACAGTCCAGATGAGGAACTGGAATTCATATTATCTATATTTATTTGAGCTGTTCCTTAACAGACATCATGTAAAAGTCTAAGCAAAGCTTCGTTTGTTCAGTTTTAGTTTTCTACTTTAAATGAAACATGCTGACTGACAGTGAACAAGAAAGAAACCTATTAATCAAGAAAAATACTCATTAGGATTAAAATCTGTTTTTCAAGAGTGACTTAAATAAGAGTTCACATTTTACATCACAGTTACAACCACAGAGCTGCAATGATTATTTTGTTTAATAATTAGTTACCAACTATTATATTATGCTCCAAACTCAGCTTTGGGAAACAGTGATTTAGATTTTACACTATTTAATGAACCAGACAACTAATCTATTAATAGCTTCAATAATCTATGGATTATTCAACTCTCAGCTGCAGGGGTCTTGGTAGGTCTTGACGTACCTATGAGGGCCTGAGTCTTCTGCCTGTAGCTATCCTTGGCTGTAGCTGCTAGTTCAGTGCTGGGTGCAGCGATGCTGTCGGGGTCGGAGGTCAGTGTGCTGCTGGCTGTAGGGATGGACTTGGCTATGGCCAAGAAGAGCTGAATGTCGTTGTAGGAGAGACGAATGTCCAAAGCAGGAAACTGGATCTGCCAGAGAATTAAAAAATTAAAAGGAAAAGAAAAACATTTCATTGAAGTAACACTATCTGGTATCAACTACAGGTTTGTATGAGACAAAGTGCAAGTGCAGAGTTTAATAGATGCAAGAAGTATTGTGAATAGTCTGTTGAAGTTCAGTAGAAGTTCCCTGATTATTTTCAGTTTTTTTAGCCTTCTATAATAGTAAAATGATGATCTTTAATAGATAATAATCAATAATAATCAATAGATTAATCAAATCCCAAAATAATTGTTAGTTGCAGCCCAATCTGAGTCTTAAAGGTTTTGAGTTGTGTAAAATCATCCAGACAACGGAGAAGTTGACATCAATACTTGTTGTAGATGCTTGTTTCTGTTCGTTAGTTCTCCCCAGTCAGAACATTTACATGACACCCGATATAATCAAATTTTTATGTCAGTCCAGAGTCCAGACCAGGTTAGGTAGTGGCCCAATACTAAAAAGCTACAAGAGAGAGTATCCCCACCTACAGTGGCTTGCGAAACTATTTGGCTCCCTTGAACTTTGTGACCTTTTGCCACATTTCAGGCTTCAAACATAAAGATATAAAACTGTAATTTCTTGTGAAGAATCAACAACAAGTGGGACACAATCATGAAGTGGAACACACTTTATTGGATAACGAAAAATTGGGCGTGCAAAATCATTCAGCCCCATTGAGTTAATACTTTGTAGCGCCACCTTTTGCTGCGATTACAGCTGCAAGTCGCTTGGGGTATGTCTCTTTCAGTTTTGCACATCGAGAAACTGATATATTTGCCCATTCCTCCTTGCAAAACAGCTTGAGCTCAGTGAGGTTGGATGGAGAGCGTTTGTGAACAGCAGTTTTCAGTTCTTTCCACAGATTCTCAATTGGATTGAGGTCTGGACTTTGACTTGGCCATTCTAACACCTTGATATGTTTTTTGGTGAACCATGCCATTGTAGCTTTTGCCTAAAGTTTTGGATCATTGTCTTGTTGGAAGACAAATCTCCGTCCCAGTCTCAGGTCTTTTGCGGATTCCATCAGGTTTTCTTCCAGAATGGTTCTGTATTTGGCTCCATCCATCTTCCCATCAATTTTAACATCTTCCCTGTCCCTGCTGAAGAAAAGCAGGCCCAAACCATGATGCTGCCACCACCATGTTTGACAGTGGGGATGGTGTGTTGAGGGTGATGAGCTGTGCTGCTTTTACACCAAACATAACGTCTTCATTGTTGCCAAAAAGTTCGATATTGGGCTCATCTGACCAGAGCACCTTCTTCCACATGTTTGGTGTGTCTCCCAGGTGGCTTGTGGCAAACTTTAAACAACACTTTTTATGGATATCTTTAAGAAATGGCTTCCTTCTTGCCACTCTTCTATAAAGGCCAGATTTGTGCAGTATACGACTAATTGTTGTCCTATGGACAGATTCTCCCACCTCAGCTGTAGACCTCTGCAGTTCATCCAGAGTGATCATGGGCCTCTTGGCTGCATCTCCGATCAGTCTTCTCCTTGTATGAGCTGAAAGTTTAGGGGGATTGCCAGATCTTGGTAGATTTACAGTGGTCTGTTACTCCTTCCATTTCAATATTATTGCTTGCACAGTGCTCCTTGGGATGTTTAAAGCTTGGGAAATTTTTTTGTATCCAGCTTTAAACTTCTCTACAACAGTATCTCGGACCTGCCTGGTGTGTTCCTTGTTCTTCATGATGCTCTCTGCACTTTAAACAGACCTCTGAGACTATCACAGTGCAGGTGCATTTATACAGAGACTTGATTACACACAGGTGGATTCCATTTATCATCGTTAGTCATTTAGGTCAACATTGAATCATTCAGAGATCCTCACTGAACTTCTGGACAGAGTTTATTGCACTGAAAGTAAAGGGGCCGAATGATTTTGCACGCCCAATTTTTTGTTATTTATTTGTTAAAAAAGTTTAAAATATCCAATAAAGTGTGTTCCACTTCATGATTGTGTCCCACTTGTTGTTGATTCTTCACAAGAAATTACAGTTTTATATCTTTATGTTTGAAGCCTGAAATGTGGCAAAAAGTCACAAAGTTCAAGGGAGCCAAATAGTTTCGCAAGCCACTGTATGTAGTGGAGGCAACATTACTTTAACAAACAATTCCTCTCTGTGTATGTGGACTGGGAAAATAATTAGTAGATGAGTAGACTGACTAATGGAGCTGGAACCATTGACCTGTTCATGTAAACGTCCTGACTGACAGCTTTGTGTTTTATATCTGATCCTGACCTCCAGCAGCGGCGGGATGTCCTCGACATTAAACGCGTCCAGTAGCCCTGAGCTGCTTTGGTACGTAGGGCTTCCACACAGTTCCACCTGGACATTGACTGGGTCGATGATGGACAGTGCAGTCTCTTGCTCGCTGCCCAGACGACACGAGAACACCTGAGGGAGGGACGATACACCTCTAAATCTGAGCTAGGAATATACTGATCTAGACATTGAAAAGATGCTGATATAATGTGGAGCTTTGAGATTAACGTCAGTGATATTGCGTTACCTCTATTCCAGCGAGGCTGCCGGAGAACGGCCTGTCGAGCAGCCGTGGTTTGTAGGTGAGCACAGTGGTGCCTTTCAGAATAATGGCATTGGTGTCCAGACAGGACGAGTCCTCCACCACCACAAACTCTGTACCTGCAGACCGGAGGAATCGAAAATCTTCACATTTATTACTTAGTAGAAGCATAGAAACATGTAAATATCACCTGTAGAAGTTGAGGTATAAAGTCAAGTCTTTTTCAGCTTAACCAAGGTCAAGTCAGATAAAGATTCTGGTTTCAAAACTACTTAAACTATAAAAATAAAAGTAATGAAAGAAATACATGACTTTTAGGCAGAGAAAAAAAATCAGTTTTATGTGTTGTATTGTCCTTTTATAGGTATGTTAAGAGGATAAGCGGCTGGATTGGTTATAATTTAGGGCACAGTGAGGGTCAAATAATTCACTTTTTGACAGAAAATCTCTTCTGGGTTGATAGTTTTAATGAAAACAAGCTGTAATGAAACAGAATCCTTTCGGTATGTGTCTCTGACCTGTGACGTTGATCTTGACCTCCAGGTATCGGTCCTGAGTCACCGGCACAGTCGACCTTTTCGTGACGACTCCACTCTTGACCGTTTTGGGCATGACGGCCCCAGTGGTAGCAGCGACTCCAGAGCCGGAGTCGGTGCTGCTGTTACTGGGCCAACGCTGACAAGTCTCCGCGCTGCCTGGTGCCTTTTCCCCCGGCGACCGCAGGAAGTCCCGCACCAGCTGTAGCCAATCAAAGATGAGGAAGACCCTCAGGTTGTTGAGGACCACCGTGAAGGAGGAGGAATCACGTGTGGATCTGCAGGAAGTGGGAACAAACTTCTATCATCAACTGTTCACTAACATGTGGTGATTATTTCCACCCATGTTTCATACCTGTAGTGCAGTTCTAGCTGCAGCGAGGCCCGGTTGGTACTGGTTTTAGATGGCTGCAGGATGCAGTCAAAGACGTTGTGCCGTGTCCCGGTAGCAGTGCTGCTGCTTTTTTTCAAGCCGGTGCATCGAGTGTCATATGCCAACAATGAGTGAGACACCAGGTTTACAGACTTGGATCCATTGGAGAAACTCTCAAACAGCAGCTTTGATTTCATGAAGTCGAACCTGAAGTGAGAGGAACAAACAACACGTCTGGATCTTCTTCTGTGCTGTTATGCATCTCTCTAATATTGAAACAGTCGACTGTCTCACCTAGTATACAATATCAATAAGTCACCATGACACCAAACTTTGTTGTGAGAATTTTTTTCAGCAGCCTACAAACTGTGTGTGTATGTGTGTGTATCTGAGCCCTCAGCTGCAGTTCAGTCCACAGTTTGCTGATTTGTTTGTAATGTGATTTTTTGTGTCAACAGTTCATTTTTGGAAAATTGCAGTTAGAACTATCAATCAATTTGATTGTCCAATGATCCAGCAATTATTTAAATTATTACACTTCCACATATTCCTGATGCTGCCTCTGGCTCCTTGAAGATTTACATGGCACGTAAATCTTCAAGGAGCCAGGTTCAAACTTTAAAATAGATAAAGGACAATAAAGATAGAGAATGAAAAAGATAAGAGGAAATAAATCATTTCAAACTTGAATTCAATCAAAAAAATGATTAAATAAAATAAATAATAATAAACTATTCTAATCAAAATATTGATGATGATAATCTCTGTACCGTGTTTAGGATTTCCAGCAGTGACTTTTTGTTATTTATTTATTTATTTATTTAAAGAAACCATGCATTTCAAACCCACCAGCTGGTTTTTGCACTCAGATACAAACCAATAATGAATAATACAAACCAAAAATACAGATTTAGTCTAAAACAGTTTCATTAGAGATTTGAGCTAAACTAGCTCCAGGCTATTAACATCCTTACTGCCACTTATTTAGCAATCAATGTGTATCTATGGTGTGAGTGGAGTATAGTATACATGTCTGTGTAGTATACCCCTACAGCACCTGACACTGCTGGTTCAAACTTTACAGTGTTTTTATGTCCCTCATGTTCAGCATGTGTGTTTAATTGGATTAATGGTGCAGCAACAATAAATGTTCAAGCAGCTATAGTTATATCAGAAGTCATTGTGGAGGTTTCTAGTGATGCATGATTTTTTTTTTTTGATAGGGATCATATGTGATCACTTTTATTAGGCTATAAAAACAGGACAGGACAGGACAGGCAAGCCTACCTTGCTAGTGAATGTTTGTGTTTGCTGGCTTTGGGGCCGTCCAAAAGCTCCAGGCTCACATCCATCATGTCCACCAGGAAGGTCAAGGTGGTGTAGACGTCTCCACTTAACACCGTCTGAAAAGAGACACAACATCAGTCTGTCAGGTCGGACTCAAGGTTTTATTAATCTCTTATTTGACCTTCATTTAAATCAATGAGTCAAATCCTCCTTTACAGTGAGGACCAAGACATCACCATCACATAGAGTACAGATAATACATTTAAATTTATTTTCCTAAAAAATGTTTAGGTAAAATTCAGGCATTTTTTTAAAAAATATGAGCCACAAAATTAAACTATCTAATCATCCCCACAATAATGTTGCAGCCACCAGAACATTTTTTTGGGTTCACATCAGAAACCGCTGATCTGGTAAGCGCAATTACGCACCATCTGGCCTCATTACTTCTTATATCTCTGCTGTCATAAAGGCACATTTGCATTAAATATGTGAATAAAGGATTCCTCACATAGCTGCTGGGGTCCTGCAGGTTGTAGGGTCGCAGGAATTCTTCAACAGGTTCCCCCAGGTTGTTCTCCAGCAGGCCCCGGATCAGCTGGTAGTGTTCTAGGTCCAAACAGCAGTGGACTGATGACAGGTTGCCGTGAATTGACATGTCAGGAACCGCGTGACTCAGCTCTCTGACAACAGCAAGGAGCACAGCATGGGGTTTGAAAAAGGCATCAATGTCCTTACCAGCAAAGATCTTAATGTTCATGCTCCATTTAGCTTAAAGCTCATAGTTCTCTACCATCCATCTAGACCACTGAATGCCAGAATACAGCTTATAAATACTAATAATCTTTATTTCTATGGCACTTTTCCAAAAGAAGTTACAAACAATAAAATGGATAAAATACAAGGGCAATAATACAAAAGATGAAAATATTAAGTAAGAAAAAGCCAAATGCTAAAAGCGAATCTTTAAAAGAGTTTTAGATGATAAACTATTATTAGTTGCAGTTACAAGAAACTGCTGATGTTTGATTTGATGGATGAACAGATGATTTTAAGCAGATTTACTTGTCCAGGTTACGTTCCACCTTCAGCTTGAGGCGGCAACGATCCTTCAGTAGATTGTCTCCTTTGCGACGGACAGAGTATGAAGGGAAGATGAGGTCTGAGGATTCAGGCGGGTTAGCACTGTCCCAGGGCTGAGAGGGAAGACGCTCCGCAGCAAAGATGTCCATCTCCTGCAGGTCCAGAGCGATGCAGTCCAACAGACACACATGGACTTCTAATGGGGAAAAACACGGCTATAAAAACTGCTGTTAATGACCTTTCAACACAAGAAAAGCCGTTTTTAATTAATCTTTTTTAAGGAACAATGTCTACTCAAACTCAACTATATAGTGCATTAAAAACAACCACATCCACCACAAACATTTGTACATAATAGTTACAAAATTAAAATTCAATAGAAGATAAAAAAAGCAATCAAAAACAATAAATTAAAATAAACCATAAAACATGAAAACCAGAGCCAGGAAATGAAAATGGGTTTTAAAATGAGAATGGAAACTTCTAATTGTCTGATGTTCATAGTGAAGAGAGATGGGATGAGTGAGTTAGCGGTGGATGAGGAGCAAAACATCAAATGTCTCAACACTTTTATAGAGATTATAATTAAGGTGGAATGCAACATGCTGCTTTAATCATTTCACTTCATTGTTATTCTTAGTTTTAATCTTTTTTAGTTCATAATATGTTTTTTTTCCTTTTGTGTTTGTTGTTTGAATTTTGAATATTCATTTCATTTCTTATTTTAACTTCATTTTTGGGAAATTGCTTTGCATAAGCCCATTTTGGACACTTTCTTTATTATTGTTTTAATATTATAGTGCAAAAAATCTAAACTCATCAGTGAGGCTGACCTGGGCTGTGAGGACCTTCCTCCTTCTCCTCCTCCTCCCCCTCCCTCCCAGTGTCGGGATGCCGCGGCCTGCCGAGGCTGAACCCAGTGGAGGAGCCAGAGGGGGCGGAGGAGCTACCCGGCTTCTCTTGCTCATTATTGCTCCCAGCGGCACGAACTCGCTCCTAATCCCAAAGAAAACAAAAGAAGAGTCAGTTAGATCATATTAAGTCAAGTTAACAACATCATCATTACACACAAAGAAAGGGGCAGTAGGACTTTCACGGCACCATACTGAGCCGTTTTCACACACATGATTTTTTGTAAAGAAATGCATATATACCTGTAAACATGTGAAATTGCTATGTAGCTAATTTCCATCCCTAGTCCCATTGATATATAATTAATGATGAAACACACTAAAGTTAAGTAAAAAATATTAAATCACAGAGAAATATAACACCATAATTGATCATTAAACATACGTTGCATATCACCACTGATTCAACGCTAAATTAGTTAGAGCTGATAGAAATTTAGAGAATTAAAGTGTGATTGCATAATTGTATATTTAATAATAAATTTCCAAATACTACAATTAATAAATAATAAAGTATTATATATATATATATATATATGATGAATATAATAATTTTATTTTCGCAACAGTAATAAATACCAACAATGACAATTAATTATACTGAGAATACCTAATTGCATATTACCAAGCTGTATGCAGTATGTTGGTTTGATCCTACTCACAGTAAATTTAAATCCTCTGTATAGTCTGAAGACAAATCAATAGCATGTTTAATTTATTTCATTAGGTTTCTTCACCTAAATTTTAATTACCTGAATGTCCCTAGCCCATCTGGCTGCAAGACATCGCTGTGGAGTCAGTCAGAACAGGAAGAGTATGATTCTAAGGTTTTCATTGAATTAAAAGGCATTCCAAGATAAGAAATGATTTATTCAAAACTCTGATCAAATTAGGATAAATTAGTCAAGAAAATACACCTTTTGTTCTTGTTGTTACAACTTCAATCATTTTTTTCTGCCTTTTGCTTGGGACCCTGCAGTCCTCAAGAACCAGAATGAATAGTTGATCTTTTAAATAATTAAGAGTTTATTATCATATTGTAAAGCATTATGCTGCAAAAATTGCTGTTTTATTTTATATTCTTGGCATTCACCTCCTGTTTTATTTCGGTGTACACTTCCTGTTCTGACAGCAAATATGTTGCAGTCAGAGAATATCTGGTAAAAATAATATAGACTAGTGCAGCTGGGGCCTAAAAATACCCTAATGCATTGAATGGGACCAATCACCACCAAAGACAGGCTCGGATAGATTACACACCAACACTGTGATATAAGATGGGAAATATTCAGGATAATGATTTTTTTAAAGGAATAAACGGGTTCTTATGCCCTCATTTAGTTTTTAAATCAGTTAACTAAAGGTATGGATAATAACAAAAACTGAATTTAAAGATAACATCTCCTGTTTCTCAAACATAGCATGCATTGTTGCACAGAAGAGTTCTGTCCACAACAGGAAAGTTGGTTTATTCTGTAAAAACAGGACATGCAGCAGCAACACACAAAATGCAAACTGGGGCTGGACCACACCTCCTGTCAAACAGATTCTGGAAAATTGATGAGGTAAAACTGAAACAAGCCAGTGTACCTTGTATTGAGACAGATCCTTGTATGAATGTGCATGCAGTATAAAATTCTTCACAGACAACAAAAGATGCAGATGAAAAACCATTAAAACGTGAATTAATATTAAAGATTCACAGAAAAAACCTTTAGCTGTTTTAATCAATCAGCTGGATGTTAGGAAGCTACAATAAAACTTTTTTTTCAAGTCAGAGAAAGTCGTTTAAATGGCTTCTTCTTGTACATAATTTTTAACATCAGTATCTATGTATATCGAAAAAAAAGAAAGAAGAAGCATAAGCAGATCAAACAAACTCTGCACTAGGCCTGGACAATAAAACAATATCTATATACAGTACTACTCGGAAAATTAGAATATTGTGTAAAAGTTGTTTTATTCATGCAATTCAACATAAAAGGTGAAACCAATACATTTTATAGACTCATTACAAGCAAAGTGAGATATTTCAAGCTTTTATTTGTTTTGATTTTGCTCATTAGGACTTGCAGCTTCAGAAAACCTCAAATTCAAAAACTCAGAAAATTAGAATACTGTTAAAAGCTTCAGTATTGAAGGCTCAAAGTGTCACACACTAATCAGGTAAGTAATCCAAAACACCTGCAAAAGGGTCCCGAGCCTTTAAAAAGCCTGTGTCTTTGGTTTAGAAGAATTCACAATCATGGGGAAGACTGCAGATCTGACAGTTGTGCAGAAAACCATCATTGACTCCCTGCACAAGGTGGGTAAGACACAAAAAGTGATCGCAAAAGAAGCTGGATGTTCTCAGAGTGCTGTGTCAAAGCACATTAATGGACAGTTAAGTGGAAGGCAGAAGTGTGGAAGAAAACGGTGTACAAGCCGGAGGGATGACCGCAGCCTGGAGAAGATGGTCAGGAAAGGGCCATTCAAAAGTGTGGGGGAACTTCATAAGGAGTGGACTCAAGCTGGAGTTGCTGCTTCAAGAGAAACGACACGCAGGAGGATGCTGGACATGGGCTTCAAATGTCGTATTCCTGTTGTCAAGCCGCTCCTCACGAGCAAGCAACGCCAGAGGCGCCTTAGCTGGGCTAGAGAAAAGAAAGACTGGACTGTTGCCCAGTGGTCCAAAGTCCTCTTTTCTGATGAGAGCAAGTTTTGCATCTCATTTGGCAACAAAGGTCCCAGAGTCTGGAGGAAGACCGGAGAGGCGCAAAATGGAAGATGCATGAAGTCCAGTGTTAAGTTTCCCCAGGCTGTGATGACTTGGGGATCCATGTCAGCTGCTGGTGTTGGTCCTCTGTGCTTTATCAAGTCCAGCATAAACGCAGCTGTCTACCAGGACATTTTAGAGCACTTCATGCTTGCTTCAGCGGACCAGCTTTATGGGGATGCAGATTTCATCTTCCAGCAGGACTTGGCACCTGCCCACACTGCCAAAAGTACAAAATCCTGGTTCAACAACCATGGGATTACTGTGCTTGATTGGCCCGCAAACTCACCTGACCTGAACCCCATAGAAAATCTGTGGGGCATTGCCAAGAGAAAGCTGAACGGGAAGAGACCAAACAATAAAGAAGAGCTCAAGGCCGCGATTGAAGCATGTTGGTCTTCCATAACACCGGAGATGTGCCACAACCTGCTAGCATCCATGCCGCGCAGGATTAAGGCAGTCATTCGTTCAAAAGGGGCCCCAACCAAGTACTAAGTACAGATGCAACATTTTATTTTCAGAGGCCTGACATTTTTGTATTTAAAATCCCTTTTTTAAATTGATTTCAAGCAATATTCTAATTTTCTGAGTTTTTGAATTTCAGGTTTCTGAAGCTGTAAGTTCTAATGAGCAAAATCAAAACAAATAAAAGCTTGAAATATCTGACTTTGCATTTAATAATACTATAAAATGTATTAGTTTCACCTTTTATGTTAAATTGCCCGAATAAAACAACTTTTACACGATATTCTAATTTTCCGAGTAGTACTGTATATCATATTGAAATATTTCAAGTTTTCATCTAGGTTTGTGTAAAAATTAAACCAATGCTGCTCCCTCTTGGTTCATAAACATCATATTTCCCTTGATAATACATCAATCATTGTATCATTTAACAGACAAATCACAAGTTTAATATAAAGTTGTCACTTTTAGCCTTAATTGATTGATGTGAAATATATTATATCAATACATCTAATAATAATATGTATATATCATCTATATCATCTGCCTCCCCATTTACATATCAAAAGTAGGTCATGGACTTTTATCATTATTATTATAATAAATATAAATAATAATATGACAGTAACATCATTGAGTTGAGAGATATCATCAGTGTAGATTTTCTATTGTCCTGCACTCTAAAATATAACATTAAAAACATTAACGAGTCAGTAAGAACACAATGCGCAGCAAACTGTGGGCAAAGACTCACCAGAGATGGGAAAAAGGCGTGAGCCATGGTGAGTTTCTCTACCTTGTCTTGCAGAGAGAAGGTTCCATGGGCCCCAGCAGGCAGAAAGCAGTTGTGGACCTTGAGCTGACCAAGATTCGCCACAATGACCCGTGGCGAACGTGAGCTCTCCGGGATTAGGATCACTGGAGCGCCGGCCTCAATGTCCAGCAGAACCCTTGACGCTCGCTGGGGATGATCCCGCACCTGCAGGGAGGAACAAGACAAGTAAATATATACATGGCAATTATTAGAGCTGCAGCAATTATACAATCAACAGGAAATAAATCTTCATCTCTGACTTACCTGCAAAGTTTTGTCATGATAAAACTATATATATATACATATATATATATATATATATATAGTTATATATGTGTGTGTGTGTGTGTGTGTGTGTATATACATATATATACACACACACACATCAGTAAAGGACCAGTAAAAAAAAAACTAAACCTAACACTAACCTAAAAAGTTCTTCTTCTCCTTTTTATGCACATATATTTAAGAATTATATTTATTTATGAAAATTGTTCATTCTTATTTAACCTTTAACCTTTAGCACTCACAGCCTGGCCCTCCATTGCTGCTCTCTGCCTGCCCAGGACGTCCTGCAGCTGGGTGAAATGCTGGATAAAGGCCACCACCTCAGCTTGGAAGCGCTGGGTGTGGACGTACTGCACCGAGGCCATCTGCAGGGAAACCTTGATGTCACAGTCCCGCTCCAAGTAAGGGTCAGGCAGGCCATACCTGGACAGACCAGAACACATCAGTGCTCCTCAGTCAGAGTTAGAGTCAGAGGAGTCCAAACACTTCATTACCTTATGTACTTTACTGGAGTCATTATTTTTTACATCTACTCCTTATATTTACACAATTATCTGTACTCTCTTTACTTTATTTTAAACATGTTCTCAACCAAAAACTTCTCCAGCTAAATTGTGCTGCAATAAATGAAATCCGATCAGGTGAAAATATTTTGTTTTTGGTACAATTAATCTTTTTTTTTTTTATCTGGTATTTATTTATCTCAAAACAGATTAAAAATATAATAACAAAAACACAAACTGATAGCAACAGTTAATAGAAAAAAATTCGAGCTAGAGCCAAAAATAAGATTAAAACTGAAAAATATAAGATAAAAAGACAAAAATATTATTACATAATATTCTTTAATGTATATTGTACTAAGCCTTAATAGCATTTTCCTCCTTACATTACTTTGCCTTACACAAGAACCATACCTTTTGATGTTGAAGATGAGGGCCTCCCCTCCTCGGGTGGTGAATCTCTCTCGGTACAGATCCCCGTGAGGGGTCAGGTCACTCAGGGACAAGCTGCCTAAACTTCCTTGCAAAGCTAGGTTACCATCTGAAATATCACAGACAAAAAATAACTATGATGACATAAAAACACATTACATTTTAAAAGCCTACAAGAGTCAATCTGTGATCAGTTTTTATTTTAAGCTGAGGTTTTTTATACAGACCCAACATTTCCAGATGAGCAGATAACTTGGAGACACTGGCTCTAGCGAGTTCATTGACTTTCTTGTTCAGTACAAGAGACAAAGAATGAACCTAAGAATGAAAACAGATTCAGGGTTTAAAAGTAGTATTGTCATTTAAATACAGATTGAAAATAAGATTCTTTTGTCCTTAGTATAATGAATTTAGACAATTCCTTTTTGAGAAAATGAATTTGTTAATTAACAATTAATTTTACTTGAAGATGATTACAAAAAAGTGAATTATGTATCAGAAAAGGAGCATTTCATGTGGTCAGTTTTATTTGTAAAAAATATGACTAATATTTAATTTGAGTTCTATGATATGTATGTGTATATGCAGCCAGACAGACAGACATAGCTATAGATATACACACACACAAACATGAATTTCTTCTGTAAATTAATAGAACCTGAATATTCCTCCTGTAGGTGCAGTGACTTACCTTCAGGTCAAATTTCGTGTTGATGGCTTCCGCTGCCTCCTCCTCACAGATCTCTTCAGAGTCGCACAGCGGATTTCCGGGTACGAGCTGCGGCGATGCCATTGGCAGCTTCACAGCGTGGTTGTTGGCAGTGGATCCGATTCCGAAGAAGTCCAGGATGACGACCCAGGTCTGCAACGTGATCAGAACGTCCAGGCAGTTGAAGTCCACGTCCACGCTGCGCCCAATGCTGCCATAGCGAGTCCTGAACTCTGGGTGATTCTGGTCCACAAGCAGCATGTTGATGTGGACCAATGAGTCGTCAAAGTCCGGCAGCGGCTGAGCGGAGGGGGTGTGGTGGGTCGGTGAGGGTGGGGGGGTGCTGGGACAGTCTGGGTCACGCTTTGACTTGCGGCTGCTGGATGACGGAGTGCTTGGGTGCCTCTGGTAGAGCTGGAACACATTCTGGGCCTCCTCCATGTGGGCGGGCAAGGACCGGGGCATCTCTGGGTACAGGACATTGGATGCCGAAGGGCAGCTCTGGGACAAGTATTCCTTGGGACTAAAGGTGGAGGGCTTGGGGGCTCCACGGGACACCATCAGATGTTTATACTTAGACTCAGGGTTTTGCTCCAGTAGGTCCTCCATGAGCAGTGATCGCAGAGCCAGCTGGACCACCAGCAGATGAGGGTGGTCTTTGGTAAAGTCGCCCTCCAGGTCCTGGAAGCGGAGGCTGACTAAGCCCTGAGACCCCTGCGTTAGGTCTGCACTGAGCTGCACCTGCAACTCAGACACATGCAGCATCACCTTCAGCCGAGTGAAGGAAGGGGCCTGAAGAGGGGGTTTGTGGGACTGAAGTGGCATTGGCGAGGACAGCGAGGAGTGGGCGAAGCTGATGTGGGGTGGATCCCGGGCAAAGAGTCCCCCCTGGGGGTCTGGGAAGCGGTGCGGTCTGGTGGAAGAAGGTGTCGGTGGCGGGGGAGTGGGTGGCTGGCTGGGGGTCACCCTCTGCTCCTCTATTAGGGACAAACTGTCCAGGGTCTGGAGGACTTGTTCATACACAGGTTTGCACAGGGACACCTGTCAGAATCAGATCATATTTAGAATCAGCTTTATTGGCCAAGTTTCTTCATGCGAATCAATGAATTTCCAATTATCACATTTATCACCAACAATTTTGATAATCAATTGTTTGATTTGAGTCATTTTCAAGAAAATGTATAGTATTCTCTAGTTCCACCTTCTCAATCGAATTATTTTCTAGTTTCTTTAGACTTCTGTAATGGTAAACAATCTTATTTAATTGATCATCAAAATAGTTTGGCGATTAATGCAATAGTTAGAAGTTAGAAACTAATTGATTAATCGACTAATTGTTGCAGAGATTAGTCCTGTACCTGAACAGGATTAATGAATTTTCCCTCGATTCTCAGCAGGCCACTGCTCTTGCAGCTCGGCTCCTCGGTAGAGAGGAAGATGAACTGAGGATCTTCATCGATGGGGACTTTCTCCAGGGTGAACTGGATAGTAGTGTCTTTTAATATATGGAAGGCTGGAGAAGAAAATAAATAATGTGAGCTTATGCGAAAAGCTGAATCTAACTGTACAACGTACGCTTAATTAAGGGTAAGACCTTCTCACCTTGTCCTCGGCTGAGCGATTCGAAGAAGTCGTGACGTGTTAGTTGTGGTTCATCCTGACTCACACTTCCATTGCGAGATTGAGACATGTTGCTTACGTTGTCTCCTCTGGGGGTCTTCATTAAAACTAAATGACTCAAGTTGAGTGAATACAGCCGAATATCCTTCACCAATACCTTTAGCTTCTCCCCCTCAGAATCTTGCCCAGTAACAAAGTTATTGATTGTTATGCTTCCCAGATGTCCAACCAACAGCTCGGGGTGTCCAGGTTTACGCGGAATGGACACAACGGGGGATTCAATGCTTATGTTAAGAGTCAGCTTCAAAGTGGATTCGGGTTCCTCCATGGAAACATCCTCTTCATCTTCATAGGGAAAAGCCCAGCTCTGACTCTGGGTCCGACTTCTGCGTGACGGAGTCTCAAAGAGTGAAACCATACCGCTGTACTCCGCTGTCTTTGTGGCGAGAACCGTTGACACTTTGGTGGCGGCGCTTTTTAACATGGATCGGAAGTTGTCTTCCACTTCATTGGCCGACAGACTAAGTTCCTTCAGGAATTTGGCCGAGTGGTTGTAGTGTAGTGACGCCATCTGTAGCTCCAAGGAACACTCCCCTTGAGTTTTCTCCAAAAGACGAAAATTTAAAGCTTCTGAGGGAGGACTTTCTGTATCAGTGAGGAACGTTAACCTGTTTAGATTTGAGGAGGTATCCTCAACGTTACCAATACTGACCACAAACTGGCTACGGCCTCCTTCCTGGGACAAATCCACAAGCTGCATTGATCCCAAGGATCCATTGACATCCAACCGACTGCCCATGGACACGTTGATCTTGGTGCCAGTGATGCTAGCAGTGGCAATCTTCAGCCCTTTCTTTTCGGCTCCCGGGACTGTTCCGGTGGACACAGTCCTGAGGAGAAGCAGATTCAGCCGATGGATCTCCACGGTCAGCTCTTTGTTCTGGTCATATGTGGCCTGGTACGTCTCACCCTCCTCCCCACTATCGAGCTGTGTCGTAAGCTGCTGCGCTGATGATGTCCAGGCGTTCTCTTCTTTGGGGAAAGACTTCTGGAGGAATTTGAGCAGCTCCACCATGGTCTCGGGGTTCAGAATAATGTCCAAATTATTGACTTGCATGCTAGTCACCTGAAGGGAGCTGTCCAGGTTCATAGAGGGACAGTCGGAGCTCACAAACTGGTACTCAAGCTTAATTAAGGCTTCCTGGTCTTTGAGATAGGAACTGAGGGGGGAGTTATGATCCACAGGATTACTGGTGTACAACTCAGGATGATGGCCTTGATGCTCAGGAGATCTGCCTTTAGGTGACACGGGGGAAGACGGCTGGCTTTCCCGGAGGCTGCCAGTGGGTATATCGAAGCTTAGATGCTTATGAGAAGCCACAAGAAGGTCAAAGTCTGAACCGTAGGTCTGCAAAGTGTCCACCAACAGAAGACCGTGGACTGTCAGAGAGACTTCAGCATCGTAAGGCCGTTTTACGAAATGAGCGTTTGTGCCGAACACCTTGAGAACAGATATGTAGCGGCCGTCGCTCTCCACACCGAGCTGCATGTAGTTGATGTTGAATTCGGCTAAAAGCAGACGGGACTCCACCAAGACCTCACGTGTGTGCTGCTCCAAAGTCATCACGCTCTGAGTCAGGTTCTTGGCTGAACCCTGCAGCCTCCAAGAGCTGTCATCCCTCTGGAAGATCTTGTCATGGCGGAGGGTGAGAGGGTCCGGAGACTTTATGTTCGGGCCTTTCTCTTGACTTTTTTCCCCTTCGCTCACATCTGGGCTGCTGAGCCGTGCCAAACAGCTCCTGAGAGCCGTCATCTTCTCGAGATTGATATGAACCTTGAGATCCGGTAGAGTCCCAGAGAGCACGGCCCCAGGGAGTTGGGGGTCTGAGGTGTAGCGAAGTCTCTGCTCAAGCTGCAGCAGGACGTTAAACTTTTCCACCACGTGAGTCGGCCCCACTTCACTCTCCTGAAGGTGTTTCCAGTTGTCCTTGTAACGGCCAACCATGATCTGCAGATCATTGAATGACAAGGAATATTTCTCATAAAGTTTTCTGCTGTAAGCCTGTATACTCTCAGGGGATCTGAGATTGGGGAGTTCAGAGCTTTTGGGCTGCTCTTTCAAAGGCAGATCCGGCTCAGGTGGTGGAGAATCTGGAGGGGTAGCAAGAGGCGTCTGGTATTCATCGTCACTCATGTCTTCTCGTTCAGGTTGAACATCTTTAGAGCTCGTCTTATTTTCTTCTTAAAAGAAAACACAACAAATATTAGATATAATAGATATATAATAAACCTCAAAAGGAAGAAGCTATTTTTGGTATTTACCATGGCTGGGCAACAATTAAAAATTTTAATTGCATTGTTACATATAGATTCCAGCAAAAAATTTAATACCAGTGTATAGTGCAATTTTATTTTAAATACATAACATTTGTTCTGAAAACAATTACTACTAATTAATTAAAGTAAATACAAGATTAAAGCTTATTGGCACTATATTCTGTTTGTGTAAATATACACGTACTATAAAATACTGAATAATTTCCAGGTTTTAATTAACCGCCAGGCTCCCTTTAAACTCAGGGTGCAGGTGTAAATTTGAATAAATAACAGCCAGTTCCAAATAAGATAGAGTCTATTTTATTTTATTTTTTTTAATCAAGAAGGTAGTATGGTCATATTTAGACCAAATTCTTACTGCATGCGTATTCTGTGTGGGAACAGGTTGGTGATGCAACCAGAGAATTATGCATGGATGCAGTCAGGGGCACTACAACATAGACATACCTAGTATAAATACGCAAGCGCTTCTATGCCGCTCATGCCCCGCTACCACCCTCATCCACACATGCTGAAATATAGTCTGAATGCAGTCGCAATTTTTTCAGCACCCTGACACATCACTGTAGTGCTCTGGTGCTTTAATGACAATAAAGAATACACTCTGGAGTTATATTAATTAATTCTTGATTGCCATGGCTCCAGTGAAGTGAAAAAAATAAAATAAAATAAAATAAAAAGTAGTCTCTGGAGAAGCAGCCGCGAGACCTTTAACTACAATACTCTAATCATACTTTTGAAAAATCCAAGTTATACGTTAGTCATACTGGTTTAATGTATGATGAAATAAATAATACAAACTTTGTTAAACTGCACTTAAATAATTGTCGGCTTTAATAAATTAATCAGTTAATGCAATAATAGATTTTTAGATTGCCCAGCCCTAGAATTTCACTTTAATTTTTAGGGAAAGACTTGGTGATTTTACCTTGAGAGTTTGTGAGAAGAATCCTGCCTAAGTCAACAACTACTAACATGGGGTCTCCTGATTGGAAGTCATCAGGAAATATCACCTGGGGGGCACAGATGTCCAGTTTCATGGTCCAGCGTTTGCTGTTTTCCTACAGAAAATGAGACATCAGCAATAATTAGAAAAAATTCACACGCCTGTCTTATCATGTCATAATCCACTGAATCTCTCTTACAATAAATTCTCCTACAAGCAGCTGATCGATAGTTTGTCGGATCTCTGCTTTCGTCTGCATTTTCAGTTTGTTGTACTGCCTCCTGGCAGCTTCTGCTACTCTCAGCTCTAACTCAGATTGATATCCAAAACCTAGGGAGAAAACATGATTCAAAACGAAAAAAAATCAAAACATCTACAATACATTCAGGAACAACCAAGAAGAACCTTATTGATCTAATTGTTTATGATGTAAATGATTCAGTACATAATTCCTAATTTGCTGATGAAATTGACCTTTCCAGATAGAGTTTGAGCTGTGTTGAATCTAGTTATGATTTATAAGAAACAGATTTATCGGTCTCCTTTTGGTTTGTAACTTTTGAAGGGAGGAAATACCCAATTAATTATTGTTACTTCTCTTATTACTGTATTATAAACAATATACCAAACTTTAAATTAAGTTTTTCCACAGAGAAACTCCCCCCCACGATAAATACCATATGCAATACTCATGTATCAATGCTCGGTGAAGGTCATTGTTGAACTTGGATATAGTTTGATCAAAATTTTGCTGTTTGCCTTTAGTTGCACAGTTGATTAATCCATGTTTGGACTTTATTGACTCCAACCTTGACTGCAAACAAATCATTTGAGCACATACATTTATTCTGAATATTTTAACTGTGTGTCAACATTTTCACCACATGAATTATTTCCTTATCACCTCTGGTGGCTAAACATACACTTTAAGATGAAAAGATGAATCTCTTAGCCAATTAATGTTTCACTTTGACAAAACCTTAATCTCTTATATCAATTTACAGAATGATTTCAGATAAACTCGTTTATCTTATTATCTGCTTAAATTAAGAACATATTTGCGTTTTTATTTTAAATTGAAAGTTTTACATTATTTCAGGCCTTTAGCATTTTATTTTGAAAAGTCAAAAGTTGTCTTCCTTTGGTATTTAAACTGATTTTTTTAATTAAATCATTTTTTAAATTAAGTTATACATTTCTGCAGACTTACCTGAGGTATGAACTCTCCCTTTATAGAAGAATTCTGTCACTTGTTTTATTGCTTGTGGGTTATAGATGATGTTCAATGGACTTGTGTTCACTTCCAGTCTCCTCTCAAACTTACACCGCACAGGGTTTCGCTCATAAATCATTTCAAACACCGGTGGTGACGAGCATTCTGCACTGCATCCTGACCATATTCACAAACAGAACACAAACATGTAGTTTATAGAAGATAAATAAAATGTTCAAACAGTAACATGTTCACTTTAAAAAACAAATTAGTAAAATAAATGAGCCCAATGGAACCTTACCAGTGTTGCTGGACTGACCAGACGACTGATTAACAGCAACGACGACTTTGTCCTATAATATAGTATATAGTCAAATATTCTAATAATTATTCAAATAGCAATCAAAATAGTTGGTGATTAATGTAACAGTTAGCAACTAATAAATTAATTGTTGCAGCTCTAATCAATACTGTTTTATATAATGTTGTACTGTTGAATTGCCTGTAGCCTGCTTACAGTTTTGGGAGCTACCAGAACAGGAAAGATGGAGTCTTGAGTGGTCAAATCTCTCAGGAACAAACCACCCAGCTTTACAGACAGCAGAGAGGACTCTGAACGAGGGAGAGACTCCAGGATCACCTTCACTCCTGTATAGAACACAACAACAACAACATCACATTTCCATCACAAAAATAAATTCTTGGCCTTTGTCATCCAAACCCATGAACACAGAGCTTTAAAGTAAAGGACTTTTCACTCATATACCCGAGAACTCCAGCTGGATGACGCCACTCTCTTGCACAGCATCGCCCCTCCGGTCCTGGTGAAGGAGCGTGACTCCTCCCTTTTCCAGTAGGAACTCCAGCCGGGCGAACAGGTGGTCTCTCCGTGTGAAGGTGTTCAGAGTGTGAGAATCCTCCAACGGGTCGAACAGGTCATCTGTCTCTGCTGGAGGAGCATCACAACACATTATTCATCACTCTAACATCAGCAACTGATATAAATAAAAAGTACTTCACCTACTTTAAGAATAAACTCTAATATAATATTGCCTTAAATAAAACTGATCATTAAGTGACACCTAAACTCAGGATGTTGTATAAACAGGAGTCAGGCCCTCACCTAGAATGTCCCAGGAGGACGGACTGGGAAGGAGTTCCTCTGGGTCCCTGTCGGGGTCTTGGGAGTCTCCGTACCAGCCGCCCCAGCCTGGGAACCAGGACTGCAGATACTGGATCATCCCAGAGCTCCCACTCTTGGGGATGGATGGGGGGAGGGAGCAGGTTTGGGGGTCGCCGCTAGGCTCTCGAACATTCTGGGGCAGAGATGGAGAGAAAACACAGAACACTCAAAGTGCCATAATAACATTTTCAGGACATTAGTGACATTTTAGGATCAAATGTGAGAAGTAATAATTGTCTGTTCCTTTAGGTCATAGATTTCTGTATTAAAATGATGACAGAGTAGCATAGGAGTTGTCTGCTCTCACTTCTGCAATTTCTTCCTCCTTTCGAAACCAGTCATGAACAATTTCTCTGAGACTCTGCAGCTCCTCCAGCGTCTGCTCCTCTTCCACTCGCTCCAGTTCACTCTGTTTGAAGAACACTTCTTTTAACCCACATACCACAACAGAATCAAAAATACAACTAGTCTTATGTTTCTTCATCAGCTCATCTGCTTATATTGTCCTTATTAATGATGAAAATCAAATCAAAATCAACTAAAAATTTAAATTTTAACAGCTCTGGAAGTATATCTCTTGTTGTGATGATCATAAAATAAATGATAGAAATAAAACAGAAACATGTAATCCAATTGAAATATGCGCTTGCATGTAAATGACTGGCAAACATGGCAACCTGCCGGAAGATGCCAATTTCACCAAAAGTACACCAAATGTGTTCTTACGTTCTTGTGCAGTGCCTGTTCAGAGAGGGCTGCTTGTGTTGCCCTCAGCTTTCCCAAAAATCGTTTATCTGATTGACTTCAAACTCAATGGTGGTCTTCTTTAAGTCCTCAAACATTATAGCTACACATTCACCAAATGTTCAAACAGCACAAAGTGTTCAGGAGAAATAAAATGGGTTGTAATATAATCCCGTTGACAGTATTTGAGCAAACTTTAGGAGTCAGCTGTTAAAACTCTCTGAATATTAAATATAAAGATATACTTGAGTTTTTCCGATTTGGTCCAGAGATGTTTTGTACTAGATTTGGTGGAACTAGGAGAAGGAGTTAAAAAAACATATTTGGACAGAGTGGCAAATAATGATGTATATACAAATGGTCATGGCTTTTAGGAAACATCTGTTTGGACCCAAATAATCCACAAAAAATACACAATATGGATAGAATTGAACTTACCCAGTTGTCCTAAAATAGACCATGAAAGATTACGGACATATGCAACAGGTTCGTAGCTTCATAGTTAGATAAGTGTATTGTTGCACCGAGCAGGACGTACCTCCTCCTGAGGACTCAGTGGGACTCCTTTGAGCCCTCTGAAGTAGAGGCTGGTGTAGGTCTGGGCGTCTCGGGCTCGCTGCAAAGCAAATTCCCAGCTGCCACGCCGCCTCTGCTCCCTGATCTCACTCAGGTTGGCCTCCATGGCGAACATCCACCACTGCCGACAGCTGCAGAGACAAAGGAACAGACTGAGATCTGCACACAAATACAGCAAAAAAAATAATCATTATTAGCTGAAAATGTCTTGTACTTGATACATTTAATCCAATATTGAGTAGAATTATCTTATTCTATTGGCACATAATTTAGCCTATATCCATTTTTTTCTTGATTTTAGTCAAATTTAATAATTTTTTAGACAATGGTCCCTTAAAACAAGTTAAAAGTTCCATTTTTTAGATATAATTCTTTGTAATAAAATGTTTTTATAGTATAAGGTGCCCTAATAACATACTAAACGTTTACCCAAGATTGCCCACTAGAAAGTTGTAATTTTCAAAATGGTATCTACGGTATGTTTATAAAGCCCAGATATGAGACACTAAAGGTAAATAGTGTCAAAATTTACACGAATGGGTATCACCATGAAACTTCCCAGATTATTTCGTATACTACTTTTCAACAGTGGCCTTCATTACATTAAGCAGTTGTCACACTCTTCCTCCCAAAGAGGAGAGTGATTATAGGTATTGTCACAATTCACATCTTGACATGGCACACAAGCAGGCATGCATGGTAATCTATGAATACGCCCTGCAAATGCACCGATGAGTTTGGCTGACAGTTGCAATTGCAGTGGATCAACAAATTTACAGTACCACACAGCTCTAAAAAATTCATTCTCTATTGGGTTGGTTTGGTTATAACCAAAGAAACCACATAAGCCAAAACAATATAAGAGTACCACTAATACAAAAAAATTGTATTATCATTGTAATTAATCTATCAGTAAAAAATATTACATTAAGTGCATCATCTCAAATCTGATGATGGTTTCAGGCTCTGAAAGCTGCAGGAAGAAATTCATACCATAATTTAATTACATTTTTCCTTTATTGATTTTTCTTTTACATACTATACTATATAACTATTACATTAATCATTTTGCTTATCAATGAATCGATTTGAGTAATTTTTAGAAGAAAAGTTACAAATTCTCCGATTCCAGCTTCTGTTATCTGATTATCTTCTGGTTTCTTTAGTCTTCAATAACAGTACACTGATGGTCTTTGAGTTGTGACAACACATTTTAGATTAAATTATCAGCTTTGGGAAAGAGTGATCAACCTTTGATGACCAAATAACTAATCGCTCAATTGTTTCAATAATCAAGAGATTAATCAACTATCAGAATAGTTGTTAGTCACAACCCTGGTGAACTCACTTCCCAGTAACTGGGACTTTGGGTCTCCATTTTCGGTAAAGCATCTCCCTCTCCCGACGGTCCAGCTCCTTAAGAAACGCTGTGATCTGCTGGTACTGGACCTATGAAACACACCAACACATAAAATGTGAAAGAGAAGCTTGAGAGAATAGTAGAACTGGTGATTTAGGGACACACTTACCTGGGACAGACGCAGGGACATGGGCTCCAGCTGGACCTGGCCTTCGATCCGCGGGGTGTGTCGGGACCTCAGAGGCTCCTTGGACGTGTTTCTTCGGAGCAGCACAGAGGCACAAACCGGTTCAAAGATGTACTGATGCTCCCGGCTCTGCATGCACTGCGTCATCGCATCCTGTGTGTGTTCACATTTTTGTTGAATTTTTACATAGACTTAGAATTTTTAACAGACTTTGTCATTTAATCTTAATTTTTGAGGAGGGTTTCCTAAATAAGCCCATTAAATATTTTAACATTTAGCACTTTTCTTTAACAGACAGGAATAAATCCTTCACAATAAAATACAAAATAAATATGACACATGATAATAAAAAGTCCAAAAAAAAAAAATATATATATATATATTTTTTTTTTTTTTTGGTGCAACAAATAGGCTTGTTGCACCAAGTCCTATTATCATTCTGAGTTTAAGTTTTTCACTGGCATTAAGTTTTAATTAATTCTAATTAGAATTTTAACTACTGTTCAAAGGTTTGGGGTCACCCAGACAATTTGTGTTTTCCAAGGAAAGTCGTGTTTATTTATCAAAAGAGTTGAAAAATAAAATACAATTTTATTTCAAATAAAAAGACATTTTTGAACAATAAAAACATTTCTAAGTGACCCCACAATTTTAAACGGTACATTGTATTACATCAAATATGATTTTTCAAACAAAAACATTCCTTAAGAGCTTTGAGAGCTCCATCAGTCTGCGTTGACTTTTTTATTTGCATATAAAGAAGAGAAGTAAGACTAAGGTATGAACAGGCACACTTTGACTTAGTCCACTTGTGATTGGAAAGTGACACCAAGTGAAGAGGCTCTGACTATCTGACCTGGATCTGATTCACTGGGAGCCTTCCCAGCATCTCACACTGTGTGTCCCAGTACACGCTGAAGTCTTCTATCTCCAGCTGCTTTTGTCGGAGAAGTTTCTGGACCTTTACACATGAAGGAAACATTTAAGACTCAGATTTAACCCTCAGAATTCAACTTAAGTCAAATTTCTAGAGCCTCAAAGTTTTTACGTTAACAAACAGTCACATGTTTGGAAGTGGCAAGGGGCTTATGTAGGCTTTAGAGGTGACTTTATTCTGGTTTTAGCATTAGTGTGACTGTGGATAAAATGCTTTACATATGAACATTATCATTTTTTTCATTGAACACTTTGCAGGCTTCTTACGAGCAAATGTGAATAAAAGTTATGTTATGATGATAATGTTAAAAAGCTGATTATATATTCTTTGGAGGTGTTGTAATAAAGGTTGAAATATGTGACATTAAGTGAAGAGGACATGACAGTTTATAGAAGTTTCAGTCACATGATAGAAAGTTCAAGAAGAAGCAGTGTGATCAAAGTGTGATTAAAACATAATTGATAATCTGAAGTTGATAGTTGGAACTGTAGCTCCCTGTCTGTCGTTAAAATAAAGTGTAAAGTTGTCAGAATGAGAGTTTCTTTTCTCTCTCTTTGTTCAAGTTCAGGATCATGGGATTCTCCCAACAGGGGATAAGAAATGTCTGATGTATCTACGTAGGTGTTTGTATGTTTGTGTTGTGTAATACATGTGTTACACTATGTTGAATCTCATTTAATCAATTTAAATATCCTTCACAAAACAAGGAGTTAAAATATTACAGAATGCTTTCACTCCTTGTCCTGGAAGCGGATGAGGAGATGTTTCCTATATTGTAACCCCAACTCCCTGTTTAAAAATGAAAATAAAGACAATATCAAAGTAAAGGTGTAATGTCACGGGGCGACACGGTGGTGCGGTGGGTAGCACTGTTGCCTCACAGCAAGAAGGTCGCAGGTTCAAGACCGCCTTGGGCCTGGGTCTGGGGCCTTTCTGTGTGGAGTTTGCATGTTCTCCCCGTGTCTGCGTGGGTTTTCCCCGGGTACTCCGGTTTCCTCCCACAATACAAAAAACATGCTCAGGTTAATTGGTAAACTCTAAATTGCCCATAGGTGTGAGTGTGAGAGTGAATGGTGTGTGAATGGTGTGTGTGCCCCATGATTGGCTGGCGACCATCTGGGGTGTATCCCTGCCTCTCGCCTTAACGCGCTGGGATAGGCTCCAGCAGACCCCTGCGACCCCGAAAGGGAATAAGCGGGATAGACAATGGATGGATGGATGGGTGTAATGTCACACATCAACTTTAGTGCAGACTTACGGCCTCTTTTGAAGGATTCTGAGCAGAAACATTGTTGATGCAAACCCCAAAGGAAAAAGGCTTCTCTGGGTTGGAGAAGTCATCCTCAAATCTCAGGTGCACATCCTGAATATTCAGCTACAGAAACAGTTCTGTCTGTTATTAAATGTTTCTAATATTAAATCCACAATCACTGATATAAATCAATTACTGTCTTAGATTATGGATTAATAATGATACAGAATAAATGATTCATGTAGAATTTGGGATGTTTAAAATGACAGCAGCTCTTACCTCAATATTTTCCACAATTCTGGTGACGACTGAGGCAGTGGCTGAGTACCAGTAAGACTCTCCTCTCTGTTCGCACTCACTCTGCAGGAAAACAGCAACAGTAACACATTAAATTTAATATAAAACACTTTACTGCCATTGATATTAAAAACTTAATAGGACAAAACACTCTGGAGCAGGGGTATCAAAAATGCAGCCCAGGGGCCAGAACCGTCCCTGGATGACTGGACATAGTAACAAAAAAAGGTCCTGTTTCTTTAGAGAAATGTGAAGTCATTAAGAATCTTTCAGAGCTCCAAGTATATAAAAAGCTATAAAATATGTACAGTTTTAAATTTTGATTTGTAAATGGTTTGTAAGACATGGGATAACTGCTGCTTAAAATACTAAACATAAAAGCAATAGAAAACTGCATAAAAAGCATGTAACATATACAGACATAAGAACCATAGAAGTGACAATACTCCACCAAAAGCTAATTTGAACAAGTGCATTTTTAGTTGTGCATTAAAAGTGGAGAAGAGGCAAAAGCGCGATCTCCTCTTGATATGAAAAACGATGGAGGCACAACTAAAATTTACTAGATTGGCTGAACTAAGGGCTCTGGAGGGCTGGTGCTGTTTAACAAGGCCAGACAGGTACTCCAGGGCCAGCCCATTCAGAGATATAAAAACAAATAAAACAATCTAAATCAATCCTGTGCCTCACCAAAAGCCAGTGAAAAGCAGAAAACACTGCTCTTCTTAGTACCAACTCAGTGTGCTCAATGGCAAAATACAGGAATAATCTAAACAAGAAGTGACACACAGACAAATGGCTTTTTCAAGGTATTTTTGACGGAGATAAGATTCAAGTGACAGACTGAATAAAAATAACTGCGACTTCATATTGTTGATTTTTTTCAAATTTCATCTCTCCTGTTTTGTAAACTGAAGGTTAATTAATCATGTAACAATATTTCCTCTACATACATTTAGGAGTGACTTGCTCCTCCAAATTGCTTCCTTTTCTTGACATAAATACACCACTGCTGCATCTCTCTAACTTTCAAGCAGCCTCTGATATCAAGAGGGAAGCACTCGCAGTGTACGAGACCTAGGTGAATCAGAGGGGGTTTGAGTCATTGCGGAAATGAAAAAATCTAAAAATCTAATTCAACTTGGCAACAGGTCAGAGCAGTCTAAAGCAGTGACTAACTCGCCGGAGAACAGGTTACAGACCTAAGGTATGAGCTTGAGATAACTCCACATATGTTTTTTAGGTTAAACAGATGTTCATAATATATTGATGCCAACTAACACTTCAATTGCCCTGGAGAGCCTACCACTGCTGCTGTAAAAATCCTAAAGGGAAACACTGTATTAATATTTATATATACTGTATATATATATATATATATATATATATATATATATATATATATATAAACTGTCATGGTGATGTAACCATAAAAACTCAGTAAAAGCAAATGCTATCAAATAGTGTGATATTCAAGATGGATTAAATATTTTTTTTTAAATGTATCATTTTTTCCACTTACATTTCATATTTCATGTGAAAAAAGAACAACATTGTGATTTTTATAAAAACAAATGATATAAATAGCCTTTTAAATGAAAATAAACCAACATGAATACAAATAGTACATTTTGAGAGACCTGATGAATGTTTCTTAAACTGTACTTTATTACTCATTTCGCCAAACTTTATTTGTCAGGGAACCTTATACGTAATTTTTACTAGTCAGACCCACTTGAGATCCCATTAGAAGTTACAATAAAGCACTGATGGTGTGAAATATGAAGTGTTGTGTGCAACAGAAAGTGTCTGATCTTACTGATGTTTTATTTTTAAATCTGGACTGATGCAGAGCTCGAAAAAACTTTTCAAAGAAATCAATTCCAGGCTTCAGCTTGTACAAAATAACAGCTATTTGTTCTATTGTTGTCCCTGAACGGCTCGACTGTCTCTGTCTACACTCACAGCTATGGACACCTTCTAAAGCTGCAGTTATGCCAAGATATAATAAGTGCACATGCCAGTGTGAGGCTGTAATGTTTGTTAGACATCCAAAGAAGTTTTTAGTTTTTCCTTAATGCAAACGAAAAGTACATTTCTAACATGTGATGTAGAAACTCCTACTTTGAATTTGTCTTGCAGAGCTCTGAGGAGGCGTTTCTTACGCTCCTGCTCCTCCACTCGCTCTTTCTCTCCATCATATTCCTGCAGCTGAGCTGGGCCGATGATCAGGTTGAGCTGGGACATGGAGATGACCCAGGGGTCACTGTGAGGCCTGTAGAATGGGATCTGAAGGGTGATTTTTCCGATGAAGCCTGCAGAAACACAACAAGGTCATGGTCGAACAAGGCTGCCACTACTGCCACAACTGTCATTACTTACACTGTCTTATTCTCACACTGCATCTATTTTCATAATATAATTGTAATAAATCCTACTTTTATTAAAAGAAAATAGACTCCAGTCTTTTTTATGATAAATATGGGGCTGCAACTAACGACTCTTCTGATAGTCGATTAATGTATTGATTACTAAAGAAAATTGGGACATTTTCTACTTAAAATCAACTCAATGTCTGAAGATTGTTTTAGTTTTAGATTTTCATCTGTATAAAGTAAATCATGATAGGATAATCAGAGTATGGATTTTGCCTTTCTTGCTTTATAATAACTAATGTCTCACCAGCTTTGACTTCAAACGGCAGGTCAAACTCTCGCAGGGCATCTTTCCTCAGAGGGAGATTCTCCAGCTCCACAGCACCTGAGGAATAGAAGTGAGAAATGTTTCATCATGTTACTGATCATGATGATAAGCTGCTGCTAGCTTTTAAGGCACAGATCACATCAAACGCAAATAGATTGACTTAGACTTTGGACTTTATTACGGCTGACACTCTCCATGTTCCCTCTGTGATATGTCTGGCTGTCCTTCTCTAATAGAAAGGAAAGTCACCTCCTTATATAATTTCCTTGATTGGTTGTAAATCTGGAATCACATGACTCATTCTTATGCTGGCCCCTTCTTAATTCATTTAAGCCTAAACCTTTTTCAAAGTTTTCAAAATGAAATTATATCAGTTGAGTCACTAATAATCATGTTATGTACTTTTATTTCATTTTCTTCTCTACTTTGAAAAAAAGTCAGTAAAACCAGTTTTACTGACTGGTAGCTATAGTTATCGACCTGCATAAAAATGCCCAAAAGCAAATAACTACTTATTCCAGTTCTGAATTTTTTAAGGTTATTCTCAATACTTTGATTTTTAAATATATACATACATGTCAGGTTTGGAAATCACAATACTATGAATAAAATTACTTTCTGGGAGGGTTTGTTTTTGCCTTGTTCTCATTAAGGAGGAAGCAAGAGGTCTAAAATTTTCTTTTTTTAAAACATTTTTTAAGTTGTCGAATATCATGTCATTGAAAGAACAATGAGTTACATTTAGGAATTTTATTTTGAGTAGAAAAGGACAGACATAATCTTTAGCAACTATAGTATCCAGTGAATTTAAATGGGTTAAAGTCCCAATTTGATGCCCCTCATAGACTGGTCTCTTTATCACCCTGCAGACTGAAGCTCTTCCTTCTTTCCAGGGCTCATGACTTTGATTTCCAGTTTCTGTTTCAAGCTGTTTCAATGATTAAAATGATTAGTGCTGTTTTCCCCACAGTGTACTTGATGTTTCATTGCTTGCTTTAACACACCTGTAAACTGCTTTAAAACTTACCAGCATCTCATCCCATTGCTTCCTGCTACTCACCAAACACTGAAGTCACTGTAGTGTTTATACAAGTTCACTTTTAAGAATATTTACACAAGTCACTGGATCTCCAGCATGTACAATCACACAACATACTCTCAGTCTAACTCCTGATAGGCCAAGCTGCATAATGATGAACATCAATAATTCTCAGTGATCAGTGGAAGCCTGTGTGATTGATTACCTTTGAGCAGGGCGATGGACAGCTGGTCTGTGTTCAGGTTGCTGACATATTTCCCTAAATATGTATTCAGCACCCAGGCAACCAGACCCTCCAACATCCTGCCAGCTCAGAGAGGCGGAGCTGCCCTCAGAGAGGTGGGGTTTACCTCAAAGAGGCGGAGCCAACCTCAGAGAGGCAGAGCTAACCTCACAGGGCTTGCCTCAAAGAAAGGTTTCAATTTCTAAACACACAGCACACAAGCATAATGGTTATACTGGTCTCCATACACAGTGTTTCCATAATGACATGAGGCTGTCTACATTAAAAAACTATATGTTCCAATTCAGAAGAGACACAATTACATAGTAAAGTCAGTGTGTTACTTAAATTGTATACTTACATTCAGAGATTAGTTCACAGTTCACATATTTTACTAACTACCTATATTTATATTAGAGCTGCAACTAATGACGATGATAGTTGATCATATTCTATCATTTATTAAAATGATAATCGATTAGTTGCTTTGTTCATAAAATGCTATAAAATGATGATCACTGTTTCCCAAAACTAAGGAATCAACCTAAAATATTTTTTTTGTTAGGACCAACAGTCCACAACCCCAAGATCACCAGTTTACTATTTTATAAGACTAAAGAAACCAGAAAATAATCACATTTAGGAAGCTGTAACCATTTAATTTCATTTAAGACATTTTATTCTTGAAAATGAATCGATTGCGTCTGCACAGACACATAGTAACGCTTCTACTGATCTGAAAGGGTTACTGCTGTATGATTTTAGACATTATTAAGGGAAATCCTATGTAGTCTTCCTTTCATCTGCTCAATAAATAGGATCATATTATTGTTTCCCCCAGTGTTTGTCTCTTACGAGTAGAACCCAGCATCCATGCAGCCCGTTTACTCAGTGTCTCGTTAACTTTCTGATAACTAACATTACATTAATGCATGAACAAATTTAGATCAGGTCATTTGTGATGCTCTGTACAATGCTAAGACTAAGATATTACTCCCTTTCCTTTCAAAAATAATAGGGTTGGGAAATATTAAGGAATATTTTAAGTTAAGATGGGGGATCAGGCAATAAACAAATATGTCCTATATTTGACCTGGATGTTGAAAACACATTTAAAATGATTCTCTCCTGTTCAGCATCAACATGCCAAAACATCACATTCTTAAACAAGTGTTAGTTGTTAGCAAACAGCATCACAACAAGAACTAACTTAAACTAAACAAAAATGAGCTGAATGGGAGCATTAGAGCTGTTACCGTCAGTGTCAGTCAACGTCGGCTAGGGTCGCTCAATGTCGGTTAATCTCGGTCAATGTCGGTCAGTGTCGGTTAGTGTCGGTCAGGGAAAGGTTGTGATCCGACTTAGCTGTTAGCTATTAAGCTACAAATATCCGCGACAGCTCTCAGCTCCAAACAGGAGTTTCTGGTGAAACAGTCCATAGCCTATGAAAATAATTTAATATCATAGTATGAAAGTATAACATGAACTAACCGTGTCTTTCTTTATATATATTCCATTAATCCTCCAGCAGAGTTCATGTTGTACTTCAAGTCTTGACAATTCTGCGTCGCTGCATCGTAAATAAAGTCACTTCCTGTTAGCGGCCAACTTCCAACGCATACTTCCGGTCACCTGACAAAAACAAACCAGTTCTCTCGTGTTGCCTTCAGGAAAAGCAAGAAAACGCGGTTTACATTAAACCGTGACTAGAGATGTTCAATTAAATTTAGGGTTTAACACGCTCCAAGTATCGAAAAACAGCTTTATTGAATAAAAACGCTTGATTGATCGATTGTTTCATTCACCATTGATCTGCATCCTTAGATCCAGAGAAAGGTCGGATAATTTACATTTTTTAACTAAATACATTGATTAAATAAGAATTAATTAAAATAATAAAAAGAATAAAAATCGGTTTGTGTCGGATTTTTCTGACGTCATGAGTACCATAATCTCACGAGAACAAGGTGGCCGCAGTTGGAGATGAACTGCGCCTGGAAGTCAATGAGAGAAGTCACAAATACGTTCCATGTCTTTAATCCATATACAGTGTTCTGTTACACAATTAATGGTTACCTACCCCAGTCTCAGTAATATATATAAATTCGGTGTATACATACACGAAAGAAAAGACAACGAGAAGTAGACAATCATTTCATTTACAATAGATTGATATATGTTCACTTATGCTCCATGAACAATTAATAAACAATTGTTTAGCTTTCTCTTCTTCTTCCTCACTGTAGTCACTTTGTCACTTTTTCACTGGTCACTTTTTCTCTTCACACACCCTGCACCTTAAGTGTGCATTGGCTATGTATGTGTACATGTGGGTATGTGCGTGGATATGTATGTCCATATATATATATATATATATATATATATATATATGCAAGAATGTGTGTATGCATGTAGGTATGTACGTGCATGTATGTATGCATATATGCTTTGCTTATGCATACTCTTTTCTTACTATTTATTAGCATTTTTCTCTCCATTCTATGTCCATAATGCATACTGTGAATGCAAATCAACAAATTCTGCGAATTTGTACATTGTGTTGTGTGTTTTTTATTTTTTTATTTTTTGATAGTTTTTTTTATCTTCAGCTTTATTTTCTTCTCTTTATTCTGTAACACTGCAGTAACAGAAAAATTTCCCCGTTGTGGGATCAATAAAGTTTTATCTTATCTTATCTTATCTTATCTTATCTTGTCTTATCTTATCTTATCTTATCTTATCTTATCTTCTTACATTACCATTTGTTTATTTCTATATAAATAAATACAAAAATACAAAAACATATATTCCTTTATCCATCCATCCATCCATTGTCTATCCCGCTTATTCCCTTTCGGGGTCGCAGGGGTCTGCTGGAGCCTATCCCAGCGCGTTAAGGCGAGAGGCAGGGATACACCCCAGATGGTCGCCAGCCAATCGTGGGGCACACACACCATTCACACACCATTCACTCTCACACTCACACCTATGGGCAATTTAGAGTTTACCAATTAACCTGAGCATGTTTTTTGTATTGTGGGAGGAAACCGGAGTACCCGGTGAAAACCCACGCAGACACGGGGAGAACATGCAAACTCCACACAGAAAGGCCCCAGACCCAGGCCCAAGGCGGTCTTGAACCTGCGACCTTCTTGCTGTGAGGCAACAGTGCTACCCACCGCACCACCGTGTCGCCCATATTCCTTTATATATTTCATAATAAATAAGATTGAAGTATATATATATATATATATATATATATATATAGCACACACACACACACATTATTCATTCACACACTCATGCCTATGGGCAATTTACAATCTCCATTCAATCTCAGCATGTTTTTGGACTGTGGATGACCTATGACCTTCTTTCTTTGAGGCTACCGTGCCACCCACTGCAGAGAAGAAAGGCAGCAACAGGTTCTTATAATATACCTGCTTTATTTATTGATTGATTTGTAGGATGTGTGTATTATTGTAATATATTGTTATTCTCTAATATATTGTTCTTTTTTAATTGTGCCTTGTAAAGTTGTGTTCACTGATTTTAACAAGTGTTATATAAGAACATTTATACTTATGGTCAACTACATAAAATATGTGCCTGTATGATGTTAGAGCCAAACCAACCATCTGCATCGAGTGGCCCTTACTGGTGATTGATTCTGTGCAGGCCTCGCTCAACTTGAACAAGCCTTTCTATAGCGTGACCCAGAGCATGCTGGGAAACACCTGCCTCTCTATCTTCTGATCAAAGCTGATTCGCTCAGGTGTTGATCAACAACATGACGTTTTCATAGAAGCTCTTCTTTTTTGTTGGATTTAAAGATTTTAATTGTATTCATCTGATATGCATATATTATGTATAAAATTACATCTTTATTTATTGTTCTTATTACAAAATGTAACAATAATAAGATTAGGCCACATTATTATTTATTATTACATACCTCCTGTGTTTGTTATACAAAAACAATAGATGCAGTTATTGACAGGGGTTCATTTTTGTTTATCTGCAAATCTGTTTAGACAAACATACACAGAGAGACAGACAGATAGAAAGAGTGACTGATATGTCATTAGATTAAAACAGAAAGTAAATTTAATAAAGACAACATACACAATTTTTGTACCTTTCTTTGAAATTAGGTTTATATATGACTTCATCAGTGCCTGATGCCGATCAATAATGAGTGACTCTACGTTAATATCACACAGAGCTGTAGAGAAGCATCAGGGAATGATGCAGCCTATGAGTTGTAGGTTTAGGCAGCTGAAGCAATTTGGTTCAGGTAAGTGCAAGATGTTGGTTTGAATTAAATGTTATGAACAAGTTCAGACTCTTTCTTTATGAAACTGGGATCTGATTATCCTTCGTCTGCACAAACACACAACACTGATGAATAATATTGACCAACTGTTCTTACATGATATTAGATCCCATCTCAAAGGATTTCAATCATATGTACATTTCATCATTTAGATAATAATTGTTTCCTTCTTAAAATATTAGCTGATATAATTTGTTTATAAACATAGTTTCAAAGAGACTGTTGATACAGAATTTACAATGTGATGCCATGATACCATCAACATATACTGTGGAAAAATATAGACAAAAGTAGATATAATATCAACAAGTACATTTTGATGAAACCGTCAAACTTTTTCTGTTATTTTTTTAATAAAGTGTTTTTTAAAATTAGAATTATTTCAGAGATATTCCAGTAACACTTTATTTTACAGGTCATTTAATCTCAGATCAACTTCCTGGAAGTTTAAATAATCAGCATCTCACACCTTAGTTGTGTTTTTCTTAGAATTTGTACCAAATTGCAGCAGCCATGGTGTACAATTCATTATCTGTAAATTACTTAAAACCTCTTAGATAAGGGTTAGATTTAGTTAATCTGCTGCTTATAAACTCACATAAACACAAGCAAAAAAAAAACCTCCATTATAATTCTGTGTCTCTCCTTTTATCGTATCATGTTACATATTTTCAAGAAGGATCTGGCTACGGATTAATGGGGGACTGGAATAAGTGGAGCTCCACTCCACAATGGATAGATATAATTACAGAATTACGAAAACAAGTCACCTCCACTTGAATAAGAAAGTAGTCGCTAAAAAACTTGAAACAATAACAAGACCACAGATGCATAAGGTATTGTGTCATTTAGGCATTTGGTATATTTCTGTGAATTACTACTACTACAACTAATACATAAGGGCATTACAATATTCAAATAAAGTAATATTTTATTTGTTTGCTCCATTGGACCCCCAATATCCCTAGGTCCACACCAGACACTGGAATTCCAGAAAGTTATTGTGAAATTAAAGACCTGTATAAAATAACGATTTAATCCAGGAGGCTGGCACCTGCTAAAACAGCAAATGACCTCAGTATTAGAGAATCATTAGCTCACATCTTAAAGGAAACGAACTGTGATATAAAGAAGATGTAGAACTTCAGTTGTGAAATCAGCAGATTGTGGCTGTAGTTTGTCATCTTAAGGCACTTCTGGCTTCAGCCTGTGGTGGCAGCTGCTGTATGTTTTGCTATTTTTATACACTGACAAGAGAGTGAACGTTGTGTATCATTAGTTTAGACTAACATACTTGTGTTTTAATAAATGCCACTGTCACTGTAGGGAAATCATAATGCTACAGGGCTGAGGTTGACACTTTTAAACTTGAACTGTGTTGCTGCAACTCAACAGCGTAGTGACAAACAGGAAGGACCCTCTGGAGTTATTTTTGGTGAATATACACTGTTTTATGGTGTAAAAAAGGCTGTGGTTAAGGTTAAGGCACAAATACACTGGGTTTGGGATAGGAAAAAGTCTTGGTGTGGGTTAAAATGTTCACTTCAGAATGTCAGACGTTCCAATGTTAAATCTCATGCAATGTTTCCAACAACAACTAATAACAACCAAAACCCAAACAACCAAAACCATTCTATTAAAAAAGTACAGCTTCAGAAAAAACAGAGTCCAATGTCACCATATCTACAAAAATCTATCAGAATCCTGTGTTGTCAAAAAAAATTATGCTGAATGGTAACTGTGTTGATCACATAGTATGTAGTTGATTGTATAGTACGTACAGGGATCCTCACTTCATCACTACATCCATGAGTTGGGAGTGTGAACAAGTCTGTAGTTTAGCTATATTAGACTGTTTGTACAGTTCTGACCAAAAACAAGTGCACCAAGACCCTTTAGAAGAAGTGTCTCATCACTCATTCATTACTCAGTAGTTTGACTGTAATCCAAGCTTGATCTGACCCAGTACTGCAATATGAACTCTAGAGGTGTGAGCTAAATGTGCTTTAGGTGAAATTATAGAAAGAATAAGAATGAGTTAGTAGAAGTTAGAGAACTGAGGTATGACCTGGAGCAATAGAATCTATTATTTCACGAAAGTTGTGTAGACAATGGGCGACACGGTGGAGCAGTGGGTAGCACTGTTGCCTCACAGCAAGAAGGTCGCAGGTTCAAGACCGCCTTGGGGCCTGGGTCTGGGACCTTTCTGTGTGGAGTTTGCATGTTCTCCCCGTGTCTGCGTGGGTTTTCACCGGGTACTCCGGCTTCCTCCCACAATACAACACATGCTCAGGTTAATTGGCAAATCTAAATTGCCCATAGGTGTGAGTGTGTGTGTGAATGGTGTGTGAATGGTGTGTGTGCCCCACGATTGGCTGGCGACCATCTGGGGTGTATCCCCCTGCCTCTCGCCATTAAAATGCGCTGGGATAGGCTCCAGCAGACCCCTGCGACCCCGAAAGGGAATAAGCGGGATAGAAAATGGATGGATGGATGTGTAGACAATGATGGGAAAATAAAAACAAGCTTTAAAAACTCAAAACAACTTGATTAGAGGAAATGAACCACACCAATTTACGTTTTTTGCTCCTGTGTTAACATGATTTTTTAAGCCACTTTGCTCCATTAATAAATATTTTCGGAGTTTAGTGGGGCAGAAGAAATTCACCCCACTTGGTGCACGGCTGGGACATTTCTAGCCTGTGCAATTGTAAACAAACATGGCGCTATAACGACCTTCTGGTTTTCGGCATATGTTACAGAATCTTTTGATTTTAATTACACTCTTCTAACAAAGTGTTGGTTTGCTGCACTAGTTTCCTGCTGAGCAGAGACGGATTAATTACGTCCACCAAGCTTAGCCAGATGTGTGGTGAAATCCAGAGGGATGAATTGCAGGGTTACACCACCAAATATTAGCACATAAGATACAATCACCATCTCAGAGACACAAATATCCTGTAGTCTTAACATGGCATCATGCTTTCAGGACTCCAGAGATCAGACCTGTAACTACTCTTTCTGTGACTTATTTTACCTGGTAGAAACAGTTTTTGTCACTTGCAGTGATTCTCCTTCCAGCTCCTTAAATACTACATTTACCAGACTTGTACATGCATACATTTGCATATGCTTGCATTCTGTTTCTAACAAGATCAATCACTGACTAGTGTCTCTAGATTTGTTTCTGTATACAGAAATAGAAACTGCTACATTCAGTAAATGATTCGACCTTTCTTATGGGATTCTCAGGACAGATCCATGTGATCTTGGCTTCAACGTACTAAGAGCTTCTTTTCACTCGAGCCATCACTTCTCTTTGCTCTTGTGTCCTGTAGCTGTATCTCGGATCCAAGGAGGACTTCAGAACAAGAGTTTTGTACATGGAGCACTTGCGTGAGATGTTATTCATCTCCCTCTCCCCATCAGTCATTCCCTTCCTCCTCATCTCCTTTGCTGCCTTTGCTGAGGCGCTGGAAGCAGTGGACCGTGGATGCGAGGAAGAAGCTGGCAACTATGGCCGCCACAGATACAGAGATGCCGGAGAAGATGACAATGAGGTAGTCGGTGAGACTGAGGGTCCCCCGACACTCCCGGAAACTTTCCGCAGAGAGTAAACTCAGAGGAACACGGCGTCCATCCAGAGGCAGTGAACACTCAATCCCCTCCATACCTGCAGAGATGTACAGAGAGTCAAGCAGCTGAAATTTAACACTAGAACCGACAACATTTCAATGTCCCTAAACCGCTGTTGGGTCATCTTTTAAATTTAATAACAGTTTATGAGGCTCCGAGGCAATCACGCAGAGCTCTATTTTTATACTGTTTTGTACAAATTTTTGCACTGCAAAATTGCAAATTCTTCTTACTGCTTGGGCATACTTTCACCTAGAGACTCATTTTACACTTTAAACTGTGAACACATGTCTTGTGTAATAATGTGTTATTCCACATTTTGACAGGCAAAAGTTTATCATCAATCACCTCATGACCCTGGTGAGGAATAAGCAGGTATCAGGACTATTTGAAAAAAAAAAAGAGCACTCGCCCTACTTAGTGGTTGTAGGGTTGGCCAAGAACAGACTCGTTTATTTTTCGTTGGATCCCAAACAATGATTGTTTATTGTTTTAGTGGCTATTATGGCATCTTTTCACTACATAGTGTTGGCCTAACTCCACTCAACTCAATTTTTTCTTCCTTTTTCCATTAATTACCAGGTGCTACTTTCTGCTACCTGAAACCTACTTTTCAGTCTCAGGTCTGTCATAGTTTCAAAAGAAATGAAGAGGTACCCGAAACACTGATTGGACATTTCTCTCATTCACAGCACCTTGAGCACCTTTACCCTACTCAGTTTTTCTTCAACTAAAATGATTTTAAACATAGCATTGCAGAAAAGAAGCAAAAGACACAGATTTGCAGGTTGGTCTTTATTTTTTATGTATGCATTACCACCGAGACAGAGTTTTATTTCCCCGTGGTGAGAATAGAAGGGAAAATGAAAATCTATCCTGATTCACCTCACATAACAGCAGGATTGATCAGTACTGATATAAGGTCTTTCATTGACTTTCCTCTATCATCTTTATTTAAACAAAATCCTTTACTTTAAATCTTAATCTCTAAATGTCTTTCCCTTGTAGATTTGAAAATTCATGTTGTGTTTTAACAGATGTGTTTTATTACCAATTTAGACAGTTTACATAACTATTTAACCCTATTTAAGGATAAATAAAAACTATAATAATTCACTTAAAACATTATATTGTTTTCTATGTGTTTTCTCATAGTTTGTGGATCTTAGTGAACACTGTTTTCTGTTCTGATGTAACACAGAAAACATTTTGTCCACTGGGAGAAGCATTCATCCATTTTATCCTCTGCTGTAGCACCGCTGTACCCAGAGTCACTACACATCACTATCAAGTGTGTGTGTGTGTGTGTGTGTGTGTCACTGTAAGACCAGAAGGGGTTTTCCACATGAAAAGGGACTTAGTGACCTCATCGCTTGGTGATATTCCAGTCACGTGGCTACAACAGGCAGCCAGACTCATGCTCACACAGACATGCATGAGACAGACAGATACACACGCCGAACACTTCTTACACCTCGTGTACACTCAACATATTTTTATGTATTTTAACCTGTTAAATGCCAGTTCATTCACGCAATACCACTGTTTGTAACCAAACAAGCATTAAACAAGTTTAAATCCTTAAATGGTGATGGAAAATGGTGATAGAAATGTTTTATTAACACTGCAGTTGGATAAAAGAAGACAAAAAGATGCAGAATTGATATATGTTCATGTGACATACAAATGCATATATGTTGGTGTAGTTGGTGTTGTTGGTGTTGTTGATGGTGGTGTTGTTGGTGTTATCGGTGGTGTTGGTGTTGCTGATGGTGGTGTTGTTTGTGTTGATGGTGTTGTTGGTGTTATTGGTGGTGGTACCTATTGTTATTTTGAGTCTTCCAGAGACTAGTGTGTTTTTTCTTTAGAATAAGAGATGGAATCAATCTGTTTGTTTAAACTATTAAAGCTTATTATGATAATTGTTTTATTGACATCAAGTTTGGTGGTTTTGTGTGTGTTTCCTATTGTTGTTTTTACTAGTGTTGGTGATGTTGGTGGTGTTGGTGTTTCTGTTGTTGTGTTGTTGGTATTGTTTTGGGTGTTGTTGTTGGTGGTGTTGTTTTTGTTGTTGGTGGTGGTGGTCCCTATTCTTTGTCTGAGTCTCCCAGAGACTAGTGTGTTTTTTTTAGAATTGTAGATAAAAATTACTTTGTTTGTTAAAACCAATGTGATAATTGTTTCCTATCTTTTTTGTCATATTTCCCTAAACTTAATTGTTTATCTAAAATGATTTATGATGAAAGCTTCAAAGCTTCACAGCCAACTAGTAAAGACTGAGATTCAACTTCCATATCTAACTATCTAACTGGTCAAGACATAACTTTTCAACTTATATTTTCTTTCATTAAAAAAAAAAAACATTTATTCACCTGTTTTTACTCCCTTGTTTTTATTCCCTAATTAAAAAACAAACAATAGAGTTTCATTTGAGATGATTATTTCTTGTATGGGACAACTAAAATTAAGGGTACAGTGTGTAGATTTTAGTGCCATACAATGTTGAGTTTGTCGATTACAACTAATGAAAAAAGGTGTATCTCTACAGTCATTGTTTAGTTTTGAACATTTTCTGTTTTCTTTTCTGAAAAAATGTAGCTTCATGGACGCCAACCAGCCCAATGTAAGATACTAAAAACACACAATTTCTTTAATATTAATTGATTATATACTAATTCAATATTATGTTCCATTTCTGACATGTAGTTTCTGTAGCTGCTGCTAAATTGGACCTTAAGGCAGCTTGAGACTTACCTGTTGGGAGCTTGTGGTGGTTCTCTGTTAACCATTCAAACAGTTTTGCAAAGGGACAGTTGCAGAGCCATGGGTTTCCCTCGAGACGCAACATCCGGAGGGAGGGTAGTGGATCCAGGACCTTGACGTCCAGCTCTGTGAGACCATTCATCTCCAACTCCAGCTCCCTCAGGGAAGTTAACCCAGTGAAAGCATCCTTGCCCACCATGCTTAGGTACGGGTTATTCCCTAGACGCAGTTTGATCAGACTCCTGGACTCCCCGAAGGTCCCTGAGGGGATTTCTGTCAAGTTATTGCTGCCCAGGTCCAAGAAGACCAGTCTGGAAGAAGTGCTCAGGGTTCCTGGCTCCAGCTGTGAAAGAGAGTTATTCCTCAGGTCCAGGTAGACTAAATCACTGTAGAGGACCAGGAAATCTGAGGGAATCCAGGGAATCCAGTTGTTGGAGAGCAGGAGACGGCGGACGTCTAGAGGAATGGAGTCCGGGACTCTACTTAGACCTTGACCAGTACAGTCTACCGTATGGTGGTCTGGACACAGACAGCTGGACGGACAATTGTGGCCTCGTGTGAGCAAGGTGGAGGACATCAAGGTGAGGAAAGGGTGCAGCCAATTAATGCATGGTAACATTGTCAAGGGGTCATTGGGTGAGGGGGTTTCGACAGGGGGTTAGGTTAGGAGGTCAGGGACAGGCTGGTGCACGGGTTAAAACCACAAGAAAGGAAGGGGAAAGAAAGGTCAGACCATTATGGTTTAGGGTCGCGATGTTGGCAGCTTTCTGTGCCACTGGCACCACGAGGTCAGGCCAACCTGAAAAGCCATGGAGGAGCAGGAGAGCGCCGTGATCCAGATCATGTAACGAGCGAGTCTGGATCAAATACAGCCTGCTGGCTCTGAGGGGAAAGAGGGGGTGGAGCAAGAGAGAGAGTGTGCAAGAGAGCAGGACGAGGGGAGGGGGGATGGGGATATGAAAGAGGACAGGATTAACACGGAGGTAAACAGAAGCTAACGAACCAGAAGCGAGGGGGGTGGGGCCTGTGGGGTTAAGATACAAGTCTGTGTGTGTGTGCGTGTGTATGCGTGATCAGTTGGAATCCTCAGAGACTCAATCCTGATGCTCCTTCTCCAGAGAGACAGAGATAAAGATGCCATCATCATCATCCCCATCATCATCATCTGTGACTCACGTGTGACGCCATGCTAACGTGCAGCCAACAGCAGCCTCCCACGCAGGCCTCTGAAATCACTGATGCTTCCTCCCTCTTCAGACTTTCTCTTTCTCTCACCTTTGATTTGCTGGCTGGATGTGAGACGCAGTTTTCACCGTGTGTCACCATGACAACTGTTCTGTAACACTTACTATGAGCAGAATTGAAGTATACTTAGTTTGTGAGACTCATTCAGCAGCTTGATTATCATCATATGTAATATGCAGCTGACATGATTCTGTACAGATGTTCCATTATATGCAATCATTTTAAACAATACCAACCATTCTAAATGATAAATCAGTGTGCAAACTATATATATATATATATATATATATATATATATATATATATATATATATATATATATATATATATATATATATATGAATGAATGAACACAAGGCAACCCCGATGCCACTTACAACGGCTAAGTGAAGTACCATCTCAAGGTCTCTTGGAAGATGTGAATGCAGCATTGAGAGCAATCCCTACCAAAACAATCGCTGAAACCAATGAGCTGATATACACTTCAGCAGTAGTGATCCTAGAGATGCTTGGCTATAAGAGCAACCATGGGAGCCATGAGAAACAATACCCACCATGGAAACGAAGGTTGGAGGCTAAAATCAAGGCAACACGGAGTGAAGTGAGCCAACTGACAGAGGCCCAGAGAGGTGCAATGAAAAGACCAGTGCCCAAGAAGTACAGACAGATACCCATACCTGAAGCACTCGAAACTGCCAAACAAAGGCTCCAAGTCTTGGCCAGCCGCCTAAAGAGGTACACACATGAGAATGAAGCCAGACGAATAAACCAGCTCTTCGCAACTCAACCTGCGAAAGTGTACTCTCAATGGCAGGGTAATAACAGCAGAGCAGACCCACCAAGGCTGGAAACTGAGAGGTACTGGAAAAGTATATGGGAGTGGGAGGCATCACACAATAGCGATGCACAGTGGCTGATGGCACTGAGGAAAGACCACAGCAACCTCCCTGACTAGAATCCAGTTACCATCACAGTGGCAGATATCCAAGAAAGAGTCTCAGGTATGAAAAACTGGACAGCACCGGGCCCTGACAGGATCCACGCATACTGGCTTAAGAAACTCACTGCACTCCATGAGCGCCTAGCAGCACAAATGAACCAGCTGCTAAGGGATGGGACTCACCCTGAATGGCTAACCGAAGGGCGAACGATCCTGATCCTGAAGGATCCCTCAAAGGGTACAGTCCCATCCAACTATCGGCCAATAACCTGTCTCTCCACAACATGGAAGCTCATGTCAGGCATCATTGCGGCTAAGATAAGTGGGCACATGGATCAATACATGAGCGAAGCACAGAAGGGCATTGGCAAAGATACCAGAGGAGCCAAACACCAACTCCTGGTTGACAGAACAGTCGCCCAAGACTGCAGAGCCCGACACACAAACCTGTGCACAGCCTGGATTGATTACCAGAAAGCCTATGACTCAATGCCACACACATGGATCACTGAATGCTTGGAGCTGTACAATGTCAACAGAACTCTAAGGGCCTTCATTGCAAACTCGATGAGGTTGTGGAAGACCACCCTTGAAGCCAATGGGAAGCCACTTGCACAAGTCTCCATCAAATGTGGCATATACCAAGGAGACGCTCTGTCCCCACTGCTGTTCTGCATAGGTCTGAACCCCCTCAGCCAAATAATCAACAAGACTGGCTATGGATACCGACTCAGAAATGGGGCAACCATAAGTCACCTCCTCTACATGGATGACATCAAGCTGTACGCTAAGAGCGAGTGAGACATCGACTCACTGATCCACACCACCAGGATCTACAGCACAGACATTGGGATGTCATTCGGGCTGGAGAAGTGTAGCAGGATGGTGACAAAGAGAGGGAAGGTATTCCACACAGAAGGGGCCTCACTCCCAGAAGGAACAATAGCAGACATTGGGGACAGTTACAAGTACCTGGGGATACCACAGGCAAATGGCAACCTTGAAGCGGTAACAAGGAAAGCGGCAACAGCCAAATACCTCCAAAGAGTAAGGCAAGTCCTAAGGAGCCAGCTCAATGGTAAGAACAAGACCCGGGCAATAAACAGCTACGCCCTGCCAGTGATCAGATATCCTGCAGGAATAATAAGGTGGCCAAAGGAAGAGATCACAGACGTTAACACACGAAAGCTCCTCACCATGCATGGAGGGTTCCACCCCAAATCCAGCACCCTGAGACTGTACGCTAGCCGTAAGGAAGGAGACCGAGGATTAGTCAGCGTGAGAGCCACTATCCAGGACGAAACGTCCAAGATCCACAAGTACATCAAGGACAAGGCCCCAACAGATGACGTGCTCAGTGAATGTCTCAGACAATGGAGAACAGGGGATGAGGTGCTGGAGGAGGGACCATCATGAGAGGACAAGCCCCTACACGGGATGTACCACCGGAACATAACTGAAGTGGCTGATCTCAAGAAATCCTACCAGTGGCTCGAAAGGGCTGGACTGAAGGACAGCACAGAGGCACTCATCCTGGCTGCACAGGAACAGGCCCTGAGCACCATAGCAATAGAGGCCCAGATCTACCACACCAGACAAGACCCAAGGTGTAGGTTGTGCAAGGAGGCCCCTGAGACAATCCAGCACATAACTGCAGGGTGTAAGATGCTGGCAGGTAAAGCATACATGGAACGCCATAACCAAGTGGCTGGAATAGTGTACAGGAACATCTGTGCGGAGTATGGGCTGGCAACCCCAAAGTCAAAGTGGGAAACACCTCCAAAGGTGGTGGAGAATGACCGAGCTAAGATCCTGTGGGACTTCCAGATCCAGACTGATAAAATGGTAATGGCAAACCAACCAGATATTGTGGTGGTGGATAAAGAGCAGAGGAAAGCCGTGGTGGTGGATGTGGCTATACCAAGTGATGGCAACATCAGGAAAAAGGAGCACGAGAAACTGGAAAAATATCAAGGGCTCAGAGAAGAGCTGGAGAAGGCTTGGAAGGTGAAGGCGACAGTGGTGCCAGTGGTGATCGGAGCACTCGGGGCAGTGACCCCCAAACTGGAGGAGTGGCTACAACAGATCCCTGGAAAAACATCAGACATCTCAGTCCAGAAAAGCGCAGTCCTTGGAACAGCAAGGATACTGCGGAGAACCCTCAAGCTCCCTGGCCTCTGGTAGAGGACCCGAGCTTGGAAAGTGGATGAGACCACCCGTGGAAGGGTGAGAAGGGAATTTTTTATTTTTATATATATATATATATATATATATATATATATATATATATTTATATAATATTATAGATAGATAGATTTCATAGATTTTAAAGTGTTGATTAACTGTGCTTGACAAGTAACAGATTACATTAGTTCATGATTTCTACAAGGGGTGGGGGGACAATACTTCAAATCTAGATTGCACCAGAAATGTGCATGGTAAGTAGCCTGGCATACCAAATCTAACTAAACCATTAGGAGGGTGTTAAATCTTTAAAAATAATTAAAAGAAAACAAAAAATGATGCATGATATTGTCTTAGTGGCATCCCTAAAAATAATGCTGTTAAATTTGTATATAAACAGAATTATAAACAGAAGTAATGTTTATTTTGGTTGCCTAACTCCCTAAGCCATGTGTCATTCACATGTGTATGACATTTGGCTGAACTAAAACATGTACAGTATGTTGCTTGTTATGTGAAATTATAGCAACTCAAAGTAGTGCACAACTTTTGCTGTGTTTGTGTAACTTAGCTTGTTACATCTAACTGGGTGCTAGATTCTGTTTAGTGATAGCTTCTATATATAGGCGTATTAGCATGTGTGTATACGACACATAACTGAACTGTTATTTAAAGCATTTTAAAGTTATGTGGTTCTAATCAACTCTGTTCTAACATTAAAACTGTGGAGGAGGATTGGTAGATTGGCCCAAAATGAACCTGTAGGTAACAATATTGAGTTTGGAATGACAAACCCTTACTTTACTTTGGAGAAACCAAATGATACATTGACTGTTAATTGAGTTGGCATGAAAGATGAAAGTGAGAATATTAAATGAAACATTTGCTGATTTTATTTATTTATTTATTTGACATTTTACTATATTTGCTTATTTTATAGTGTGATCTTGCTTTTTTTCTATTTGGTCTACGAAACTAAAACTTGAATGACTATTAAGTCAATATTTCAATATTTCACAACATTCAATGAAAGGAAGGATCTTAGTATTGGGGTTAGTATTGAAAAAGTGTCGTTGAAAAACCTTTGGTGTGGTGGCACTCTCCTCCCCTTCTCTCTCTTCTCTTCCCTTGTTTATGGATGAGGCTGCTGCACAGAGTAAGGGAAAATGGGAGTGAGCTACTGGAACAATAGAGATTGCAGCAATCATTAAACAACAGCACCAGCTAGTGGATATAATCCAAAATAAAACTTCACTGAGAAGTACTCAATTTAGGACCTGAAATTTGGATTCTATGTCCCGCAGTTTGTTAATTTATTAATGTCAAAGAGTTTGTTTCTAGTCTAGTCTGTTTGAGTATACATCAGATGGGAGAATTTATCAATGTAACTCGAAGATCTTTACTCTTTTTATATTTTTAGAATTACAGTAGTGTGTCCAACTTCATCTAATTTTCTATCCTTGTGAAATTTGAAAGTTTTATTGTGAAGGTCTGACAAATAAAATCCAGAGGCTATCATTAATAATCCTGTGTGCACAGTGAAGTTTTTGTAGAAATCAGCACAAAAAAAGGAAAAAAAGTGATGATGTACAGGGGAAGATTTTACATGGGGCCATAGAAGCTATTTATCTCTGTGATCAATCCCAGAGATTCCACGAATTGGCTTTTTAATGGGGAAGTTGAGAGGGTACTTTTTAGGGTTTTATGGATGCACAAGACTTGTAATCTGATGTGCTGTAGAATGTTCAGGTGAGGAGTGGTCTAAGACCCAGATGCTTTGATGAATGAATGGCAGATGTTGAATTTGACAGTAGGGGAGGTTGAAAAGGTCATTTAACAGCAGCAGGTAAAACAAAGTAGAGGATAGTACAGGAGCTGAAGTTTGATCTGTTATTGTTTTATTGGTGAGAGTAGAGTCTGGGTTGATTGAGGGAATCAGTAACAGAGTATTTTGTCATAATGATGTAAGATGTTCTGTTGTAGATGATGACCCAATATTTATTGTTATTTTTATTTTTTTCTCAGTCAGTGTTTTCTCTTTCTCTCTCTCAGTTTGAATTAAATTAGCTTTATTGGCATGAATTATAAAACAATAAATAAATTAATAAACAGATCAAATCTTCAACTTCCATCCCAGCATACTGCATGTGAGAGGCAGGATACACCCAGACAGGTACCAGCCTTTTATTGGGCACACACACTCATAACTATGGGAATTTTAAAGTCTCCAACTCACCTAAGCATGTTTTTTGACTGTGGGAGGAAGCTGGATAAAAGCCATACAGACATTGCAAGAAACTGCAAACTCCACACTCCTGTTTCTTTGGGGGATGCCTATTTTTTCCAAACTTTACCATCATTTCATACTATTGGTACATGAAATGATGTGTGAGAGAATTTTCTGTTTGGGATGAGAACATTCTGATTCACTTTTGGAGTTGTGATGAAGGTCTGAAAGAGTAGAAAATATTTCTTATTTCACATATAATATATAGGGGTGGCATTATATTTATTTTTGATGTTATCGTTAAAACAGCACTTGGAACTTGAAGAATAATGACGTGATCTTTCTTAAGACAATTATTTATTATCTATTTCAGTTCTGTGATTGGGATGAGTAACTTCCAAGTAAAACACAATGAATGAAAACAACTGGGGTGAATTAATCATTAGAATGTAGTCAATATTATGTGTAGAATTCCCTTTAGTAACATATAACTGCAAATACGTTGTTTCCTATTTGCTCTGTGATCATTAAATCTTGGTGAGTTGAAAAAAAAACATTAATACTGGTGACAGATACAGAGGTATGTGATTATTATGAATGTGAAGCGGATAAACAGTTGCTTTGTGCTGTGGGCCGCATCTTAAGTGCCAGCATGGAGCAGATATCCTATTTCAAATACACTATATTTCCATAATTATTGCCTCACCTGCCCTATTCACATATGAATTTAAGTGACGTCCCATTCCTAGTCTGTGGGGTTCAATATGACGTCAGTCCACGCTCTTCTGGGAAGGCTGTCCACAAAGAGGAGTGTGTTTATGGGAATTTCTGACCATTCTCCAGAAGCGGATTTGTGAGGTCACGTACTGATACATCCCAAAGGTGTTCTATCAGGTTGAGGTCAGAACACTGTGCAGGCCAGTAAAGTTCACCCACTTCAGACTCATCCACTTCTTTATGGAGCTTGCTTTGTAAACTGGATGGTGGATTTAGATGATGGAAATATAGCGTACATTTGACATGGCTGAGAACACATTACCCAACAAAAAAGCTGCATAAATGTTTTATGGCCGCTGAAAACGTTATAGTCTACACTCTAACCAGAAGAACTCTTTTACCGCTGAAAGGAGGTCTCATATGATCAAGAACACTTGGTTCCACAGATGACCAGCAAACAGGAAATGAATGTAGGGGGGTCATGTCTCTTCTTCACCCCCCCGATGGCTGTAGTCTTCCAGAAGGTGAGGGAGACATTCTAATATTGTCAAGAGATGCTATATGACTCACATTAATCAGCAGATATACTTCATATATTTCCAAGTTTCTTGGACATAGATATTCATGAGTTAGTTATGTTATTTACATTGTCTGCAGAGTGAGACAGCAATATGGCCTCTCTTTTTATCTTCATAACAGAACACAACAGATCATTTTGTTAAATTTCAAAAGGTTTGTGAAGACAGTACAATGTAACTCCAAATATTGTGGCTCATGCCTCATTTTTTAAACTTATGGCCTTCATGTAGATTTTTTCTTCTGTGTTTCAGAAGCCCTGGCTTCTGGCCTCTGGGATTTGAAAGCACAGGTTTGGGATAGAAAACTTCTTCCATGTCAGTCGTGTTCATCCTTGGTTGCATTCCATGAGTTGTTTAAATCACACTTTGTTTTTAGTGTGAAGTATGATGATGCTCTGTCCAGTCTGTACACACTTTTTCCGACTAGTTTGTACAACACTGATATAGGTATAACAGAAGAAACTCAAAGTCAAAGAGTCCAAGAGCTAAGAGCAAAAGGTAAATGTTTATCCTCACCAATATTCTCTTTATAGTGTATGTTATTCCTCCTCACAAAATACTAATCCATTGAAACAATCACTTATTTTAACCTGGGGAACAACCAGACATCACTAACAATACCCCTTCTATATGAATATAAAAGTAAAGAATGTTGTTAGAATATTGTGTTTTATCTTAGATGAAAACATGTGTTCCTATCCTTAGTATATAAACATATCTGTTGCTCTGAAATATGGTGCAAATATTTTCTTTAAATGACAACGAATGCACTCAAAATAATCACTCTTACACACACACACACAAAGTTACTATTATAACTGATAAAACCACTATATCAATTAAAAGCAATACAACACTTACTAGTATTATAACCAATAAAACCATTATAGATATTAAAACCATTATAACTGATACAATTATTAATATAATAACTATTTATATTTGTTGCATCAGTTGTAATTTTATTATAGTTATATAATTGGGTTGTATATCTTTTTATAGGCTCAGGTTGTCTTGAAAAAATACATTTAAATCTTATTTGTTTCTTATAGTGCTGAGGTTCTAAAAGCATTTTTTCACATGATCAGGCAAAACCAAAAAATGGGGGAAAAAAGCGCAATGAACTAAATGTCATCTCATAAGTAATAAAAAGCACATATCACCCGTTTAATCATTTATTATTTCAGTGCAGAATCAATTTACTGGCCAGAAAGCCCACATATGAGGCATCCAATAAGCATGTGATAATCATTTACCACACATGTAACAAACAAGCACTAATCTGTTGCAGCTTTCAATTGTTTGACTCATCAATATGTTGAAAACATGTAGCAGAGCTATGAATCTGAAATTAAAAGAATATAAAGGTAGATTCTAATAATAAAGGTCTGAGATACTTAGTGTACATGTAGAAGGCACATTTAAAAACAAATCATGTTTGTGATTATGTTTCAATATTCACAGTGTATAAGTGGTAAATCTGACACCTGCAGGTCAGTTCTGAGAAGTTTGTAGTTTGTAGATCTTCTGCAGCTCATAATGTGAGATGGATGTGATGTGATGCAAAGAAGCAAAGAAGATGATAAAATCTGAGAAAAAATCTTTCCTCCATTAGCATCAACACAAATGCCGCTGGGCTGAAGATATACAAAGAATTTAAGGAATGCTGCGGTCTTGTGCAGCAGAGAATAAAGGATCATGAGAAGAAACTGCAGCAATGCATATTTAAATTCGCTTCATCAGGTGATTACAGTGGTTTGATTTTGCAAAAAGACTCAAAACCAGAATCAGTTCTGGTATCATCACAACATCCCTCAGCCCTTCTTCTCCAGCAGATCATCCAACAAACGCTCACACATGTACAGGCAGCGCGGAACATGGAAGAAACCTGAAAAACACAAGAGAAGACCAGTATTTCAGGCCCTGAAGGCTCCATGTTATGTAATGCAAACACCTTTTAAATCAGGTGATCCACCAGCTTCTCATGGAGGTCAGGTGACAGTTTTTACTGCCTCCATCGTCTTCTCACCTTTGAATGGACCTCCTTTAAAATCAAGAGCCACTTTCCCTTCTTGTGTTAGATAACCAAACCACTCTCCACCCTGAGCATCAGGAAACTGCACAAAATCAATGGATCTGACATTATATACAAAATAATATACTTTACTTAACCACATAATGTACATCAAAAGGTTTTATTTGAGTCATATCAAGTGTGATCTTTATATATAAATTTCAATTCTTTAGAAATGTTCACTTACATGGCTGAAGGTGTAGTCATAAACCTGAGAGAAGTTCTCCAGTAGCTCTGGCCTCCTGGTGTGTCTGTAGGCCATCAAGAAGGCGATGAGAGCTTCACAGTGAGGCCACCACAGCTTCATGCTCCATTCCAGCTTTCAGACCCAAAACAAGCACCACGATGTAGACAGAACATCAAACAGCAGCAGAGAAAGAGGCAGCAAACATCCATCAAAACACACTTTGCTCTTCTGTTAAGACCCATCACTGTGCACATCTCTACCCAGACAGCAGACAACAGACTGTTTGCTTCTTCAATTCACTCGCTCCTATGCCACTTCAGCTATCCTTGAAACATTATTCATAAAAGGGGAAAACAATGGATTTATTGGTTGTTGTCTGTATTAGTTACTGTAAAACCCTCAATGTGCCCATAATGTTATGCTCTTCTAACGACTAAAAGTCTCTTTATCAGCTTTTGAAGCGATTTATGGTTATTTAGGTTATCTAATGTAAGTTTTATTCTTATAACTCACAAATTTTCTCTCAACAAAAGATAACCAGGCTCTGTTGCAAAAAAATCCCTTGTCCTAAACTGGTCCTAAATCACTACAACAGCACAGTCCTTTGTTTTCCAAATGAGACTCCATAAATCTGCCCCAGAGACCCTGGGGTACATGGTTCTTTCTTCTGGCCAAGAAAACAGTTGATATCAGTCTGGAACCAGTTTCCTGGTCCAGAGCCGGTGTTATTCTGTGGAAAACCAAGGAACTGTAGCTGAATCAGACTCTAGTTCCAAACTAGCATGGTGGAAAAATGCATGACTGGAGCAGGTTGAGACATCATTCACAGAAGTGGAGGTTTACCTGTGTGGGGCTGAGGTGGAGGTTTACCTGTGTGGGGCTGAAGTGGAGGTTTACCTGTGTGGGGCTGAGGTGGAGGTTTACCTGTGTGGGGCTGAGGTGGAGGTTTACCTGTGTGGGGCTGAGGTGGAGGTTTACCTGTGTGGGGCTGAAGTGGAGGTTTACCTGTGTGGGGCAGTGACCGTCTACATCCAGGAAGTAGAAGAGGCCGCCATGTTCTGGGTCCCAGCCCCGCTGGTAGGGGAGCTCCACAAACTTGTTCACGGCCGTCTTCATGAGCTCCTCATCCCCCCGCTCTGCACTGTACTGAAGCAGGAACCAGCCTGCCTCCAGGGCGTGGCCTGCAGGGGTCAGCCGACGTCATTACGGGTAATCATGAGGGCAAGACAAAAAAACAAAAGGAGAATTTTGATGTAGGTAACTAACAGGTAACTAGTTGGACTTGGGTCGTGCATGTTTACCTGGGTTGTGCATGTTTACCTGGGTTGTGCATGTTTACCTGGGTTGTGCATGTTTACCTGGGTTGTGCATGTTTACCTGGGTTGTGCGTGTTTACCCGGGTTGTGCGTGTTTACCCGGGTTGTGCGTGTTTACCCGGGTTGTGCGTGTTTACCCGGGTTGTGCGTGTTTACCCGGGTTGTGCAAGTTTACCTTGGTTGCGTATGTTTACATAGTTTGTGCATGTTTACCTGGGTTGTGCATGTTTACCTGGGTTCTGCAGTCGGCCCTCACAGCCTGGCAGCTCTGTTCCCTCCAGAGAAACATTCTCCAATATTGCTGTTCCATCTCTCTAAAAAAACACAAATGAAGCATTATATTTTACATATTAAAAGGCCTGCAGTCATACAACTGACTGACATTAACTGAAATAATAATAGACTTATTAATATTCCACCTTCAGGTCACAAACATCTGATTCAACAAACATAAATCATACATTCAATGTTCTTTTTTTAAACTGGAAAGAATCATATATTCAGCTAAAGGTAATCAAACTACCTTTTAGAAAAGATTTTACTTATTTCTGTTGCATAAATGAGACTCTCCCCTCCTCCCTACCTCAGACAGTTTGTCATCTGGGTCATTATTGTTATTATTTCTGTCAGCATTGTGACTGTTGATTTTGCATTGCCTTTATACCTGGACGTGTTGCATGATCTGCTGGACACACCAGCTGCTCAGCTCTCTGTACTTCTGATCCACTTCCTGCTGCCGACCTTCAGAGAGTTGCTGCACCAGACACAGCAGCATCATGGGAACAGCCATGCTGTTAGTGTTAACGTTTCCAGAGAGCGTGGGCCGACCCAGACCTGACGGGTCCACCCGGACCCAATAGACCAGCTGCTCCATCATCTGTTCAGCCTCCAGCTACAAACAGAACACCACAGATGCATGTTTACTCAGCATTAACCAGAACCTGAAATACTGCGGAACCTGCAGCTTCCGAAGATAAGAATGCTGCATTTCTATAGTCTAGGAGTAGTCGTTTTTTTTACTAAACAAAGCACTTCACATTACAAATGTTTATTCACACATTCACACACTGATAGAGAAGCATCAGAAGTAATTTGGGGTTACGTATCTTGCTTAAAGACAGATCAATAAGCAGCTTGGAGCTGAGAACGGAAGCTCTGATTCTCAGATTTTGAGACAACTCATCCAGTTCCCACAGCAACAGATAAATCCTGTGTACTGCGCCTTTAAAGAACTGTACCCCATCATTTTGTCTTATAATAGCACGTATGTGAGGTGTTAAATTACATTAATTCAAAATTACATACATATGTATAAAACCAAAAGATGGCTAGTAGAGAAGTGGCTGGATTGTACATATTCCAAAGTGTTTCAGTGTCAACTTCTAAGAGTGCCTTCATACCCGCATGTCCTCGTCATCACAGACCCTGCTCAGCTCGTCCAGGGCCATGATGTAGAAACACTCACTGAAGATGGTCCGCTGAACCTTCACCGGTCTCCCATCTCTCGTTAAGCAGAAGGCACATTTCCACTCTCCACTGCTGCTGGAGACACGAGCAAACCTCCGCAAGAAAGATCCTCCTTGGACACGAACACAACAGCAAGTAGTGGCTGAGGACTCCACACATCAGTGTAAAAGCCATGAACACATCACATCTGTCTGCTTAAGGTGTAGTTGTTCACATTCATGGTTTAACAGGTAGATTTACATTTTTTGTGAAATTTTTTCATAAAGTTTTACGTGAAAATAAAGTTAACAATGTCTATTGATTATTTAGTAACTGCCTTTCTCTGAAAATTTGATATATGCATGTAATCTAGATGAATTAATCACAAAGCAATTTATTCGATTCCTTGATTTTATTCACACTGTGTTAGTTTAATATTTGGACTGACTCCAAACTAGCTGTGATGTCACAAATTGTGCTTCTAGGCACAACACAGATGAGTGGAAAGTTTCCACCATCAGTGGTGATGTCACTAATGTGCACTTTACTGAGCCTGGTGGGTAATGATCAGTCAGAGCAAACACTGTAATAACACTAATGAGCTGCAGAGAACAACACACTGTTCACTTGCTGCAGAATCAGCTTTAGCTGCATGCTCAAGCTCCTAACCTGAATTTTGAAAAAACTTTTGTGTGACAGATCTTTAAACATTAAATCCTTCAAGATGCATATGACCACTGTTTTAAGACACAGTGGAAATAATGTGATCTTGTCCTTTAATTGATATATCACAGAATGAGAAGTATTTTATAAAGTACCAAAAGAACAATGTTCTAAATACATTTAATGTCAATCTGTCCTTTCTTTTTCATGTTGTTTTGATTAACATCATTCTGGCTTTTTTTGAATGAAGGTCCAGCCGTCAAAAACTGTATCCTTCATCTCACTCTGGCAGTAACTGTTGACAAATCTCATATATCTTATCTAATATCTGGTCACATCTGTAACTCAATAGTTAGCAGAATTAAGCTGTATATTTGCAGGACACACACCAGCTTTAGCTGCCTCCAGAATTTCAGGTTTGTGAAAACGCTCCATGGTTCGATACAGGCGACAGTACATCCACACCTGGGGAAGAAACAGTCGAAGTAGAGGAGATGATTGCATTGCTGCTTTACTCACACACCCACACACCACACACTCACCTGTCGACCCTGCAACCAGACATATTTCAGGTCATCATAAATCTTCCCGTCCTTCCCGATGCAAGTGAAGAAGCCTCTGAAACAATAATTTGACATTATTACTTCCATTTCAGTAGCTTAGATGTGCAGTAAGTAAAGGAATTACAGTAGTAGTAGTAGTAAGAATCCTAGTACAGTTACTGCAGTTGTACAGTTAATACAGTCGAGTAGTAACTACAGTAGTATGGTAACTACAGCTACTATAATATTACAGCAAGTATAACAGATCAGTAGCACAGTTAGTATGGTAGTAGAGTAGTACAGTACTGCAATAGTACATTAGTATAGTACCCGTGTACAGTATCATGGGAGTATTTCAGCCAGAAATCAACAACAGCATCCAGCTCTTTGCGGATCCCCTGTCGATTCTCCACCAGATTCAACATGATCCTGTAAAAAAACATGATGATCAGTTTGTGGGAAAAACTGAGAATCTTCTGGTAAATTCAGCATTATTACAGCCAGGATTCTACTCTCGGAATAGGGGGCATACATTGACTGTAAAATGTGAAGCATCTCAGACTTTAGTTGCTGCTTCCTGCTGGATCAACCAATTTAGTTTATTGGGCTCGAGCAACTTGATAATAACCTTACTTTTCTGTGTCAACAGTGAAAACTGATCAACAGTTTCTGTAGCTGCTCTGAACAGTGGTGGAAAAACACTGCATAAAACAGGACACAGGCACACATGGTGTGACAATGACAGGTAATGATAAGTTGAAGAGTTGAAAGTCACACAAAAAATGTAATAGCGTAGCACAGCCCTTTTACTTGACCACTAGATGGTGTAATTTCCCTCATAAAATCACATATACAGAAAACAGAACAGAAAAACCCAGAAAGTGAAAGTGTTTATTTGTTGAAAACTTTGTTTCTTCTTCTTCTTCTTCTTTTCTCTACATTTATAATCTCAGGACCCCTTGCATTTTTCTTCTGCCCTTTGGAGGGCCCTGTCCCCTAGGTTGGAAACCACTGAACTAAACAGTTTAGAACACAATTAAACAGTAACATGCTACTAAGTACTGATGCTGCAGATCAATAATCACATGATGTCACAACGAATGATATATCATTTACAGACCAAACCAACAATTTACTGAAATACATCAACTCTTAATACTGAAATATTTTAACTACATCAGCTCAGAATACTGCAATACCTTACCTCATCAGCTAATAATGCTACAATAGTTTAACTACGCTAATTCAAAATACTACAATACTTCAACTACAGCATCAGCCTCAATTAATAGTATCAACAATATGTCAGCATATCTACTAACTACAACGACTCAAAATCCTTAAGTCTGATAGAGTACCTTCTCTTTGGTCCTGTAAACCTTTAATTTTGAAGGCTAGCCCGGATGTTGTGTCTATTAGCTTGGCGCATCTCTTCCCATCAATAATCATATAAGGATTGATCCATGCTGGCTCCTGTTGTTGCTGCTTTTTATTGATTTGTTATTAACCGAATAATCAGCAGCTTGATAAATGTGAAGAAGAACACGAAGAAGAAGTCAATAACATTTTTTACCTGAGTCGAGCAGAAAGTTGTTAGATAAAGAAAATGGAGAAGAAGAAGTAGAGTTTCCTGCAGATTTCGCTGTCTCAGCTGATCATATGACTGCTGTTTGGTGGAAGGACAGATCGGGATAACGAGCGGCTCAGCTGATCACGTGACCGGCAGCTGTGTGACAGCTGACTCAAGAGCAGGAAGTGAAGCGTGTCCATGGCTGTCATTTTATTGTTGTATCATCATATAACATTATATATTACCTTATGAGATTACATATTATTTTATGTGAGATATTAGTACATTTTATATGATATTATGATATATAATGAATTACATTACTAAAGGAAAAAAATGAAGAATAACCAAAGATGAAAAAGGCATTATTATTATTATTGTTGTTGTTGTTGTTGTTGTTGTTGTTGTTGTTGTTGTTGTTGTTTTATAATATACCGTTTTATATGATCTGATATGCAGTCAGTCATTCTGGTTAATTAAATACAAATAAATTCATAGTAATTCACACCAGGGAAGGTTTCATAAATTACCACAAATCAACAAATGACCGAATCAGTTTAAATCACTGCAGCTATCAGAGCCATATATGATGATTACTCCACTAAATCAACATTCACAATTATATGTCAGCAGTGTCAGAATGATTTTTTTATTCTTCACTTGGCAGTTTTCTTGTTTGTATAAATGAATCAAATAAAACATCTGCCCACCTGAAATGTTTCACAATTCATCCTGAAATATGTTAAAAGGTGAAGTTCACCCTTCTCCATAGTACCTATTATTAACATCTAATTTAGCAGCAATTTATGTAGAAATGATCACAAAATTCCTTCAAACTGAACAAAAACATTTGAGTCAAACTATTTAAAAAAGGTAAGAGAAACAGGATTAAATGTAAAGATTGTTTATTTCGAAAAGTGAAGTTGAAAGCATCTCAGAACTGAACCAGAAGGCACAGTTGATGAATAAACTCTGCTCTCCTCTGGGCTCAGTATCTCAGCATAAATAATATTTGTCTACTTGAATAAGTGAGTGGAACAGAGTCACAATCTTCATTTCCATAACTACAGAGAGTCTGCTCTCAGTCACGAGACGATGCTTGAGCCTTGAATGTCTCCTTTTGTCCCGAGTCACAGTGGGGCCTCTGCAGCAGGTCTTTGATGGAGAGTTCTGGTCTTATCAGGCTATTTAAATGTTCTCTCATGTCCGGGGCCGAGCGGCTGATGAGACCAGTGGCTCAAGTCTCTGCTGCTCTGAAGGGCAGGAGACGTTCACACAGTTTAATTAGAAAAGGAACCTTCAGCTGTGATGTGTAAGAACTCATCAGCAGCTCAGGCCTGGTTGTTGTTGGCAAGACCGAAGGCTTCAGAGGCCACATGGGGAAAAAGCCGCTAAGGCTTTGGTGTTGATTGTCATCTGCATCACGTTGAGTGTTCAAGATAAACTGGGCGACTCCTCTGATGTTAGAGATGGAAGCTGTGGCCTCGTTCAGCTCAGCTGCACATGCACACACACACACACACACACACACACACACACACACACACACACACACACACACACACACATACACACACACAAAGAGGACTGAGAGACTGAGGGAGGATTCTTTCCTCCATCACTTCAGTATTGTCTCAATTTCGTTAAAGTCTAGGATCCATCTCAGCTTCCAGGTGAACCAGGACAGCATCAGACCCTCCAACAACAGAAGCTCCTTCAGTGGCTGCACTTCAGCATGTTCTGAGAATGAGAAAACACAGGAAAAACAGGACAGGAATAAATTTATAGGGGCGTCTGTAGCTCAGAGGTAGAGCAGGCATCCACCACTTGGAAGATTGGTGGTTGAATTCCCAGTTCCTCCGAGTTGCATATCGTTGTGTCTTAACCCTGATTTGCCTCCGATGGCATTTGCTGTCAGTGTATAAATGTGTAGTTTCCTGATGTGCGGGCAGCTTTGTGTATCAACGTCAGAATGGATGAATATACACTTGAAAAGACTAGAAAGGCACAATATAAATGCAGACCATTTACCATTTAAAAAGTACATCAGTGGTTCATGAGTATTACAGAAGAAGAGACTCAGACTCATCTCATGAAGTAGAGCATAACAATGTTCTAGTTATGCTGCTTATAGCCCTAACTATAAACTGCTTAAAATAGGAAAATTTCCAACCTGTTCTTAAATGTAGGAAGGGTGTCTGCACCCCAGACTAAAACAGGAAGATGATTCCACAGAGAGGACACTGGTAGGAAGCCAGTGTGGAGAGTGTAGATATGATCCCTATCCCTATATATTCTGTTAATATATATACAGCTGCATTCTGGATCAGTTGGACAGTCCTTAGAAACTTTTTGGTGCAACTGGACTATAAAGAATTGCAGCCTGGAAGCTAGCCTGGAAGTAACAAATACATGGACAAGATTTTCTGCATCTTTTAGAGGCAGGAAGTGTCTGACCTTTGCTATGTTGCGTAGGTGAATAAAGGCAGTCCTAGAAATATGTTTAATGTGGGCAGAAAAAGACATATCTTGGTCAAAGATGACTTCCAGGTTTCTTACAGTTCATCCAGAATTGGATGAACTGCAGGTCACCCAGAATTGAAATGTCTTTAAGACATAAAAGTATTGGTCTGAGCACAAAACTTTGCAGAACTCCATTTTGTACGGACAGAAGAAAGAAGTCACATCAACAAATTGGAAATGATCTGAGAAATAGGACATAAACCAGTTTAATGTAGTCATTTGTTGCCAATAAAATGCTTCAATCTCTGTAATAAGACCTAATGGTTGATTGTGACATGCAGCACTAATGGCTAACAGAACAAGAATGGAAATTAATACTTTATCATATGAATTTAAACCTAAACCAGTGCTGTGATGCATTCTAAATCCTGACTGGACATCCTCATATAAACCATTGTTGTTTAGTACCATTTTTCCCGGGATCTTGGAGAGAAAGGAAAGGTTGGATATAGGTCTATAGTTGTCTGAATATATAATATATAGTCTTTTTTTTTTAGTAGAGGTTTAATTATTACTTATTGAACTCTAAAGGAATGTGGTACATGTTCACATAATAAAGACATGTTGAGCATTTCCAGGAAGGAAGTGCTAATCAAAGGAAAAATTTCTTTGAGCAATCCCGACGAAAGTCGAAATTACATGTTGATGTTGTGGATAAAGACGAATGAATAAAGCTAGATTAAAGGAAAATGAGTCTAGATAAATGTTAATTCTGTCATCTCTCTTCACAATCCCTGTTTTTGAGGGCAGATTGGTGCCAGTTAAAGTAACAAGGTGATAAATTCTATTTCTAATTGTAGGGTTAGGGTTAAGCAGCATAAGCAGCTCTGTCATTGCGTAAGGCCTTCCTGTATCTTCTGAGATTCTCTTTTCTTTGAATAGATATAGAACTATCAGTTAGACATCTAGTGAATATATTCTTCTCAGGTGGCGAGTAGATTAATGGGAGGAATTCAAAAGTTATAAACAATGTTTGAAGGAAGGGATTCTGTAGGAAGACAAATAAGTGTTCAACTTTGACGTTGTACGTCAGAACGAGGTCAAAGGTGTAGTTAAGGCAATAGGCATGTTTGCTCTCTGAGAAAAGCTAATTGAATCCAGTAAAGGGAGAAAGGCAGAGTCAAGGCTATCACTGTCAAAGTAAATATTAAAATCACCTACAGTGATTATTTGATCTGTTCTGATAATTAGACTTGAAAGCAACTTTGAAAATTCAGATAAAACAATCAGAATATGGGACTGGAGGGGGATACAAAGTGACATATAAAAATTGGTTGAGAAAAACTAAGACCAAGGCTTTCAAAGGATGTGTAGATACACCTCATCCTAGGGCTGCTCAATAAACTAGAGTTGAAAATGGCTGCAACTGCAGGCTGGTGTCCCGAGGAATTTAAGTATTAATGTGGCTAGGAGGAGTGGATTCATTCAGGCTACAACATATTTGTCATGGTGCAGCCAGGTTTAAGTAAAATAGAGCAAATCAATACAATAATCTGATATCAGATTATTTATTAATACAACAGTGGTTGACAGAGATCTAATGTTTAAAAGTCCACATTTCACACTCCAATCCTGCTGCTTTGTAGCTGTATTGATGCTCATTTTAATTAAATTTATTAAATTAAATTTATTATTTGATTAAATTATTTGTAACTCGTCTCCTGTTGTTTAATATAGAATATAGTTTAATACATACTGTAAATGGTTGGGGGACAGATACAGTCTCTATGAAGTTTTGAGTGGGTGATGCTCTAAGGGAGGTGCAGAGAAATGTGTAGGCCCGAGACTACGCCTCCTGGACTCAACCATGTCTCAGTGTTGATGTAGTCTGGTCTCAGTCTGAATGTAGTCTGGTCTTGTTTTATTCACCTCTTGATCTTAATATAGTCCAGTCTCGGTCTCATCTCGACCTGGATGTAGTTCAGCCTCAGTCCTGTTTTGTCTCAGTACTACTCTGAAGATAGCCTGGTCACACCCCAGTCTGTTCTTGGTCTGGTTTGGTCTCACTTTGGGTCTGAGTCTAGGTGGCCTTGGACCTAACTGTGAGGTCTGAGGTGTGATGGTCTCTGTGTGATATGTGTTGCAGCATCGATCTGTGTGAGTTGAATCCTGCTCAGCTCCTTGGTGCTGCTGGAGCTGCAGCTTCCTCCAGGACTTCACATGTTTAACCGACAGTGTCAACCAGCTGCAGCTGGATCTGACAGCATAATATTACAGAACCTCCCGTGAGAGACTTAATGGCTGCCAGGGCCCCTTTCCCTGAGTTTACGAGTCACAGCATGAGTGTGAAAAGATGACGTAACAAATGATTTTAGACTGTAGAGTAGTGATATTTAATATCTACCGTCCTGACTTCTCTGAAGAGAAACTGTAAAGTATAAAAAATAAACTGATGGTAAATCCAACTATGTGACAAACACACATAAGATTCATTTCCGTTAAACCCTTGGCTCAAGCCAAAGGCAGATCCAGCATCACATACTAAATCAAAGTGACTCCCAGTCTCTCCAGATGAATCTAAAGAATCAGTTTTATTAGCTGTGGAGACAAAGGAAAACATGCAGGATTAAATAGGGAGACACGGCTCGCTCAAATTTATACAGGACGATAAAATCTGCTGCTCGACCCGGCTCCTGAATCTGATCTCTATAAATCACGTTCACAAAGCTCCGAGCAGGGAGCTGATGTTAAAGCAGCAAAACTTCAATAATAAAGCTCTTAATGACCGACATCAGCATGTATGACTGCACATGTCTGAAATACAGAAATTAAAATGTCCTATATTTAAATATACGTGCAGCTGTGAATGGACTGTAGATAAATAAAAAAAGTACATGTGTTGTGTGTTGTGGTGTTTCCGAAGGGAATTGGCCGGTTGGAGGTGTGGAGTGATGATTCTGGCAGAAAAAGCTTCATTACTGACTCCATCTTCACGTCTATTATCCATATCTATTTGATATTATTCAAAGTCAAACAGATCATTCAACACATTGAATATTAAGCAAATTTGTCAGTTCTCTGACAGGTAAGACGATCAGATTTTTTCATCGTGTACTGATCCAGCAGACATGGGGAGTGTGCATGTTCTGGTTATTCTCCACTAGGGGGCAGTCTATAACCAGCAGCTAAATTGTCAAACTACTGCTTTCACTTAACACAAGACATTAATGACCTTTACGACATCAGGTCACAAACCAAACTTACATTATTTTCATATTATTTTCACAGTCGCAGCTCAGCTGCGGTGACGGTGAAGTGTTAATTTATTTGACTCTCCACTGGGAAATTACTCACATATTAGTGCTAATGTTGTGGTTATGAGTAGCTGGCTGATGTGGAGGTTCAAGGGAGCAGAATAGTGTTGTAGTCAAGACCAGCTGCATCACACACTTAATATATTGATCATGTGAGGAACATGTATTCAGAGACTTCTCAAACTGAGCTGAAGGAAATAGATTCAAGAGAACGGGAACACAAGAGAACAGGAACATGAAGGCCATTTTCTATACCCCTTTATTACTCACTAGGATCACACCCAGATAGGTCAACAGTCTACCAACGAGAACACACTACCTTCAGAATGTAGAGTCTACAACTAACCCAAGCATGTTTTTGGACTGTGGGAGGAAGCTGGAGAAAACTTACAAATGCAAACTCCACACAGAAAGGTCCCTGCTCAAGGACATGCACCTACAACCTGAGTCAGGATGGTGGTGGAATCAGCAGCATAGAGCAGCACTAGAGTAGGATTTGTATTTAAATTGCCACCTTTTTGTGAAGATGTCTGTGACTGGTGTGTGACAGATCAGCTGACTGTCAGCTGATCAATTGCTTATATTCCTGCAGCTGTAAAATCTCTTATTAATCTCTCTCACAAAATGTAAGAATATGGTGGTGGTGGTGGTAAGTTGTTGTTGCTATTTGTTTTTTAAACATTATTAAGCTGCTTATTATTTATCCTCATCATTAATTGCGGCTGCTGACACACAGAGGGCAGCCCTGCTCGTCCTCTCCTCCTCGTCATCATCCTGCTGCTGCTTCATGGACTGAGCTTCATTTAGCTGCAGCATCAGTTCCACTCTGAGGACACAGAGCTGGGACATTGTGTACTGAACATGAAACACTGGACACTGCGCGTGCGCACACACACATTAACTGCTGTCCCATAAAACCCTCATGTGTCTGCGCTACTAGTGCTTTAACATTTTAATTATAGAAAAAGAAATAATAATAATAATAATAATAATAATAATAATAATAATAATAATAATAATAATAATAATAATAATAATAATAATAATAATAATAATAATAATAAAATTGGCCTGGACTAAAATGGAAGCTTAACCTAATATTTATTGTAACTAAGTAATTTCTGCACCTGTACACAGATGTTTACTCTAAATTGCTCCATCCGCCTTAGTTTTGAAGGCTGCATGTTTCAGCTGCTGCCACATATGGCATTCTGTAGTTTGTTCTTGGTATTTGTAGTTTGTAGCTGTGTGTTTCGGGTAATGGACCCCACAACCTGCCACTGAGAACAGATTTCCCTGACACTTGGTAGCACACTTGGCTCCAGATTGTCATGATAGTCTGGAGATTTTATTGAACCCTGCACAGATTCCAGCCGCACCAAAACAGCTCCAGAACATGTAGTCTCCTCCATGTTTCACTGTGGGTACAGTGGAGGGCTGCAAAAAATTATTCTGATAGTTGATTTATCTATTGATTATTGAAACAATAAAGTAGATAGTAGATTGAGGCTTAAAATGGTGTAAAATGTTGATCACTGTTTACCAAACCTGAATGTTTAACCCCATTTTTCCAGACCAGCAGACAACAACTCAAAGATCATCAGTTTACTATTATAAAGAAATCAGTAATAATCAGATCTGAGAAGCTGGAACCACAGAATTTGGACATTTTCTTCTTAAAAGATATTCAAATTGATGAAACAATTATCAAAATAGTTAGTGATTAATGGCCACTTTACAGTGTTCTTTCTTTGCCCATCAACTCTGAGCTGTAGAAATTCCAGCTGTGTCTCATCTGTCCGAAGAAAAATTCATACAGAAGATGTAGCTGTCAACATGCATTTTGAAAAATAATTCCAGTCTCGTTTCTTACAGTTTTCTTTTAGCTGTGGTGTCATCCTCAGTTGTTCATTATGGTTCAAATGGCAGCATTCAGTGTGATAACCACCATGATACCAAACATTTAAACAACCGACTACACAACCTAAAACTTTTGTGGTTATTTACAGAGGTTCCATAATTTCTGTCATCATTTCATTAACAATGTCTCTTAATGTTCAGTGAAGTTTTGTTTATTATCCCTTTTTGTAGTTTTCTAATCATTTCTATTACTATTTTGTACTTATTTCTTTAACAGAGGGAAACTAACATTTTTTTTTTTAATTTGTGCCTGGTAATTTTTTACATCGTAATTTGTTGTAATTATCTGGTTAGTTTTGTGTTTTCTGTATTTTCGCTGTAGGTACTGTCATATATACAGTTACTTCTAATAATATATAAATATTCATTATGATTACACAGTTTTTATTTTGTTTTGATTATATTCCTTTTTGTTTATTGACTTTTGTCTTTACATTGTGTTTTGTCATGTGACTTGTTACTGACCATGTGACCACTACTTGCATTAAACAGCCTATAGGCAGCTTTTTACTTTTAGACTTGGTTTTAATCGATCTCCATGAAGGAATAGAGACTTTCTGCTCATGTCTGAACCTAAACTAAAGAGCAGTTTCATGTATCTTGCTTTGTGTTTTTATTCTTTCAGAAAGCTGTTTGACTTCCAGAAATAAAAAACTGTAGTTTAGATTCATGATATGTAAGAAGAAAAAGGAGTAAAATGCAGGGTGTGTATGTGTAATCTGTGTTTCCTGCTGGATTTAGGGTCGAGGAGTCTCCTTCTGACACAAAGCATCCACAGCTTGTTCCCACAGCAGATTAAACCCTGAGGATTAGAGTTAGTCACATCTATGTTTACCTGTGGACACTCAGAGTCTCTGCAGGTCAGTGGAGGTCAGGAACGGATGCTGTGCATCATACAAAGGAAAACCTGTAAAATCTCATTTCATATATGTATATTAGTGATGCACGATATATCGGCCAACCGATATATATCGGCCGATATGTCACGTTTTTTAACTTATCGGTATCGGTCCGATATCAACAAATTCTGGCCGATATGTCAACAATGTGCAGAGTTAAACCGCTACAGTTAGTTGGGTCACTGTCTGCGTGTCTATCGGCGCTAAGCTTAGCTAGCTGGTCCTAGCGGGCCCCTCCGTCACATCGCATCGCCCGAAAAGACAAAAAAAATGCGCGGAACGTTGCTCCGGGGTGTCGGACGCCGTCCTGCCGCCTTCTCATCGGGGGCCGCGGAGGAGGCGGAGGAGGAGGCCGCTGTCTTTTCGGGCGATGCGATGTGACGGAGGAGCCGCTAGGACCAGCTAGCTTAGCTTAGCGCGTCGCCGAGAGACACGCAGACAGTGACCCAACTAACTGTAGCGGTTTCTCCTAGCGGGCTCCTCCGTCACATCGCATCGCCCGAAAAGACAAAAAAATGCGCGGAACGTTGCTCCGGGGTGTCGGACGCCGTCCTGCCACCTCCTCCGCCGCGGCCGCCGACGTCGCCGCCTTCGCGGAGCTCCATCGGGTCCACTCCGCCGTACTTCCTCTAACCACATGACAGAGTTTTACAGTGAGCCTTCCTTTAAATAAAGAGCACTGTTGTGCTTTTCAAATGTACAGTGTTTTTTCTGGTCTGTACTAAATTTGTGACACTACAGAAAACGTTTTTCTCTACATATATCGATATCGGCAAATATCGGTATCGGCAGTGACTGCCGATATGTATATCGGATATCGATATCGGCCGAAATTTTCACATCGGTGCATCCCTAATGTATATTATGAAAATGTATTGTGGATTCTCTGACAGTCCTGCAGTTAACAAAATATGTACCATCACATCAAAAAGCAACAATAAATGTCAGTTGTACAAACCATTACAGTACACAGTGTTTTGCCAACAGTACACACTATACTACATATATGCACTCAGGATCTTAACACATGTTGCGATAAAAGAATGTGTGAAATGTGAAAAGCCTTTTAACAGGAGATAAAAGAAAGAAACCTCAGGTAGAGTAACAGAAGAGGATCCTCTTCTACGATGGACAGATTTCAATAGATGGTGTGTGTACAGGATGGAATCAAGTACAATAGAACACGAGGCCCCAGCAGCCTATAGCAGCAAAATAATATAATCTAGTCCAGCCAGAGCCACATCTAACTTCAAGCCTAATGTTCTTTTTTATCATATTTTTAAATGTAACCTGTTTGCTAACCTGTGTGTATTCCTCAGCAGACCCCTGTGACCCTAATAAGGAGTATAGAAAATGACTGATTAACTGACTATTATTATTTTTTATTATTATTATCATTATTGTTATTATTAGAAGAAGAAGAAGTACATTTTTTTATTTAAAAATGGAGGTATCTGCTTTTGCAAATAAGCTATTTAATAACAGCTCTGAAGGACTGTACAAAAATTACGTGCTGAGCATATCCATTAAGTGTCAATCAAAGAAACAATGTCCAGATTCCAAGAAAGAAGTTGATGCTTAAATGAAGACGCACTAAAGCAGTTCATGTAGGGGGAGGACAAGGAGTCTATGTTAGTTATTTTATCTTTTTCCAGGATCCCTGTGTGTGAGGTAAAACTGGGACCAGTGGAGGGAAAGAGGTCATGAATTCTGTCTTTAATAGTCAGAATTTTGTCATTAAAAACACATAGTTATTGCTCCTGAGATCTGTAGGAATATGTGGATCAATAAAGTTTTGACTCCCAGATGCATAAAAGGGTCTTAAACACTTCACTCATGATAGAGGAAATGATTTGTCTGTTTCCACTAAAGCTGCAAGTGTCAGTCAATGAATCAGAAACAACCGTAAGACCTCACACTCCACAGTAGTGATGGTTTTTTACTATCTATTGCTGTAATATTTAAGACTCAGTTTCTAAATCCAGGTTGAAATTTGTGAAAGAATTATAATTACAAACATATTAATATCTACATGTCTACCATAATAATAAAATAATAATGAGCCTAATAACAAACATTTGGGCTTCTTATAATCAAGTATATTATTATATTTCTTTATACCAAATAAGGCCTTTGAAGTCAGACAAAAGTGCAGCTCTTTCCTCCTTCAGATATATGAGAAAATAAACACATCTAAACAGCAACAGTGTAGGAACTAGAAGGAAAACATATTTATATATTTCTGCGTTTCAATGAAACCTGATAATACTTGTTCCATTAGAGGACATGTGCTCTCACACATTAAAGGCATTAATCAGATCTTCTTTTATGAAAATGGATCAGAAAGGGAGAAGCCATTAGCCCAGTCATTATGATCTTTATTCAGTTTTTCATCAGTTAAATGAAAGAACCTGAATCATACGTTCAGCTCTGAGCTGACCAACAACCAGCAACATCCTGTAATTATCTCCTGCACTGACAGGATATGAGTAAATGTCTTAATATCACATCATAGAATAATCTAAAGTAATTGCTAATTATTTGGAAATTTCAGATTACTAAATTAAGAAACAGAAACAAACATGCTGCATTGACCCAGAACATTTTCATCAGCAAAAAAAGTCTGCATAATAACACGTCAATTCACAAGTATACTACAAATATACCACAAAGCTAAAAGCTGCTGCAGCTTTAACCTGCTGAACTTACTGAAGTGAAAACATCAGTAGAGTGTGTGACAGGTTCTCTGTCATATGACAAGACAAGAATGTGAATATAAAGTGATTATGAAGTTAGTGGTTTCAGTAGAAATCACAGATGTGTAAGTAATTTCTTGACTAAGTGATTAAAAAACTGTATTGCAATTTCATTGGACTAAATAAATTATATCTGATAATACATATCAATAACAATCTTTTTCTTTCTGCAGTTTGAGGTTTCTTATTGCTCTCCTATTGGCTGCTCTGTGACCATGTGGCTGTTCCCATCTGATTCAGCAGTCTTTTTTAAATCCAGCCCAGCCTTCTTTCTTTTAGCCACGCCCTTGCCTTTCAGCTCCATTTCACTGACTATAGGTGCCACCACTCGCCCCTCCCCCCTCCACTCATAGAACACTGTGTACCCTGCTGAACATGGGAAATTCACATACACACACATACTGAGTTTATGTGTGTGTGTGTGTGTGTGTGTGTGTGTTTTTGCAAATCTTTCTAGGAATTTAATTATGTGATTAAGCTGTCTTATTATGCATATTAATGATGATTAAATATTAACATTGTATATATGTAAATATGATATTCTGTGTGAGTGGCTGTATGTGCATGTCTATGTGCTTTTGTTTTTTATTTTGTATTCTTTTTATGTGGATCTTAGTGTGAACTGAGAATTTTATTGTGTGGTATAACTGCTGTTTTATTATGCATATGACTATAAAACTCTTGAATTGTGTGTGTGTGTGTGTGTGTGTGTGTGTGTGTGTGTGTGTGTGTGTGTGTGTGTGTGTGTGTGTGTGTGTGGTCCAGCAGTAATATGCACATCCATAGTACTATTGATCAGCAGCTGATCATCTTCCTCCTGCTGCAGCTAAGTTGTTTATGTCTCTATCCCACTTTTCCTCAACTAATCAGATGGCTGCCCTCTGTTATTCGTTGGGTTTTATCCCGTGAGCTCTTCCTGAAGTCTACAGACAGCAGCAGAACAGACTCAGTAGAAATGATGACCAGAAACAATCCATACGTTATATATATATATATAACGTATGGATGATGCCAGAGGTCAGAGGAGAATGGCCAGACTGGTTCGAGCTGATAGAAAGGCAACAGTGACGAATAACCACCCGTTACAACCAAGGTAGGCAGAAGAGCATCTCTGAACGCACAGTATGTCGAACTTTGAGGCAGATGGGCTACAGCAGCAGAAGACCACGCCGGGTGCCACTCCTTTCAGCTAAGAACAGGAAACTGAGGCTACAATATGCACAAGTTCATCGAAATTGAACAATAGAAGATTGGAAAAATGTTGTCTGGTCTGATGAGTCTCGATTTCTGCTGCGACATTCAGATGGTAGGGTCAGAATTTGGCGTCAACAACATGAAAGCATGGATCCATCCTGCCTTGTATCAACGGTTCAGTATGAACATATATACAGTGGGGAAAATAAGTATTTGATAAGTATTTTTCTATTTCTCCCACTTAGAAATCATGGAGGGGTCTGAAATTGTCATCGTAGGTGCATGTCCACTGTGAGAGAGATAAACTAAAAAGAAAAATCCAGAAATCACAATGCATGCTATATCACACAAATAAATCATTAAAAAATCATGCATTGTGATTTCTGGATTTTTCTTTCTGGTTTATCTCTCTCACAGTTGACATGCACCTACGATGAAAATTTCAGACCCCTCCATGATTTCTAAGTGGGAGAAATAGCAAAATAGCAAATACTTATTTTCCCCACTGTATGTTAACATGAAAGTTTATTATGTGTTTTTACTGGTCTTGATAGGGAGAGAAATAAAACCTACTAACCAAGGACCACTGAAGGGGGGAAGGGGAATGGTGGGTAGGTTCAGGGTTCAGATCTGATCAGAGCCTGTCTGGTGCTTCTGGACTGACAAAACAAACCCTGTATAATAATCCAATGAGGATTGAAGAGATTAGAGTCAACTGTGGGAAACAACAGCTTCTGTTTGACCGTTCAGGCCTAAAAAAACAGGGACGGGACAGAGACTGTTAAATGAACCTGGTTCATGTTGCTGTGTGTTTGTCGTAATGAGCGACAAACCAAAAACTAACATCCAAAACATCAAAGTCTGTCAGAGATAATCACTGTACATCCACAGAAATGCAGACACCCAGCATCACACAGGTGTATGTAGTGTGTGTATGTCCATTTGAACAGAAAAAAATCTGCTGAATCTGACAGTTTTAGTTATTGGATGTTTTACAAACTTCTTAATATCAGATCCCAGAGTGTGGTGTGGGGGGACCTCCCTGGTGGTAGGAGCTCAATTTTCTTTGTAACTTTAAGTTACAAAATACCAATAACAGGTTGATGAAGTCACCTTTGAGTTATAGGAACATTTATTTTAAGAAATTTATGAGTAGGATCAGGATCTTACTGTAAATTCTGCTTGTCCCTCTCACTGCAGTCCCCCATGTTGTATTTTTACCATAAATATATAACAAAGTCAACAACTAGAAAACAACATAATTTTTATCATATGCAATCTCTGACCAATCAGAGAAGCTCTGAGGTGAATCAGGAAATTTATTCAGCTGATCTACAAACGATTGGTGGCATCAAATGGTTTATAGATCTGCACTCTGAAAAACACACCCAAGTAATAGTTGTAACATTTGATGTGGTCCTTTGTCTTATTTCAGATAGGAACTGCTTTACAGTGAAGCTGATTTTTAATAAAATATTTCTGAGTACTTCCAGTACTGGTAGTCAAAGGATAGAAAAACGTATCTTTTGATCCATGGACATATTTGATGTTTGTCTGCTTAAAAGAGACATATGCAAGTTAAAAAGTTGCACTTTGTTATAAAACTGTTAAATAAATCAAAATGAAGTATAAATTAAAATAAAAGGTAAAAAGTATATTGTTAGACTTCGTGTCTTGGTTTATGCCCTGATCTCATTTCACCTGAAAGTACCACAGGTTGACTTCAGAAACATCTGATGGATGACCAGTGGAAGCAGAGACTCCATTGATCATCCATCAAAGACTGAAAAGGCTTTGTACTTCTATATCTTTTCTATATCTTTACTCTTCTATATTCTATATATTTAATATTTTCATTATTTTGTAGTAAATTAGCAAGAGTTCAAAACATTTTTTTCAAATGGAAAAAATATTGTATTTCATTTTTGAAAAAATCATTGAAAATATCCTAAAAAAAAAAACTTTTCGGACCCTTACCTGAAAATAATAATTCATTTTTAACTGATTAATACACTATTTTGTCTATAAATATAAATGTCAGTGTGGAACAGGGGATCAAATAAAGTATAAAATAAACTGTAGATTTAAAAACACTGTATTCAATCACAGACAAAAGAAACAGAATCTCTCATTAGTTTTATCATTTATTCCAAGAAAAGTGTCAAACATATTTACAGCAAAAAAACACAATGTTTGTCAAACATCTAATGGCTCCTGACAGCTTCATTAACAAAAAACTTATATTTTACACAACATCTGAAACATACAAGTCTGTACACACTGGAAATATGTAATATGCACTATAAGAAGGAAGGGGGGGTCTGCACAGTGTTTACAGTGAGGCAGTGAAACATTTGCATAGTGTGACATGTTTAATGTGGAATTATCAACGAAGAGCTTAATAAAAAGACGAGAGAAGACACTCAAATACAGATTTTACCCATGTTCATAGCTTCAACACCTTTATTTAATTAAGTGTGAGATGATGGAGAATCCTAAAACATCCTTTTAAACACCTCCTCCTTAGACAGCAGTTACTGCAGAAAACAAAGGGTTTAACACAGAAGCTTGCTGTTGTTGCTTTGACCAGCTCTACATTCATGGAGTGTTGTATATTGGTGTTTGCTGAGGTTTCCATGCTACAGCTGCTCAGTCTGTGATGAAGCTGCTACGTTCAGACTCGCGGATGTTGTAACTACCTCTGTCCCTTTTTCTGTAAGCTTTGTATTCAGATCCTAGTAATTTACAAATGGTTTCAATCAGCATCACGTGTCGCTGCAGTGTTTGAAGAAGCTAGATAAAGAAGTTGGAAGACAGAAGGCGGGTCTGTGGCTGCTTGGGTAGATTTTTCCCAGATGGCAGATCTTCACATTTCACTTTTTCCTCTCACACCATCAGCAACCTTCAAACTCAAAGGGCAGAGTAAAGCTCAATGATCCTGAACAGCTGATGACTGCTTCTTTCTTCTATGTGTTATTTTAATTTCTAACCTTATTCAGTGCAAAGTAACAACAGCAACCTATTAATGTCATTGTCAAAGCGTAAAGGTAAAAACATACAGGAGGCTTCTTTCAAACAGCCAATAGTCATCCATTTCACAGCTTTTCTTGAATAATTTGGTTAATTTAGCAAAATGTTAATATGATCCACAGAGAGATGTTCTTTGGATGCAACAGGATCTGATGTTCACAAACTGCCTGAGTACCCTGAAAGATTTAGTTTGGTTACAGATGCACATTTCTACCTGGAGTTGATGAAGGTTTCTTACTTTTTACCTGCAGCAACAGCAGCATACAAACACCACCAATCTAATCTGCTGCGTCTGCAACACCTAAACAGCAAAACCTGTCTGGTCCAGATCTGACTGCTCCAACTTTTTGTGTAGAGGGGGGTTTCATGGTGGACCTGGGGTGGGGGAGGGGCTTCGTGTGGTCATCAGAATCATCACATTCTTTCTGGATTATTGCAGCCTGTGATTCTGTTTGAACGGTGACTTCACTGAAAATAAAAAGATTCCATTGGCCAATTGCCCAAAATTAAACGCACTTGGTGTGATGGGTCTTTAAGGCACGAAGGTCCCGAGGAAGCTGGAGAAAAGATGAGGGCAGCTTCAGTTCATAAACATGGTGCTGTCCATCTGAGGAGATGAAGAGGAAGAATGGGCGTCTGTCTAAAAGTCAACAACTAGAAAACAACAACTGTCATGAACGCTTGTTGTCAGAGCAGTAAACGTCTTTGACAAAGGAGGCTGGGGGTCCGGGGGTCCGGGGTCGGCGCTGCAGGCCTTTGCATATTGTTCCCATCTCAGGGTCAGGGGGTCGTCAGCCAGCCCATCGCTTCCTGCTCAAAGGAGTGTGGAGTCTTCAGCATTGGTCCAAGTCCATGACGTAAACAAAGCTGTGGACACAAGAGACACGAAACAGACCAGATCAACATGTCACCAAGAAGGAAACGGTCTACGTCAGCGCTGGCAAACATGCGGCCCGGGGGCCAGAACTGGGTTGATAAAGGGTTTAATCTGTCCCGTTTTCTCTACAGAAATGTGAAGTCAGGGAGAATCTTTCAGCCAATAGTTTGTAGGCAGGAGATAACTTCTCTGGTGACTAAATGGTTTTATTGAAATGCAACAGTAGACTGACTGAATATGGAATAACAGGCATCATATTGTTGAAATTACACTTTTTCTGGTGTCATCTCTCCTTGTTTGTGAATTAATACAGAAAATAAGAGCTGCAACTAATGACTATTCTGTTAGTTGATTAATCTATTAATTATTGAAACAATAAATCGATTCGTTTGGTTTATAAAATTGTGTGAAATGTTTATTGGTGTTTCCTAAAGCAAATTTTTGTGAGCCTAAAATGTATTTTTTTTTGTTCAGACCCATAAGACCCATATTTTTGTCCATAACCCTAAGATCATCAGTTTTCTAATATAGAAGACTAAACAAACCAGAAAATAGCAGAAGCTGGAAACAGAGAACTTAATGTTTTCTTCTAAAAATAACTTTAAATCAAATTATCAATTATCAAAATAGTTAATGATTAATGTAGTAATTAGCAACTAATTGATTAATTGACTAATAATTTCAGCTTTTGTGTAACTATTTATAATGTTTTTCTTTAAATAAGAAGGTTATTTCTATAAGTGTTATTTATAGGTTTGTTTTTACTGGTTCCACCCACTTGGAATCATATATAAGACAAAGAAAGGTGTGTGTGTGTGTGTGTGTGTGTGTGTGTGTGTGTGTGTGTGTGTGTGTGTGTGTGTGTGTGTATGGGGCGGGACCATAGTTTTCAATTTTTAGTTCATTCCTTTTAGTCGTTTATTGTTCAGACCTGTGCTCTAACAGAAGCCCCACCTGTAGAGGTTTGTTCCTTTTTTCATATGTTTCACAACCTCACAGGTTTGCACAAAAACAACTGAACACCTTCATTCACATTTTCCATGTTTAAAACCCTATATTACAAGTTTTAGAATCATGTGTTCTGTGTTCAATCTTATTACACACTTCGCCTGTACCTGGACAGCCGTTCACAGAATTTAAATTACAAATCAGGTCACGTTATTGGTGCATTTCAGGTAAGACATTTCATATCCAATCAGGATAATGATGATGTTGATTTTCTTGTTTGTGTTGTACCAGTGTTCAAACGCTCTGACCTGAGGCTAATCATGAGCACACACCCACTGTGGATCAGTTATGCAACAACCACACATACACAGGACCTATTACTTTCCTACCTAACTAATGCTGCAACTAACGTCTATTTTAATGGTGGATTATTGTATAGCTTATCAAAATGATTATTTGATTAGTTGTGTGGTTCATAAAATGGTATAAAATGTTGATTACCATTTGCCAACCCCAAAGATTTAGGTACAGATTCATTCTCCCACTCGTCAAAAAAATCTGAAATGCCCAGAAAATGTTCTTTAATTGATTTGCTCATTAGTAATATTCTTCATAAGTATAACTCTAAGTGTATTTCCATAGGATGTGAGTAATTGCTTTGTTATTGCAGGTTTCAGGGATAGTAGGATACCAAATGTTAAGCATTGTTTCATCACAAAACAGGAGACTAAACATTTCATTGCCCAGGGCTACAGACATGATCTGAATTTTGTTGATTGGCGCAAACATATTGCAACCATATAAACTAGCTTCTGGTTCTCTTTTTATTGATTTATCCAAGGCATTTGATAAAGTGAACAATGATTAATTAATCACAGACTGACTAATTCTGCCATTGTTTGGTTCTCTAACTCAAATAGGATGCTGTGTCAAATTTGAGGGTTGCCCCTGCTGATACCTTGGCTGTTCATGAGGGGGTGCCACAAGGCTCTATCGTGACTAAGGCTTTAGATGAAATTTTTGAATTTTTCATTTAAACCCCTTATTGAGAACCTGACAAAGAAGCTGAGGTTGAGACTGGGCTTCTATTTCAGACATAAATCTTGATTTACATTTTTTTTAGAAAGAGGCTTACTGAGGCTACATTCATACCCTTATGAGATTAGAGGAATGTATTGTATCCTGCATTCCTGTCTGTTTGTAGACTCCTTTCTTGGCACACCTACATTTATAAAGCAATTTTGGGACCACTCACCTCATATCTTTGCACTGACCTTACTTTTACATTAAAAATAATGCCATCATGCAGAGTGTCATTTGTGGACTTTTTAACTGCCTCTGTTTCCAGAACTTTTACTGAGTTTTGGAAAAGGCCATTTGTGTACTCTGCTCTCTCTTGCCGGAACAATCTTCAAAAATCTCGCATTTGATCTCATGCAACCTGATTGGTTAAATAAATTTATTTGTGTGTTGAATAATCTCCAAACTCATAATCAAGTTGAAATTAGCGATTTACACAATTTTCTTTACACAATTTCTGAAAAAGATGTGCATGTGCAATACCTTCCCACAGCATGCACGAAAGAGCTACCTAAATGATAGAGAGAGGGCACAGTTCTTTGGTTGAGAAAGAGGGTCTGACAAAATATCTTATATGGAAACACTTCAGGTCTGTTTAAATATCTCAAATAGAATCACAAATTCATTCATGCCTAGTAAATGCATTGTGTAACTAAAAAATAATAGTTTGATGAATCAAGATTTCATTATTGAGGCTTGTGACTGCGAAATAAACAAGCAGCTGTTGAACATTGCAGATGTGCAGGAGGACCAAAGCAGAGGTCATTACAAGATTCCTCAAAAACAATTAAGCATTTTTTTTATTGATTAATAATAATTTTATTTAACAAAAATTAATTATAATGAAAAAATGTAAAAAATCTTACTTAGTACTATACTATTTATTGTGTCTTAGTGTCTGTTTCTTTATGCTTTGTATGAAGTTTGAGGTTTAGTAAATAGACTCAGAGTTGATCACAGCATGACTCAGCACATAGCAAACATTCTACACTAACCTCTGACAGAGAGGAAACCGGTTTGCTCTCTCTGAACAGATGCTGATCACTTCTGCTCATCAATAATTCACGGGTCAACATGAACAAAGCCTCAGAACTGTCAAAACCACACAGAGAATAGAGAGACTGAGATTACAGCTATGGAGAGCCACACACACACACACACACACAAATCCTCGTCTTCATGGGAAATGACAGTTTGACATATTTGACATAGATCAGTGATATAAAATATCGAAAGAAAAATGACTATTTAACCCACACACCGTTTATACTTTAAATAAGAAGAAGAAGTTTGTGCAGAAACTGGTTTTTGCGGTTTCTGAACCCCGAAGGCCCAGAGAAATATTTACAACCCCTCAGCTGCTGAAGCTTCACTTTCACCTTATGTTGCATAACAGGCGCATCACAGATCCCATAACATGATGACATGGAGGGGGCCCCCAAGGCCTTACCCCCCCAGCATCACAGAACATACCGTCCCATGCCTGCACACCGCTGTTCAAATAACCAGACCCTCCTGGTCACACCTGCAGTATAACAGAAAATAACCAATTAATAAGGAAACAGTCATTTCTTGTAGCTACACTACAGTTTCTAGATTTATTTTCACATGAAGTCTTGTGTATCCATTTATTTCCACCTCCAATTTATTATTTGTATTCATGAATTGAGTCTATTCACTTCATTAGAGATAAAACGTTTTAAATTAATAATAATAATATCTATTTAGTGTAAACTATTTTACAGATGTTCCTATATTTCAAATAAAATACAGAAAAGGTCAATAATTTAAATTGTAAACTAATTGAGACACTGAACGTGTCGCGCTGTGACGGCCTCACAGCGGCAACACACGGCAGCCACAGAGAGGACAAAATGTTCCCGACGCAACAAGCTCCCTAAGCTCTGAACCAGGAGAAGCACTCATTGTCAAGCAGGGGAGGGAGGGGGGAGGAGGGAGGAGGAGGAACAAAGGCTTTTGATATGATGTTGACAAAAAACATCAGATCCATGTCGGTATTGGGTTTTCATGTAAGACAACCACTCATGATCACATCTTCTTCTACTGATTTTATTTATTTCCTAAATATTGTCACTCTTAATATTAATACATCATTTAGAGCTGAGATCATCTTTTCTAATGATTAAGATGATAATAATCAACACATATGCATAAATTAACATTAGTTGGCTCAGTCAGTATAAATATTAGTGTTGATTCCAATGAATTAATATTCACAATCTTTAAATTTCAACAAGTTCATCAGAGCTAGAGAGATGAATCAGTACTGATGTCGGTCTCTGATGGCTAAAAAAAAAGTCAGTCAAAACACACACGCACGCACACAGTAACCCTAATCCCTCTCTCTAGGATGTGGGCCTGTTGCATAATAATTTATCCCATCATGCTGAGAGAAAACAGCAGATGAGGACGCCGCTGTGCCTCCAGAGTTTGCCGCTGACAGCTTGGAGGCGAAAGGTGTGTGTACGTCACAGGGCGAGGAGGCGAGGCCTCCACAATGAGGAGATAACAGGAGCTGCTGCTAAGTGGCCACGCTGAGTCTTGGTCAATGAGGGTGTAAGTTTAAACTAATTCAGGTCAAGAGCATGGAAGAGGTGGGGCTTAGTGTGGAGGGGGCAGGGCTGTGTAAGGAGAAGGCAGGGCTGAGTGATGAGCTGAAGGAGTTTCTGCTCTATATAACATACTGAGATGATTGAGATATGACACTGATTAAGAAGTGATTCTTTAGAGTGTGTATGTGTTTGTGTGTGTGTGTGTGTGTGTGTGTGCGTGTGTGTGTGTGTGTGTGTGTGTGTGTGTGTGTGCATTTAAGGCGGTGTTGTGAGGAGAAAGATCTGATCACAGATCAGGATGATCATGAGCAACCTCAAGAGTAATTTTATAAAGTTGCACCTTTCAGTCATTGATTAGGTGATTTTCAGCTGTTTCTCTTTTAGAGATTTTAAGCACACATTGATGATTATTGAATTAATATAGTGGAACTGAATTATTGTGTTAGAGTGCTTACCCTACCTTCCTGATTCTGTCCAAGCAACAAAAGAAAGACAAAACACTTGCAGTAACAGAAGTTGTTGATAATTAAAAGCATTGCTCCCTGCAATGTTTGGTATTTTATCACTGTTCAATATTTCAGGTTAAATAACAAACTGAGAAACTTCATACTGATGAATAAAACGGCTGAAGAAACAGTTGTGGGACACAAAGTGACATCAAATCTTGTTTTTTCTGTTACCTGGTGTCTGTAGTCATTCTGTCTTACAGTGACCATGTCTGCTCACAGCTGTGAAGCTTCAGCCACTAAAGTCAAATAACTTGAGGCTGCAGCTATGATTATCTTCATCATCCATTAATTTAACATGTTACATCAAAATGGTCATTTGGTGCTTACAACATAAATACCAACAGAACTTTGCACACAGGCACATTATCAGAGCGGCCTGTTGGCCCTCCGGCTCAGGCTGTGCCTGATACTTTATGAAGGCCTCCTGCCCCTCCTCACGCTCCTCCTTCTGCCCCTCCTCCTTCTCCCGCTCCTCCTGCTCCATACAAATCCATTGACTCCTTCCTTTCCCAGGTCATTAGCTCATCAGCAACAGATTCGTTCAGGCTTGATGACCCTGTTTCATTGATGTGATCAACTTTGACAGAATCAGAATCAGGAAGTATAAGCACCACCTGTAGTTCACCACTACGACAGATCACTTTCACCAGCGGAGGAACAATAAATATGATATTTCTCCTTGTAGCTCTCTTTGATTTGAGTTTGTTATGACAAATAATTCTAACAGAGCAACAAAACAATACAAGACTATGTATTATTTATGGGCAGTGATCAAAACTTCCATCAGTTTACAGTGTTTTCCTGAGACAAAAAAAGACTATATTGCCATTCACAAAAATAGGTGAAAATTAATTTCATAAATTAAGTTTCATCTGACAGCATTGGTTTAACTCTGTCACTTGGAAACAGGTAAGAGTGAAAGGACCTGTCTCAGTCTAATGTGATCAGTGAGAGAACATCAGACACTAATAGGACTAATGATGTCTTCATGTGGAGGAACATCTGACCATTGACTGATGGTGTCAGCTGACAGGAAGCTGGGTCACTAAGGAACATTCCCTTTATAACCAGCAGTGGTGAATCTGTGTCACAGAGAGGTCTGTGAGATTTAATTCCTTCTAATCACAGAGTAGCTCGGTGATAGCTCGTCCACACATATTCCAAATTAGATGAAGACCTTAAGACAAACATAAAGTAGTGTGGTGAGGCAACAGTACACACTGCAGGAGGCCCTGGTTCAAATCCTGCATCGTGTGACCCTTTCCTGCATACCAGTCTCCATCACTCTGCCTCCCTTTTACCTGTATCTCCATTAGGTTGATCAATAAAGGCATAAAAAAAAATAAAAAACAAACCTAAATTAACTTCAAGCAACCTGAGAGATTCACGCAGAGACAAACCCTAAGGAACCTTAAGATAGATAGAGAACAATCTAAAGACAAACCTCAAGGAACGTAGACAACCTGGAGATGAACCTTACTAAGAAAGAAAGTGAGCTCACCTGGGAAGGAAAGACGTCTTTCTTTGACTGGTGACAGTGGGAAAGAAGAATGTGGGGAAGGGTCACGCTGCACACGTGACTTGGTCCATCCGCACCTCCAGCTGGAAGGCATCTGGCCGGTCCTGAGGGTTGAAAGCGAGCATGTCCTGCAAGAGTTTCTTCACCCCCTCAGACATGGAGCTCCGGGCCTTCTGAGGGATGTGCAGAACCATCTTGGGGTTCTCCAACAGCGCCTCCCCCACTGGCACGATGTCCGTGCCCTGCCGGACGTAGGTACCCAGAAGCTCGCGTTTTGACTCTGCGTCGATGAAAGTGATCCGCTCAATCATGGCCCAGATGATGATGCCTAGGGCGAAGATGTCCGCCTTAGCCGTGTAGTGCCCCTCCCACACCTCGGGGGCCATGTAGAAATCTGAGCCGCAGGCTGATGACAGCCAGAACTTGTTGATGTTGTTGATGTTGTTCTGGTTGCTGCCTCGGCCTCCTGTGCCCGCCGCAGGGAACTCTTCACTGTTTTTGTTAAGGCCGGCGCAAACCTTACTGAGGCCAAAGTCAGCGACTTTAAGAACGGGCGAGCCGGACTTCTGCGAGATGAGGATGTTGTCGGGCTTCAGGTCGCGGTGCACAATGTTGTTCTTGTGCAGGAAAGCCACCGCGTTCGTCATTTGCCGCATGAAGCTCCTGTTGGTCTTGTGGTCTGGCCGACGAGACAATATGTACTGATTGAGGTCCCCGCCCTCGCAGAACTCCATCACGAACCAGAGGTAGCAGGGCTCTGCTGGGTAGCCCAGAATACGCTCGCCTAGAAGAGGAAAGAGAGACATCAAGGGCTGCAGGTAATTTTTTATTTAACCAGAGCAAAGTCTTAAAAAATATTCTTAAAATAGAGGAAAAACTGTACTTTTTATATTATTTATTTAACCAGAAATAAAATTTAATGAGATAAAAAAAGATTTAAAACTAACTGAACAGAAGAAGGAAGACATTTTTATTTTTTTAACCTTGATTTATTCAGAAACAAGTCTCATTTAGATAATATATATATATATTTTTTTCAAGGGAATTGGCAAAAAATGAAATGAATGAAAGACTGCAGGGGGGAAAGGGGATTGTGATGAGTGTCTTTATTACAGCTCAATCACTGATACAACACCTGCAATATATAGCAGCCTATCAATGAAGGATCTGATTAGAGCTGAGCTCCAGAGCTTTGAGGTTTGAGAACCACTGTCAGTCAGTCTGTGAGTTATCTAAATTCCACCAGAAGCAGGAACAGATACTGTTAACAGTGAAAGACACCCAGTGTGTTGTCACGTATCTTTCAGACAGTTTGTTTTTCTCCAGATCTAACAGCAGCAGCAGCAGCATCTGTGGTTTGTTCTTGCTCGGCTGACCAGCTTGATGGAGCTTCCTCTAGCTGTGTCAGCTCCAGCTCAGAGATCTAAACCTGGAACCTTTGCGGAGTCTCCGCTCACTGCAGACCATGTTCAGGAGTCTCAGGTCATTCAGACCTGGATCCTAGCTAATCAGATGAGATAGTAGCTGACAGAAAAACAGCACTGATGCAGCATGGCTAAACTGTAGATTTTATTTCTGATACTATCTGATCTGCAACTTTAAAAAGCAACCAATGAATTAGAAGCTAATATATTATTTTATATAAACATCTTACTTAAAGTTGTTAGTATCTAAGGGAGCAAACTTGTCAGCCAAGGCAGAGACATTATAACTTTAAACATCTGTGAGATCTGCTATTACTTATCCGTGATCATTAGCAAATAAAACAATAAAGTAATAAATGTAATAAGCTAATATGCACCAATAATACTATAAAACCACTCACTGTCAGGAATACAGAATAACTTGTTAGTGCTGTGCCCATAAACTTTCATTATATGTACAAGACATTTTATTTATACAGCATTTGAATAATAATGTTTTGTGGAAATTAATTTTAATTTTACAATTTGTTTTAATCATTACTGATTAACTTCCTTTGCTATTTTATTGCATAGATGAAGGAACACTCTGTGATCATGTGACGAATACAGATGATTGATCGAATTTAAAAAAGGCTCAGAGAATGTCCACAGATCCACAGCTGATCCAGTTCACACTGCTGACGGCAGGAAGAAATTCAGTTAAATCTAAGATGACCACTAAATGTCCAAATGGACTCAAATCTGACTGTACTGTCAAAAACTGCTGCAACAGCTTCAGATTAAAAATTTATGTCACAGCCTGGGTGACGCTTACATAACAGCAGCTGTGAGCTCAGAACAGAACAAAGGCACCTTATTTACAGCTCAGGTGAACTTTCAGGGGTTTCACCAAGACATTTCTATGTCAGAACTACTTTAAACAGTCAATGATGATGTTGATCATAACGTATTGATGAGGTCTGCTGCTGATGATCAATAACAGAGGGAAGTGGGTCAAACTGGGCTGATCACAACAACAACACAAAAAGTGAAATTTATCAGAATTTGGATGCAGCATTTAACCGGATAATGTTCAGAATGTGATTATGAGCGTGGTTTTCATGTAAAGGGTTAACTAGTGCCAGCAGGCTGCACCAGAACAAGGTTAGAACACAGTTAGAACACGGTGTTCTCTCTGAGCAGGAGGGACTCACACCGTCCTCTCTGAGCTGCTACAGGAGGACCAGGCTCTTCACACTGGCAGGAAACCCTGCATTGCTATAAGTATCACTACAGTCCATAGATTAGACAATATTTAAGTACATAAACATGAATATATAGCTGCCCCGCAAACTGACATCATCAACTGCAGGAAGACATTTCAATGATTCTGACTCATTTAGCAACCAAGACGGCATGTTTATAGAAATGTCTACATGCATGTTACATACAAGACATTTATAGTGAGTTATTACAACGCGAAACAGCTTTAGATTCCAAAGAACTCTAACTAATAAAAACATTTACTTAATTTATTGACTGAGCTGTACATCACTGCCTTATAAACATGTTGGAATAAACACATGTTTTTGTCATAATAATTCACCCGTCTTGCCGTTTTGAAGATTTTGCTTAAATAAAGTTGTGTTGTGGTTTTCTTAGACCTGTATTGTTTGTATCAGCCTGTGTTGTTGTTGTTTAGGAGGAAGTGTTGTCAGCTGATCGTACCTTTGAGGGACGTCTCCACCAGCCCCAGGTACTGCTTGGACCTCTTGTTGCCGTGGCTCATCTTCTGGGCCAGGCCGTTCCTCTGCAGAACGCACTCCTCCAGCTGGACCACGTTCTGATGCCGGTTCTCCAGGCTCGTCAGGGCCCAGAACTCGGCCAGAGCCAGCTCCACGTTTTCCGGAGCGTCGCACTGGAGCCTTTTGACCGCCAGTCGGGCTCCGGTTTTCCGCGCTATGGCCTCGTACACGACCCCGTAGCTGCCCCGGCCGACCTCCCGCACCAGGCTGTACCGGGGGGGGCCCACCATCCGCTGGGCGGCGGGTTCCAACCGGTCGGTGCGGAGGAAGCTGATGGAGAAGCAGTCCTCCTCTTTCTCTCCCTCCTCCTCATCCTCCTCCTCCTCCATGGGCTCCGAATGGTTGTTGTCCTCCACCGTGAGCGAGCGGAGCACTTTCCCCGCCTCTCGCTTCATCTTCCCGGCCACTCTCCGCCTGCAGCCCCGCACACCGCCGCTTACCTTTCTCCGTCTCTTCCCGTCACAAAGATCCATAACTTCTTTTTTGTTGAAAGTAAGCATGAAGAATGTTTCTCGGTCATTACTTTAAGCTAAATCTGAAATTAGAGCCGCGTTGCGTCCGAATGTAGTTTTAGGTTAAAGAGTCCGAGCCGCAGATAAACACGATGTTCCAGAACAAGAACACAGCATGGAACACACAGAGAACAGAGGGCGGGGCCATAAGCTCCGGTCACGCCCCGCCGCAGCTGATTGGCTGCGTGCTCCGTACTCCGGAGAGTCTTGGCGTCACTGCTCTAACATGAGCCCCGGGCTTCGTTCAGTTCCTCTTTGCTTTCCCTTTCAGGACCTAATCACATAGACCCGGAGCTCAGTTACATATACAGCTTCCGTCTGTTCCGACGGGGTATTACTTCTTCGCAATGTTGTATGTTTCCTAAAATAAAGCATATTTAATGTAACCGATGTGCGCAGTTTCTGCTTCACTGTAACTCAGGTCAAAACAGGAACTACACAAAAAACACTAACCTTAACGCGACATAAAAACAAAAATACCGAAAACAAACAACCCGTTGCGAAAGACAACAGGCCTGTGTTTATGCACATGCTCGGTGGTGTATTTATTATCAGTTATTATTATAAGAATTATAAATGGTTCATGGAGGAAAAGGATATCAGTTCAGGGGGAACGGTGAGACTTTATATGAGAGGACACAGTTACTTTTGCTTTTATTCTCAAAATAAAACCGGTGGATTGTTTATTCATTCGTTTATTTCAATTTTTAAATGTTTTTAAAGTCATACAAACGGATTCGTGGGTTTCGCCGTCCGCGCTGCGCATGCGCATATCCGAGGCAGCGTGGACAACACGAGAGGTGAGGGGGAGGGGCCGGGCGGGGGCACGTGTAATCAGGCATGGTTCAGCTCTCTGAACGGACCCATATTCATAGGTGTAGAGTTCCGCGGCCGCAAGAGAAAACAGAAACCCGTAGTTTTTATATATACATACATATGCATACATACACAAGGACATACATTTTCGGGCTTTTTTTATGAAAATTGAAAATAGTAACAATGTGTTTGACTCAGCAGAATCACAGCATGAGAAGATATATAAATACCAATAAACCAATATACCGTAAGTGTTTATTATAGCAACACAGAATGAGTCTGTCTGCATTATCACATTACACAATGGTATATTATATTAATCTACATATTACCAATTACATTATATTATATAACATTATGTTACAATACATATTATATTACATGTCCTATGGTATGATGTCATACGTTGTCATGTGTTGTGTTGTGATTGTGATGTGTTGTTGTATCATGCCATGTCATGTAATGCTTGTCCTATTTGTCACTGGCTACTGCTGCACAATTTGACTTCATATGACTTTCTCTACACACGCACCTTAAGTGTGCATTAGCTATGTATATGTACATGTGTGTATGTGCGTGGATATGTATGTCTGTATATATATGTATATATGCTTTGCTTATGCATACTTTTTTCTTCTTTCTTTCTTCTTGCTATTCATTAGTATTTTTTCTATGTCCATAATGCATACTGTGTATGCGGATCATCAACAAATTCTATGAATTTTGTACATAGTGTTGTGTATTTTTATTTTTTATAGCTTTTATCTTCTTTAGCTTTTCTTTTCTTTTCTTTTCTTTACTCTGTACACTGCAGTAACAGACAAATTTCCCCGTTGTGGGATCAATAAAGTCTTATCTTATCTTATCTTATCTTTCCCATTTTAAAATAATCCCAGGTTGAAATCATAGGTAATACACACTGTATGGATTATGAGGCATTTAAAAATGTTTTCTGAAAACTCCACTGCATTATTGTTCTATTTGTCCCAGAGTAGCCATGTGGATCATTTGAATTCAGCTGACTGTAAACTATCGTTTTAAAGTAATCCCTTGCTGAAATCACAACTAATACACACTGTATGGCTAATGAGGCAGATTTTACAAAATAATTAAAATAAATAAAAATAAATATTTAGCACTGTATTCTTGTTATATACATGTGTATATCATGTGGATTATTTGAAGTCAGTTGTCTCTACCATCTTAGATTAATCCTGAATATACTGAAAGCATAGGTATTATGGTCGTGATGAGGCCGATTTTAAAAAATCAAGTTGTTTTTTGATTGCTTGAACACATCGTAAGGAAAATATCATGTAAGACTTTTTAGGCTATAAACCTTTACACTAATATTCTTGAATTCAGTTGATTGTACCATTTTAAAGTAATGCAGTTATTTTTATTTAATAGTTAAACAAATATTCCCAGCTTGAATGCTTTTACCATTTGCTAACCATTAAGTAACTGGTATGCTGTAATATACATACCAAAGTATATCATATATATCATATACAGTGGGGAAAATAAGTATTTGAACACCCTGCTATTTTGCTATTTCTCCCACCTAGAAATCATGGAGGGGTCTGAAATTTTCATCGTAGGTGCATGTCCACTGTGAGAGAGATTAACTAAAAAGAAAAATCCAGAAATCACAATGCATGATTTTTTAACGATTTATTTGTGTGATATAGCGGCAAATAAGTATTTGAACACCTGCGAAAATGAATGTTAATATTTGGTACAGTAGCCTTTGTTTGCTATTACAGAGGTCAAACGTTTCCTGTAGTTTTTCCACCAGGTTTGCACATACTGCAGGAGGGATCCTGGCCCACTCCTCCACACAGATCTCCTCTAGATCAGTCAGGTTTCTGGGCTGTCGCTGAGAAACACGGAATTTGAGCTCCCTCCAAAGATTTTTGATTGGGTTCTGGTCTGGAGACTGGCTGGGCCATGCTAGAACCTTGATATGCTTCTTACGGAGCCAGTCCTTGGTTTTCCTGGCTGTGTGCTTTGGGTCGTTGTCGTGTTGGAAGACCCAGCCACGACCCTTCTTCAATGCTCTGACTGAGGGAAGGAGGTTGTTCCCCAAAATCTCACAATACACACCTCCGGTCATCCTCTCTTTAATGCAGTGCACTCGTCCTGTCCCATGTGCAGAAAAACACCCCCAAAGCATGATGCTACCACCCCCATGCTTCACAGTAGGGATGGTGTTCTTCGGATTGTACTCTTCATTCTTCTTCCTTCAAACACGCTTAGTGGAATTATGACCAAAAAGTTCTATTTTGGTCTCATCTGACCACAAAACTTTCTCCCATGACTCCTCTGTATCATCCAAATGGTCATATGCAAACTTAAGACGGGCCTTGACATGTGCTGATTTAAGCAGGGGAACCTTTCGTGCCATGCATGATTTTAAATCATGACGTCTTATTGTATTACCTACAGTAACCTTGGAAACGTTGGTCCCAGTTCTTTTCAGGTCATTGACCAACTCCTGTCGTGTAGTTCCGGACTGATTCCTCACCTTTCTTAGAATCATTGAGACCCCACGAGGTGATATCTTGCATGGGGCTCCACTCCGATTGAGATTGACCGTCATGTTTAGCTTCTTCCATTTTCTAATGATTGCTCCAACAGTGGACCTTTTTTCACCAAGCTGCTTGGCAATTGCTCCGTAGCCCTTTCCAGCCTTGTGGAGGTGTACAATTTTCTCTCTTGTGTCGATGGACAGCTCTTTGGTCTTCGCCATGTTACAAGTTAAAGTCTTGCTGATTGTATGGGGTGGACAGGTGTCTTTATGCAGCTAACCACTTCAAACAGGTGCATCTGATTAAGGATGATACATGGAGTGCAGGTGGACTTCTAATGGGCGGACAAACAGGTCCTTCAGGGTCAGAATTCTAGATGACACACAGGTGTTCAAATACTTATTTGCCGCTATATCACACAAATAAATTGTTAAAAAATCATGCATTGTGATTTCTGGATTTTTCTTTTTAGTTTATCTCTCTCACAGTGGACATGCACCTACGATGAAAATTTCAGACCCCTCCATGATTTCTAAGTGGGAGAAATAGCAAAATAGCAGGGTGTTCAAATACTTATTTTCCCCACTGTATATATACCATCTACTATCAATGGTTCAAATCATACGACATTACAAATTTCAGCTCATATTGCCTACCCTTAATATTGTGTACATACTCCCCCATTCATGCATATTTACATCTTTTTTATTGCTGTCACTGGTATATTTGAGATAATACTACTTTAACAGCACTAAATACAGTGCTGTTGTTCTAGGGCAGTGCTTCTCAATTATTTTCTGCCCCCCCCGACACAGTCACACACCGGTCTTTCACAGTGAATCAAGCTCTACATACACTTCGTCATATTTTCTTGTGTTAGCTTTCGGAAGGCTTTCATTTGTCTCTTTATCTCCATCTTTTTCCGCCTGTCTTCTCATCCCTGTTAAATACTTGTCTACACTTTATACTCATACTCTGTGCTGTATGCTCCCTCCCCATATGTAAGAACAGATTAATGATGTCGGATTTAAATAAAATATGGTACGTACTGTAAACATTCATATAACAGCTGGATTGTTTATTTGCTTCAATCACTTACTAGACCAGGCGTTTATTTGAGACCATATAACATACATTTTTAAAAAGTCAGGTTAAAGTAAAGGAGTGATTGCAGTACTACAGTAATACTTTACTGAAACATATTGCGACCACTTCTCCAGAGTTTTCCTAAGCATATTTTACAGAGTGATAAATCAGGATCAAGGAGCCCAAGTAAAAAAAGGGAAACTGCATTCATCTCGTATTTGGGTGGTAGTGGGTCGTGGACTGGGCAGCACAGGGTAATTACACTCTACATTTATTTGGAACCAGCAGTTATTTATCAAAATATACACTTGCACCCAGCGTTTAACTTGGGGATTAATTAAAACCCAGCTATTATTTGGTATTTCTTATAGACAACATGAATCTGTGTTGGAAATTTGGGATGGTTTAAGTGTGTTAGTTTTAATTTCTTCTTCACTACATTTTTATATTATGCCTTTTATTCAGCTGCATTTTTAAGTTGAATAAAGTTTGAAATACTGTACATATCATCTGGTAGCACTTTACTTATTTATAGTAGTTGTTATAAACGGTGCATAAAACATTCGTGACAGTCTCATGTATGTGACTCAACATTCATAATAAACCTTTAATAAACATGAAAGATGAAACAACAACTTTTAATAATCAAAGTCCAACAATTGCAAAACAGCACTGAAGGAGAAAACTAGACTACATTTAGCTGACCTGTATTTTTGTAACTTGCATATCATTATCATTTTATTTCAATTATTACCAGTAGAAATAGTAAATTAAAATTACTACACAAAAAACTATAACCTATATCCTACTTTATCTACAGCCAGAATGTCCTAGACCACCGTATTTGGAAAGAAATTTCATTTATCCTAATTCACATAGCAGATCAATTTATAGTGGTGCATTTAAAACAAAAACAGAAAAAGAAAAATAATTGTGCCAGTTACACAGTCAGCACCATATACAATCATTTTTGGAATACCCCACTATAAATTGAGCTGATGTAACACAGTTAAAAGTATAGAGTGATTCTACTTGCTATAAAACTCATCATACACCAATGAAAACTATTTTTCCTACAGTAATTAAATTATTCACCCCTGTGGTTTTGGGTTCTGCACCCCGGGGGTAGCAGCAGTTATGAGCTCTGCTATTGTTTCATATTAATTACTTTTATTTTAATACTACAGAGGTGGTTTGAGTTGTATTTTTTACTATGTAGCTCCTGAACGGTTGAGCATGCGCCTTGTAATAAAAGGTTGACAGTTTTTTTTTTTCATTTTTTGTGTGTTAAGGTACAGCTAGTGCCATATGTTAGCTAACCTGTATTTTCTTTTAATTTTACACTTTTCAGACATGTGAATGTGATTGTGTGAGGATACAAAACTGACGGAAATGTTGATTCTTCTGCCAGATATAAATAAACAGAGAGGTTTCTAACTGTGATGGTCCTCCCTTACATAAACTCTAAAGGAACAAAAGAGAGAGTACAATGCTGCCAAACTGATAGTAGTTTGCTTGTAGTGACATTTTTTTCCCTGGAGGGGGTATTCTCGTAAAAGTGTTTTTTTGTGTTGAGGTGTGCTTCAGATGCCCTCATCCAGCAGCATGGTGTTGTGATGAATGACTACGTGTTTACTCAAGCCGTACATACATAAGTGGCTTCGCTAAACGCCAGAGGAGTTGGGTGAGGTGAAACTGAGGCCCCAATTACACAAATGTACATTTCCTTTAACCACACCCTTTTCTATCCCATTCTGCCTCTGAACCTACCCAGCACTTATTTATAGACTTGTCAAACCAGAAAAATTTGTGGAAAGATTCAAAAACATCAGATTGAGTAGATAAGAGTAGAAACCCCAATCTTGATCTTTTTTGGATTCATGACATAAGATTGCAAAATGCTCACAGATGGCAGACATGCTTCAGGTTATGTCTGTGGTCTTGATACTCTTTGTATGATTTGCAGCTTTACAGCTGAATTTAAAATTGCTGCATGAAATGCAAGCCATGATCTCCTCCAGCAGAAAAAAGACTGCACCCTGGACATCGCCTACTCAGTGGTCCATGGTGTCCTCTGTTTAAAGTCAATTAGAGATGCATGGTTGGCAGTTCAGCTAGGGTGGACGACATTACATAAAATAATATTAATATTACATTTGAAAATAGGGCAAAAATATTGGTGTGGATGATGTGTTTTGCAATGAGGTTGCTGATGAAATAAGAAGCTATCCATGCTTCTCTAGCTTGATTCGCAAGGGTTTTAAATCAACAATGGTGCTGTGCAGCCCAAACAAAATTTTTCTTATTTATCAGACGCTATTGCCCTGGCATAGTACCGGGAATTGAAAATACCCAGTTAAAACAAATCTAGAGTTTGGCTGAGCCTGGAATGAGAATTATGCTAAATGAAACTGAATAAAGTTGTTAATTTTTTTAAATATATGTATTTGCTATTTTCTACCTCATCAAAATTGACTTTCAAATTACATAAAGCTATCTAGGAAGTCCCAGCTATAGATAAAGCAGGATATAGATCATAGTATGTTTGTGTAGTAATTTACCTTACTGAACTGTTTCTACTGGTATCAATAATTGAAGTTTAACTGACAATGCATTGATCGGTAGTTACATTTCACTTGCAGTTACATTGTTGTTTCAATATCTACACTGAAATACAATTGAAATTCTGCTGGTCTATAGTTAATAAACTAACATTGGTTTAATATTAACTGAGGGTACACACTGGTGTTTAATCAACAATAAAATCTAAAGATTATTTTTGACATTCAATGCCTGTCTGCTGTTTAGAATACTTCACAATTCCTATAATGCATGATGTTATGCTGCATTGACCATGAAATCAAAACGTACAGTTGCTATGTGTTATGGATTTATCTGAGAGTCCAGGTGCAGATACTGAAATGTATTGATGTTACAGGGGTGAAGCTGATCAACTGATGCTCGAGACACGACAGTGATGTTCATCTTAAACGTAGTAAGGGTGTGTTTATTTGCTCCTGCTGGTGGTGATGTTGATCCTCATGTCCCAGAGCTGCAGAAACACATCATTCACAGCTGAGATTGCTTTGCTTTCAGCAGCAGCTAAATCCGACCCTGTCAAATAAAACCTGCTATGTGTCACGATGCATTCACTGCCCTGCATACCAGGCTGGCTGCACTGTCAGAGAGGAGACTGCCTATTGTCAGTAAAGCTTTATTTGTAGCTCTAATCAAAAGGGGAATTTACTGAGGCTTAGTTGACTGTGCTGCAATCAGCAGGAATCTAACTGTAGAAACAGCAGCACAGACTCTCCACTTGACGGAGCAGCAGATACTTACATGTAGTGTCACATGCCTGCAGTCATTATCTCTGTGAAATGACCAGTTCTGGAGGAGAAATGGGGAAATCAAAGGTCTGCAGCTGTAACAAAATGAAAATGATGAATTTCTGATGTCCCATAGTCTCTGCTTCTGACTCATCAGTCCTACAACAGTCCAGCAGCTGAAATATAGAGCCCAGATCCCACTGTTCAGGTTAATAGGATCACTTAATTATAATTATTATTAATCTCACTGACTTTAGTGAATTTACTTTTATTTTTAAATTTGTGAATAGGAAAAAAAGTGAAGAATCTTCACTTCCATGTGTCACTTCATTCCAAAAACCCTTTTCAATAGTTTGATAGACACTAGTACCTACAGTACATGTTAATGAAAGAAACACTTAAAATACAGAGGAAAAACATGTGCAACACAGTTTAACATCTAACAGAAGAATATTTAGACCGATTTATTCATGTATGAAAGCTTTTGTTTGAACACACACTAATGATGAATGTAACCAGCTGCTGCCCTCCAGTGACTGAGCTTCAAATTACACATCACAACCCGAAAGACACGTAGAGGCGTGTGTGTAGAGGTGTGTGTCCTAGTATATATATGTAGAAGTGTCCTATCTGTACTCAGGAGAATCAACAACTTGAGCTAAGATGAAGGTTAAAGATTGCCGTTCAGCAGGGGTACACCCGACTCTAACGTCTGTTCCCCAGGAAGCACCCTGGATAAGAGGTAAAACATATTCCTGTGCTAATACAAGTCCAGTTATCTACAATTCACTTTGAGAGAGAAAACATTGAACTGGATGAACGAGAATATTCACAGACAAATGTCCTGATACATACATGAAGAGGTGTGTGTTCTGGTACATACATGTAGAGGTGTGTGGTCTGGAAAATACATGTAGAGGATTAGATACATCTGCCAACTTCCTGTCAGTTGTTGTTTTGTTTATGGCCAAAAAAATAAAAAATAAAACAGAACCTCTAAACAGAAAAAGAGGGAACTAATCATTGATCACTTTAAATGACTTCACCCAAACATATTTATTTACCACACTTACATTTATACAATCTCCATCCCTATCAAACCGTGTGTGTATGTTGGTCTTAGCCTGCAGTGGTTTGTATTTTGCTGTCAAAAACATCTTAAATATCTCTCACAAGTTTCAGGGACACTTCTCACTTTCAGCTTCTGACTCACAATCACATCTCTATGCCTAGTGTTACCATGGCGACATGAAGGCCAACATCGCTGAGGTAGGAGTGAACAGCTGGAGACGTGAAGATGATTGTCTATTGGTTTTGTCCAGAGTTTCCTGTGTAGTGAATTCATTAATTGGAGGTTACAGTCACCTAATCCATCACATCCAAACTCCAGTCGGTTTCTGCAGCAACAACTGTGTTAACACATCTACAGTCACGCTTCTCCAGGTTTCTGACTATCAACCAGTCTCCTCGTTTCCAGGCCATGTAAACGGAGGCTGCTATGAATGCTGCTGAGCTGCTTTCTGTTTATAGGTGGGATCAGATATAAATTCTGACATGTTTACCTGAGACTGAGAAACAGGTGACAGACTGTAGAACATTACCAGACAGACTGTGACAGACTGCTGCCACCCTGCTACTCAACTCAAACACTGAGTGTCAGCAGCATCTGCTCAGATAGAGGCGGGTTGATCAGCAGGAGCAGAAACCTTTGACTGTAGGTCAGTGCTTATTGATCAGGTGATTGATTTTGACTGTTTGAGCCTCCTTATTTATAAAATATCTGACTAATCTTTTTTCTATATTTATGTATAGCCCAGTGGCTCTTATTTTATTCATTTATACAGATACATTAAAATGTTTCTGGTAATAACACTAAAATGTTTAAAAATATATTATCTAATCTTTGTATCATCAGTTCTTAGCCAATCCTGTCCTCACCTTTTTAAAGTAGATGCTTAGCTTACGGAGCAGCAAAGTTAAGCAGAGTTTGTTTTATCGACATGGAGCAGGAGGAGCTATAGACTGTAAAGTATGTGTAAAGTATAACACTCCTAACTTCAGAGACTGACGGAGAGTTGTCCCAATTGCAGCCCACTAACCAGGTTTTCCCCTCATACCAGCTCTGCAGAAGTTCTTGGTCAAATGATTATCGGCCCTAGAAGAAGAAATATGTTTGGTATTTTATTTTGGTCTGTAGGGTGTTTGGTCCTGTTGTCATTCATCCTTACTATTCTGTTCGTTGGCCATATCGAAAGGGACTAACACAGCACGACGCCACAGCACGACGCCACACTGCTGTACAGTGATTGGATAATGACATACAGAGCAGCAGTAAACTGTCTAGAACGGTAACAATAACCCTAACACTGTACAAGAATATGAATAAGTATTATTTTTTTCCTTGGTGGTGCACCACCTGATCCTTATGAACAAAGTGCCTCTCACATTTGCACATACTTTTTGTTTGCTGCCCTCTCCACTCACAAGCATCGATTGGGCCTGCAATGGTTTATTTTATTTATTATTTTCATTTAGTGTGTGAGTGTGGGGTGTGGATATTTGAGTTTCCTGGTAATCTTGTTTTATTTTCTATCTCCATTTGGGCTTTATCAGGAATCCTGTTTGGGTCCAAAGTGTTAGATCATTATGAGTTTTTGAATACTGTTAATGCATGGTTAAAGGTCAACAGTAAACAAGTTAACTAATTTACAAACCAGATTCATAGTGTTGTAATAAATAAATTGTCAATCGATCAACTAAAACTGCAGCTGCGTCAGTATAACAGAGGTGGATGTGCTGTGACCTTTGTTGAGTGGGGCAGCAGCTGTGAGCAGCAGCAGAGTCATGCTGCTCAGTATCCTGCGCTGTCCTGGGTGTGATCTGTGAAGGCCATGTGGCAAGACAGGAAACACCAAAAAAAAAAAGCTTTTAGGAGCTCACAGGACGTCAGAGTGCCACACTGAGCTGGAGCCGAACAAAGGAGACATGGGAACTCCAGCAGCTGACTGTGATGCATCATTTATCAGAGTCTCACCACAAAGACAAAGCAGAGTTATCTTCCTCAAACAAGCAGCAGCAGCAGCAGAAGTAGTAACAGTAACAGTGGCCGTTATAGTAGCAGCAGTAGTAGGAGGAATAGTAGAAACAGCAGTGGCAGCAGCAGCAGTAGTAGTAACAGTAACAGTGGCAGTTATAGCAGGCGTAGTAGTAGTCAGAGCAGCAGCAGCAGTAACAGCAGCAGCAGTAGTAGGAGCAGCAACAGTAGTAGCAGCAGCAGTAACAGTAGCAGCAGCAGTAGTAGCAGCAGCAGTAACAGTAGCACTAGCAGCAGTAGTAACAGCAGCAACAGCAGCAGTAACAGCAGCAGCAGTAGCAGCAGCAGCAGTAGTAGTAGCAGCAGCAGTAACAGTAGCACTAGCAGCAGCAACAGCAGTAGTAGCAGCAGCAGTAACAGTAGCACTAGCAGTAGCAGTAACAGCAGCAGTAGTAACAGCAGCAGTAGTAACTGTGTTGTTATGTGTGACCGTGTGTGTCATTTCTTTAATACACTACACGGCATAACAGTAACAGCAGCAACAGTAACAGCAGCAGCAGCAGTAACAGTAGCAGCAGAAACAGCAGCAGTACTAACAGTAGCACTAGCAGCAGCAGTAACAGTAACACTAGCAGCAGCAGTAACAGCAGCAGTAGTAACAGCGGCAGCAGCAGCAGTAACAGCAGCAACAGTAACAGCAGCAGTAGCAGTAACAGCAGCAGTAACAGTAGCAGGAGTAACAGCAGCAGCAGTAACAGTACCACAAGCAGCAGCAGTAACAGTACCACTAGCAGCAGCAGCAGTAACAGTACCACTAGCAGCAGCAGTAACAGCAGCAGTGACAGCAGCAGCAGCAGCAGTAACAGCAGCAGCAGCAGTATCAGCAGCAGCAGCAGTAACAGCAGAAGCAGCAGTAGCAGCAGCAGCAGCAGTAGCAGCAGTAACAGCAGCAGCAGTAACAGGGAGATGTTTACAACATGTGACGCCGGAGGACAAACACACAGAGAAACTAAGGAGTGAACCAGTCACAGATTTAATGATCCATGGTGATAGAATCTCTCTCAACTCCTCAGTCTCCTGCTGGGAGAAGTAACAGTACCACTAGCAGCAGCAGCAGTAACAGAAGCAGCAGTAACAGCAGCAGTAACAGAAGTAGCAGTAGTAACAGCAGTAGCAGCAGTAACAGCAACAGCCATAACAGCAGCAGTAATAACAGCAGCAGCAGCAGTAACAACAGCAGCAGCAGTAACAGCAGTAACAGCAGCAGCAGCAGTAGTAACACTATCAGCAGTAACAGCAGCAGTAACAGCAGCAGTAACAGGGGGATGTTTACAGCATTTGACGCCGGAGGACAATCACACAGAGAAACTAAGGAGTGAACCAGCCGCAGATTTAATGATCCATGGTGATAGAATCTCTCTCAACTCCTCAGTCTCCTGCTGGGAGAAGTAACAGTACCACGAGCAGCAGCAGTGACAGCAGCAGCAGTGACAGCAACAGCAGTGACAGCAGCAGCAGTGACAGCAGCAGCAGTGACAGCAGCAGCAGCAGTGAGAGCAGCAGCAGCAGTATCAGCAGCAGCAGCAGCAGTAGCAGCAGCAGTAACAGGGAGATGTTTACAACATGTGACGCCGGAGGACAAACACACAGAGAAACTAAGGAGTGAACCAGTCGCAAATTAATGATCCATGGTGATAGAATTAGGGATGCACCCATGTGAAAATTTCGGCCGATATCGATATCCGATATACATATCGGCAGTCACTGCCGATATCGATATTTGCCGATATCGATATATGTAGAGAAAAAAAGTTTTCTGTAGTGTCACAAATTTAGTACAGACCAGAAAAAACACTGTACATTTGAAAAGCACAACAGTGCTCTTTATTTAAAGGAAGGATCACTGTAAAACTGTCATGTGGTTAGAGGAAGTACGGCGGAGCGGACCCGATGGAGCTCCGCGAAGGCGGCGACGTCGGTGGCCGCGGCGGAGGCGGAGGAGGCGGCAGGACGGCGTCCGACACCCCGGAGCAACGTTCCACACATTTTTTTCTCTTTTCGCGCGATGCGATGTGACGGAGGAGCCCGCTAGGAGAAACCGCTACAGTTAGTTGGATCACTGTCTGCGTGTCTCTCGGCGACGCGCTAAGATAGCTGGTCCTAGCGGGCTCCTCCGTCACATCGCATCGCCCGAAAAGACAGCGGCCTCCTCCACCTCCGCCGCGGCCGCCGACGAGAAGGCGGCAGGACGGCGTCCGACACCCCGGAGCAACGTTCCGCGCATTTTTTTTTATTTTTTCGGGCGATGCGATGTGACGGAGGAGCCCGCTAGGACCAGCTAGCTTAGCGCGTCGCTGAGAGACACGCAGACAGTGACCCAACTAACTGTAGCGGTTTAACTCTGCCAATTGTTGACATATCGGTCAGAATTTGTTGATATCCGACCGATACCGATAAGTTAAAAAACGTGACATATCGGCCGATATATATCGGTTGGCCGATATATCGTGCATCACTAGATAGAATCTCTCTCAACTCCTCAGTCTCCTGCTGGGAGAAGTAACAGTACCACTAGAAGCAGCAGTAACAGCAGCAGCAGTAACAGCTGCAGTAACAGCAGCAGCAGTAGTAACACTAGCAGCAGCAACAGCAGCAGCAGTAACAGCAGCAACCATAACAGCAGTAACAGCAGCAGCAGTAACAACAGCAGCAGCAGCAGCAGTAGTAGCAGCAGCAGCAGTAACAGCAGTAACAACAGCAGCAGCAGCAGCAGTAGTAACAGCAGCAGCAGCAGTAACAACAGCAGCAGCAGCAATAGTAACACTATCAGCAGTAACAGCAGTAGTAACAGCAGCAGTAACAGGGGGATGTTTACAATATGTGACGCAGGAGGACAACACTAGCAGTAGCAACAGCAGCAGCAGTAACAGCAGCAGCCATAACAGCAGCAACAATAACAGCAGCAGCAGCAGTAACAGCAGCAGCAGTAACAGTAGCAGCAGTAGTAAGACTAGCAGCAGTAACAGCAGCAGTAACAGCAACAGCCACAACAGCAGCAGTAATAACAGCAGCAGCAGCAGTAACAGGAGCAGTCACAGCAGCAGTAACAGCAGCAGTAACAACAGTAGCAGCAGTAACAGCAACAGCCATAACAGCAGCAGTAATAACAGCAGCAGCAGCAGCAGTAACAACAGCAGCAGCAGTAACAGCAGCAGCAGCAATAGTAACACTATCAGCAGTAACAGCAGCAGCAGTAATAGCAGCAGCAACAGCAGCAGTAACAACAGCAGCAGCATCAGTAACAACAACAGCAGCAGCAGTAACAGCAGCAGTAGCAGCAGTAACAGCAACAGCCACAACAGCAGCAGTAATAACAGCAGCAGCAGCAGTAACAACAGCAGCAGCAGTAACAACAGCAGCAGCAGTAACAGTAGCAGCAGCAGCAGTAACAGCAGCAGCAGCAGTAACAGTAGCAGCAGTAACAACATCAGCAGCAGCAGTAACAGCAGCAGCAGCAGTAACAGCAGCAGCAGTAGTAAGACTAGCAGCAGTAACAGCAGCATCAGTAATAGCAGCAGCAGTAGTAACACAAGCAGCAGCAACAGCAGCAGTAACAGCAGCAGTAACAGCAGTAACAGCAGTAACAGCAGCAGCCATAACAGAAGCAGCAATAACAGCAGCAGCAGTAACAGTAGCAGCAGCAGCAGTAACAGCAGTAGCAGCAGCCCTAACAGCAGCAGCAATAACAGCAGTAACAGCAGCAGCAGCAGTAACATCAGCAGCAGTAACACCAGCAGTAGCAGCAGTAACAGCAGCAGCAGTAACAGCAGCAGCAGCAGCAGCAGTAACAGGGAGATGTTTACAACATGTGCAACGGAGGACAAACACACAGAGAAACTAAGAAGTGAACCAGCCGCAGATTTAATGATCCATGGTGATAGAATCACTCTCAACTCCTCAGTCTCCTGGTGAGAGAAGTCAGGCGCTGACTTTTGTGATGTCATAATGTCGCCATGATGTGAGACCAGAGTCACGCTGGATTTCAGGTACCTTTACTGCACAAAAATGCTTATATAGAAACATCATTGGTAATTTAAGTGAGTATTATAACTGTACAGGTTTTGTTTTATTTGAACAGTGTTTTTGAAAAGGACAAGAACCTGTTATTGTGATTTATCACAGGCTACATTATTTACTCATATCTCAGATATTTTCACACGTTTCACTTTTCCACAAGTGTCTACAGTGAGTTCTGAAACATTCACCTAAGCTTATTGGGTAACTTTAACCACCAAACACTTCACATTTCACCTTAAAGTGACTCATTCTGCTGTAACTATAGGAACTATACTAACTGTAGTAATTATAGCATCTGTTATTGTGTCACTGGGGTGTTTCTTCTTTTTATGGGTGTTTCTTTCCTCTGTTTAATCATTGTACACAGATATATGAATATAGCACTGTTCTTAGATGTGAGATGTATGTTGCTGCTGCAAAACAGTTTTTGAACTGAGACAGGCTAATTTTCTGTTAATGTTCATTTTTTCTGCAAATTATTTAAATGTAAACTGTTTAAAGAATTAAACTGAATAAAGTTTGTACTTATTTCAAGCTTCTTTAAGTTCTTCCTGAGCCTCAGATGCAGGTATGAAAATCCTTGAGTCCTAATGACTACTAGATGTTCATTTTAAAGCCATTCCATTAAAGCAGCAGGAAAGGAAAGGAAACGATCCAGGTGTGTCCTCTGACAGGAATCACATGATGCAATGTGTGAATAATGACATATATTCCTACTGTACCAGGAGAATATGATGAGATTTAAACTGAACTGATGCCACTGAAGCATTTTAATTCCACACAACATTAAATCTGGAGTTTCAGAGTTAATATTCTCCTTCTTTCAGTGAAGAGTTTTAGTCCTGTTATTTTACAAGAATAATCTAGAGGAACATTTGAACATGGAAATGTGATTTCTGATCAAATATTCCCATTAAGTGAAATATTTATCCTTAGAGGTTGGAACAACAACTGCACATGTGTGATACTCTGCTTGTGTGTGTTTTCTGCTTGTTTTTCCTCTTCTCTTCACATATATTTTGTAGTTCTGTTCAGTTCTTGTTGGTATCATGAAAAAACATTTTTTATTCAAAAAGGCTTTTACATCTCATTTTTAGGGCAGGTTACCTGATTAATGTGATATTTAAGGCAGCATGTTGTAGTTATATTTCTGAGAGCAGCAGCAGGAATATTGGAGTCACTGTCTGTCACCACTGTTAGCGTCATATTCATCAGGATCAAGGTTTCCTTTTCACACACTTTTGTTCTGTTGTGGAGCTTATTCATACAGTTCCATTTACAGCCTCCTTGAAGCACAATCGCTTTGAAATCACCTTCAGACGTACGGCGGAGCTTTTCAGCACATACTGAGAGCAGGAATATTTTTCCTCATAAAGACGTGCAGTCCTCTTCATAAAGTCGTGCAGCTTGGTCTCAGAGGTAAAATGTTCACTTTATGTTTCTGTTTCTTGTTCAGGCCATGTTTCTCTTCTCTCAGCAGGAGAAAGGAAGATCGGGTGGATGGATCAGTGTTTTGTTTAAATGACTGTAGTGGGAAAAGATATTTGTCAGATATTGATAATTTTAACCCAACAGTGATATTTTCTAACACTAACCACACCACTTTACACTATTAAAACAGGATTCGTAATAAGTGGCATGAATCAAAAAATGTTACGAAAGATTTAAAGCAGGGGCTACATCAGCATTATAGTTTTCTATAGTTTTATGAAGACTATCTAAATGTATCTGCTTTTTATCATATCACAGAAATTCCTCTTCATTTATAATAATGTATGATTATTTTATAACTAACAATGAATTAGCTGCTGGTGACCATTTGCTGTTTTATAATAGAATTAAATAATAATTTTATCATTTAATTATTCAAAAGACTGTAGAAAAACATGGGAAAAAAATCACAGAATCTAGAGGCCAATAAAAGAATATGCTGTTGTAAACTACTATCAACAATTTCAATTATTTATTATTTGGATAATCAAAGAGTAGAATCTTTATATTATAAGTAATATTTTGCATTGCTATGTGATTATTAAACATTAAAGTCATACAAAGAAGATGTGACTAGCTTGTCACCCTTAAATTTGAACAATAAATAAATTGGGGCCAGGATCGACGAACGGGCCTTAAATTTGACACATGTGTGTTAGTTAAAAGCATCTACAGAAACAGGAAGTGTCAGTGTTTCCTCTGCAGCCACATCACGAATAGACCTGACGTCAAAGACAAAGTTAGATTCAGACATTTAGAGATTCCCCTGCATTACCTCAGCCTAGTGAGGATGTCTCTATCCAACCAGGTGAGAATGTAAAAGTGATCCTGCAACCATCAGAAAGTTTATTTATAGTGGTGATGGCAGCTTTTCTTCACGCTGCTATGGTTACCTTCACACCACACGGGCTAGAGTCAGGCTGCCGTGTTTTTGCCACTTTTGTCACATAGCACATCGTTCATTGGTGGAGGTGTGAGGCGGGAGGCTGCGTTATCTGATGACGATGATGATGATGATGCATGGAACAGGTTGCAGTTTACCTATCACACACTCATTCTGTCATGATGTAAGTGTGTGTGTGATATTGCAGCTGATCATGGAACAACAAGGACATTTATTATTTCACAGAACACAAGACAAACAATACATGTGATTATCTGTGCAATACTGCTGTAAATCATGACACAAGCAGATAACAGTGGCTTTATAGAATGTGTGTGTGTGTGCGTGTGCGTGTGTGTGTGTGTGTGTGAGTGTGTAGAGTAGTGAGCTGCTGTTCTGTGAGGTGTGTGAGAGAGATGTAGGTGTCTCCAGGTTACTGAGGAATGTAAACGCAAACAAGGCTGCTCAAACAGAGGAAGAAACCCAGGGATAGACACATAGTGTGTGTGTGCGGGCGCGTGTGTGTGTTAGAACGATATCTTGTTGGCCGATATTGGAATGTATTCGAGGGCATATTTTTAGTTTTCTTTTATTAACCCTGGCAAATACATCATCATGAGTGGGCGTCATCGTCTAAAAAGGAAAAAATAAAATTGTCAAGGTCAAGCATCTGAAGACCCGGTGACCCTGAGAACAGAACAGAGGTGGAAGCCTCAAGTACACAGACGTCAGAGCCAGAATTGGAAAAGCGAGGGCTGAGAATTATGTGGAGCTCCAAAATAATCAACCAGTGTTTGATTCCAATGTCAAGATCGCAGCCCCAATCAAACTAGTTCAGTTCATTTATAGTGTGAAAATATTTTTTTTTTTTGACGGTTCAAACTTTTTAAATAACTACAGGAAATTTCAGTGACATTTTTAAAACAGGAATAAGGAGAAATTATCGATAGTTCCATCTTTCCAGGAGGATATGAGAGGAGAGAGTTACCACCATTAGGATAGCATTAGTAGTATAAAAGGCGCGCCATGGCGTGCACTGCATCAACCAATCAGTAGGATGAACGCCCTCAGTGATATCCAACACTGCCCACAAATCAGTCAATGTAAAGTAGCATGTTGGAGATGCCAGGGTGTTGAGATGTCAGGAAAAGTTCTTTGCTGCATGTTCACAATGTGAAAACAAACCTAACGGAGCAAATGTACGAGGCAACAAAAACATGTTTTGTTGGGACCTTCAGGTGTGAATGTGTCCTGACTGGTGCCGTGACTGTTCTGGGACCAGGGGCATTTCACACTTTTCACACCTGTTTGATTCGGTTAAAATAAGTATCTCCCTGTTAAGCTGTCGCTAAGATTCCACAAGAATAAGAGCTTTCTCACACCTGCAGTTGGTTTGTTCACATCATTGGTTCACTTGGTGAACTTGGGCTTTGTATGTTATGTTTCTCCCCAAAACAAACCTAAACTGAAGCTGCTGTTTGAGGGAAACTCACAATTATCATCACTAAATAAACACAAAAAGGTTGTCTTGGGGTCTGCTGTTTCAGGGTTTAGAGCTTCAGATTCATATATCGATAGATAGATAGATAGATAGATAGATAGATAGATAGATAGATAGATAGATAGATAGATAGATAGATAGATAGATAGATAGATAGATAGATAGATAGATAGATAGATAGATAGATAGATAGATAGATAGATAGTGAATCCATGAGACCTTATGGAGAAGGAAACAGAGTGAGACAGATAATTATTTGATACGGCTTGAATTGTACCAAGTAGTAAACATACAATGTTTGTTTAAGAGTGCAGAAGAAAGAAAAGAGGGGGAGGTCTGTCAGAGGACAAGTGGGACATGTGGGGAGGAAGAGGGGGACGTTTATGACTTATTATATTATTGTAAAGGGAGACTTTTCAAAATGATAGAGTGAAAGTCCAGTAGAACTAGTGAAAGTCTTCAAATGTGATTTGTTTATCTGCCGTAAAGAGTAAAGTGAATAAGAGCTAAGACTGAAACAGTCAGTGTGTAGACTCACACTGAACATCAGGCATGATTCAAGGTCATTCTTTCGGGCCGTATTCACATCAGAACATCAAGGCTGGTGGTGGGCGTGTTGCTGCAGTGAAGCTTCACAATACAGGAAAATCAGTTTGAGTAATACATATATAGTTTGAAGGTGAAAACTGTGTACATTAGGTGATGAAGCTGGATGCAGGATGTGTTGGTGGTCTATCTTTTGGGTAATAGAATGTATAAGAAGGGTCTGGTTTGTCTGGACAGAGAGAGGTCTGGATTTCAGAGATGCTCTCAATTTCAGCAGGTTTTTAACAATGTTCTCTTTGTAATAAAGGGATGAGTTCTTTGACTTATACTCATAGAATTACCATCTATACAACAACTTACAGAATAACATGATTTACATGAATGGCTGCAAGCTGTTGGCGGTAGGAGTCATATCAGCAGTGTGAATGTAAATTATGTCCAGCAAAAATCTCAAGAGGAGGTACAAAAACTATCACAATACAACACAAGCAACTTATTTAAATATTTGAAATCCCATCATGACACAGAATATAGGGATCTTACTCGCTGCACTGTCCATCCGTATTTTGGGATTCTGGCATCTTCTCAGTATACTGGAGTATGAGATTCCCAGCCCAATCTATATTACAGACAAGATGCTACTAACACTGTGCGCTTGATCTTTCTCTCTGTATCATGCAATGTCATCTATCTAGGCAAGGAGCATCTGTGTGTCTGTGCCTCACATATCACATAATAAAAATGTTTTTATGCAAGAGAAGACATGTTGGGTGGTGACTTCTTTTATCAGCACATCACGAAACAACAGACACTTTCTGTAGAGACAGTAAAAATGTATGGTATGTATAGTTATACTTGTGCATTGCAGTTATACCACCTCTACTTAGCAGCAGCATTTCTCTGCCACAGTGTTGACTTTCTATCAACTTCTTATTTTATAACAAAGAAAAGAGAAAATACACCAGATGAGATTGGTGGTGTTCAATTATTGAACTGGTTGAGGCAGAAGACCAACAAACTTTCTGTGGTCATCTGGCCAATCAAAGTCACTGAGAGACAGGACAATCTGACCAATCACAGCTGGGCTTGAATATCTATAGAACACTAGATGATTCATCAAAAGCTGTTCTGTTCTGTCTATACACCTGTCAGCCAGGTGTCTGTATAGTCAATTTGTCAAGTCAAGTCAATTTTATTGATATAGCAAAAAATGACAAATCACAGATTCACTTCAAGGGGCTTTAGAGTTTGTACAAAAGCAACACAACACCCCCTGTCCTTAGACCCTCACATCATTACAAGGAAAAAATCCCTGAAAAAATTCTTTAACTTGGAAAAAAATGGAGAGAACACTCAGGAAAGAAACAGAGGAGGATCCCTCTTCCAGGACAGACAGGCTTTAATAGATGATGTGTGCAGATGAAAACAGTACATTCAAACAGGAACGTTGAATATGAGTAGAATAACAGAATGATATTGAATTGTGGTGTAAGTGGAGGATGAGGTGCCAGGATCCATTTCAGCTTCCAGGTGAACCAGGACAGCAACAGACCCTCCAACCACAGAAACCATAATGGCTGCACTGCAGCATGTTTTGTGAATGAGAAAACACAGAAAACACAGGGCAGGACTCCAGGAACACAACAGATTTAAAAAATACATCAGTGGGTCATGAATAATACAGATGAAAAAAGAAAGAGAATCTCAGAGTATCTCATGAGGTCCCAGAAGTCTAAACCTACAGCAGCATAACTATGTTTGAGTCCAGCCAGGACCAGACCTAACTATAAGATTCTTCAAAAGGGAAAGTTTCTCAAATGTAGTCTGTCCCCTAGACTGAAACAGGAAGATGAGTCCACAAGAGAGGAGCCTGGTAGTTGAAGGCTCTGCCTCCCATTTTAATTCTGCTATGTTGGGCATAGCGGAAAGAAGGAAATCCTAGAAATATGTTTATTGTGGGCAGATAATGACATATGTTGATCAATGACATATGTTTCTGAAGCCACTGATCTAACTATCCTTATTGCTAACTTTGCTAGGTACATGACCAAACCTAGAAATCGTTCCACATCCCTTTTACATTCTGGTGATGGCATTTTCTTTCCAGCTTCAATCTTGCTCTGATCTGGTTCCAAACCATCTTTTGAGAAGACATGACCCAGATATTGCTTCCAGGCCAATTTTGTATGTTTTATTGAGCTTGAAGCTATTGCCTCTTGCCTCCTCTAGCACCTAATTCAATCTGAGATGTTTCACCCCAAATTAGGAGGTTATCTATGTACATCTGAACACCTTCAAATTATTATTATTTTACGGTTCTGTAAAACACTTCTGGAGCTGAATTAATTCCAAAAGCAAGATGGAGGAATCTATGACAGCCAAGAGGAGTGTTTCCTTAATTTAAGTTGAGTGGGAGAAAACTTAAACAAGAACAGGCAGAGTTCTGGACCATAAAACATTAAACTTAGAATTCTTTTTAAAGAGTTTTATGCTATTCTCCTGTAGCCCTATAGACACACCTGACTTAGGGTATAATGCAGGTTGCACAGCTATGCCAACACTAAACCATGATTCAATGTAGAATCATAAATAAGATTTTAAGTTCTTCACACAGAAACATCTACAGTTAAAAATATAATTAGACCATTTTCGTATGTCCTGACCGATCAATTGGTGATAAAAAAAAGGATCATTGTGTAACACCAGTGTCACACACTGATGAACCAGAGAAAAGAGAAATCCCACTCCAGGTTGCTTAGTAACCTTTTGGCACGGTGACAACAGCTCATTAAGATGAGATAACGTGTTGCTCAAACACTTCATGCTTCAGTCTGTGGAGGACACAGATGAGATCGTAACATCTTTATCATATTTAAATATGAATAAAGTCATTCAGTCTCTACGTGTCCTGAACAAAGCTCAGGGACAATTAGACTTCTGACATCTCCTTGAAGTGCAAACACTAGGATTTCATCACATTATTCCTTGATTGATGTGTCCTTTTAACAGTTTCTTATTGAAATAATCTTTTTGTTTTTGCAATCAGCTCTTATACTTATAATAAAGGCATCAGTGCAAGTTCTTTTCTTCATCCTTGTTTTATCAAGGACTGTTTAACATCCATCATACCTTAAAACTGAAGTTTGGTCTAAAGGGCTCTAAAAGATGCCCTGTGGAGTTTTTTGCTTCCTGTTTCCTTTCACAGTTTCACTTAAACTTACTGTGTTGCCTTGTTATCTATCCAATGTGTTGAATTCACCTCAATTTCTTGCTCATAAAACATTCACTACACTGATTTTTCTGAAACATGTTACATCATGTTTACTATGTTGCATTGTTTTTTTTCCTGTCTTTGCATCTCACGGTTCATCCCAGCTGTGTGTGTACAGGGGAAGGGGAGATAATTGTTAGGGTTAGGGTAGGGTAGGTTAGGTTACGGCAGGTTCGTCTGTTCTGTCAGGATGACCTGCTGATAAAAAGAACAGCTGCATGTTCCAGCTCTGAACAATCGCTGCATCAGCTTAATAAAGAGAAAGTAAAATCTGAATCAGGATTTCTTCAGAAAGGAATATAAGATGGACAAATGCAGCTTTAATTGAAAAAAGTATGCCATGGTTACCATGGCATATGGGTAAAAAAAAGTATGCCATGGTTACCATGGCTACTATTATGTTCTACACTATAATTCCATTACCAATCTAGTAAGGTTATTCAGTGGTGTTTAGATATCACACTGCACTGTATAGAACATTGCATTCAGTGTGATCAGGATGTTATGACCTTTCACAGAAGATGCAATCAGGAAATATATTTCTTATTATTTCTTGTAGTTTAATGTAATAATGTAAAGTAATTTAAAATTTCATTTAGATAGAATAGCTGCTGCTGAGGTAGCGACATATGAGAATCTGAAATAAAGAAATAAATCATGACAACGGAGATGAAGTAAGAATACAAACAATAATAGTAAATTTAATTGTCCATGACACCTTTCAAGAGACCCAGACCCAATGCTTCATAGAGGTGGGGAGCAAACACTTCAGGACTAGAACAATCAAACAGAACGCAAAGAGGCAACGGTGACTCTGAGTCGCCGGCCTTTGGTGAACAGGTGAGTTTTCAGGAAGGCTTTGAAGGTGGCCAGTGTCGTGGCTTAGGTATCTCAGCCGGACAGGGGCTAGATGCTCAAGGCTTGTTCACCATAAGTGTGTAGGCGGGTGTAGGGCAGCTGAGGTTTGGACTGGAGACTGTTCAGAGCTTCACTGGGTACCACAGACAGGACAGAATTCCAAAAGTCCAGGTAGGAGGTGATAAATTCAGGGACAGGGGTCTGCAAAGGCTGGAGATGAAAGTATGTGTTTGGAGCAGACTGAAGCTCTGCTTTTGACATTTGTACACACATTCAGAGTAATTATTTTACCTTTATTCCATTACATTTATCCGCAGCTTTAGTATCTCCAGATGTAGTTTGACTCAATGGATAATATAAGAAGCTTTTGAACTACAACGCATAGGTAAAGATGAAACCAACCTTGGAATGTTTGATATCTTACAAACAACAGAGTGCAGTTGACTCACATTTCACATGTCTAGAATTGTTAACACCACTAACAAGCAGAGACTTTCCCCTCTAAACTCAAAGATGCTGCAAGTACATTTAGCTACTTTTGCTTTAGCTGGATTTTTAACAGAGGTCTTTTACTTGAAATGAAGCAAGCACTTTTATATTTCTGTGTTGGTCCTTTTACTGTTTAAGTTAAGTAAGGTGCAACTAAGGTGTGAAGATCATAAATATGCCTAGTGTGGAGAACCTCTGTCTTAATTTTATGTCAGCCCTATAAGAAAATCACTGAGATTTTATAATATGGTGAAATGTTGAGTTTCCATGGAGGTTGCAAACATTAATTTTATCTAAAAAGCAGATCAAAACAAATGTCAACAGGTTCTTCAGAGTGTAAGACATCATCGTCTTACTCTGCAGACCTATAAATATCAATCAATCCAAGTAAAAGACTCATTATGAAGACAGACGGTGCACCTGGTCCCACTGAGAGTATGTTGTTGTCTCCCCAAGGCTGCGCGTCTCTCCTCCTATAAAACAAAGGTAAGAGATCCACAGTGTATTCAACCTTGAAATGGGATGAGGTTGAATTGTCATGTGTGGATCATTTCACCAGGTCCTCCCACTGAACAACAGCAGACTGGCCTTGCTGCCACTTACCTCACATACAATACAACCTGAAGGCATTCCACATGAATGTAATGAGGACATACAGAAGTTGTAGATGTGTGGAGTGGCGGGGGAGGTGTGGGCAGATTCAACAAACAGTCAGCGCCTGAGACATGTGCTTCTTTTTACTAATGTTGTCAAAAACCTTGGATTTGTTTTCACCTCAAAGGACAAAGTATGTCTGTATGATGCATTCATGTCTCTATTAAAAGTGAGGTAACTGCTGTTACTGTTGTGCTGTGACTGTGGCTCCTTTCCATCGGCTCTCTGCTCATTGTTGTTTTTAAGATTTCACTGAGTTTTAGACCTGCATCTTAGAGGAGTCGGTCCCCAGCCTTAGGTCCTCTTAGTGTGGGGCAGATCTGGCCTCTCCAAAGTCAGGGTAGAAGATATATACCTCCAATAATGTATGGTGACAGAGAAACAAAGACGTGATGATTGGTCACCTGGACGAGCACAGAAAGTTCATCCTCCCTCTGTGTGAATGGAGGATCAAACTGTTTGATGGCTGATTCAACAGTTATTATCTCCAAATCCAATCATTATCAGATGTTTTCTTTTGTTTGTAAATACATATTCAGATATGTAAATATATAATAATTAGGTGTTGCTAACCTTAACCCTGTGAAAGGACACACTATTATATTTTAAATAATGGTTCAATGAAAAGGTCAAAGGATTAAATAATCACTTCTTCTTCCTGCTCAATTTCAGACATATTGTGTTCTTTTTCTTATTTTGTTTCAGAGAATAGTTTTTTGTGTTTTCCTGTGCTTGAGATAAAGCCCTGATTCATTTACACCGCAAACTGCATGTCCAGATCTCCAGCACGATAGACAGGTTGATGAGGGGGTGAAACGGAGCTGCAGGCGTCTCTATCATAACAGACAGATGTCAGATCTCCACCAGGACTTCACATGGAGTTTAGACTGAACAAGCTTCTGCCTTTAAACAGTGTTACTCACCAAGGTCAGACTTGGTTCAAGATCCGTCACCACCTGAGGCCTTGGTGCTCCAGAAGATTCTGAGGAGGTGGGAGTGGGATGGGGTGTCACTTATGTGTTCGTGAAAAGCAGACAGGATTTTGCTTATGGAGCATTTATCTTGAGTTGTACTATAAACAACGAATGATGCAGACAAGAAAACTGTATATTAAACATTTTATTTTAACAGATTATGCAATATAACTCGTAGTTTAGAGTTACTTAAGAGACATCAGCACGATAAGTGATAGGTCCAATCTCAATCTCATGCATGTGCATGTATATACTCCTCTTGTCAGTATGAGTCCAGTCCGCCTCCAGTGACAGTCAGTGTCACAAACATTACTCACACAATTGTTTTAAGAACATGACAATTGACAACTTAGATAAAGGTTTTAACCAAAAAATATGTTTTAAGTGCTTCCTCTTATATGATATCAAGGACCTTCTACCCCCTCCTTATCATTTTAGTTAAAATATTATAATCTTCATCCCTGATGTGTATATGTCTCCAGAATAACCCTCTAAAAAAGAATGTGATACCTGGGATAAGTACTTTTTTGTCTACGAACATATTTGTGCACGTGGCAACTATAGTTTCCCTTCAATAACACTAGACTCAACTGATATAAAATATATGCATGAAAACTTTTGAGCTTAATTGGTTTAATTCCATCAGTCCAAATCAAGGAGTAAAGGTCTTGTTTCAAAAGTGTCTAGAAAAACTCAACTACAGTAAATAGGGTCTTCACAGGTGAATTAGCTGCTGCTGCACCTTCTATAGGACCAAGAAAACGGATCACATGACTCCAGTTCTGAGGCCTTTAAACTGACTTCCTGTTGGAAGTCGTCGTCCCCCCCCCCCCCCCCCCCCCACCAGAGAAAGAAAGAGATTAAGTCGCTTTCTTTCTTTTATCTAAACATACCTGAAGAAAGTCCCAGAAACCTGCAGGTCTGCTGCAAAACAAGACTCGAGACGTTCTCTGCCTTTTGTTAAATCGAATTAGCACTTGTTCCTTACCAAACAGTTTGAGATTATTTCATGACTGATTTTAAAAACTCTGAAATATGCTAATTTTATTCAGTTTTTATCTGTTTATTGATGCTACTATTTTATCTGGATCCTTTTCTCTTCCTCTCAGGTAAAATTTGCTGTTAGTCGTTTTGAAAAAGAGGAATCACTTTGTTCATTAATGTGATTTACAGTGCAGGGTGAGCCAAACCCCAAAGATGGGAAGAAGATGATGATGATGATGATGATGATGATGAAGATGATGATGATGATGATGATGATGAGATGAACTGTGCTACTGCTATATACATTCTCTGTGTGGGCGTTGTTGAAATTTTCTGAAGCGGGGAGGCGGTGGGATTATTTATCCGTCCTCTCATTGGTCGCTAATAGAAGCTGCTGTGATGCGCTGCGGTGACACTGACACTCCTGAGATAAAAGAAAAGAAGTGGATCCGCGCAGGAGGAGCAGTCGGAGTCAGAGTCACCGGGAGGGCGAGAGTAGATGCAACTCTACGAGTCTTAACACGGCTGGAACTATCTGCCCAACTCCCGAGGAACAGAATAACTGAAGAACAGACCGAGGTACAGACTGATAGCGACACTGTTTTCCTTCATATTGGATAAAGTAGAAGGAGATAAAGGGCAGATGACAAATGCACTTTTACGCACATTACGCACGGCTCTCTATGGTCAATAAAATAAGAGTTTATGTATGTTGTGATGAGTCAATGTGTGCGTTTGTGTGTCAGGGATCTGGGGAAGAATGGAGTGGTATGTCCTGGTGCTGATGCTGAGCCTGCCGTCCTCCATCCACACAGATTGCTCTTTACAGTGTCAGAAATGCGTTCAGCAGCTCCTCGGTGCCGACGCCTCCTTCAGCAGCCTGGTAAGACCAGACAGGGCTTTCCCTGCGGTTCCTCTGTCAGAGCCGGACAAAGAACTGAGGAAACTGATGTTTAAAAGTCTAGTCGATCTTTTTTTCTCCACTTTCATATAAAAAAAGGCAGCGAAAGTTAAAGAAAACATTTTTTTTTCCGTTTTCTCCAACAGAACTGCAATTTAATCAGTTAAGTTTAACTTCATAAAATTAAGATCCAGAAAATATCAATCTGAATTTGAGTTGAATGTAATTCCTACATTGCAGAATAGATGCCAACATTTTACGCGCCAACTGTCGGTGCGTAAAATTATATTTTCTTAGGTTTGGGCTGCTCAACCTCAGATGTAAATTGTTAACTAGTTTGATATAGTATAATTGAACAGCTGTACATTTTGTGTGTGTGTGTGTGTGTGCAGCAGTGCGGGGCGGATTGTGCGGGGCAGCTTCAGGGCTGCGGGCAGGAGGCTCTGCTCCGGGATGAGGACGAGGCGGCCGCGGCGGAGGGGGAGGAGGCGGCGGACCTGGTCAAACGCTACGGCGGCTTCATCAAGAGGATCGACAAGAACAAGAACAAGAACAAAATCTTCTCGTCCCCGTGGCTCCGCGACAACTACATCCTGAAGCCGGCGGCGGCACTGCAGCCGCACGCGTACCAGGACTTGTTGAAGCTGGAGGAGAGGGACGCGGACACGCCGGAGGACCAGACGCTCCGCTCTTACGCGAAACGTTACGGCGGCTTTTTGCGCAAATTCGGCCCCAAGTCGAAGAGGAGAAGCGCCGCGGAGGAGGAGGAGGAGCAGGAGCAGCCGGAGGAGCAGGAGGAGCCGGAGGAGCTGCAGAAGCGCTACGGGGGCTTCATGAGGAGGATCCGACCGAAGCTCAACAGCCTGAAGTGGGACAAACGTTACGGAGGCTTCCTGCGCCGCCACTTCAAAATCACCGCGCGCTCCGCGGAGGAGCCGCGAGATCCCGATGAGGACTTTTATTAACGGACCTGCACAACATGAACAACACGAACTGAATCAGAGAATCAGAATAACTCCATTCATCCAACGACAAAAATGATCATTTGCCTGCAGATCTTTCGTATATCCGGTTTTCTTCTTCTGTAAAACATCTGTGTTTTCATCGTCTGTCACCAATAAGAAGCTTGTTTAATAAAACATGAATAAAAGGATTAAGACTCACTCAGAGTTTATATGTCCTGCTCTCTGTGAGATTCTGAAAGCATCACAGCCTCACCATTTATCTCTGATCATCATTGATCATCATTGGTCACATTTATCGATCACATATTATTTATTTATTTATTGATCACAGACACGTTCAAAATATTCTGGGTTTGCGAAAATAATTGCGCAAAACCAACCAACGAATAGGACCCAACTACCAAACGAAGCATTAGTTAATGATTCATGAATTAGTTGTAATATAATTGATGAATCTTTAGTAAATCCTCTAATAATTCCTAATAAAAGTCCATAATAGATATTGATGACTTTATACAAAGACTATATTAATGAATATATACTTTATCGCTATCTCTTAATTCACTACCACTTTGTGGCCTGACTTTACTAGAGGGGCAAAATGAATTTTTAGTATTAAGTACTTATGATTCATCAATTATCAAGTCCTTCCCAATTCGCCCCTCTATCATTTATTCATTCACTATTCATTAAATCTCTAAAATCTGAAATCTCTAGTTCATCATTCAATGACAGTCAGCAAGTCATTTTCTATACCTGCGTATTCCGTTATTAGGGTCTCAGGGGTCTGCTGGAGCCAATCCCAGCACATTACGGGTGAGAGGCAGGACACACTCGAGACAGGTCATCAGTCTATCATGGAGCACACACACCATTCACTCACACACTCATCCTTATGGCTAATTTAGAGTCTCCGATCAACCTTAGAATGCTTCTGGACTGTGGAGGAAGCTGGAGGACCTGGAGACACACACACTTCTCACAGACAGAGGAGAACATTAATCTCCACACAGAAAGACCCCAGACCAAGGACCTCAACCTGTGACCTTCTTGCTGTGTGCCACCTGTCAACCCATTCAATAACAAAATGATCAAATTACTAGAAAGGGTTGCCAAGTGAGAATAAAAAAGATATCAATCTAAATCCAATAATCCACAATATATTTTCAACATCTGAAAATCTTGGCATTTTCCTAAAAGTTTCAGGTCATCATTTATTAGTCTGTGCCATATCAACACTGTGATAAAAAAAAGTTTGCCAGCAAATAAAAAACTGTAAAACCAATTTCATCTCATAAGAAAACATCATTTTGTGTTAATGAAGTACAAGAGGCTACAATTTATACAATTTACTTTAAGAAGCTACATGAAATCTTACATATTTCCTGGGTATTTTCACAAATTAAACAATGTAATACCAGACACTGCCAAACACAATGTTTAAAATTACAGAAACATGCTGTTAGAAATTAAATCTAATTAAATAATACGATGTAAAAAATATTCAATATTAACATGTATTTTATGTAATAAAATCAACACTGGTGAAATGTTTTTATATTAAACATGTGAATTCACAATATATTTTTGCAGTTTTATTATTCTCATTTATTTTGGAAATATAAGAAAAATCTTTAAAAAATATGTAGATTATATGTTGTACAGTGTACAATGAGACAAATACTGACAAATTCATTATCTCTCCCTGATCCTAAATCACAGAACCAACAAGCTGAGTCAATATAAAAGTATCAGTATCAGCACGAAGCTATACCTGAGACTGTGCCGCCATCTTGTGGATAAATAACGTCCCAACCACTCCTTTCCTTACTAAGCTCCTGATATGAAAGAGGAAAGCAGCAGGGAAGCTTCACCTTGGATTCAAGATTCACCACATTTCATTATCAGTCATTATAGTCAATCATTGACTGTGCAGATATGCTGGTGTTAATATTTATGAAGTACTGGAGTTTCCCCACACATGTACTTATCTTAAACTGAAGACCCTAATGAAGACTGAAGGTCCTGATGAAGAGTTTGATAAAGACTAGAGTCACTGATCAAGATGAGTGGTAAGTAAATGTTTAACTTACAGACAATAATCTCCTCAGTGTTATGACCTATGAACACATGAATCAATACCAATTACTAATTATTATTATTATTATTATTATTATTATTATTATATCATTAACTTTTTTAGATCATAATTAACAATCCTGTTTTACAGCCTAAATGGATCCACAGAGAAACAGCTGATCAGATATTAGATACAAACATTTATTTACAATAAATGCTGCTGAAACTCAAAGCCTCCTCCCTTGCATTACAGGCTCCTCCTCCTCTCGCCTCCTAATAGTCTTTAAACATGGTGGACAGAATGTCACTGCTGCTCCTCGTCTTCTTCTTTAATTTCCTCCTGTTGACCTTCTTCATCACCCTCAGCTTCCTCCCGCAGATCCTCGGCGGCGGTTTCCGTGACGTTGGCCATGCTGATACTGACGGGCTGCGAGATATTCTGTGTGGCGGGGAGGCTCTGCAGTGCCGCTGGAAGTGTGACCAGCTGGAACTGAGAACCAACCACCTTAACGAAAGCGGCAGACCCGGTGGCCGCGGCCCCGCCTTCCTGACCCATCGCCGTGGACAGCACAGTCAGGCTGGAGGCGTCTGCCGCCAGCTCGGAGCTGGCCAGTGGGGAGGTCAGCAGCGTGTAGCCCCCCAGGTTGGTGCCGGCTTGAGCTCCCGCCATGGTTAGCACCTTGCCGAGTGGCAGTGTGGTCAGCTGGTTGATGGGCAGCGTGATCTGTGTGGGTGCAACGTTGACGGAAGCGGGGCCAGAGATGGCGCGGGTCAGCCTGGGCCGTTTTGGCGTAGGGGGGGCGGGGACCGGGGCGAGCGTCATCAGGACGTTGTTCAGGTGTTGAGATTTATTCTTCAGTTCCTTTGCTCGTTTTCTGTGCTCATCACACTGCTGCTCGAGAGCTACAGGGAACACAACATCATCAACAAAACAACATCATCATCATCAACAACACAACATTGTCACCATCATCGTCATCATCACTCTGCTGCACCACTTGCATGGAAGTAGAATTCAGAAATCCAGGATGATTTAAGTCAAGCTTGAGCTAGTTGTATCTGACTTAATCTGTTGGTCTGTTATATACAGATGTTACCATGACAACCAATTACACTCTTCAACAATACAATAAGAATCTAAACTACAGCTACATGCTCACATGTTTCTATTCAGAACAAACATGAATGGACAATGACTATGAAGATGTTTTTCTGTTGAGGGCTAAGACAGGTTCCTGTCGGTCTACACATCTCCATATTCCTGATTTTCTCTCTCTCTCTCTTATGTTACCATATTTCTCTCCATGTCCCTCTACCTTCCCTCCCCCCCCCTCTCTAACCCTAACCCTAACCTATTGGAGTGACTCGTTTAATAAAAAGAGCAGATCAGAGAGTATCGGGAGATGACTTACCGGCGAGGCTTCGGGTGTACTGCTCTCTGTAACGGTCCATTTGGCTCTTGTGACTGGCCAGCACCTTCTTCACCAGGTCCAACATACCAAAGTTCTGCACAATGTTGTTGAGCAAAACAGCATCTGTCAAAAGAGATGAGTCAACATTAGTCGCTCAAAGGTCAGATTATTTTACAAGAGGATGGTTGGTTTTTATGCTTGTTTTTTTATAAAAACTTTTTAAATTTTGTGGTGGATCCCACCTATGTTTTAGTGGCCTCTGCTGGTCAATGGAATGTTAATTGTTAAATTAGCAGTTGACACAAATATGCTGGTGAGTCAGATAGAAACTATCCTGACAGACACATATTTGTTTTGTATATGTAATATTAATATTCAGATTGTTTCTTAGTGACTACAAAACAGATTTTGGATAGAATATCCTATAAAACAGTAGTTCATAATTATAATAAAAGTTATTAAAGTGAAATAAAATAACTATTTTTTGTGGAAGGTGTTAGCCTCTGGTTTTGTTTCTGACCTTTGACCTGTAATGGTGGGTCACAGGCCCTCTCCTGCAGCCCCTTCATCACCTCCTGTAGCTCTCTCTGGAAGTCCTCCACCACCTCCTCCAGAAGTCCTGCCTCCTTCACTCCACGCCAGAAGGCTACAGAGTCCTCTGTGCAAATACAAACACGCACACACAGTAAAGAGTACATCGCCTACATCGACTCATTATTTGTAATGGTTGGTTGGTGTGTGTGTGTGTGTGTGTGTGTGTGTGTGTGTGTGTATGTTTGTGAAAGATCACCTCCGATGGCTGTGACCCACTCTGATGTTTCCTCTGGCACCTCTGGAAATGAGGATGCTGCTCCATTCACTGAACACAAACAATGTGTAATAAATACTCATTATACCCTCAACTACAAGCAGCTTAGAGAACTAAAGTCTGAGTCTGATTGTGATCTGGGACTCACAGGTAGCTGATGACAGGTTGGCAGGAACAAGCTCAGCAGACGAATCACCGCTGATGTTCACCTTAGTCCCGACCAGGTCGATCTTGGTGCTGCGGCAGGTGTTGGAGCAGACCTTGGTGTGCTGGTAGAAATCCAGTTCGCCAGAGTCCATGATCTTCCTGAGGTGGTATGTGAGGGCAAGAGAGAAGTGTGAAATTAAAAAGGAAAGACATGTGAGGACAAACGGGAGAGATGCAAGGATAGATTTAATGTGAGTGGACAAATAGGAAAGACATGCGATGACAAACAGATGTCAGATTGTCCACACTGGTGATTGGTAGTTTGGATTTTTGTGTCCAAAAATCACCAGCCTGTATGCATGGGTTGCTATGGTTACAACAGACAAACCTGAGCATGGTACCGTTGAGTCTGATGGCTCGTTTCCAGTCCTTCAGAGTCGACTTTCCAGCTAAACACACAAACTCCTTTGGACTGATGAGCTGCTCGTTGAACTGATCAGAGAGGAAACAATCAAGCAGCAGCTGATGATTCAATCTTTATCCACATCTTTATCATCACCTAGAATGTGTGTATGTGATGTTTGCTACCTGGACACATTTCACGTTGATCCCGGGGCAGACAAACTTTTTCCAGACCAGCGTGGCTTTGGCATCTCCGCAGGTGATCGGGTAGAAGACGTCAGCTTCCACATCCACCTCCTCCGTTAACTTCACTTCATGACAAAACAACACACAACAATATCATGACAACACCACAACCTCAGCAGAAAACAACTTAGCAACAAATACATAATAAATGAAAGACTCCAACTCTCCACCTGCTGCTGAATCCTAGCTGTCCATCATCTAGTTTTAGCGCTGCCTATATCACAGAACTTGATGTAAGCCACAGTAAGCCTACAGCTACTTTACCAATGACAGCCTCTTCCTTGGAGATCGAGTCATTCCCACTTGTCTCAGCTTCTGCTTCTGTGAGAACGTCTTCACTGTAAACCACACAGACAACTTTCAGTTAAGCAAACAGATCAATCTCCCTGAGCATCTGCATGTGTGTGCATGCATGTGTGTGAATGTGTGTGTCTCCACACACCCTGTGTGAGGGGTCAGCTCTGCAGTCACCAGCACAGCTTTGTCCTCCTCCACCACAGACGGCAGGTCCTCTTCAACTGAGCCCGGGATGGTGACAATCATCACCTCACTCATGTCCTGCATGCTAACCTCTGCTGTCGCCATGATGGAGCTAAAAACAACAGTCATCTTATTATTAACATTAATTAAAGAACATTGGAGACTGTAAGATGTAACTGCAAGAAACGATGTTTCCTCGTTATGTGAGTAACTCACTGTGATTATTCTTGTTTACACAGTGAGAGGTTTCTGTGAGTGTGATTGTGTTATGGTGACAATTTATTAAGGTAAAATAAACGTGTTAATGTCTGATGAAATTAACCAAGGTAAATTTGAGAAAGTTGTGAGTTGATATACTATTTTAGGAAATGAATACAATATTAAGCTAACTGCAAGCAACTAACTTTTAACTCCTAATTGCTAAGAGATAACAGCTATTTGGAGACACCTGCATGTAATAAACGAGCCATGACTGGTCCTCACCTTAAGTTCTGTGTGTGTTCTGTGGTCCGAGTCGCTTCTGGTCTAGTGTTAGCCTGTTAGCCTGCTAGGATGCTAGCCAGGCTAGCTAAGCTAGTGTAAAACAGCGGGAACTGAAAGGTGACGCAGCCTCGTCGTCACCTGACAGAACTCCTTAATATTTACTGTAAATACCGAGGCTAATTCTCATCTTTACCATGATCTTTACGGGCTATTATTGATCCCCGAGCACTGCTCATTGATGCTTGTGCTGCTTCTTCTTCTGTTGTGTTTATTGATGGTTGTAAAGAAGGAGTTTTGCCGCCACCAGCCGGACTGAATGATAAAAAAAACGTTACTTAGATTTAAACGTATTTAACTCGTTACATAATCAATAAATCAAATGTTAAAGAAAAAATGTAAAGTACTTCCTTGTGTGCCACACACATTGCAAATTTCAGAAGGCTCAAGTTTACTCACTTATAACGTTTTTGGAGAAGTTATTTTTTAATCTTCATCTATATACTCGGATTTGTCCATATAGGATATCTCACACGTTGAGATTGTTATGCTTTGTAGTTTCAGTAAATTTATTTTATGGACTAATTAATTTTATTTCGAAAGATTCACCTTAAATTTATCGGATCTTCAGCGCATCGGATGAGGAAAATTCTGCCAGGTAAATTATGAGAAATAATGTTGGTAAATTCTTTAGTGATAGTAACTTGTTGATTGGAACAAGCTGGTAAAACAATTCACCAATGAGAGGGGAAACTATCCCGTTTCTTCAATAAATAGCTGTTTAATTAATATAAATCGTTTTTAATATAAGCCTGTTTCTTTAGTAAATACATAATATAAAATATATATAATTCGAAACATGTCTGTTTCTGTTTTACAAAAAGAAACGTTTTACCTCAGTAAATTGGCATTTATGACTAGTTAAAACTCTGCCGGAAATAAAGTTAGATTGTTACAAAATAAATTGTTTATAAAATACTAATTTTCTTATAATATTGTGGCTCTTAGGAAACCAAAAAGAATTTTCCGGTCAAAGCTCAGAGAGATACATGTTTATTACGTGTTTATTGTTTATTTAATAAACGTGATAATGACGAAATGTTGCCCTTCTATTGGAAATCAGTAAATAATTGCGTTCAGGGCTTCCGTAGATACTGCACGCCCACTTGACACATCCGGAGCTGATCTTGAGCGGCAGCAGCTGAACAAGCTGACTTGTTGTCATTTCGAAGGAACATGTCGGGCTGGTCACAAAAGCTGCTGGAGCTGCTGCGGCGGATGAATAACTTCCACGCAGCAGGTAGCGGTGGACTGACGCGTCCAGACAGACATTTTGTGACGCTTCCGCTTCTTCTTTAACCAACTTTTCAAACTTTTGTCCGCAGGCTCATGTCAGGCGAAATGCTTTCGGTTTGAGATCGAAGGCGCGCAGGTTGGCTGGATTCCGCCGCACGTTGTTACGCTGCTCAAGCGGTTTCCCGACGCGTTCGTCCCGTCGCGCGACGGCGCGTGGACGCTGCGGAGCAACCTGGACACTTACGAGAAGAGAAGCGCTGCCGTGGACGCGGTTCTGAAGATTCTGAGAGAGGAGAACGAACTGACCTGCCTGAAGGGATGGCGAGACGAGGTATACACACACACACACACAAACACACACACGGACACTTTCTCTTTCACTTTCCACCCTCGTCTCCTCTCTTTCACATAGGCACAAGCAGACAAACACAATGGACACACACATCGACGAGATCACGCACGCGCACACATTTAATATCTCTTTCAATTTTCAACCCCTGTGTGTATGTATGACAGCTTTTATGAGTGCGTGTGCGTGTGGCTTATTTAGGGTAAATCTATGCATGTTTCCCTCACCCGGGTCAGTTCAGGAAGGAGCTGGCCACTGTCTAGATTTAGGGACAAGCAGGTGAAACTGATCTGTTGTAAAGGCTGTTTCTGTCAATAGTTTACAGGCTGTTTAGTAATTTGTTTTTTAAAGGTCCAAAGATACTGTCAGTTGTCAGCAGTAACCAAGAATCTTTTGTTTTTAATTGTGTAACAGTCAGAAAACATATTATGTTACAGAATTATTCAACATCACACTTTTGGCATCCCAGATACCTCTTTCCTTAAGTAACGCTGCTGTCGTTTTTCATGAGGAGACCTGGTCTGACTACTTGGTTTAGTCTGTTTCTGTAGCTTCTCTCACACACTCATCGACCTGCAGTGTTCTATAAAAGAAACCGAAACCACTAAAATGACACTCAATTGAACCTTATGTGAAAAAAATGTCCATCAAACAGTGGTTGTTAAACGTTTAGAGGACAACGCCCTTGATACCAGTGAACTGTTGTGTTGGTCTCAACCTTTGTTTTACATGCAGAGACAACAACCTTTAGATTCTGTTCCTTATATATAATGATCACAGTCAATGAAAGCATAGTAGTTGGCGCTGTAAAGAGCAACTCAACACCACTAAAGTGACCTGCTGATGTACTACAGTGTAGTACATCAGCAGGTAGTAGTAGTAACTACAGTCACCTTAGTCCACGCAACCCACTATGCCTTTGCAACCTGCTATGCAATTAATGAAATTATTTATCATATTTCATCATATAATAAACACATACATTTTATTTGTCTAGCCCTCTTTGAACCAGGAGCACAAATGTCCAAAAGACAAAAGGAACAACCAAAAAGACTCATAGCAATAAAAAACTAGGGAAAAAATGAATCCCATGTAATATGAATTTGACCTAAGTTCATTTCAGTTCTTTCAAAGTCAAAGTCGAAGTCAATTTTATTGTCAATTTCTTCACATGTACTTGACATACAAAGGAATCGGAATTTCGTTTCTCACTATCCTATGCATTTTACATGTACAACAACATCAAAGTGCAGGTGCGCAAGACGAGACAATCCTAAACTACAATGGTAAAGTGCAGTAGCTTAAGGCATGTCAATCAAAATATCGTAGTTAAGACAGGATAAACAAGGCCTGATGCCTGATTTCGCCCATATTTACTGACACCACGTGACTCATGCTGAAATCTGCTCCTCCTGCAGAAGTACAAAGTGATGCCCAAGTTCTCTGACCCGCCTCTAATGGGGATGGAACGAGCAGCTACAAGTAAGTGTCAAAGTCAAGTGTGTATGTGTGTATGTGTAGGTGTGTATGTGTGTATGTGTATATGTGTATGTCTGTACTCCAGGTCAACGTGGTCAGGGTATGAGCAGTGACTGACTGACTGACGCTGTGAACAGGTCTGTTCGGGGTGAAGCGCTATGGAGTCCATGTCAATGGCTACACTGTTGGTGACAATGGGGAGATTAGCATGTGGCTGGGTCACCGCTCCCTCAAGAAGCACTCGTTCCCCGGCCTCCTGGACAACATGGTGAGTACACCCTGCTACAGCTGGATGCTTGTATGCAGTATGTAGACATGTAAAGACCCAGTTAAGCTCTGAGTCCAGCGCTGGTCCCACTGAGCCGTAATGATGACATAATGATGTAGCTCCAGGTATTCACCAACAAGTTCCTGATAGCACAAGCTCCTCCTCCTGAGCCTTTCAGCAGAGAAAAGCTGCCACTGTTCAGGATCCTTTGGCAGACTATTCACTGCAGTTCAATCCAGGTTTACCTTGATATTCCTCAACATTCCAGGGATGATCACAGCTGGTGTCCACTGCCCCACTTTTTCCTCAATGCCTGCTCCATTATCAATTTGCAAAAACCTGAAGGAGCAGAGTCGGTGGAGGAGAGGCGAGTCCACCAATATTCTTCAAAACAGGGGTGACACCTCCTAGAATCCAGAATAGAGGCTTTGGCGTCGTCCCCAACATTAATGACTCATCAGCTTCTTTAGTGTTTTTCTGCTGAAATGCTACTAACAGTTGACAGATGATATTTGCTCAATTCAGTAGAAAAATGTTTGAGCTGTGTGCATTTATATTGATCCATTTCCATTTGTCAGCATGTGGCTGGGACCTGGTTTCTCCAGCCACCTGGAAACTACTCCTCAGTTTGTATGAGCCCTTGTACTTGGAGCTGCATGCTGATTGCCTGATGTGTTGTGTCTGAAGGCTGCAGGTGGTTTGGGTGTTGGTTTCAGCATCAAACAGACTCTGATCAAAGAGTGTCAGGAAGAAGCCTGTATCCCTGCTACTCTGGCTGAGAAGGCTCAGCCTGTCGGCACTGTGAGGTACGGACGTGTTCATTCCCACCACAGTAAAACACACAGTAAATGGATCTGTTAACTCAATGTGTGTTACAGCTGCAACAATTACTAAATTGGCACCCAACTATTACATTAATCACTTCCTATTCATTAGTTTACGTCATTTTTAAGAAGACAATGTTCAAATTCTCTGGTTTCTAGCTCCTCCTCTCTAATTATTTTCGGGTTTCTTTATTCTTCTATAATAGTGAACTGGTGATCTTTGGGTTGTGAACTGGACACTGGACAAGATCGGTCTGGACAAAAAAAGAATCTAAGATCAATCTAAGAGATTTTAGATTGGATCTTCAGCTTTGGAAAACACTGATCAACATTTTACATAATTTTATGAACCAAATCAACTATCCATCCATCCATCCATTGTCTATCCCGCTTATTCCCTTTCGGGGTCGCAGGGGTCTGCTGGAGCCTATCCCAGCGCGTTAAGGCGAGAGGCAGGGATACACCCCAGATGGTCGCCAGCCAATCGTGGGGCACACACACCATTCACACACCATTCACTCTCACACTCACACCTATGGGCAATTTAGAGTTTACCAATTAACCTGAGCATGTTTTTTGTATTGTGGGAGGAAACCGGAGTACCCGGGGAAAACCCACGCAGACACGGGGAGAACATGCAAACTCCACACAGAAAGGTCCCAGACCCAGGCCCAAGGCGGTCTTGAACCTGCGACCTTCTTGCTGTGAGGCAACAGTGCTACCCACCGCACCACCGTGTCGCCCTCCAAATCAACTAATAAAAAGATAATTTATTTAATAAATAGCGTCTAAGGTCACCAAGCGGCAGATAGAAATGTGTATCAATGTTCATCTCTATGTGAGGTTTATTCTTTTATTTATATAATTGTGGTCATTTTTTGTGTTTGTTTTACACAAGTAAAAATCTTCGTTTGATTCCATAACAAACCGCTTATACATGTTCCAGCTACACGTATGAGGAAGAAGAGGGGGTGTTCGCAGAGTGTCAGTTTGTGTATGATCTGGAACTTCCCCTGAAGTTCATGCCCAGAGTCGGGGACGGAGAAGTGAAAGGCTTTTACCTGCTGCCCATGGACAAAGTGAGTATTTATTTATTTATATATTTATTTATTCATTTATTTGTGTGTTTGTCCTGATCTGTTAGTCTGGCTCTCAGGTAAAGGAACTTCTGGCCACTGATGATTTCAAACCCAACTCTGCCATGGTCATCCTGGACTTCCTGTTTAGACACTCGTTTATTGATCCTGACAAAGGTTTGTATCTTTTTTTTTTTTTTAAAAGAACATCTAAATTAATATTAATAATTATTATTAATATTATTATTTCCAGCTCTATATGTCCAGGATTCCACTAAAGCAGCATTAATAATTTATAGCATTAATCTCTACCTGGGCCTCAGGCCTCTGTCTGAAACAGTCTGCTGCAGTTTCTGAGGCCCTTTCAGATTAAAAGCTTTTAAATGACTACATTTTGTGAGACTTTTATTGTGAAGGATTTACAGGCATTACATAAAAATCATTCTGAATTCTGTCAAAAGAACGTTGTCACCTACAGGAACATGTTTTGAGCGGAGGAATGAAACAACTTGTCCCATGGTTTTCTTTCAGAGCCGCTTTACCAGGAGCTAAAGGCAGGACTCCACCAGACGTTATAGACTGAAGCTTCAGACCAGTATAAAGCTGTGTTACCGAGCTGAAACCCATTGAGGACAAAGCCAAGTTAACCATTACTAGCAACACCAGTTCATAACAGCATATAACGCTGTGTTTGAATATACAAATACTTAAGCAACATCCACAGGTAGAATCAACGTGTGTGTGTGTGTGCGTGTGTGTGTGTGTGTGTGTGTGTGTGTGTGTGTGTGCCCCGATTAACGAGACACAGTGCTAATCAACAGTTTGTTACTGCAGCCAACACACTCTGATGCACTGAGCAGCCATGTTGGATTTAGAACTTGGGGTGGATGTGTTTTTTTTTTTTTATCAAGATGTAAATCTGACTTCAAGGGGCATGCCAGTGGAAATTTAGAGTTTCCAGCACAACTGGAAGTAAGCAATAGCACAGTTATAAGTGTGCAGCACTGTGTATATTAAAAAAAGACTCACTATTGTTACACAAGCAAAGATATAAATAAAAAAAATTAACATTATTTATAGGAAATCTAGGTGATCAGATTTGAATGAGATAAGAACCCTATTTTGTGTACTGTTTCTTAATTTTCATTCTTAATTCTTAATGAGGCATTGATGTATGACTGTCACATAAATGGTTGGAGATAACTGTTTTTAGTATTTAGAATTTTAATGATTTAATGATACAATTCAGACTGTTGCTCCTATGCCTCAATAAAAACTCTGAATCTATGAATATGTTAAGATTTTTCATTGTCATAGTTTTCTAGCTGTTTTCTGCATCCATCAAATAACTGTGTGTGTGTGTGTGTGTGTGTGTGTGTGTGTGTGTGTGTGTGTTAAACAGAGTCCAGATACAGAGGTTATCGTCTGTTACAGTTTATTTCCTGTAGAACACATTAGAAAAGTAACTGGAGGAACATTTGTATACAAAAGAAGATTCCTCTTACAAATAACTGTCTTGTGTTGCATTTTATAATTTCACTTCCCCCCCCCCCCCCTCCCCCCCAAAGTGTTCATCACACCAAGCTTTTTGTTTTAAGATGTGTGCAAATAATATAATATAAGCCAGTAGAATATCACAGAGTTAAAACAGAAGAAACAGCTGACAAACACCAGACGTGTTCCGATTCATCTGGAGTCTATTACAAAAATGAATGAAAATGAATTCAGTATAATGGACATTTTCACCATAACATCAGGAAAAGTCATGAGTTCATCGCTGAAGTAAAATGACACGCAGACCTTTTTTCTGAACTTAAACTAGCATTATGGTGACATTACAAGGATGTTCTGGGAATGTTACATTGAACAAACATATCTGTGCAATATTCTTACAAGGTTTCCAGCAGGGAACTTCAGGAGCGTTACAACTTCATGTTAGGGAATGTTACGATCATGAACAGCAACATTCTGAGGAGGAGTTGGAAGGGTTAACAAATATAATATCTGAGCTACATTTAGATGGATTTTTTACTTCTATAACAAAAATTTTATAAAAAATTCTATAACAACAGTTTTTATCCACCAATTATTTCCCGTCTTTTTTACTTTGCAATTTCTGTTTTCTATTACTTCCTGCAGATGATTCCATTTAAAGAAACAGCACATGAAATATTTAGTTGAATGTGATTATAAGGTCTAAGGTTGCTGTTCTGCTGTGGAAATGAACATCAGATTGAATCTATATAGAAAGAAGAGCAGCTCCTGTCCATAGTTTCTTTAAATGAAGGATTATATTGTTAAACCTTTAACAACCAGCATGATCCAGTGTCTGACTCTGGTCAATCAGCTGATTCATTAACAAGCTGGTAGAAAAACTCCCACAGCTGTTCACTGACCTACAAATAAACTACAAGTTCATGGAGAGAGTACTGCAGACAGTACAGTACTCCATTAGAGTACTTAGAGATGGTGGTGGCGTGTTAATTTTGGGAGTTATAGATCCAAACCTTAGTTTACAGTATTTGTTTATTTCCCCAGTCCCCTCCCGGTAACCTCCCTTCCCTCTATAGCAGCAGACAGCCGCTTTTCTTCCCTCGTCTCTTGGCCTGCAGCGCGGCCCTGGTTGCCATCTCAAACACCTCCCTCACGCCATCCTTTGTTTTCGCCGAGCACTCCAGGTACCCAAATGCGTTGATCCGGTTGGCCATGTCCCGCCCTTCCTCTGACTTCACCGGTTCCTGTTTGGATCATAACAATAACACAATTATAAAGAGCATATCTGAGCAATCTATGCTTTATGGATCTATTATTTTAAACTAAAATGACCAATTTTCTTCTATTATGTAATTCTATGGTCTCTGTCATGAACTAAGTTACTGTGTTCTTTAAATTATTAACACTTTACTCAAAACAATAAATTAATAATCATAAACACTCTTCTCTAAACTAATGATTTCACTTCATAATGACCGTGACCTTCACATTATTATTATAAAAGCCTTAAGCTCAATAAACAGCCCCAGTCCGTCCTTCTTCCTGTTTTTGGAAATAAGGAAAACCTTGTGTAAACTCATTAGATTTGTTCCATAAATCTCATATACAGTATGATATTTATCTATATAGAAGATCAGAGACGTCTCACTCAGTAAAAAGCGTTACAATATGAAACTAAAGGCACATCAGTGGAAGACTTTAGAACTGACAGACAGGTCCCTTTTGTTATTACTTCTTAGCTTCTGCAGCTGTGCCAGTGACATATATCACACTAAGACACTAACAACTATATTATTTCACATTTACTGTAGTGACTCAAATAGAGTTGTTTCTTCCTTTAAAGACCAGTCAGAATTTTTTTTCCAAAACTATGAGGTGAGGAGAAGGTGGAAGTCTTCAGATTATCTAGGTTCTGGGATTCTCAGAAACAAGTAAGTGTGCTGTTAACGGTTGATCAGTCACTGACTGAGTGACTCTCTAAATTTCCCCTGAGCTAACAGCTGCTTTCACCTTAGTTTGCACCGAATAATCACACTTACAACTCTGTCTAGTTCATGTTGTTATAACAGACTTTCCTGATGAACACAAACTGAAATGTAATTGAGCACAGAGCAGACTCTCAGCCGCCTGCTGCAAGAGCAGCACTGAGTCACTTTATGGAATACAATATTAGTGTTTTTAAAGTTGTAAGCTCTGATACTAAAAAGCAATTCCTCATTTGTTTGTAATATCAGCATGTTTCATAGTTTCTTGTAAGAGGTGAAACCTTTGTCCTTCACAGAGAAAACAGGATGTGCAAGTCTTGAATGATCAACATTAAAGACAGACTTCCTCTTTGATATTTACTAAATAAATGTATAAGCAGTTTTCATACAACAGCAGATCCTGTAGAAGGATTATTAACTGTGTTTCAGTTCAGAGAGTCTGACAACACAGATTCTAGTGATTCATCCTTTGAATGGATCTGCTGTGATCTTCACTAACTGGTCTGCCCGCTTTTTGCTTCCTCGCTGTGGTGTAAGTCCTAGTTTCCATAGGTGACATTTGCAGGACAGCGATAAAATGCTACGGTGGGGATAGATGGACAGATGACAGCCTTTCGGAACACAAATCAACAAGTTTGTTTCTTTGCTGTTGCCACCAAAACGTCCAGAGAAGTGCTTTTATCAAAAGAAGCTCAATCCTCATTCTCACTGACCTGCTTCATCTTGGCCAGCTCTCTGCGGGTATGCTCGTCATTCCGCAGGTCCTTCTTGTTCCCCACCAGGATAATGGGCACATTGGGACAGAAGTGTTTGACCTCAGGAGTCCACTTCTCAGGGATGTTCTCTGCAGAGACGTGTTAACGTTAAGCAGATGCAAACACAGCAGCTTTTTGTCTTCATACAACAAAAAAGAGAACCTAAACTGTCGGGACTGTCGACGGAGAAACACATGAGGATGACGTCTGTGTCGGGATACGAGAGAGGACGCAGTCGATCGTAGTCCTCCTGCCCCGCTGTGTCCCAGAGAGCCAGCTCCACCTACACAACACACAGTTACTCCACAGCCAGACTCACAAGCAAACTGCTCAAGCGAAGAGATGACTCACCTGTTTACCATCAACCTCAATATCTGCCACATAGTTTTCAAACACAGTGGGTACGTAGACCTCCGGGAACTGATCCTTACTGAACACAATCAGCAGACAAGTCTTTCCACATGCTCCATCACCAACAATCACCAGCTTCTTCCTGATCGCAGCCATCTGAAAAAACACAAACACAGACATAGAAATTTGATACACACTTATCAGAAACTTCAAATAAAGATATTTATCACTAAACTGATCCGATTATAAACTGCAAACAAATACCTTTATCAATACACTGATCATAATATCAAGTGTATATTCAGACTAACACAAGAACGACTTGCGAACAATCTATTAGATGACAATTATACAAATGATTCACTATTTAATTTCAATATTTAATTATATTTTTGCATTTTTTTCCAGAGATACTGTCTGTTCTATGACAGTAAACCAACTGAATAAGACATTTGAGGAAAGTTATCAATATCTTTGACCCATCATGTCAGAGGCCAATAAATGAATAAAAAAAATAATCCAAAAATGAATCAATCATGAAACTATTGGTTATTTGCAGCCCTGGAGTCATTCTGCCTGCAGTGATGTGAGCAGTATAAACTACAGTCCAGGCTCAGTTGGAAGAGCAGGAAGCTCTCTGCTCTATCTGGGTGGAAACTGCTTGTAATGAATTTCTACTTAAGTGTTTCTTCACAGCAGAGAAAACACTTCATACATAACCTTTCACACATAGAGCAGAACGCAGGTTTAACAAAAAATAATCCCAATTTAAACAGTAAGAATATTAAAATATTTTATTTACATTTAATCTGCATCTTCAAGTTAGTAACCCTAACCCTGACAGATAAATGTAGGGGGGGGAGAATGTACAATATTTACTCTGTGATCTAATTTATGTTTACGTCGCGTTATAATCATATTATAATCTGGTTAGTTAGTTCCTGATACGTAAAACGCTTGATCAGATTATAAATACACGTTCTCTTTACTTGCGTTTTAACAATATATTATAATACAGACTTAATCACACAACATGTCAGTGAGAAAGTCAGCGATAACTGTCTAAATGATACAAAAAGTCCGTTTATTTTTGTCGCTGCCAATACTTCTGTACTTTTACTTAGGAGTTCTCATGCATAGCTTTTGTAATGAAATACTTCTAGCCGACAGTATTTCTAACACAGTAAAGTATCCGAGTACTTCTGTCGTGTTTGTCTGTTGATATTATTTCTGGCCTATTTCTTGAAGAGTCAATGAAAAGCAGCTAACCGCTAACTTTAGCTAGCAGCAGGTCCCATTAAACATCTAGAGAAGCTAACTGTTAGCATGCTAACTCTGCTGATGTTCTCCGGTAGCTTCTGTCCAGCTGGTAACTAAATTCCATCAGAACTTTAAGTCTGAACTGAGCGGGGTTATAAATAAATAAATAAATAATAAATAAATAAACATGAACTAAGCGCTTTATCTCCGATTATAGTTTGTTACACCTTCTTGTTTATTACAGATACTCACCTTTCTGTAGTTTTCCTGGTCGGACCGAGCAACCCCGCCCACAACAGTGCCACGAGTAATGCACCCGCCCATCCTGCATATATTCAGCCAATGGGATACCGCAAAAAATGAATGACGTGTAAATAATCCAACCAGCGCACCTTTTGGCCTGCATGACGCTAATCTGAGATCTGCCGTGAAAGTAGCCTTGTCAGTCCCTCTTGAAATTCAAACTCATATTAAACAAATTTCTCTTCTTGATAAATAGATTTTATTTCTTATATGAATATATACATTTTAAATTTATATCACACTATGATTTTATATCAGCCTATTTATCACAAGAAAATTAAACTAACGAGAGATGTGTCAGGATGTATTAAGAAAAACAGTCTGTTAGAAAGTCCTATGAACAAAAAGGATCTATATGTACAAGACAAAAATCCCCGTGTGCAAAGTTCTGTTCAGGAGCATCATAGCAGCCCTGCAGAGGACAGAATATCCACATGAAATTTACTTCACATTACGTCACACCAAGGCCAGGGGACACAGGATCACCCAGTGACAACGACCATCTCAGCACTATATGAAATGCTAATAACTAATTTTACAACAAAATTATGCCTATGAATGCATGGTCCTGTGCTAGTCTAATTATTGGACCTGTAATAAATAGTTAAGAATATATTTTGTTATATGTAAAAAATGCAGGACAAGAACATAAAAAACACAGTAAAAGCTCCACAGTATAAATTAATAATTTATATTATAATTTTCTATATAGATGCATTTGATAAATTTCACAGATAAACTGATACAAACTGATACATAATAGAAATGTATTTCTTTTTGTTTCAACTTTGAATTCAACATTTTTGCCAATAAAGTTTAAAAAGAAATTGTTTTCAGGAAGTTGAATCGGCCTGGGCCAATGGACAGCGACCTGATGAACAGAACGTCACCCATTGGTCGGTTTAATAGCGCGGAAATTCAAACAGACATAACGTCTTCAGTTTCCTCCGAGAGCGCAGTGCATACGGTAAGCTACGAATATCTGATTTAATATATATAGTCTACATACATCTAGAATAGATATTTATATTAAGTATACAGGGGTTACAGCACGGAAGCACTTAAAGATAGTGTATACAACGTTAAATTTCCCTTTATTCCGATGAGCTAAACAGTGTGTATGAAGGCTGTAACGTTAAGTTAGCAACGTTAGCCTGTATTCAATGTTATGATAACTACACTAGCTTGTGTTAACGGTAAGCTATCTAAATTAGCCTGTATTTCTTTGCAAAAACCATCCCTTCGTTTCATATCAACAAGTTAAATCACTAAAGTCAATGTCAGGTGTCCCCCGAGCTGTAAATTTTAGATTATCACAGGAAATTCTCCCTGTGCCCCTCCGAATCTTAAGTATGATGAAACAATGTGGACCAATCGGGCATAACTATAATCTATAATTAATCCTTAATCAATTATTAATAATATCTGCCCTCTTTCGGTATGTTCATACCCCCAAACCCGAAGGACCAACCGAGATGCAAAATGGCAACAAAAAAGTAAAGCGAACAGACCGATGCGCAGCTCACACAATAATACGACCGATTTCTCCCTTGGTGTGGATTAATAACGAGCACACACTAACAATAGTTTTAGTTTTTTTCGGTGATTTGTTGTGACTTAACTTGGCTCACTCTCTGCCCAGCCAGGAGTTAACATGGCGGACCTGAGAGACTGTGAACCGGACCGTTACGAGTACGATGCTCCGTCACACGTCGACACGCTGGAGAACATCCACACCGACGATACCTGGTTCGGTAAGTTATTTGTAACATATGCGTGAAGCTAACGTTACATGACGTAATTTGTTTTTTGGACCGCAGATGTATTTTTCTTATTTATAGAAACTCAGTTTGATATTCAGAAAAAAGTCACTTGGATGCTACTAAACGTGTTTTTGTATCTACTGAATGTTTAAGAGCTGTTTCGGTCTCCGTTTATTATTTGTTGGAGGAGCCTAATAGATTTATATTCTGACAGATATCGGGTTGAAATGGCAGACGCATTAGGTAGCATCCTCGTGAGAGAAGTTGATGTCTGGACACTCTAAGGCGTTGCTAAGTTAAGAAATAACAGCTAAATGATCAATAATCCATTATTAAGATGAGTAGGTACAACACACAATATCGGGGAGTGATATAGTGGTGTTTGATGTAGGAATTTGGGGCAGTAAGACATTTTTGTATTTTTTCGCGTTTTGGGTTTTTTCTATGTATGTGCACACATTTTCAAAAGCTGGATAAGATATAAAATTATAAAAGAATTTTCACTGAGAAGCAGCATCCGATTGGTGGAAAGTCAGTTAGTTTGATGCCAAATTTGAATTTAGTATTCACTTGATTTTGTTCCCGTACTTGGTACTGTGCGCAGGACTATTGCCACTTAGAGATGCAAGGTTTGACCATATCTGTTGCAGACCTACAGGCCACTGCCAGTCACCTTATCACCCCGATGAGACAGGAGAAACCGTCAGACTGTGACGTGGAGGAGCCAAACTTCATCATTGAGGAGCCACCTGCAGCTGTCCGAGCGCCAGTCAATGTAGTTGGTACGGTTGATCAGTTTTCTCTGCATATAGGTACTTTAGCTGCATTTTATTAAAGGTTACATTAAGTTTTGATCTCCTAATTAAAGTGCAAAAGTAAAGTGTTGGCGTTCATTTAACACCTTGCTGGAGCTCCAGAAGACACATGTCTGTTTCCTTAATATTAATGAGCACCTCTTCTCTTTGGAAGACTGGTGGGGGGGGTGAGCTCAGGTGGGCTGTGCTGGAACCTCACCAGGTGGAGGTAGCTACTGCATGACAACCCAAAGTCAAGCAACTACGAGTCCTGAAACAGAAGTTTCTGAATCCAGGCTTTGATCATTTCTGTGTTTCATCAGTGTTTGGTGCAAAATCCTAATTAGATAGCTCTGATTCTCTTTCTGTGAACCTCTATGAACTGTTTGATATTTCTGCTCCCACAATGTTCACAGCACCACTTTCAAACATAGTCACCAGCTGGGGTCCTGGAGCTTCTTCCACTTACGGTGGTGGCGGACCAAAGACCAGGTCCTCTAGTCAACCCCCTGCCCAACCACGCAGGTACAGTCCTGTTACTATGGCAACCTATACACTTGTGAGACACAATGGTTGTTGCTGGAGGGTCAGTGGTTTCAAACAAAGGAAAACATTGCAACAGGTGAAGGCATGCACAAGAGCATCTTTAATGTTAATTCAGATTATGTCACAAATTTGAATATCATGAATTTCATCATTAACTAAGGATGCACCAAATATATGGCAACCAAATATTTTTGGCCAAGTATTGCAAAAAACACTGCATTCTGCCTGCCTTCAGTGAAGTGTGTTAAATGCTAGGCCAAATCCATGTATTGTGAGGATATGTAGTGAGTTTTTTGTGCGTGGTTCGTGGTTGTATGGTTTGGTCTTGTATGGAGTGTCTGTCCACTAACCTGCAGGTGGTCTATCTACTTTCAGGGTTTCAAAACGTAAAGGAGCATGCAGCAGTCCATCCCGACCTGCAGGCAAAAAGAGCAAAAGGTAAAAGCGATAACTGCCCTCACACCTCCCTCCTCTTTTCTCATGTTCTTTACAAGTTAGCACAAACTTCTACAGGGAAGCTTTTTCTTAAAAAAACAAAAAAAATAAATGAAGATATTATTAAATAATTTTTTAACCTTTTTTTTTTATTTTTGTCTTGTCTGACAGCTCTGAAGATGATGAGATGGAACGAATCAGGAACCTCCAGAAGGAAGTGGCTCTGCAGCGCAAGAGGAATGAAGCCAACTACAAAGCTGCTTTGGCCGGCAGTAAGTAGAAGTTACTCCAGTCATTTATCACAATATTCGGCATTTAAAATATTCGAAAGTTGTGCTTGAGGTAAATTGCTTGTGGGTCTTTCAGAACCACTGCAGAAGAAGGTGGCAATGTACTCTGCTGCTCAGGAGGAAGAAACCTCATCCTGTGTGAGTATTTCCTGTTCACAACACCTTTAGCTAGACTGTGATATCATACTGAGGATCAAAGGAGGCAGCTTTGATCTTCACACCAAATCAATTCTCAATTCAACTGATAATCAATTGAAGGTAGAGCCCATTATATAATTATGTTAATCAGCACATGGGTTGCCCGATATGATAAATTAATTCCCAGGATTTATGTTTATCTAGTTCAGATGCAATTGTGGTGATTGACCTGCAGATGGTGCTCTGACACTTGGGTCAGTGACAAATAATGTTATGCTAGATGAGAAGGTGGGGGGGAATTAAATACGGTTTTAAGAAGCATTCATCAGGTCTCTGAAAATGTACATTTTGTGTTCATGTTGGTTTCCTGACATTTGAACCTCCATTTATATCATTTATTTTTACACAAATCAAGATTTTGTGCTATTTTGACCCACAATGTGTGAGGGGGATCAAAGCACTCTCTGGTATTGTTCAGGGGGCCCGACCAAATGTGAAGGCAGGTCGTAGTTTGGGGACCACTCACCTAGACTTTAAAACTAGTTAATAGCATAGGTTTTTAATTTTAAACTGTTTTTACGGGAGTCAAACTTTTGGCCGACACATTTTTAGGGTTACACCTAGTGATGCACGATATATCGGCCAACCGATATATATCGGCCGATATGTCACGTTTTTTAACTTATCGGTATCGGTCCGATATCAACAAATTCTGGCCGATATGTCAACAATTGGCAGAGTTAAACCGCTACAGTTAGTTGGGTCACTGTCTGCGTGTCTCTCGGCGACGCGCTAAGCTAGCTGGTCCTAGCGGGCTCCTCCGTCACATCGCATCGCCCGAAAAGACAAAAAAAATGCGTGGAACGTTGCTCCGGGTGTCGGACGCCGTCCTGCCGCCTTCTCGTCGGCGGCCGCAGCGGAGGCGGAGGAGGCCGCTGTCTTTTCGGGCGATGCGATGTGACGGAGGAGCCCGCTAGGACCAGCTAGCTTAGCTTAGCGCGTCGCCGAGAGACACGCAGACAGTGACCCAACTAACTGTAGCGGTTTCTCCTAGCGGGCTTCTCCGTCACATCGCATCGCCCGAAAAGACAAAAAAAAATGCGCGGAACGTTGCTCCGGGGTGTCGGACGCCGTCCTGCCGCCCTCTCATCGGGGGCCGCCGCCTTCGCGAAGCTCCATCGGGTCCGCTCCGCCGTACTTCCTCTAACCACATGACAGAGTTTTACAGTGAGCCTTCCTTTAAATAAAGGGCACTGTTGTGCTTTTCAAATGTACAATGTTTTTTCTGCTCTGTACTAAATTTGTGACTCTACAGAAAACTTTTTTTCTCTACATATATCGATATCGGCAAATATCGATATCGGCAGTGACTGCCGATATGTATATCGGATATGGATATCGGCAGAAATTTTCACATCGGTGCATCCCTAGTTACACCACATTTTGACCGCCAGTTTAGCATCATCAATATTTCTGCCTGTACAACAGCAGACATGCTTCTAGTATCACTGTTCCATTCTTCTGTTGATGTGATTTATCTGTCAGATTTTCAGAAAATCTGTACATTGGCGAAATGAATTCTGGTGAAAGTGCAGCAGCAGAGGAATGCTGTCTGACAAATGACTGAATGTCGCCATGTTTTTGTTTGCTGTGCGTGTTGAACTGTTGGCGCATAGTAAATGTGAAGTTCCCATGTTTATTCTTTGTTGTTAAAGGTAAAGGTGAATAAAAGTGTGCCTAAAGGACACAAGCGAGAGACGACAGGAGCAGCAGCATACGTTCCGCTGGCTCAGGCTGTCCGTCAGTTTGAGAGCAGAACCCCGGACAGGTTCCACCTGCCCAGCCGCCAGAACCTGGACAAAGGTGAGTGGGGTGAGGCGTTAATAGAGAAGGCAGGCTCTACCCACTGCGCCATGATACCAGAGGTTTTTAATCTCCAAATGGGTTGTAATTGAAATGTTGATGTCAGGGCCGCGGACGCTGAGAGGTGACCACCTAAAGCTCACACAGCCACACTCCCCAAACCTGATGACGCGCCAGAGGAGCCGCGGTGCCTCCGCCCCGAAGAGCAGTGATGAACTGGAGGCTGAAGAGATGGCCAAACTCCAAAAGTATGTCTCTGCCTATATCTCAAGTAATGAGTCGGCACATTTGTAGTTTTTCTGATTTAGGAAGAGTTGTTCAGTGTCCAGTTTACAGCTGAGTGGGAGAAACTAGCAGCAAAGTCCCGGTTTATACAGTTTGTACTTGGTTTATGCAAACTACTTTAAGTCCAGCTTAGTTATTTATTCATTAATGGGCAGTGTGCCTTTGTGTCCTGTGATCTAACCCTAACATTCTAATGCAAAGTGAGTCCAACTTGACTTCATTTTTTCTTCTCTTTAAAATGCAATTGTAAAGAGTTACATTAAGCCCCCTGCTCTCAATTAGGGATTGGGAGACTGGGTTGAGAACCAGTGACCCATGCTGTTTTCAGGACCTGTTTTACTGATTCTTTGCTTAAATGACAGAAATAAGTTCAAGGCCCAGCCGTTGCCCAAGAAGATCATGGAGACTGTGGTGGTGAGTTGAGTTTCTGCTGAGTGAAGCCTTCACCTGTGTGTTGAGGAAAATAAACCTTTAAGACCTGTTCCTGTCTATAACAGGGTGTCCCTCAGAAAAAAGTTCTGCTGCCGACTGTGCCCGAGTCGCCAGCCTTCATCCTAAAGAACAGAGTCCGAGTGGAGAAGGTTGAGGAAGTAAGCATGTCGCAGCTGCTGAGCTGCTTCCTTCAATCACTGCATGGTTTCAGTTTAAACTTCATATTCTGGTTTTATACGGTTTTCTAAAAAAAAAAAAAAATGTTTCAGCCTGTCATCTATTCAGAAACTGATCAACTGATTAAAGAATTGGTAGTTTTAGTCCATAACAAGGACGAGTTGACCATCGGACAAAAGAACTAGAACAAGCTCACTTGAAACTGGAACCAGAATCTAGATGTTTTCATCTTTTTAAAATGACTCAAACCAATTAATTGATCAAGATAATTGTTGATTCAAGCCTGGAATCATCTGTGTAATTATTGCATTTGTAAATGTATTCTGTAATTTAAGGGAACCCTCCCTGTTCTGTCAGGTGAAAGCTCCCCCTCCAGTAAAGGCCCCTCCACCCCCTCACTGCAGTATTCCCTTCCAGCCACGGCTGCCAGAGAAGCACCTGGTGGAGATCTGTCCATTCTCCTTTGAGGAGAGGGAGCGAGAGAAGAGGATTCTGAAGGAGAAGAACATGGAGGAAAAAAGTGAAGCGGTATTGTCACAGTTTAGTCTGACCTCACAAACGCAAAGCAGAAAACTGTTTTTTTTTTTTTTTTTTTTTTTTTTTTAGTTAAACTTATTAAAGTAACATCATGAAGTCTTTTATTTTTATCACAATGAAGTAGCTGTACATGACCCATCTTCTCTGCCTTACAAATCAAACTCGGTGCCCTTCATAAAGAATAAATGTGTAGTTGTAATGTCTTTCGATGGAACATAGTGCAGAGAGACAGATAAGGGGAGGGGGGATGACGTGCAGAAAAGGATCCTGTGGGATTTGAACTGCAAGGAAAGCCGCTCTACCCACTGAGCCACTTGCTGCCCCAATCCAGTTTTTAACTTTCTTGCTGTTGTAAGTCACATGAAAACCAAAGTGATGTGGATCTCAGACCTGTGATTTTTTGGGGGAAAGGTAAATCTTAGAGGACACGAAGATCACACAGAAAGTTTACACCATTGTTAGCTTTAACACAGTCTGTTATACAGCTGATCCACCTATGTGAGGACTTCCATTCCCAATGTAATCAGAACTTTTCTGATCCTGTTCCCCCTTCATAACGTATGCACAGAGCAGTGAGGTAGAGATAGTTCTGATTATTAGGAAAGTACACTTTCTACACAAAGTTGTCACAAATTATTAAAATGAACCAGTTCCATTGAAAATTACCTAATCCATCAAATTCTGCTAAATGGTCATACACTGTGGTGCTGCCTTCCTGCATGCTCCTGGCTGTTTGTCTTTTATGATGAATTTGTTGCTGTGATCGGAAAAACCAGCTGCTGCCACAACAGCTGGTTTTTGGCTAAATATTTCGGTGTGTTTGTGAGTTTTAGCTGGGTTCACCTCCTTGGCATACTCCAAGTTTCGCTATGAAAGAGCACTGTTCACAGCCAGAATGGATGTGTTCATGCCAACGTTCATTGAGTAAAAAAGTACTTCATGTTCACCTAAAATATGAACAAGTTCATGAATGATCGGCCATTGAAGGCTCCAGACACAACGCTGATAAATACTGTAGTCAGTTTGAATATCATATAATTCTAATGCTAGTGCTTTCAGCTCAGGTGAAAGACACAGCTGCTTAAGTGTTGTTCCCTTCAATCCTTTCAGGTCCCAGAGTTCAAGGCTCAGCTGTTGCCACACTTTGACACCATAGTCCTCCCAGAGAAGAAGAAGGTGGAACCCACCAAACCCAAACCCTTCAGACTGCTGACTGACGAACGCGGAGCCACAAAGAGTGTCCAGCAGGAACACATGGTACGACTCTGACCGTATGTTGAACAATCATCAGGGTTGATCTCTGTCTCATCACCTGTGTGGAACCTCTCTGCAGGTGAAAGAGGAGCAGAAGCTGCAGGAGGAGAATTCCATGTTTAAAGCCAGGCCCAACACAGTCATGTACAAAGAGCCTTTCCAGCCCAAGAAGGAGAACCGGGCTGCCGTTGGTGAGACTGTTAATAGATCAGTACTGCCTGTTGTTTCCTCGAACGACTCATTAAGGTGGAATTGTTGACCTACTCCAGTTTGTGAAATGGCTGAAGTGCAAAGCTGAAATTTAAAAGAAAGTGTAAATGAGCATCTGTACTGAAAAGTGTGTATTACAGGAAAATTGTACAAAATACCAAAACAATTGTAAAAAAATAAACTGAGAAAATCAATATATTTTTTTTTTTTCAGAGACTTTTTTTTTTTTTTTTAATAAATCTGGATTAAAACTGATCTTGCACAATGAAAAACGAGGTGTTGAAATGTTTGACCCTGTCTTCACCCAGAAGCTTTAAATTTGCAGAGTGGAGCAGCAGTGACTCATTTATTTTCCAACTATTATATTATTCGCTAACTATTTTTATAATCTTAAGTCTGATTGTTTTTTTTGTTTCTTTAGTCTTTTATAATGGTGCTGATCTTTGTGTCTAGACAGTTCAAGTTGACGTCTGGTTATCGACATTATACATAATTTTATGAACCAAACAATTATTGGTTCAACAATCAACAGATTATTAAACTATAAAAATATTTTAGTTCACGTTTGCATCCTGAAACTCTTTCGTGTGCTGTGGTAACTCATTTTCCTTCTTCAGCCGCCGACTCCTTTGAGCTGGCAACAGAGCGGCGAGCCCGAGAGAGGGAGGAGAGCAGGCAGCTGGCCAGTGAGCAGGAGGCCCACAAGGCACTGATGGAGGAACAGCAGAGACGAGAGGAGGAGCAGCAGGCGGCGGCGGAGATCGCCAGACTACGACAGGAACAGGTAACTCATCGTTTTTCAATGCATCAAGAACCCAAACTGCTTAATGAATCCAAAAACATTACAATTGGAATCAGCCTCTGGAATACATACTTTTTTTTCTTTTTCTTTTTTTATAAATGTGAGGTTTTTTCTGACTTTTCTTTTAATGTTTCGCATTTTTATCAGCAGTTCCAAGTGGCTCAGTGATGAAATGTCAACCAAATATTACGATTTCTGAACACTTATGAGTGAGGATAATTAAGATTAGAAAAGTAGAACTAAAAGACTAAAACAAATATGGTAAAACAACAATTGCAGGTTAATAGGACACTTTCAAACAGCAGAGTCTGTGTCTAATGTTATGATCTGATATTCCTTTTCTATTCTGGTGTTCATCCTGCAGGTTCACAAGGCTCAGCCCATTAGGCACTACAAACCTGTGGCCCTAAAGAAGAGCCAAACTCCTTTGACTGTTCCCAAATCTCCAAACTTTAGTGACAGATTCCAGCTGTGAGCCTCATGTGTTGTTACTTTTACATTCTATTTTATTTTTATTTTATACTGTATATAAACTAATAAAGATTTAAAATGACCATTGATGCAATGATATTTGCAGTTTTACCCAACTAACCTTTAGTTGTGACATAAGTCAAAACCACTATAACAAGCAGATTTACTTTAAAAGACAAATGCCAAACAACTGTCAGCTATTTTTCTTTATCTTTTCTTCATCTTATTTCTCTACTAAAATATCTCCTCACAATAAAGCGTCCAGTCATTTTGGATGAAATGTGTTGTGTTTTTTGTTTTTATTTTATTTTTATTTATTTTTTTAGAGGTTCAGTGTATCAAATTTATAGCCATCCAGCAGAATACACATTAAAAAAGTTTTAATTGATATATAATTCAGCCAGTGTAGTAATTGTATTTATTCTCTTTTAGATTGCAATTCTTTTTAAGCTACATGTGCCACTGATTTGACTTATGAAGGCACCATGTCTGCAAAACAATATACTTACTTCTCATAATTTTTTCCAATTCACAATTTGTAAAAAAAAATATTTTGCTTTTGGTGTGGCATTAATGATTAATAAAGAACTTGTTAGTAATGTAGGTCAGTGGATTTGTACTAATTCCTTGCTGTCATTCAGCTTGATGATAATGGATGATCAGTCTGTTTCTACAGAGAAACATCTAATCAGGAGTCCTTGTCCTACATGTTTCATCATTTGCTCTTTTGTTCAGTTATCGCTGCAGGGTATTTTCCCCCCACATTGAGATAATTTTTGTCTCATTATATAATGTATTTAGTCATTGCCACAATGCTTTGTAATTAGCTATTAGCCAGCTGTAAGGGTATGTTTGTGCGGTTAGTTCATGTACTAACAGGCCTTCATGTTAGTACATGAAGGCCTGAGGATGGAGGATTTATCAGCCCCCTTGACAATATTAATGTATTGACATACAGGGGTGCGTAAAAACAGAAATTAGGGAATGCAGACCAAATGTCACAATGTGCTTTTGCTTACCTGACAATCCGCAAAAATAGGTGGGTCAGCATTGCAGATGGAGCAACTCGTGTGATTTAAGAGCTATCAATTCCTTTTTCAGCTTTGAATAAAGAGTCAAAGGTGCAAAGTTATACTTGCAATCTTTCACAGCAGTAGTGTATAGTGATTCCAGTCGTACAAAATAAATCCTATATTGGGTAATACATCACCTCACATAATGAGGAAACTAAATTGCGCGTCAATCAGTCATTGCAGTGAGAGTACCAATTAATGTTTATAAAGTTTTAATCCCTTACAAGTATCTTAAACTGTTTTTTTTTTTTTTTTTTTTTTTATAAATAATACTTGGATAGAATAATAAAGATACTGCCTCATTTAGCAGCTTTACCGGTGTGTACATTTATATCATATATATATATGTGTTTTAGCTGTCCTTAGCAATACCTAAGGACAGCTAAATTGCTAAGGACAGTTTTCTTCAGCAAAATCACCTGTCCTTAACAACACAACTGTTGTCCATAGCAACACAACAGGTTTCCTTAGATGCACTAATCCAATAAAGCAGTCAGCATTTCTTTATTTAAAAAAAAAAAAAAAAAGTTTAATACATTAAACATTTAGTTTATTTTTGGAAGATGAAAAACAATCCTGATAAGTTATAGTCTCAATATGATGCTTTCTCTGAATCACAGTGTTGATGAGGGCGTCTGTATCTTGTTGACTAATCTTTGTACAGATTAAAAACTAAATTTATGTAACAAGTGTCTTTTGGATTCTAGATGTTGCGCAGACGTTACGGCAGCAACAGATAAATAAAAACAGGTCAACAGTGCTGTAGAGATACTGTTAGCTGTAATCAGGAAAGAAACAGTCTCATATTCCATGTAATTGTCTCCTTCACGTCATTCAATGGACTGCTGGTCTTGTCTGGTCCATTATCGCTTTCATCTTGTTATTAATGCTTATCTTACTATGTATTTATTTATCTATTTAATTATTCATTGTAAAAAAATTATATATACATTTTACCACTTTATTTCTTTTTTGATTTATTTTATTGTTTTGGTGTTTCCTCAGCTCATGTTTTATGATTGAATGCTCTATAAATCAGTCACCTATAGATTGTTTAATATAAATATATTCCAAAAGCAAACTTGAATTCATCTCCACCTACCAATTCAATGTGTTCCAGCTGTTACCCAGCAGGAGACGCTGAAGATCTGTGTGTGTGAAAGAGAGATAGACTGTGTAACTTCAGCTGCATTTACGCTTACACAACATATTTTATGTTTTATATATCCATTAATTTATTTTTTTTTATACTCGCTTATTCCTCATAAGGGTCACAGGGGCCTGCTGGAGTTAACCCCAGCACATTACAGGTGAGAGGCAGGATACGCCACAGAAACGTCACCAGACTATCATGGAGCATACACACCTACAGGCAATTTAGCTGCTGTGAGGGAACAGATCTGCCCGTTGTGCCACCATGCTGCATGTTATATAAATATGCAGTAAAAAATATAAGAAAACAGATCTCGCATCTGACCATAGTACTGCTCTCTCTCTTCAGACCAGCTCAGGTCTGTTATTCGATCAGATGACACATTGCTTATTGAATATCAGTTATTGATTAAATGCCGCTTTTGCACGAACGCATTGCAGATGAAACTTTTCATACCGGTATTTGATTTACTGTCTGATTCTAATTGAAGTTGTTAGGAATTGGTCTGATATACAAAAGAACCACATTTTATATATATATTTTATGTCTGTGAATTATTAGTAATTATGAGGGCGTCTGAATACAATTTATATTCAGACATGCTCAGAGGTAAGGTTAAAAGAATTTTTCCTGAAACATTTAAGTAATTAATGCTGTCCAGTAATCAAAAGACACCTGATCAATAGATAATGATTCTCTATCAAAATATCCATAAATGTCTGCAGCGGATCATCTTGTTTATTACCTTTATTGACCTCCTGAGGGGAAGATAAAAAGGTTACCAATACAAAAAACATAAAGATAGTATCAGTATTCTATGAATCAGGCTGAGTCAGACCTAGGTGAACCTGCTCAGTCTGAGAACACAAGTTATATCAGAGCTGCAGCTTTGATATCGCTGAAAATTAAATCTATGCAAAATGTAACCAGTTGACAAGTGAAGAGTTTTCCTGGATTAGCAGCTTCATAGTGGCCGTGAGCTCAGGTGTGTGTGTCCAAACATGGCGTGTATGGGAATGGCCGGGAGTGAGAACTCTATCAGCCATGACGCAGGCTGCAACCACAGAGACACAGTTTTCCTTCTTTTCCTTATCGAGCAGCTGTTACAGTGTTGTGGAGTCAAAAGGGCAGAAACAGAAACAGAAGCAACTTCCTGCTCCGTCTGAAGCAGATTATTCTCACAGCAGGAGGGTGCTGGACTTTATATCATAGTCACGCAATCAATGGATTAATGGGATGGGCTGTAAATTTTATGATTTAAACTGTTCCCTGAAAACTTTATTATACAGGTCATCCAAAAAAATTTGCTTAAAAATTAGTCATTTCTGCAAAAATCCTTTCCTTCAATGCAGCATGGCATGGAGGCAATCAGTCTGTGACCCTGCTGAGGTGTGAAGGCCCAGGATGCTTCAATAGCGGCCTTAAGCTCATCCAAAGTCTTGGCTCTGGCATCTCTCAACTTTCTCTTCACAATATCCCACAGATTCTCTATGGGGTTCAGGTCAGAAGAGTTGGCAGGCCTAATGAGCACAGAAATACTATGGTCAGTAAACCATTTACCAGTAGATTTGGCACTGTGAGCAGGTAACAGGTCGTGTTGAGAAATGAAATCTTCATCTCCATAAAGATTTTCAGCAGAAGGAAGCATGGAGTGCTCCAAAATTTACTGATAGCTAGCTGCATTGACCCTGCCCTTGATAAAACAGAGTGGACCAACACCAGCAGCTGACAATAAAATGGATGATATCCGGCTTCTGAGATCAGCAAACCGAAAAGTGAGTGACTGTTGTGTGTTAGTTTTTACTGAAACTTGGTTTAATGATAACATTCCGGACTCCGCGATACAACTGGAGCAGCTAACATGCTACAGATCCGACAGGGCTCTCGTAGAGGGAGGGAAGACGCACGGTGGTGGCGTGTGTGTTTACATCCGCGAAGCGTGGTGCCGGGATGCCACTGTAGTATACAGACACTGCTCACCTCTGGCGGAGTTTATGATCGTGAAATGTCGCCCCTTCTATTTGCCGAGGGAGATAGGTTCGATCCTGCTGGTCGCTACCTATATCCCCCCAACTAACAACAGAAACAGAAGTGCGGCGCTGAACGGACTGTACCAGGATATCAGTGAACAACAAACCGCACAACCAGACGATTTCATTATTCTTGCTGGAGATTTCAACCATGCTGATCTCAAAACTGTTCTTCCCAAGTTCCATCAACAAATCCACTTTCCAACAAGAGGACACAACACTTTGGACTGTGTTACACTCAGCACAAAGGAGCATACAAAGCCACCCCCCTCCCCCACATCGGTGCCTCAGATCACCTTACCATTATGCTAATACCTGCATACAGACCGAGAGTGAAAGTCATCAAACCTGTTCTGAAAGAAATAAGGGTGTGGCCACAGAAGGCGACCTCAGCCTTACAGGACTGCTTTGAGACAACAGACTGGGAAATGTTTAAGGAAGCAGCCACCTACAACGGCATCACAGATATTGAAGCGTATACAGACACAGTGACCTCCTACATCACCAAATGCACAGGCGACGTGACCCACATCAAGAGGATCACCACACGGGCCAACCGGAAGCCATGGCTGACAGGAGATGTCCAAAGGCTGTTGAGGGCGAGAGACAAGACCTTCAAAGCTGGGGATGAATCAGCTCTGAGAACAGCGAGAGCCAACCTGTCCCGTGGCATCAGGAAGGCAAAAAAAGAGTACACAAACAAGATAACCTCCCACTTCAAGGACAGCAAGAATGCACAGAGTCTATGACAGGGCATTCAGGCCATCACAGATTACAAACCTGCACCACAAAGCTGCGAGAGCGACATCACTCTGCTCAACAGCCTAAACAGTTTCTTTGCACGTTTTGAGGAACAGAACGCCACTCACCCTCAGAAAACACCACCACCTCTGCATGACCAGCCCCTGTGCCTGTCTGCTACCAGCGTGAGGAGGACACTCTCTGTGGTCAACATTCGGAAAGCAGCGGGTCCAGACAACATCTCTGGTAGGGTGCTGAAAGACTGTGCAGTGGAGCTGACAGATGTTTTTACAGACATCTTCAACACCTCCCTGAGGCAAACCATTGTGCCTTCAAGCTAGCTCAAAACTGCCACCATCATTCCTGTACCAAAGAAATCCTCCCCATCCTGCTTCAACGACTATCGTCCTGTGGCACTGACACCAATTATCATGAAGTGCTTTGAACGACTAGTCCTATCACATATAAAATCCATCCTGCCCCCCAGCCTGGACCCTTACCAGTTCGCATCCAGGGCAAAGCGATCCACAGACGACGCAATTTGCTCTGCCCTCCACCCAGCACTCACCCACCTGGACAAGAAAGACTCATATGTGAGAATGCTGTTCATAGACTTTAGCTCAGCGTTCAACACCATAATACCACAACAACTCATCTGCAAACTGGACAAACTGGGCCTCTGCACCTCACTCTGCAACTGGCTGCTGGATTTTCTCAGCCAGAGGCCTCAAGCGGTGCGCATTGGCAACAACACCTCAGACAGGATCACCCTGAGCACAGGGGCCCCACAAGGCTGTGTGCTCAGCCCCCTCCTCTTCACCCTCCTGACACATGACTGCACACCAACCCACAGCTCCAACCACCTTGTGAAGTTTGCCGACGACACAACACTGGTGGGCCTCATCACCAACGGCGACAAGACCCACTACAGGAAAGAGGTAGAGCTTCTGACCAGATGGTGCAAAGACAACAGCCTCCTGCTAAACATCAGCAAGACCAAAGAGATTGTTGTCATCTTCCAGAGAGGCCACACCCAACACCCCCCTTTGACCATCGACGGTGCTGCAGTGGAGAGGGTGAGCAGCACCAAGTTCCTGGGGGTGCACATCAGTGATGACCTCTCCTGGACCACCAACACCACATCACTGGCTAAGAAAGCACAGCAGTGTCTTTACTTCCTGAGTAAACGGAAGTGGGCAAATGCACCGCCACCCTTCATGACCACGTTCTACAGAACCGACCGGCTGCATCACTGTGTGGGGCGGGAGCTGCACTGACTACAACAGGAAGGCTCTGCAACGCATCGTGAGAACAGCTGAAAGGATAATTGGTGTACCACTACCCTCCCTGCAAGATCTTTACACCACCCGCCTCAGCCGCAAGCTATCTCAATTGCCACTGATACAAGTTGCCCTGCACACAGTCTGTTCAGCCTCCTGCCCTCTGGAAAGAGGTACAGGAGCCTACGCTCCCGCACCACCAGATTCACGAACAGCTTCTTCCACCAGGCCGTGAGACTGCTGAACTCTCTCCCCTCCCGACCCACGGGACTGCTGAACTCTCTCCCCTCCTCCCTCTCACCCTCAGTCCTAGCCAGAAGGAACACCAGGCTGGCAGACCAAGTCTAGGTCACTGGACTGTCTCCACCCACCCACCCACCTAAATTGACACTCTGC